>JARQOD010000002.1:412653887-412901677 GCA_033576555.1 Oophaga sylvatica
CCAATTTTACCACACGCGGAACGGAGGGAAAAAAAAATTCTGAATTGCTGGTTTTTGTTCATTCTGCTTCCACAAAAATCGGAATAGGAAGCGATCAAAAAGCGTTATGTGCCCGAATATGGTACCAATAAAAACGTCTGCTCATCCCGCAAAAAATAAGCCCGCAGATAACTCTGTGGGCCGAAATATGGAAAAATTATAGCTCTCAAAATACGGCAATGTAAAAATTACTTACAAAAAATTCTTACAAAAAAAGCGTCTTTTAGTCTGTGACAGAAACGAAACATGAAAAAAGGATGTAAATTTGGTATCGCTGAAATCGCAGCAACCCGAAGAATAAAGTCGCCTAATCAATAATACCGCACGAGGAACGGCGTAAAAAATAAAACCAATTCTTTACCTTTTGTGGATTTGTTCATTCTGCCTCCCAAAGATCGCAGTAAGGCGATCACAGTGGTTCCCCCCCCCACATATGGGGTATCAGCGTACTCAGGACAAATTGCACATCAACTTTTGGGGTCCTATTTCTCCTGTTACCCTTAAAAAATAAAAATTTGGAGGCAAAAAGATCATTTTTGTGGAAAAAAATGATTTTTTTATTTTCACGACTCTACGTTATAAACTTCTGTGAAGCACTTGGGGGTTCAAAGTGCTCACCACACATCTAGATAAGTTCCTTGGGGGGCCTAGTTTCCAAAATGGGGTCACTTGTGGGGGGTTTCTACTGTTTAGGCACATCAAGGGCTCTCCAAACGCGACATGACACCTGCAGACCATTCCATCAAAGTCTGCATTAGAAAACGGCGCTCCTTCCCTTCCGAGCTCTGCCATGCGCCCAAATAGTGGTTTACCCCCACATATGGGGTATCAGCGTACTCAGGACACATTGCACAATAACTCTTGGGGTCCTGTTACCCTTTGGAATATAAAAATTGGGGATGAAAAGATCATTTTTGTGGAAAAGATATGATTTTTTTAATTTTACAGCTCTACATTATAACCTTCTGTGAAGCCCTCGGGGGTTCAAAGTGCTCACCACACATCTAGATAAGTTCCTTGGGGGGTCTAGTTTCCAAAATATGGTCACTTATGGGGGGCGGGGTTTCCACTGTTTGGGCACATCAGGGACTCTCCAAATGTGACATGTCGTCCAATCTCAATTCCAGCCAAAAAAGCCAAATGGCGCTGCTTCCCTTCCGAGCTCTGCCATGCGCCCAAATAGTGGTTTACCCCCACATATGGGGTATCAGCGTACTCAGGAGAAATTGCACAATAACTTTTGGGGTCCTGTTACCCTTTGGAAAATAAAAATTGGGGGTGAAAAGATCATTCTTGTGGAAAAAATATGATTTTTTAATTTTACGGCTCTACGTTATAACCTTCTGTGAAGCCCTTGGGGTTCAAAGTGCTCACCACACATTTAGATAAGTTCCTTGGAGGGTCTAGTTTCCAAAATGGGGTCACTTGTGGGGGGTTTCCACTGTTTAGGTACATCAGGGGCTATTCAAATGCAACATGGTGTCTGTCCGCTCTCGATTCCAGCCAATTTGACATTCAAAATCTCAAATGATGCTCCTTCCCTTCCGAGCAATGCCGTGCGCCTAAAGATTGGTCTTCCTCCACACATGGGGTATCGGTGTACTCAGGAGAAATTGTACAACAAATATTGTGGTTCATTTTCTCCTGATACCCTTGATAAAATTAAAAAAATTGTGTCGAAAGAAAAATTTGGGGAAAAAAGTTAAATGTTCATTTTTTCCTTCCACATTGCTTCAATTCTTGTAAAGTACCTAAAGGGTTAATAAACTTCTTGAATGTGGTTTTGAACTCCTTAAGGGGTGCAGTTTTTAGAATGATGTCACTTTTGGGTATTGTCTGTCATATTGACCCCTCAAAGTCACTTCAAATGTGAGGTGGTCCCTAAAAAATTGGTTTTGTAAATTTTGATGTAAAAATGAGAAATCGCTGGTCAACTTTTAACACTTATAACTTCCTAACGAAAAAAATTTTGGTTCCAAAATTGTGTTGATGTAAAGTAGATATGTGGGAAATGTTATTTATTAACTATTTTTTGTGACATATCTCTCTGATTTAAGGGCATAAAAATTAAAAGTTTGAAAATTGCAAAATTTTCAAAATTTTGCCATATTTCCGTTTTTTTCATAAATAAACGCAAGTTATATCGAAGTGGTAAAATTTCTAACATGAAGTACAATATGTCACGAGAAAACATTCTCAGAATCGCCAAGATCCATTGAAGCGTACCAGAGTTATAACCTCATAAAGAGACAGTGGTCAGAATTGTAAAAATTGGCCTGGTCATTAACCTACAAAATGGCTTGGTCCTTAAGGGGTTAACTGTAGACCAATTTTACTCTTTTGTCCATGAACTACTTATAGATTACACTGGAGGGAGGGGGAATGGTTGCAATATGTTGTTAATTAGATGTAAATGTTTTATATGTTTGTATTTTCAGTTTTGATAAAAAATAGTTGTAATAGTTTATACTACATAATATGTATTGAATATGTAAAATCAATAAAAATGTTGAAATAAAAAAAAAAGTTGTTCACATCAATGTTACGACAAATTAGTAAAATGACAAAATAATAAAAATTTAAAGTGGAAATATTTTTTTACTGTAGCACTATGAAAATGTCAATTTCAGAGTGACACTGAAAATTTTACTTCAGCTATCGTAACCAAAAATTTAACATATTTTCCAAGAGCGAAGCCGCGGGTATTCTACCAGTGTATACAGTACAGACCAAAAGTTTGGACACCCTTCTCATTCAAAGATTTTTCTGTATTTTCAGGACTATAAAAATTGTAGAATCACACTGAAGACATCAAAACTATCAATTAACACATGTGGAATTATACATTACACTTTTCAAAAAAGTGTGAAACAACTGAAAATATGTCTTATATTCTAGGTTCTTCAAAGTAGCCACCTTTTGCTTTGATTACTGCTTTGCACGCAGAAAAGGTGAACGGATGGACTCTACATGCCTGGTTCCCACCGTGAAGCATGGAGGAGGTGGTGTGATGGTGTGGGGGTGCTTTGCTGGTGACACTGTTGGGGATTATTCAAAATTGAAGGGGTGAGCGGTCCAGCTCACCCCAAACCATCTCGAGATGGTTTGGAGTGGGCTGGACCGCTCACCCCTTCAATTTTGAATAATCCCCAACAGTGTCACCAGCAAAGCACCCCCACACCACCTCCTCCATGCTTCACGGTGGGAACCAGGCATGTAGAGTCCATCCGTTCACCTTTTCTGCGTGCAAAGCAGTAATCAAAGCAAAAGGTGGCTACTTTGAAGAACCTAGAATATAAGACATATTTTCAGTTGTTCCACACTTTTTTGTAAAGTGTAATGTATAATTCCACATGTGTTAATTCATAGTTTTGATGCCTTCAGTGTGATTCTACAATTTTCATAGCCATGAAAATACTGAAAAATCTTTGAATGAGAAGGTGTGTCCAAACTTTTGGTCTGTACTCTATATATACACATACATACATACATACACTGCTCAAAAATAAAGGGAACACTTAAACAACAGAATATAATTCCAAGTAAATAAAACCTCTGTGAAATCAAACTGTCCACTTAGGAAGCAATGCTGATTAACAATCAATTTCACATGCTGTTGTGCAAATGGAACAGACAACAGATGGAAATTATTGGCAATTATCAAGACACACTCAATAAAGGAGTGGTTCTGCAGGTGGGGACCACAGACCACATCTCAATACCAATGCTTTCTGGCTGATGTTTTGGTCACTTTTGAATGTTGGTTGTGCTTTCACACTCGTGGTAGCATGAGACGGACTCTACAACCCACACAAGTGGCTCAGGTAGTGCAGTTAATCCAGGATGGCACATCAATGTGAGCTGTGGCAAGAAGGTTTGCGGTGTCTGTCAGCGTAGTGTCTAGAGGCTGGTGGCGCTACCAGGAGACTGGCCAGTACACCAGGAGACGTGGAGGGGCTGTAGGAGGGCAACAACCCAGCAGCAGGACAGCTACCTCCGCCTTTGTGCAAGGAGGAACAGGAGGAGCACTGCCAGAGCCCTGCAAAATGACCTTCAGCAGGCCACAAATGTGCATGTGTTTGCCCAAACGGTTAGAAACCGACTCCATGAGGATGGTCTCAGTGCCCGACATCCACAGATGGGGGATGTGCTGACAACACAACACCGTGAGACGGCATTGCGAGACGCTTGGCAATTGCCACAGAACCCCAGGATTGGCAAATTCGCCACTGGCGCCCTGTGCTCTTCACAGATGAAAGCAGGTTCACACTGAGCACGTGACAGACTTGACAAAGTCTGGAGATGCAGTGGAGAGCGATCTGCTGCCTGCAACATCCTTCAGCAGGACCGGTTTGGCAGTGAGTCAGTAATGGTGTGGGTAGCATTTCTTTGGGCCGCACAGCCCTCCATGTGCTCGCCAGAGGTAGCCTGACTGCCATTAGGTACCGAGATGAGATTCTCAGACCACTTGTGAGACCATATGCTGGTGCGGTTGGCCCTGGGTTCCTCCTAATTCAGAACAATGCCAGACCTCATATGTGGCTGGAGTGTCAGCTGTTCCTACAAGATGAAGGCATTGAAGCTATGGATTCGCCAGCCAGTTCCGCAGACCTGAATCCGATTGAGCACATCTGGGACATCATATCTCGCTCCATCCTCCAACGTCACGTTGCACAACAGACTGTCCAGCCGTTGGCAGAAGCTTTAGTCTTGGGCTGGGAGGAGATCTCTCAGAAGATCATCCGCCGCCTCATCAAGCGCATGCCCAGGCGTTGTAGGGAGTTCATACAGGCACAGGGAGGTCATACAGGCACGTTGAGGCCACACACACTACTGAGCATCATTTTGACTTGTTTTAAGGACATTACATTCCACTTTAATTTTGTGGGTGAATCCAAATCCAGGCCTCCATTGGTTAATAAATTTGATTTCCATTGATGATTTTAGTGTGAGTTTGTTCTCAGCACATTCAACTTTATACAGAACAAAATATTCAATGAGAATATTTCATTCATTCAGATCTAGGATGTGTTATTTGAGTGTTCCTTTTTTTTTATAGCAGTATATATAACAGTTCCCGAATTGCTGTTTTTTGTTCATTCTGCCTCCCAAAAATCGGAATAAACAGCTATCAAAAAAATGTGTCCAAAAATGGTACCAACAAAAACAACACATCCTGAAAAAACAATGACATGACTCTGTGAGCCGAAATATGGAAAAATTATAGCTCTCAATATAATGCAAAAACTAGTTATATATATATCTCATGGTGCAACTTGTGAGAAGTCTCGGAGCCGGGAGTGGGAGGTACGGATTAGTGCCGATGTTAGCGGGTAGGTCGATAACCAAAAATGAGGGAGGAAATGTAGGGGGGTGCCACACTGTGGAAAGCTTTGTGGGTGAGAACAAGAAGCTTAAATTGGATCATTATTAAAAAATGCAGTATAGTTTTTCTGATTTGATATGTCTCTTTCCTTATGTGCAGGCATCGCAGGAACTTAGGTATCCATGGTTACGACCACTGATAAAGTGACAGTTAGCTAGTTGCTAGTGGTCATAACCTTGGATATCTAGGGTCCTGCAATGCCTGTGCATGAGGAAAGACAGCAAAATAATACAAACAATACTACATTTCTTTTTGGAGGTGTTTGCTAATATTATTATACCTATTACATATTGGGAAAGGATCTTTGAAATGGGAATACCGCATTAATAATCTTAGAATTAGTGGGATCTGTTGAAGCGTTCCAGAGTTATGACCTCATTAAGCGACACTGGTCAGAATAATAAAATTTGGAGACTGCGAGTGTTGATTCAAATAAAGTATTTTTTCTGTTTGTGGTTTTTTTTTGTTACAGTTATTTGTAATAGTGGAGTCTGATAAACACCTCTCCATTACTAACCCCAGGGCTTGATGCCAGATGTGATTTTTGACAAGCCAGAGCTGACATCAACCCCAACTACCATTACATCGATTGCCACAACACCAGGGCAATTGGAAGAGTGAGGCAAAGTGCCAGAAATAGTGCCTCTAAATTGGATATGGCAATTATGTGGCGGCTGCAAGCTGGTATTTTTAGGCTGGGAAGGGTCCAATAACTATGGACCTTCCCAGATTGATAATATCAGATCTAAGCTGTCTGCTTTACCTTTGCTGGTTATGAAAAATAGGGGGAACCCAAAGTAAATTTTTTTAAAAGTGGAATACAAGTATAGTACACCACACAATGCAGTTATTATATATCTCACAGATATCTATCTAGCTATTTACCCCATATCTATCTAGATCTTGCACATATTAAACACAAACATCTGTTATTTCTATTCTGCATTCTATTCTGGTATGTCTCACAGATGGTGCACATGGATGTCACACCTTATTTATTGTTGTCGGTGCTGCTGGGAAAAAGGGACATTCTATGTGTGGGTTATACGGACATGTGTGCAGCCACATAGATCATAACGGGTGTGCATGTTCGATACTTTTGAAAACTCACCACACGTACCAGAAACACTGATGCGTGAAGGGGGCCCAAGATAGTGAGTTGCCCTGCAGTAATGAATGTGAGATCATTGGATGTCCCATGTTCACCTGACAAAAGGGTCCACAGTCCCTTATTTCTCCTCACATGCCTGGATGAGGAGGAGACTTAACAAAGCAAAAGAGCAATATTCTCTCTGTTCGAAGCCCTTGTTCTTTTAAAATAAATATAAAATAATAAAACAACATTATTCTTACCTATCTGGCAATCTGTCACGTCCCACGCTGTAATCCTTCACAAAGGGTTAACTAGCTTTGAGCCAAGCAGTGCAAGTAATCCTGCATGCTCAGCTCAAAGCTCCTGAATGAATAAGTTCCTCTCCTGGCGACAGGAGAGGATGTGTTTAATGAATGAAGCTTAATTGATTGTGTCCACTTTCCCTTTAGGTCAGGTCACTAAAGTTAAATTGCCAATAAATCAATTAAGCTCCATTCATGAATCACTTCCTCTACTTTCTGTGGTAGAGGAACTTATTCATTCAGGGGGTTACAGCTAGGAGACAGAATTATCTCCCTGCTAACTGTAATCTCTTAACCCTTTCTGATGGATTACAGCGTGGGACCTGACTGTACATCGGATTGGTAAGTATAATTTTGCTTTTTTATTTTATTTTTATTACAGGAAATGGTTTTAGCAGGAAAATAAAATATTTTCAAAAACTGTGTGATTATTTCATTAAACTTTTTTTTTATTAAACTGTGTGTGTTTGATTTTTCTATCATACAATAGGATTAATAATTGATAGTTGTCTAATTGACAGCTCTCAATTATTAACCTGCCTTAAGGTCACCTTTCAATACTAAGGTGACATTAAGGTGAGATTATTAACCCATTCGCCACCGCTACAGGGCAATGGGAATAGACGGGCAAAGTGCCAGAAAGGGCGAATCTAATTATAGATTTGCCCTTTCTGGGGTGTCTGGGGGCAGATGTTAGTAGCCAGGGGGGCACAAAAAAAAAAGTACCCTCCCTAGGCTGTTATTATCTGCCACCAGTCGCTTGCTTTGTCTGTCTGGTGGAGAAAATACAGCGGGAGCCCACGCATTTTTTTGTCAACGAATTTACACCTTTAATTAACCCCTACATGTCTGAAATTTAGCACAAATACACTCATGTAATTGTAAGTTCTAAACAAATATCAAAATACAGGAAATGACATGGTTAACTGTGTGGAAACAATGTATCATTTCATGTCGGCTTCTGTGATTTCACAGAAGCCGGCAATTGAATTTGCGGCTATTACAGTATGTAGAAGTCTAGGAAATATAAATATACATGTCACAATTACACATATATATATATATATATATATGTATTCTATGTGTGTATATCTATTCTTTCTATTCTTTATTAAAGCTGTCAGTGTGATTTTACAGTATAGCCGAGGATGAATTGCCAGCTTTTCGAAAGGACACCGATGCGATTTCATCGCAAGTCACACATGCGGTCCGTTTGTAATCAGATTTTTCATCGCTCCCATAGACTTGCATTGGCGATAGTCGACCCACAATCGGTGACAATCGCAGCATGCTGCGATTGCACACGGACGTTTAAAACGGACCACAAAAAATCTGATGGTGGGAGCTGCTCCATAGATTAACATAGGGCAGACTGCAATACGATTTTTCATCGCATTGCAGTCGTCCGATTCTGTCGCCAGTGTGACGCCGGCCTAATACTGTATGTGGTGTGTGGCGCCCATAATATTGTATGGAGGACTGTACTGTCCAGTCTGTACTGTGCGCTGTGAGGATTTGGCGGTTTTTGAGCTATTGTACAATTTACAATAGATATCACTCATGTACAGTCATGGACAAAAGTTTTGAGAATGACGCAAATATTAATTTTTACAAAGTCTACTGCTTCACTTTTTCTAATGGCAGTTTGCATATACTCTAGAATGTTATAAAGAGTGATCAGCTTAACAGCAATTACTTGCAAAGTCAATATTTGGCTAGAAAATGAACTTTATCCCCAAAACACATTTCAACATCATTGCAGCCCTGCTTTAAAAGGACCAGCTAACCTCTTTTCAGTGATTGCTCCATTAACACAGGTGTGGGTGTTGATGAGGACATGGCTGGAGATCAATCTGTCATGATTAAGTAAGAATGACACCACTGGACACTTTAAGGCTGTGGTTCCACGGTCCGGAACCACAGCGCTTTGGACGGAGCGGAAATTCCGCACCGCCCAAAGCACCGCCCCCTTCTTGACGTGCGCTCTTTCCGGAGGTGTTCAGGACACCTCCGGAACACCTCCGGAAAGAGCGCAGGGCTGCATAGCCCTGTGTTATTTCCGTTGCGGTGACGCAGCGTCGCCGCAACGAGCTAGGACATGCTGCGGTCTGAAAAGACGCGCCGCATGTCCGGAAACGCAGGTCTTCCGCCTGCGTGTTTTTGCGCATAGTGGAGACGGGATTTCTTGAAATCCCCTCCACTATGCTGTAACATCTGGACGCTGCGTGTTTGACGCTGCGCCAGAGCACAGCGCCAAACACGCAGCGTTTCCTGACCGTACCCTAAAAGGAGGCTGGTGCTTGGCATCATTGTTTCTCTTCTGTTAACCATGGTTATCTCTAAAGAAACACGTGCAGTCATCATTGCAATGCACAAAAATGGCCTAACAGGGAAGAGTATCGCAGATAGAAAGATTGCACCTCAGTCAACAATCTATCGCATCATCAAGAACTTCAAGGAGAGAGGTTCCATTGTTGCCAAAAAGGCTCCAGGGCGCCCAAGAAAGACCAGCAAGCGCCAGGACTGTCTCTTAAAAGTGTTTCAGCTGCGGGATCAGGCTACCAGCAGTGCAGAGCTTGCTCAGGAATGGCAGCAGGCAGGTGTGAGTGCATCTGCACGCACTGTGAGGCGGAGACTCTTGGAGCAAGGCCTGGTCTCAAGGAGGGCAGCAAAGAAGCCACTTCTCTCCAGAAAAAACATCATGGACAGACTGATATTCTGCAAAAGGTACAGGCAGTGGACTGCTGAGGACTGGGGTAAAGTTATTTTCTCTGATGAATCCCCTTTTCGATTGTTTGGGACATCAGGAAAACGCCTCATTCGGAGAAGACAAGGTGAGCGCTACCACCAGTCTTGTCTCATGCCAACTGTTAAGCATCCTGAAACCATTCATGTGTGGGGTTGCTTCTCAGCCAAGGGAATCGGCTCTCTCACAGTCTTGCCTAAAAACACAGCCATGAATAAAGAATGGTACCAGAATGTCTTCCAAGAGCAACTTCTCCCAACCCTCCAAGAGCAGTTTGGCGATCAACAATGCCTTTTCCAGCATGATGGAGCACCTTGCCATAAAGCAAAGGTGATAACTAAATGGCTCAGGGAACAAAAAACAGAGATTTTGGGTCCATGGCCTGGAAACTCCCCAGATCTTAATCCCATTGAGAACTTGTGGTCAATCATCAAGAGACGGGTAGACAAACAAAAACCTAAAAATTCTGACAAAATGAAAGCATTGATTGTGCAAGAATAGACTGCTATCAGTCAGGATTTGGTCCAGAACTTGATTGAGAGCATGCCAGGGAGAATTGCAGAGGTCCTGAAGAAGAAGGGTCAACACTGCAAATATTGACTTGCTGCATTAACTCATTCTAACTGTCAATATAAGCTTTTGTTACTCATATGTTTGCAATTATATTTCTGTCTGTGATAAAAACATCTGTCAAACACACACATAAAAACCAGAGGGCAGCAGATCATGTGAAAATATAATATTTGTGTCATTCTCAAAACTTTTGGCCATGACTGTAATGGAAGAAGTGAAGTGTTTGGCACTGTACTATACCTATATTTCTCTGCAGTATCTGTGCATCATGAATCGTGGTCTGTATTAAAGGGGCCCACTGAGACTCTTTCGCCCGGGGCCCATAAAAACCTGGAGCCGGCCCTGATCACACATATTCCTCAAGTGAAAAAATAAGAAAAAAGCAATCTGTGCAAAAAAGATAAAAAGATAATGATCAAACCAATTTTAAAATATACTGTGCCATCTATTATGAACTTCATTAAAGTGCCTGTGCCATACAAATTATTGTGCTCATAATAAGGTACATCAAGGAATAAAAAGTAAGGCCATGTGCACACTTTGCGTTTTTAGATGCGTTTCCGCTGCGTTTTTCAACGTGCGGAAACGCATCCAACCCGCAGCACAGTGCACTACCAATGTAATCTAATGGGAACCGCATGTCTGCTGTGCACATGCTGCGGAAAAAACGTGCGGTTTCGCCGCGTTTTATTTTCCGCAGCATGTCAATTCTTTGTGCGGAACTGCAGCGGTTCGGCGCCCATTGACTTGCATTGAGTCGGGCACTTCCGCAGCAAAAACTGTAGTGACGTCATTCTCTCCCGGCGGCAGAGCGGTACACAGATGGATGGCGTCGGGGAATAGGCGAGTATGTGCTCAATGTTATGTGTTGTACGTTATATGTTCTGTATGTCATGTGTGTTATATGTTGTATGTCATGTGTATGTTATATGTTGTATGTCATGTATGTTTTTTTTTTGTTTTTTTTTACATTCAGCACATTAGCCGGATGATGGGACTACTACTGTCCCATCACTGGCTAATGTGTCAGTCACTGTCACTGTAGCAGGCATAGCCGGATGGGACTTGTAGTCCCATCAGACGATGCCTGAATACACGGAGACACGCACACAGCCCCGCACACCGCCGCACATACACCGATCCCGCACACCGATCACGCAGACACCGGCACACAATCACCGCCCACACACACAGCGCCGCACACTATACACGCCCACGCACCGCCCACACACATAGCGCCGCACACTATAAACGCCCACGCACCGCCCACACACTTCCCTCCTCCCGAACTGCAGCGGTTTCACCCGCAGCAAAACCACAGATTTTTTTTAGATCTGCGGTTTTGCTGCGGAAGTGCCCGACTCAATGCAAGTCAATGGGCGCCGAACCGCTGCAGTTCCGCACAAAGAATTGACATGCTGCGGAAAATAAAACGTGGCGAAACCGCGCGTTTTTTTCCGCAGCATGTGCACAGCAGACATGCGGTTCCCATTAGATTATATTGGTAGTGCACTGTGCTGCGGGTTGGATGCGTTTCCGCACGTTGAAAAACGCAGCGGAAACGCATCTAAAAACGCAAAATGTGCACAGGGCCTAAAATTAAAGTGCGGAGTGCAAAAAAGAGGAATAGAATGAGGGAGTAATATACCTTTAAGGGTCGCCACGTCCCTTTGCCATGCACTCTGACGCGCGTTTCGGAAAGACTTCCTTTGTCAGGGGGAAGTCTTTTCTGACAAAGGAAGCCTTTCCAAAACACGCGTTGGGGTGAGCAGCAAAGGAACGTGGCGACCCTTAGGCCAGGGTCACACTGGTGACAAAAACGGACAAAAAAGTGTGTAGCAACTGAAATTATGTCTTATATTCTAGGTTTTTCAAAGTAGCCACCTTTTGCTTTGCTTACTGCTTTGCACACTCTTGGCATTCTCTTGATGAGCTTCAAGAGGTAGTCACCGGAAATGGTTTTCACTTCACAGGTGTGCCCTGTCAGGTTTAATAAGTGGGATTTCTGGCCTTAAAAATGGGGTTGGGACCATCAGTTGTATTGTGCAGAAGTCTGGTGGATACACAGCTGATAGTCCTACTGAATAGACTGTTAGAATTTGTATTATGGCAAGAACAAAGCAGCTAAGTAAGGAAAAATGAGTGGCCATCATTACTTTAAGAAATGAAGGTCAGTCACTCCGAAAAATTAGGAAAACTTTGAAAGTGTCCCCAAGTGCAGTTGCAAAAACCATCAAGCGCTACAAAGAAACTGGCTCATGAGGACCGCCCCAGGAAAGGAAGACCAAGAGTCACCTCTGCTTCTGAGGATACGTTTATCCGAGTCACCAGCCTCAGAAATCGCAGGTTTACAGCAGCTCAGATTAGAGACCAGGTCAATGCCACACAGAGTTCTAGCAGCAGACACATCTCTACAACAACTGTTAAGAGGAGACTTTGTGCAGCAGGCCTTCATGGTAAAATAGCTGCTAGGAAACCACTGCTAAGGACAGGCAACAAGCAGAAGAGACTTGTTTGGGCTAAAGAACACAAGCAATGGACATTAGACCAGTGGAAATCTGTGCTTTGGTCTGATGAGTCCAAATTTGAGATCTTTGGTTCCAATCACCATGTCTTTGTGCGTCGCAGAAAAGGTGAACGGATGGACTCTACATGCCTGGTTCCCACCGTGAAGCATGGAGGAGGTGTGATGGTGTGGGGGTGCTTTGCTGGTCACACTGTTGGGGTTTTATTCAAAATTGAAGGCATACTGAACCAGAATGGCTACCACAGCATCTTGCAGCGGCATGCTATTCCATCCGGTTTGCGTTTAGTTGGACCATCATTTATTTTTCAACAGGATAATGACCCCAAACACACCTTCAGGCTGTGCAAGGGCTATTTGACCAAGGAGAGTGATGGGGTGCTACACCAGATGACCTGGCCTCCACAGTCACCAGACCTGAACCCAATCGAGATGGTTTGGGGTGAGCTGGACCGCAGAGTGAAGGCAAAAGGGCCAACAAGTGCTAAGCATCTCTGGGAACTCCTTCAAGATTGTTGGAAGACCATTTCTGGTGACTACCTCTTGAAGCTCATTAAGAGAATGCCAAGAGTGTGCAAAGCAGTCATCAAAGCAAAAGGTGGCTACTTTGAAGAACCTAGAATATAAGATATATTTTCAGTTGTTTCACACTTTTTTGTTAAGTATATAATTCAACATGTGTTAATTCATAGTTTTCATGCCTTCTGTGTGAATGTACAATTTTCATAGGCATGAAGATACAGAAAAATCTTTAAATGAGGTGTCCAAACTTTTGGTCTGTACGTGTAAATTATATATATATAATATATATATATATATATATATATATATATATATATATACAGTACAGACCAAAAGTTTGGACACACCTTCTCATTCAAAGATTTTTCTGTATTTTCATGGCTATGAAAATTGTAGAATCACACTGAAGGCATCAAAACTATGAATTAACACATGTGGAATTATACAATACACTTTACAAAAAAGTGTGAAACAACTGAAAATATGTCTTATATTCTAGGTTCTTCAAAGTAGCCACCTTTTGCTTTGATTACTGCTTTGCACGCAGAAAAGGTGAACGGATGGATTCTACATGCCTGGTTCCCACCGTGAAGCATGGAGGAGGTGGTGTGATGGTGTGGGGGTGCTTTGCTGGTGACACTGTTGGGAATTTATTCAAAATTGAAGTCATAGTGAACCAGCATGGCTACCACAGCATCTTGCAGCAGCATGCTATTCCATCCGGTTTGCGTTTAGTTGGACCATCATTTATTTTTCAACAGGACAATGACCCCAAACACACCTCCAGACTGTGTAAGGGCTATTTGACCAAGAAGGAGAGTGTTGGGGTGCTACGCCAGATGACCTGGCCTCCACAGTCACCAGACCTGACCCCAATCGAGATGGCTTGGGGTGAGCTGGACAGCTCACCGCTTCAATTTTGAATAACTCCCCAACAGTGTCACCAGCAAAGCACCCCCACACCATCACACCACCTCCTCCATGCTTCACGGTGGGAACCAGGCATGTAGAGTCCAGCCATTCACCTTTTCTGCGTGCAAAGCAGTAATCAAAGCAAAAGATGGCTACTTTGAAGAACCTAGAATATAAGACATATTTTCAGTTGTTTCACACTTTTTGTAAAGTGTAATATATAATTACACATGTGTTAATTCATAGTTTTGATGCCTTCAGTGTGATTCTACAATTTTCATGAAAAATCTTTGAATAAGAAGGTGTGTCCAAACTTTTGGTCTGTACTGTATATATATATAATATATATATATACACACACATACACATACATACACACACAATTTTTTTTTGTTTCTCTATATAAGCATTCTATCTGGTGCTAATTTAATTTTATGCATGGCCTGTGTATATGATGTGTACCTGCTGTGCATGTTATATAGCATGTGTGTACTAAGGACATGTATGATGTGTATGTAATGAGTTTGTGTTGTCTAGTATATGTGTGCTGTATACTAGTATATCATGTAATTTAACCCTTTCACCACCTGTCATTCATATGCGCCAAAGGTTGTATCGTTCCCGTTGATACAATCTTGCACGCTGGCAATATGCTATATAGAGGACTCTGGGGAGTGCATTATAGTATATGGAGGACTATGGGGGTGCATAATATATGGAGGACTATATGAAGCCAATTATACTATATGGCAGGGGTCGACAAAGTTGTTCAGAAACTAGGAGCCAGCCAAAAAATTTAGGAGCCAGAATTTTTTTTTCATTTCATCATCATCGCCTCCCCATCAATATCATTGACTCCTCATCATCATCATTGCCTCCCCATCTTCATCATGGCCTCCCCATCATCATCAATGCCTGCCCATCATCATCATTGCCTCCTCATCATATCATCGCTTCCCCATCATCATCATCGCCTCCCCATCATTATCAATGCCTGCCCATCATCATCAATGCCTGCCCATCATCATCATCGCCTCCCCATCATCATCATCGCCTCCCCATCATCATCATCGCCTCCCCATCATCATCAATTCCTCCCATCATCATCAATGCCTCCCCATCATCATCAATGCCTCCCCATTATCAATGCCTCCCCATTATCAATGCCTCCCCATTATCATCAATGCCTGCCCATTATCATCAATGTCTCCCCATCATGAACAATGTTTCCCCATTATCATCAATGCCTCCCCATCATGAACAATGCCTCCCCATTATCATCAATGTCTCCCCATCATGAACAATGCCTCCCCATTATCATCAATGTCTCCCCATTATCATCAATGTCTCCCCATCATGAACAATGCCTCCCCATCATGAACAATGCCTCCCCATTATGATCAATGCCTCCCCATTATCATCAATGCCTCCCCATTATCATCAATGCCTCCCCATTATCATCAATGCCTCCCTTATCATCAATGCTCCCATAGTAACATAGTTATTAAGGCTGAAGGAAGACTTTAAGTCCATCTAGTTCAACCCATATCCTATCCTAACCTGCCCTAACATGTTGATCCAGAGGAAGGCAAAAAAAACCCAAGTTGCAAACAGTAAGCTTCACATTGGGGAAAAAAATTCCTTCCCGACTCCACATACGGCAATCAGACTAGCTCCCTGGATCAACGCAGTATCTAGGAAACTAGTGAATATAGCCTGTAATATTATACTTTTCAAGAGAGGCATCCAGTCCCTTCTTAAATTTTAGTAAGGATTCACTCATTACAACATTAGACGGCAGAGAGTTCCATAGTCTCACTGCTCTTACAGTAAAGAATCTGCGTCTGTGATTATGGCTAAACCTTCTTTCCTCCAGACGTAGAGGATGCCCCCTTGTCCCCGTCACAGGTCTAAGAGTAAAAAGATCATTAGAAAGGTCTTTGTACTGTCCCCTCATATATTTATACATTGTAATAAGATCACCTTTAAGCCTTCGTTTTTCCAAACTAAATAACCCTAAGTGTAATAACCTGTCTTGGTATTGCAGACCCCCAGTTCTCTAATAACCTTGGTCGCTCTTCTCTGCACACGCTCCAGTTCAGCTATGTCTTTCTTATACACCGGAGACCAGAACTGCACACAGTATTCTAAGTGTGGTCGCACCAGTGACTTGTATAGAGGTAAAATTATGTTCTCCTCATGAGCATCTATGCCTCTTTTAATGCATCCCATTATTTTATTTGCCTTGGCAGCAGCTGCCTGACATTGGCCACTAAATGTGAGTTTGTCGTCCACCCATACACCCAGGTCTTTTTCAGTGAGTTTTGCCCAGTGTTTTACAATTAAGCACATAATTATACATCTTATTTGTTCTACCCAAGTGCATGACCTTACATTTATCCCCATTAAAGCTCATTTGCCATTTATCAGCCCAAGCTTCTAGTTTACATAAATCCTCCTGTAATATAAAATTATCCTCCTCTGTACTTATTACCCTGCAGAGTTTAGTGTCATCTGCAAATATTGAAATACTACTCTGTATGCCCCCTACAAGGTCATTAATAAATATGTTAAAGAGAAGCGGCCCCAATACTGACCCCTGTGGTACCCCACTGCTAACCGTGACCCAGTCCGAGTGTGCTCCATTAATAACCACCCTTTGTTTTCTATCCATGAGCCAGCTCTTAACCCACTTACATAAAATGAGAACAATGGGGATAGGGGAAAATTTGTGTATCAACCTTTTGTGTGGCACTGTATCAAAAGCTTTTGAGAAGTCCATGAACACCACGTCCACTGCATTCCCTTGGTCCAGTCCTGAACTTACCCCTTCATAAAAGTTTATCAGATTAGTCTGACAAGAACGGTCTCTCGTAAACCCATGCTGATACTGTGTCATGAGGTTATTCAGCCTCAGATACTCCAATATAGTATCCCTTAGAAAACCCTCCAGGATTTTACCCACAGTAGATGTTAAGCTCACTGGCCTATAATTTCCAGGTTCAGTTTTTGCCCCCTTTTTGAATATTGGCACCACATTTGCTATACGCCAGTCCTGTGGTACAGACCCCGTTATTATGGAATCTTTAAAGATTAAAAATAATGGTCTATCTATAACTGTACTTAATTCCTGCAGTACTCGGGGATGTATCCCATCCGGGCCCGGGGATTTGTCAATTTTAGTGATTTTTAGACGCCGTCGTACTTCCTGCTGGGTTAAGCAGGTGACATTTAATGGAGAAATTTTTTTATCACTGATCATGTTATCTGTCATGGGATTTTCTTGTGTAAATACAGTTGAAAAAAAGTCATTTAGCATATTGGCTTTTTCCTCATCCTCATCCACCATTTCACCCAGACTATTTTTAAGGGGACCAGCACTATCATTTTTTAGTTTCTTGCTATTTATGTAGTTAAAGAATATTTTGGGATTATTTTACTTTCTCTGGCAATGAGTCTCTCTGCCTCAATCTTTGCTGTCTTGATTTGCTTTTTACAGAATTTATTCAGTCTTCTGTATTTATTTAATGCCTCATCACTACCTACTTGCTTTAATTCCCTAAACGCTTTCTTTTTGTCCCTTATTGCGCCCCTTGCAGCTCTATTTAGCCATAGTGGTTTCTCCTGTTTCTGGCATGTTTATTCCCATAGGGTATATACTGTGCTCAGGTCCTAGTCAGGATACTAATAAACGTCTCCCATTTTCTTTGTGTATTTTTATGTCTCAGGATATCGTCCCAGTTTATTGCACCAAGATCATCTCTCATCCGTTGGAAATTTGCCTTCCTGAAGTTTAGTGTCCTTGTAACCCTCAACTACAAGTCTTATTAAAGGATACATGAAAGCTTATTATTTTGTGATCACTATTACCCAAGTGACCCCCAACCCTTATATTTGATATGCGGTCTGGCCTGTTGGATAATATTAGGTCTAGCAGTGCCCCCCTCTTGTTGGGTCCTGAACTAGTTGTGAAAGGTAATTGTCTCTCATAGTTGCCAAAATTCTATTACCTTTACTGGAACTACAGGTTTCTGTTCCCCAATGTATTTCAGGGTAGTTGATGTCCCCCATAATAATGACTTCTCCTTGGCTTTATGAGGATATTCTCTGTTGCTTCCATTATTTTAGGAGACATAACAAACCCCTATCAGTAATTTATTATTTTTCCCCCCTCCCCTAATCTCCACCCACAGAGACTCTACATCTTCATTAGATTCACAGATATCACGCAGGATGGGTTTTAAGGATGATTTTACATATAAACACACACCCCCACCTCGCTTATTTTTACGGTCATTTCTAAACAGACTATAGCCCTGTAAATTAACCGCCCAGTGGTGGCTCTCATCCAGCCAAGTCTCAGATATCCCCACCATGTCATAATTATGTTCCAACAAAATTAATTCTAATTCCGCCATTTTGTTGGTGAGGCTTCTGGCATTAGTATACATGCACTTTATGTATCTCTCTGAACCTCTATTCTTTCTTAAATTATTAACTGTTCTAACCCCACCCCCATTCATTATTTGTGCCCAGGTCTCTATCTGCACTGCCTTCCCCTCCTATAAAATGAATACCCTCCCCTAGTCCCTAGTTTAAAGACTCCTCCAACCTTCTAGCCATTTTCTCCCCCAGCACAGCACCCTCCCCATTGAGGTGCAGCCAGTCCCTAGCATAGAACCTGTAGCCAACTGAGAAGTCGGCCAGTTCTCCAGGAACCCAAACCCCTCCTTCCTACACCAATTCTTGAGCCACTTATTAACCTCCCTAATCTCCCGTTGCCTCTCTGGTGTGGCACGTGGTACAGGCAGTATTTCAGAAAATACCACGTTGGAGGTCCTTGCTTTAAGCTTGCAGCCTAATTCCCTGAAATCGTCCACCTACCTCTAACTTTGTCATTTGTGCCAATGTGCACCATGACCGCTGGGTCCTCACCAGCCCCTCCCAGTAATCTGTCAACCCGATCAGCGATGTGTCTGACTCGAGCGCCAGGTAGGCAGCACACTGTTCGACGATCCCTGTCTTTGTGACATCATCATCACCATCATCATCAATGCCTCCCCATTATCATCAATGCCTCCCCATCATCATCAATGCCTCCCCATTATCATCAATGCAACCCCATTATCATCAATGCCTCCCCATCATCATCAATGCCTCCCCATCATCATCAATGCCTCCTCATCACCATCAATGCCTCCCCATTATCAATGCCTCCCCATCATCATCAATGCCTCCCCATTATCATCAATGCCTCCCCATTATCATCAATGCCTCCCCATTGTCATCAATGCCTCCCCATTGTCATCAATGCCGCCCCATCATCACTGCCCTCCCCCCACCACCATCACACATGCAGCACACAAGCACTCTCTCACATACACATATACACACACACTGATGCACACACACACACATCACATCTCACCTGCCCGGCGTCCGCGCTCTCTGCCACAGCCGGCCGCTGAAGGATGACGTCATTCAGCGGCGCTGCTGTGAAAGGAAGCGCCGACGCCCCCTGGAGCCCGGGGCTGCGGCAGCGGAGGCACGGGAGAGGTAAGTATTGTGCCAGCTGCTGCCGGGGCCCTGAGCAGGCGGGGGCGGGTGGCGGCGCTGACACCGCTCTCCTCCTCTAACGGGCGCCCGACAGCGAGTGGGTCCCCCGCCTGCTCAGGGCCCCGACAAACCCGGGCGCCAGGCATGATTTTCTAGGCGCCACTGGCGACCGGGTTTGTCGAACCCTGCTATATGGAAGTAATTATAATATTTAGAGGGCTCTGTGGGGGCATGATAATACTTGAAGGGCTATGAGGAAGCTATATACTTTATGGAGGGCTGTGTTGGGGGCTATTATACTGTACGCAAGTCCTTTATACAGCATGGAGGGCTGTATGGGGCTCACAGTTGGGGATCATACAGTGGCGGGATAGTTGAGGGGGTACAGCAAGGTCATCAACCCTGTGCTATAAGGATGCAGGACTGTGTCTGCCTACAGGACCACAGCTCTACCAGCCATCATTGAGTTTCTATATGCTTGTGCCAGGCCTGCCATTGCCATTAATGATCCTTATTCTGGATTCTTCTGAGAGGTTCTTGTATGTGCGTGTGATGGCGCTGACATCCTTGTGTTTGGACATCTTTTTCTATTTCACTAAATAAAAATGTCCACTGTTGTCCTCAATTTTACAGGATAGATATAAATCTGTATGAACCAGATTTATTCCTACCAATTTTAAAAAATTGACTGGGGGGGGCACCATTCTGCACTTCGCCTCAGGCAGCACAGATGCTAGGTTCACCCCTGCATATACCCACTTTGATGCCAGTTCTGATGCCCACAACTCATTTGGGACAGGCTAGTGACCAGGATTAGACGTGGGGCATCACTACCTGTGTGTCTGCATTGTAAGATCAGTGGCCCAAAGTAATTTAACCCTTGCAATAATGCCACTCAGTGCCCAATTTTGCCCTATTATAATTGTTGTAGTGCAGTGATATCAGGGCAGCTCTCTGCATTGTATTTTATTCTTCTGATTTTAGTTAATCCTGTAAAAAAATAAAAGATTACAGAATAAGAAACCAACTTCAGCCTCGAGGGCAAGCACACACCGTCAATGTGCCAAGACGTCACTTAGTATCGTGACTAGTGTCCCACCCTCCTTACACGGACTAGTGGGGGTCAGCAGAGCTTACCGGAGCGGGTACCCCAGCTGCAGGAGGTGCAGGAGGGTGAGGCATGAAGGCCGCAGGATGAACCTGGAAGTACAGAAGCGCCCCTCCGCCAGCACGGCCTCGCTGCTGGCAGCACTGGGGTCGGCCCAGCAGGGGCTCGTAGATGGCGGGCTTTCCGGTTCTGGAATGTCGCTGGCAGTCCTGTGACGTCGCTCAGGGGGGTGAAGTGTTGCAGGGCGTCCTACGCTGTGGTCGCCCACTTCTGCAAGAGCCGTCTCTACAGGCACGGCATCTACAACACTGGTAGCGGGGCCCACGCTGGTGACACGGCCCCGTGTGCCGGCGTTACTGCGGCGATTCATGTCCCCATTGGCCGGCATAGTAGAACGCTCCACATAGTCGGTGCCGCCACACTTCTGTGCGGCGCTGCCAGCATTACTAGGCTTCGGTGCCGTGTCCGGCTCTAGCTCCGAGTCCTGCCGGTCCACCCAGTACCAGCCCCAGCTGAGGAGCTGTAGCACGAAAGAAGACAGGACGTACAGGCTGATATACACGGTTGCCCAGGCCGTGTCCCCCGCCTTGCAATAACGCACTGTGCTCCACACATCCGAGCCCAGGTCCACGAGGAAGGCGACGGTTCCGAACAGCGCGAATACCAAGTCCTGGAGCCGGTAGATGGACGGCAGGTAGTGCAGCATCTCGGAGAGCAAACTGCATGGGAAGTGAGGCCGGTGCTATTCCTGCTCCTGTCTGTCCTGTCAGCATGTTTCACAACAGTGACTTGTTTGTATGTAGGAATGCGCTCATATAAGGTCTCTTTCACACATCCGTTGTGCGCCTGACGGCGCCCTCCGGCAGTTTTTTGTCCAACCGCATCCGGCAAAATGTGATGCCGGATGCGTTTTTTTTTCATTGACTTTCATTAGCGCCGGATGGCGCCGCATGTCAGTGCGTTGTATGCGTTTTTGTCCGGATTCGGCGGAAATGTACATTCCGGCGGCCGGACACAACGCAGCATGTAACGTTTTTATTTTTTGCTGGTGCTGCCTGATGTGCCTGAAGCGGAGCATCAGGCAGCCGCGGCAAAATTCCGGGGGCGCCATCAGGCGCACAACGGATATGTGAAAGAGGCCTAAAGGGTGCTCGTGTTCAATCCTCAGTTACCCACAAAATGGATCTACCTGTGGTGTTAACCCCTTCACCCCCGAGGGTGGTTTGCACGTTTATGACCGGGCCAATTTTTACAATTCTGACCACTGTCTCTTTATGAAGTAATAACTCTGGAACGCTTCAACGGATCTTCATGATTCTGAGATTATTTTCTCGTGACATATTGTACTTCATGTGAGGCTGTGGTTCCACAGTCCGGAACCACAGCGCATTTGACGGAGCGAAATTCCGCTCTGTCCTATGCCCCGCCCCCTTTTTGACGCGCGCTCATTCCGGATGTGTTCAGGACACCTCCGGAACACATCCAGAATGATCGCAGGGCTGCATAGCCCTGTGTTATTTCCGTTGCGGCGACGCATCGTCGCCGCAACGGGCTAGGACATGCTGCGGTCTGAAATATTCGCCGCAACGGGCTAGGACATGCTGCGGTCTGAAAAGACGCGCCGCATGTCCGGAAACGCAGGTCTTCCGCCTGCGTATTTTTACGCATAGTGGAGATGGGATTTCTTGAAATCCCCTCCACTATGCTGTAACATCTGGACGCTGCGTGTTTGACTCTGCGCCAACGCACAGCGTCAAACACGCAGCAATTCCGGACTGTTTCCTGAACGTGGAAACATACCCTTAGTGGTAAAATTTATTCGATATAACGTGCGTTTATTTTTAAAAAAAACGGAAATTTGGCGAAAATTTTGCAATTTTCAAACTGAATTTTTATTCCCTTAAAACAAATATGTCACACAAAATAGTTACTAAATAACATTTCCCAAATGTCTACTTTACATCAGCACAATTTTGGTTAGGAACTTAATAAGGGTTAAAAGTTGACCAGCGATTTCTCATTTTTACAAGAAAATTTACAAAGCCATTTTTTTAGGGACCACCTCACATTTGAAGTCACTTTGAGGGGTCTATATGGCAGAAAATACCCAAAAGTGACACCATTCTAAAAACTGCACCCCTCAAGGTACTCAAAACCACATTCAAGAAGTTTATTAACCCTTCAGGTGCTTCACAGGAGCTGAAGCAACGTGAAAGGAAAAAATGAACATTTAACTTTTTAGTCACAAAAATGATCTTTAAAAACATTTTTTTATTTTCACAAGGGTAAAAGGAGAAAATAGATAAAGTTGTGCAATTTCTCCTGAGTATGCCGATACCCCATATGTGGGCGAAAACCACTGTTTGGGCACACGGCAGAGCTCGGAAGGGAAGGAGCGCGGTTTGACTTTTTCAAACCAAAATTGGCTGGAATTGAGATTGGATGCCATGTCGCATTTGGAGAGCCCCTGATGTGCCTAAACAGTGGAAACCCCCCACAAGTGACACCATTTTGGAAACTAGACCCCCTAAGGAACTTATCTAGATCTGTTGTGAGCACTTTGAACCCCCAAGTGTTTCACTAAAGTTTATAATGCCTGGGTGTGAAGAAAACATTTTTTTCCACAAAAATGATTTTTTAGTCCCCAATTTTTGAATTTTCCAAGGAAGTTGGACCCCAAAAGTTGTCCAATTTGTCCTGAGTACGCTGATACCCCATATGTGGGGGGGGAAACTATTCGGGCGCAGGGCTTGGAAAGGAAGTAATGACTTTTTGGAATGCAGACTTTGATGGTGTCATCAGGGGCGTACATAGAAATCATGGGGCCCATAGCAAAAGTCTGAATGGGGCCCCCCCCAAAAAAAAAAAGAAAAAAAAATCAACAGATGCTCTTAACTCTAGGCATGCATGTGAGGGGACACATTTAACAAAAAAAATCCACCCCGTCCCCCAGCCAGCCGGGCTCACCGTCTTGTGTGTGTGTCCCTCTCCCTGAGTGAGAGAGGCTCATGAATGTTTTCTGCTTGCTGCAATGCACGTGTGCCGCTCTCTGGCTGCCAGGAGGCGTGGTGTTCTTATGCAAATCCAGCCAAAGACTTCAGCCAACTGCTGACCAGGAAACAAGGAAAGGGGAGCCCCCTCACCAATCCGGGCCCCCTCACCTGTCCGGACCCCATAGCAACTGCGTGGTCTGCTACTATTGACGGTACGCCTCTTGGTGTCATGTTCTGTCTGCAGAACCCCAGATGTGCCTAAACAGTGGAAACTCCCCACAAGTGACCCCCATTTTGGAAACTAGACCCCCTAAGGAACTTATCTAGATCTGTGATGAGCACTTCGAACCCCCAAGTGCTTCACACAAGTTTATAATGCCCGGGCATGAAAATAAAAAATTCTATTTTTTTCCCACAAAAATGATCTTTTAGGCTACTTTCACACTTGCGTTTTTTTTGCGCAGCGCGTCTTGCGCTATCGGACGCATGCGCAATGTTCCCCTATCTTTAACATGGCGGGCGCAGGGTCTAGCGCTTGCACGCGTTCATGTGCGTTTGGCGTGCGCTGCGCATTTTCCCGGTGTGCGCCCATACGCGCCAGACGCTACATGTTGCATTTTTTTTTTCCGCCCAACCGCTTTAAAAAAACGCGTGCGCTACGTGTGCGCATGCTATGCGCAAAAAATAACATTGCAGTCTATGGGGGCGCTGGCGTGCGCATGGCTTTGCGCTCGTCAGCGCTTTTGCACGCATGCGATTTTTCTGTAAATAATGGAGCCAGAGATGATGGAGTCAGAGATGATAGAGCCAGAGATGATGGAGCCAGAGATGATAGAGCCAGAGATGATGGAGGCAGAGATGATGGAGACAGATGATGGAGCCAGAGATGATAGAGCCAGAGATGATGGAGACAGATGATGGAGCCAGAGATGATAGAGCCAGAGATGATGGAGGCAGAGATGATGGAGACAGATGATGGAGCCAGAGGTGATAGAGCCAGAGATGATAGAGCCAGAGATGATGGAGCCAGAGATGATAGAGCCAGAGATGATGGATGCACAGATGATGGAGGCATGATGGAGCCAGAGATGATAGAGCCAGAGATGATGGAGGCAGAGATGATGGAGACAGATGATGAGCCAGAGATGATAGAGCCAGAGATGATAGAGCCAGAGATGATGGAGCCAGAGATGGTAGAGCCAGAGATGATGGAGACAGATGATGGAGCCAGAGATTATAGAGCCAGAGATGATGGAGACAGAGATGATAGAGCCAGAGATGATGGAGACAGATGATGGAGCCAGAGATGATAGAGCCAGAGATGATGGAGGCAGAGATGATGGAGACAGATGATGGAGCCAGAGATAATAGAGCCAGAGATGATGGAGACAGAGATGATAATGTGACAAATAGAAAACGCATGCGCCAAAAAAACAAAAACGCATGAAATCGCAGACAAACGCTGCGTTTTTTTGTCGAAATGCGCATGCTGATGCGACTAAATATTGCAGCGTTTACAAGCGTTTGCATGCGTTTTTTAATGCGCTTCATGTGCGCTCAAAACGCAGCGCAAAAAAACGCAAGTGTGAAAGTAGCCTAAGTCACCAATTTTTTATTTTCCCCAGGGTAACAGGAGAAATTGGACCGCAAAAGTTGTTGTCCAATTTGTCCTGAGTACGCTGATACCCCATATGTGGGGGGAACCACTGTTTGGGTGCATGGCAGAGCTCGGAAGGGAAGGAGCCCCATTTGACTTTTTCCAACAAAAATTGGCTGGAATTGAGATTGGACGCCATGTTGCATTTGGAGAGCCCCTGATGTGCCTAAACAGTGGAACTCCCCACAAGTGACCCCATTTTAGAAAGTAGACCACCTAAGGAACTTATCTAGATCTGTGGTGAGCAATTTGAACCCCCAAGTGCTTCACACAAGTTTATAACGTTGAGCTGTAAAATTAAAAAATCAATTTTTTTCCACAAAAATTATCTTTTCACCCCAATTTTTATTTTCCCAAGGGTAACAAGACCCCAAAAGTTATTGTGCAATTTGTCCTGAGTATTCTGATACCCGATATGTGGGGGTAAACCACTGTTTGGGTGCATGGCAGAGCTCGGAAGGGAAGGAGCGCCATTTGACTTTTTTAACACAGAATTGGCTGGACGCGATGTCACGTTTGGAGAGTCTCTAATGTGTCTTAGCAGTGGAAACCCCCACAAATGACACCGTTTTGGAAACTAATAAATACATTTTTGGCACTCACAACTTTGTAAAATTTTGATGAATTTTATTAAGCAGTCATGGTAAACGTTTCGGTCATAGTTATATTTTTCTATATGTTGATTAAATTATTTGCAGTGTATTGAGAAAGGTCAGATGTGCTGACCGAAACGTTTACCATGACTGCTTAATAAAATACATCAAAATTTTACAAAGTTGAGTGCCAAAAATTTATTTATTACTGTTCAGGTGTGGGAACCTTTTTTTGAGCACCTTCACGGTTGTGCCACGGTATACACTCACAACATTTTGGAAACTAGACCCCTCAGGGAACTTATCTAGATGTGTGGTTAGAACTTTGAACCCCCATGTGTCTCACTAAAGTTTATAACTCCCAAGCATGAAAATAAAAAAATCATATTTTTTCCACAAACATGATCTTTTAGTCTCCAATTTTTTATTTTCCCAAGGATAACAGGAGAAATTGGACCTTAAAAGTTGTCCAATTTGTCCTGAGTACGCTGATACCCCATATGTGGGAGAAAACGAATGTATGGGCACATGTCGGGGCTCGGAAAGGAAGTAGTGACGTTTTGGATTGCAGACTTTGATGGAATGGTCTGCAGGTGTCATCGCGTTTGGAGAGCCCCTGATGTGCCTAAACAGTGGAAACCCCTCACAAGTGACACCATTTTGGAAAATAGACCCCCCAAAGAACTTATCTAGATGTGTGGTTAGCACTTTGAACCAATAAGTGCTTCACAGAAGTTTGTAACGCACAGCCATAAAAATAAAAAATCATTTTTTTTTTTACAAAAATTATTTTTTCGCCCACAATATTTTCTTTTCACAAGGGTAACAGGAGAAACTGGACCCCAAAAGTTGTCCAATTTGTCCTGTGTACGCTGATACCCTATATGTGGGAGAAAACTGTATGGGCACACATCGGGGCTCGGAACGGAAGTCGTGACGTTTTGGGTTGCAGACTTTGATGGAATGGTCTGCAGATGTCATGTCGCGTTTGGAGAGCCCCTGATGTACCTAAACAGTGGAAACCCCCACAAGTGAACCCATTTTGGAAACTAGACCACAGAAGGAACTTATCTAGATGTGTGGGGAGAACTTTGAACGCCCACATGCTTCACAGAAGTTTATAACGTAGAGCCATAAAAATAAAAAATCAATTTTTTACCACAAAAATGATATTTTCGCCACCACTTTTTTATTTTCCCAAGGGTAACAGAAGAAATTGGAACCCAAGAGTTATTGTGCAATTTTTCCTAAATATGCTGATACCCCATATGTGGGGGTAAAATACTGTTTGGGCACATGGCAGAGCTCAGAAGGGAACGAGCACCGTTTGACTTTTTCAACGCAGAATTGGCTGGAATTGAGATCAGACGCCATGTCACATTTGGAGAGCCCCTGATGTGCCTAAACAGTGGATACCCCCCACAAGTGACACTATTTTGGAAACTAGCCCCCCTAAGGAACTTATCTAGAGCACTTTGAACCCCAAGTGTTTCACTAAAGTTTATAATGCCTGGGTGTGAAGAAAAATTTTTTTTCCACAAAAATGATTTTTTAGTCCCCAATTTTTGAATTTTCCAAGGAAGTTGGACCCCAAAAGTTGTCCAATTTGTCCTGAGTACGCTGATACCCCATATGTGGGGGGGGAAACTATTCGGGCGCAGGGCTTGGAAAGGAAGTAATGACTTTTTGGAATGCAGACTTTGATGGGTGTCATCAGGGGCGTACATAGAAATCATGGGGCCCATAGCAAAAGTCTGAATGGGGCCCCCCCCATAAAAAAAAGAAAAAAAAATCAACAGGTGCTCTTAACTCTAGGCATGCATGTGAGGGGACACATTTAACAAAAAAAATCCACCCCGTCCCCAGCCAGCCGGGCTCACCGTCTTGTGTGTGTGTCCCTCTCCCTGAGTGAGAGAGGCTCATGAATGTTTTCTGCTTGCTGCAATGCACGTGTGCTGCTCTCTGGCTGCCAGGAGGCGTGGCGTTCTTATGCAAATCCAGCCAAAGACTTCTGCCATCTGCTGACCAAGGGTATGTTTACATGTTCAGGAAACAGTCCGGATTAGCTGCGTGTTTGACGCTGTGCGCTGTGTCCAGATGTTACAGCATAGTGGAGGGGATTTCAAGAAATCCCATCCACTATGCTTCAAAACACGCAGGCGGAAGACCTGCGTTTCCGGACATGCGGCGCGTCTTTTTAGACCGCAGCATGTCCTATTCCCCTGCGGCGACGCTGCGTCGCCGCAAGGGAAATAACACAGGTCATTCCGCATGTGTTCCGGATGTGTTCCATGAACACCGAAAAAATAGGAACAGCATCCAATAGAGGTGAAGTATAACAAGTCTTTATTCAGCCACCATAAAATACGACGTTTCGGCCATTTTCAGGCCTTTATCAAGTATACAAAAACAGGCAAAATGGTGTCCTTAAATGGTGTGGAGGAGCCAATCACCATCCAGGAACCGCCCATAATACAAATAGACATATATACAAATATACAACGATAATCAATTTAAAACAGTGATCAAAGCTCAGAATAGTGACATCATAGAAAAATACAGCAATGTTATAATTGTGTATATAAAAAAAAAAAGGGGCGGGCGTTCAAAAGGGGGCGGGGCTTTGGGCGGAGCGGACTTTCCGCTCCGTCCAAAGTGCTGTGTTTCCTGAGCGTGGAAACAGCCTAATTGCCAAAGTGACTTTAAATATTTCTTATAATGCAAATTGACACAAGTTTACAGGCTTAACCTAATTAGCTCTATTCCTTACACATATACGCTTGGTTTGAAAGACTTGTCCATCTGGACTTTGACTTAAATACACTGGGTTAGCTTTTAAATCTGCAGTGAATGGTGCAAATGGGAATTAGATATTTGGGCATGGATATTTATGAACCAGACGGCCCAAAACTTATCACCTCGTTTTACAAATCTTAGCCTTGGCTTTCGGGGTTCTGGAAATATCCTGATTAAGGACCTTCTACCATAAAACACACGATTCTCATCCGTCTGTTTTTTTGAAGCATGCACACCCTATGCAAAACCTGCAGTACATGTAGGACAATTGTCCTCATTCACACATGTGACTATGTGTTTTTCACACTCAATTAGTGTACCTCTATTATATCTTTGGTACCACATGCCCAAAGAACATACAATTACCTAATGTGGACCCCTTTATTCATTCAGGATTTTTATGTCAAATCCTTATAACTTGCACACGCTCATTCAATGCATTCAAGGAGTCTCATATATCAGTCATTCTCTGTCACACTCTACCACAGCTTTCTCAACTGCTCTGTAATCTTCCTATCTGGAAACTCCCCCTTGTGCTGGTACTTCTGTGCTTCTAGCCTAGTTCTGTCTATGTCTTGTTCTGGTTGATACCTGCATAGCTCTTCAGCGCAAAATACTAGCGTTCTTTCTGCGTGCCCACTTTCCCTTAGTGCCCGCTTGTCCTTATTGCGATTACCTTACCCGATTATGAACAGGCAAGGCGAGGACTTTGTTGTTACTTTTATCCCCCCCTACTATACTGCTACACTCTTCTATAAAAAAAAATAAAAATGAAAGGCTTTTAATTCCTCGGGCTATTAACTCCTTCATGACCAGAGCTTTTTGCGTTTTCGTTTTTGCTCCCCTTCTTCCCAGAGCCATAACTTTTTTATTTTTCAGTCAATATGGCCATTTGAGGGCTTGTTTTTTGTGGGACGAGTTGTACTTTTGAAGAACACCATTTAACATATAGTGTACTGGAAAACGTGAAAAAATTAAAAGTGCAGTGAAATTGCAAAAAAAGTGCAATCCCACACTTGTTTTTTTTTATTCACCATGTTCACTATATGGTTAGGGATGAGCTAGCAGGGTGCAGGGACAGGTAGTGATGTCTTCTTATGGACATCTGCGGCACTTGCGGTTTTGCACTTGGAGTGAGACAAAAAAACACTGCTAATAGCATTATTTTTTACGTTGCTGCAAGTACCGCATTTGCTGGATCGCGGCAAAGCCACAAGTGCCACACATGTCTGCAAGTCCCATAGGAAATGAATGGGGCCGAACGCAGTGTTGCCATAAGTGATCCGTCACGCAGCAGATGTGGAAAAAACTACCGGATCTGCCGCGAATGGCAAAAATTGCCGATGTGAAAGTAGCCTAAGTCACTACTGACAGTGTCTGCATTAGTCATACTCACCAATGGGGGAGACAGCACTAAAAGTGCCTAGGGCAGCATAAGCTCTAAATACGGCCCTGACCACAACGCAACAGGAACAATCCCACAATGCCCTAGGAACTTCCCATAATACATTGCAAACTAAAATAGAATGTATACATTAAACTGCCAGCAGATGTTGCTGTTAACTTACAATGTAAAACATAAGAAGGATTAATATACACAAAAAATACAATGTCTGTAATAATAGAGACATAAAAGAATAACTAAACTTTCTAGACATCAATTATATTGCTGGACAGAACAGTAACACACAGCAAAAACAGTTGAATGAAAGCCTTAAATGCTACAATTTTTAGCCCACAGATAGCTGAGTCGTGTGATGGTGATACCACACTGTAAAATATGTAGCCTGTATTTTTATTTTTTTGGGCCAGTAAAAGTGTGTCAACTTGTAAGCTAAGACACAACAAAAACAATTCTATGGAGTTCTGAAATGGCACAATTTTGAGCGCAATGATATGCGATCCTTGTGGCGGACAAAACCCAATGTAAAATATCTGCCCTGCAGCTAAATATTTTTTTAGGAGCTAAATATTTTTTTTGCCAGCAAAATGGTGTCAAGAAATTGTATAAAACACTCCAAAATATTTTTGCAGTGCCACAAAAATGTCAGAATTTTCTACGCACTAAGATGTGATTACTGGGACGGGCAAACCCGTTTAATATAGCTGGATTTTCACGCTGTACTATGAAAAGGATCTGGCTGTGTTCTGCAGTACCAACAAGCAAATGGAGAAAAAAATCATGTGCTCTGGATTGCTTTTGAATTAAATTATCAGGAATAAGATGCAAAAAAATTGCTGCCCACTGAGACCTAGGGCTATGTAGATACGGTCAATATACAGGGTGGTCCAAAAGTAGGTGGACAGAAAATAATAACATACATACACATACTGTCCACCTACTTTTGGACCACCCTGTATGTAATAGGCAGCAGCAGACAGTAATGGACCCTCTTGATGTACGCAACGAAGTATGCCACATAGAAATGCCTGCCTGATTAGCAGTGATATCTATATACCAACATACATTGCCTGCATGCCATACATTGATATGTATATACCCACATACACTCCCTGCCTACCTAACACTGCAATCTATATACCCCATAGTTATTCCTTAGAAGGACTGTTGATTTAGCAGGATTTGTGTATTCAATTATGGTATACCCACATGACCGCATATGGCAACTAGGTGGGATTTTCTTACCTTGTTACCGCCCACTGTTTTTCCCCCACCAACCGCTGGCCCGATCCTCCAAAATAAAAACATTGCAAATAAGATCTTTGGATTATATTGGCCACAGCGGCCATTTTATTAACAAAACATACATAAAAATACATAGCAATAAATGTATAGAACACTTCAAATATCTGAGGGGAGGGTTCTTGGAGCTAAAGATCTGGCTTACTATTAATATACCAAACAAATCCGACCACCATGTTACCCTCAGCCGTAAACCACCAGCTCGAGGGCACCAAACAACCCGGTCAGGGAAGACAAAACCACCATGAGCTCCCAGGGCAAAAATCCCATCCAGAGCCCATACCAAAAAGCCAGATCACCCCACCTCATTTAAATCCCCTCAATTTCCTCAAAAATTCCATCCCGGAATCATAACCACTCCAAGAACCCCCACCCCCACCCCAAGCCACTGCGACGATGTCCGACTCAACTGCAATCTGCGAAAGGAAAACCCCGAAAAACAAAACCTACTTCCAATTCCATCCAAAAAATCCCCCAGAAAAAACTCCCTGTATAGTAAGAAAAAAAGGAGGGAGAAGGCAGGAAGACGACATAATCTAGAGAGGACACTCTAGGAACAGTGCAGTTCGCTCTAGCAGAGAACACTCTGAGACACTGAAACAGGTCAGTCTGGAGTGTGAGACTCAATAGCTCAAGTCAGCGAGCTAGGAGCGTGCCGACGCTCTAGAGAGCGGCAGAAGAGGCAGCCAGCTAACTGCCAGTGTGTATAGCCTAGTGACGGCCCGAGTAGGCCGAAGGCTAGAGGAGAGAGTAGCAAGGGGGCAGGGCAGCCTTACCAGCTCACCCCAGAAAGCACATACCGGACACCGGGTCCGAGCTTACAGAGATCTCCACGACCCAGTAGGAGACAACCGGAATTCTGAGGGCTACAAGTCCCAGGAGCATCACAGAGCTGATACGTAACAGGGCCATGAGGCACAGAGATACGATAAGCAAGGAAAGTGTACTCCAGGAGAAGGTTCTACCACAAGGTCAGCCGGCGTGGGACAGAGACTAAGTTAGCCCCAGCTACAGGCAGGCCAGAAACTCATTACAGAAAGGCAAGGAGCAGGAGGCCATATACCTACTCAGTGGGAGGATCTGGATGTGCACCCTTCACCCTATAGTGCTCCGGGATGTGCCTGCATCATTTCCAGTAAAGGTACCAAAGTGACTTGTGTGTGTATTCACCTTCTTGTCCTTATCCTGCCGGATTCCCTCCGTCCTGCACCCTTACCCATAAGCTGCCCTGAAGGCCTGCTCCATCTGTGGGGAGCGATACCACCCTGACTGCCACAACACCGGCCTCAGTGGACTGCTGCAGCGCTGGTGATCCTCACCAGACTCTACAGGTGGCGTCACGATCTATTGACATTTTCTTCTGTAAATATTCCCCTTTTTGGAAGGTGAGCGCCCAGGGCCACGGGCAGAGCCGTACCCGCCGTGACATCCCCCATAGGAATCAACGGGCTCGGGTCCGAGCACCCCCCACAGCCCTGCGGGCGACTCACAGAAGATGAGCTCAGCCCCCACTGTCACTCAGTAACCGGAGAGGAGACGCTGAAAATTTCATGAGGTGTGGGGTATATTATATTATACATACTCAGGACCGGAGTGTGCGGCTGCATAGAAAAACACGCAGCCGCACACTCCGGTCCGAGTGCCAGCGTCAGTGCCGGTTGTTGATGTGCGAGTTTCTCGCATCATATTCGTAAGTGTGACCCCGGCCTAAAGAAGAACATGGAGTCATACAAGTGAAGACTTTGCAGCTTCCCTCTGGCCTAAAACTTAAGCACAGTTTATATATATACATAGTGGAAAGAGAAGCTTAATGGTTAATTCTGTGACAATGTTAGTAGACTATAGTGTTTTTTTACTGAAAATGTAGGTAAAACATGATGTAAAGTCGAGAATATAAATGACACCAGTTACCAGAGAAGCCTCCATGTCTGGCAAAAGTACCCATCTCCTCAGTGCAGGCTGTGGGTGGAAAGTTTCCATAGGTTTCCCCACACCTCATGAAATATTCAGCATCTGTGTGGTGAGAACTTTAAACCCCCAGGTGATTCACTAAAGTTTATAACGCCCGAGCGTGAAAATAAAAAAATCATATGTTTTTCCACAAACATGATCTTTTAGTCCCCCATTTTTTGCTTTCCCATGAGTAACAGGAGAAATTGGGCCCCAAAAGTTGTTGTCCAATTCATCCTGAGTACGCTGATACACCGTATGTGGGAGAAAAGTACTGTATGGGCACACGTCGGGGCTCACAAGGGAAGTAGTGACGTTTTGGAATAGAAAAACGCAGCCGCACACTGCGGTCCGTGTGCCAGCGTCAGTGCCGGGTGTTGATGCGCGAGTTTCTCGCATCACAATCGCAAGTGTGACCCCGGCCTTACACTGAAGATAGTTCTTAATGACATTGGTTGTATGTATGATGTCCTGCTGCAGAATAAATTTGGATCAAGTCAGAAGCCTCCCTGATAGCATTGCATGATGAATAAGTATCTGCCTTCATAAGTATCTCCCCATAGGCCATGATGCTGAGTAATTTATAGGGATGTCGAGAAATGTGTAAGGCACCCTTCATACGTCCTGATATTTCTGGTACTGGAAAAACATCATCGGTGTGATCGGTGTCCGCGCGCCATCCATATGACCATGTGACACCATAACTTGTGGCATGTGTATGTACATGCCCACCATCAGTGTGACAAGTACTGGAATAGAATGAAAAATACATATGACAGATGTTTAGGTGTTAGATGTGCAAAGAAAAAGCTAGATACATCCATAGATAAAATGTAAAAAATTAAGACAAGCACTACTGTCAGGTTTCAATGCTTTGGGGTGGTCTTCAATTAAGACCCTCTCAGTATATTAGATTGTGCCAGATTAGGCATAGCTTCGATCGAGGCAAGTGTTGCTAGTAAATGAAACAGAAGACAAGCGTCTGTAATAAAGATTACCAAGCATGTTTATTCAGTCTCTGGGTCCAGCTTATATACCTTGTTAGAAGGTGTATACGTGCATCAGGTAATGATGTTTTCCAGAACATATTAGCAAATCATTTATTACAGTAAATACATCTTGTCACGCATCTCATAGCTCATGTCAGCTTGACCAATTGGTTATCTCAGAAGAATTCATTAATCATCAGGTGTTCCCTTTGATGGACCCCCAATTGTTGTCATAAGCAGGTATATCTTTATTACTCTACTGATTAAATGCATACTTTATCGTTATTCGCTTGTATCTATCATGGCACTTCCTCATTATTAGGGTGATTATCCCCCAGTTCTAAGAACACATAGTCATCTAGTTGACAACCTTTGATATCATATGCCACGTTGCTGGTTCCATCAGCAAATAATGTCATTTTGGAATATAGAGAAATTATTTCTTAAAGGGATTATTATTTGAGAATATATAAAAGGGTATTAGAATCTAGAAGGGGTCTCCTAGATTCCCTATCAGTTCCCCCTTTTGAGAATAGATATGACTCTACCCTGGATTCATAGGTGAGGGAGGTCATATCCTTTTCTCAGTTATACCATCTGTTCATAATCATTATTAGGAGGTTTCAGTCCAATATACATAGTCTTTGTAATGGAGGCATCTATCAGTCTCTGGAGTAGTCCTCTGATGCATGGGATACAACAGCAACCGCAGACGACGTGTATGGCTGCCACGACTGCCAGGGAGATGAGAGGACTAGATACAAGATGCTTCCATCGTCCGAACCATGAGTCCAGCCAATCAGTAAACGGGTTGTCGATAGCAGAATTTTCTGCCAGTTCATCAGATAGTGATGTAAGACCCTCCAAAGCCTTTGTGATGCTTCCATCTGGGGCGGTATTATTTGGAATAAACGTGCAACAATACATTCCAAACATTTTACAAATCCCTCCCCTCTCTGCTAGCAACATGTCTAAGGTCATCCTATTCTGCCATGTCATCAAAGAAGTTGGGGCCAATTGTTCAGCTATCCCCTTTATTGCAACCCTAGTGTAATTTATAAACCTCTGTTGATTATAGAGTGCAGTGTCACCAGCAAAGCACCCCCACACCATCATACCACCTCCTCCATGCTTCACGGTGGGAATCAGGCATGTAGAGTCCATCCATTCACCTTTTCTGCGTGCAAAGCAGTAATCAAAACAAAAGTTGGCTACTTTGAAGAACCTAGAATATAAGACATATTTTCAGTTGTTTCACACTTTTTTTTAAAGTGTAATGTATAATTCCACATGTGTTAATTCATAGTTTTGATGCCTTCAGTGTGATTCTACAATTTTCATAGTCATGAAAATACAGAAAAATCTTTGAATGAGAAGGTGTGTCCAAACTTTTGGTCTGTACTGTATACAAAGCAAAAAAAGAGAGAACAGAGAAACGACCATATGTCTGATAAAAAGGTATATATTTTATTGAATTACATCACATATCAATTTATGACATTTATTCGTCAGGGGCTAAGTGCCGAAACGCGCGTTGGGGAAGACGTACATGCTGGTCCACAGGAATACTGCTAGCCGTAAGTATTGTTACTATTTATCTTTGATTGTATATGATATTTTTTGTCAGCAATATAGTGGATATCCTGGGTTCATGTTCATTAGTCCACTGATTGGGACTTGCTATACATCTTCACTGAATCTAGTGGTGGTTTTTCACATATTTAGCACGTATGCACTTTTTATGTAAATCTTACTATTGCTGAATTGCTGAATTTTTGGATAATAAAACATATTTGCACTTCTTGCACTTATTACTATTAACACGCATGAATGTTATTTGATTTTTTGGTTTGATATTCCAATTTTTAGTTCACTTTTTGTATAATTGTCAGTGTGACACTTTTTTTCAGTGGATTTTTCCCACATGCTCAGTGACCCGCATGTTATTGTCCTTGTAATTTTTTTGTAATGTGTATATACTTTTTATGCATATTGATGTATACATACATTTTTTAACTTCATAAATTGATATGTGATGTAATTCAATAACATATATACCTTTTTATCGGACATATGGTCGTTTCTCTGTTCTCTCTTTTTTTACTTCATAAGGAAGCAGAATAACAAAAATTACAACATAAAAAGAATACACAGAAAGTAAAAAACACAATTTCCGATTCGTGTGAGAATAATTGGAATGGCACATTCAAAATAACAGACAAGAAATCATCACTTGGTTGGTTTATTGATTCAGGAGCAACAAGTCATATGACAAGTGACAAGAATTTCTTTACTGATCTTGATTTAAATAAGAAAGAAGCCATTTATCTTGCAGATGGAAGCAAAATAACCGCAGAAGGTATCGGACAAGGTATGCTAAATTGTTCAAACAAGTTCGGACAAGATTCAAAGATACTTGTACAGGATGTGTTGTATGTTCCAAAATTGGAAGGCGGATTATTATCTGTGAAACATTTAACAGCAAAAGGACTTACAGTAAAATTCAAAGACAATGAGTGTGCAATCATTGCTGGAAACAAGATGATAACCAAAGTCAAGGCAGATGAACAATTATATCATTTTGACAAACCAAAGGAACAGATGAAGGTATGTACACATGATCACAAAAACTGTATTCACATGTGTCATAGACGTCTAGGACGTAGACACCCGGACAGTATAAGGGAACTACAGAGAAAAGAATTGACAAAAGATTTAACGATATCAGATTGCTCAATTACCATAAGATGTGAATATTGTATAAAATCCAAAGCCACAAGGATATCTATTCCAAAAGAAAGTGAGATGAAAAGCGAAAGACCACTTGATTTGGTGCATACTGACGTATGTGGACCCATGAAAGTGACTACATCAGGAGGCGATACACTGTCACATACTTAATTAAGAACAAAAGTGAAGTTTTTGATAAACTTGTAGACTATGTAACAAGATTAACCCCTTAATGTCCACTGACGTGCACAGTCCGTCATGGCAAGGTGCCAGTTCCGGCACCAGGACGGACTGTGCACGTCATGCCTTTGATCTACCACTGCGTGTAAACACGCAGTGGTAGATCAGTGCCGACAGCTGTCATAGACATCTGACAGGCACAGCAAGCGGTGCGGGGACCTTTGCCGTCGGTCCCCGCACCCACAGCGCTGTGATTGGTCAGTCAATCTGACTGACCAAACACAGCAGCGATCATGCAGGAGAAGCTGAAATTTCAGCTTCCCCAGCGCGATCAGTGCAGGAGCCGGCGCTGCAGTGGCCAGGCTTCCTGCACTGACAGCCAGGAGCGGAGCCCCCACCGCCCCTGGCTGTTAACCCCCTGACTGCTGCGATCCAGCGATCGCAGAGCTCAGGGGGGGAGGCAGAGGGTCGGGAGCTCCCTCTGCCTCAGATCGGAGCCCTGCAATGTATTTGCAGGGCCCGATCTCTGCCTTGATAACCCGGGGGTTGTCATGACAACCTCCGGGTCATCTACCTACGGGAAGCTGCTGTGATCATGTCACAGCAGCTTTCATCATAGGTACAATGCATTGCAATGCTGGTGTAAGGTTCTATGTATATATTCCTGAAACTCAGTTTGTTCGTCAGCCATTTTACTTTCTGTCTTGCTGCAGCTATCTTGCCCTCAGTCAAAATGGAGTTTCCAGCTTGCATGTTCCCGCCCTGATTCTCTCCTTTGCTTCTTAAGCAGCCACAGCTGAGCAATCAGTGCTTCAGAATCTAGCCTGCAGTGAACCTGTGACTTGACTCCTGTAAGCCTTGGACCTTGTACTCCAGCTATTCCTACTGAGGAACTCTGAAGCACTTGTGGACTCTGAACCCTGCTCTTTGAAAGACCCACGTTTGCATGGACTTACGGTAACAGAGAAGAAGATCCTGAATCTGTATTGGAGAGTGATTGCTGAGCTTGGATTACTCTGGCCTGCTGTGTCTCCTGTTTCTGTGTCTGCAAACTGTGTGACTATTTCTGCCAACTTGTATGAAGTAATACAGGACTTTTCTATATCAAACCTGTGACTCCTGTGTTTTCATCGCACCCAAGCACAAGACGCTATATGAACTGTACTACATACATTACAAGATTCTGAAGCCAAAACGTTAGTGTCTGCTGGGTCTGGAAGGCTGTGTCTGCTGTACTGTGGATATCAGACGTCCGGTTGTACTTTCTGTGATGACAGTGGTTGTGACTTCTCACAACCATTCCAGGTGAGCAATTCCCTTAAGTTTTTTCTTTTTGCAGTGTTACCACAGGTAAACACTATTGTTTTTTTTTTTTTTCCTTTCTTTTCTCTTTTTTGTCTGCTGTAACTCTGGATATCAGATGTCTGGTTGAAACTTTCTGTGATGATAGTGGTTGTGACTTCTCACAACCATTTCTGTAATCCTGTCTTAAAAGATCTGGAAAATGGAGGCCCGCATAAAGGAACTTTGCGGAGTGACTGATAATATCCTTGCAGATTTGCAGAATATAAAGACCCGTTTTACAAATCTACAGGACCTCAATAATCACAATTTGCAAGTGGTTGGACAGACTACCCAGGATTTGCGAGCCAGGATTGAGGTTCTAGAGGGGCGAGTCCAGGCTCCTGCCGTAGCCCCGAGTGCTGGGATTCCCAAGTTGTCCCCTTTTCGTTTTGGCGGTGAACGTGAGAAATTCAGGGGATTTATTAATCAATGCAATCTTTTTTTTTCTGCACATGCTTCACAATTTCCCACTGAACGATCTAAGGTGCTTACTATAATTATGTTGCTTACCAATAAGGCTTTAATGTGGGCAAACCCTCTGATTGAGACTGAGGATGATTGTTTGAATCACCTTGATGATTTTATTTCAGCCATGGGGCAGGTGTTTGATGACCCCAATCGAGGTGCAACAGCTGAAGCAGCCATGTTAGCTTTGCGCCAAGGTAAGCACTCGGTAGCTGAATATGCCTTGGATTTCAGGAGATGGGCCCTTGATACCACCTGGGACAGTTCCGCCAAAAAATCTATTTTTTAAAAGGGGTTATCTCCACTGATTAAGGATGAACTTGCTCGTGCCGACCCTCCCACTGCGTTAGGTGACTTTATTAACTACTGCATCCGTATTGATACTCGTCTGACTGAACGCAGGCAAGAGAGATGGTTCGAAAGCAATCGTACTAACCTTTTCCTACCTTCCTCTCCAGCTAAGGAACCTTTGAGTAGGATTACACGGGAACCTGAACCTGAACCCATGCAGGTAGACTCTTTACAACGACGGGTTAGTGATGCACGCAAGGAACATCGTTTTAAGGAGAATCTATGTTTCTATTGTGGTAAGTCAGGGCACTTCATTATAAACTGCCCCAGCCGTTCTCGTAAGACTACTGCAGCACTCATTCATTGTGAGTGTTGCGAGAGGGGATCTGTCAGGTCCAAGCCTCAGGCTCCAGAGAGATCTGCAGCAACAGATCTTGATTTCTCGGACTTAAACTCCGTTACCTCTGAGGACGTTGACTGTGTAAACGCTGCCATTTTTCAAGTTTCCTCAGCGGTGTCCCAGCTGAGTTGTAAGAAAAAACAATTCTCATTGCTTTCTTTCCATCAAACTCTGGGTTGACTCAGCTTGGGTGTCTAGCTCTGCTATGATCGACTCAGGGGCAAGTGGAAATTTTATGGATGTCTCCTTTGCTCCGAAACAGGGAATACGTTCAGTGAAGAAGGCTACTCCAGTACAGATGGAAACTGTGGATGGCTCCCTGCTGACCTCTGGACCAGTGGATCAGGAAACAGAGCCTTTGAGGGTTCTTATGGGTAAAGATCATCAAGAGAAACTGTCCTTTATGCTTATCTCTTCTCCCCACTTTCCCATTATTCTAGGGCTACCATGGCTGCAGGCTCAGAATCCTACCATTAACTGGGAGACCAAGGAATTACACTTTCCAGAGAAACAGATGAGTCCAAAAGTTTCAGCTTGCTCTGTTCCTAAAGGAATCATGTCAGTCCCTGAACTACCAGCTGTATACCAGGACTATGTGGATTTATGTGACAAGAAGAACGCTGACCAGCTTCCTCCTCACCGTCCATATGATTGTCCAATTGAATTATTGCCTGGAGCAGAGATACCTTTTGGTAAGATCTACCCCCTGGCGGGGCCCGAGCTAAAGGCTTTAAAGGATTACATAGATGAAAATCTAGCCAAGGGCTTCATACGCCCCTCTTCATCTCCTGCAGGTGCACCCATCTTCTTTGTAAAGAAGAAAGATGGATCTCTGAGACCATGCGTAGACTATAGGGAACTCAATAAGGTTACTATTAGAAACCGTTATCCATTGCCTTTAATCCCTGAGTTATTGGAGAGAGTGCGACATGCCAAAATTTTTTCTAAACTAGATCTTCGTGGGCCTATAACTTAGTCCGTATTAGACCTGGGGATGAATGGAAGACTGCATTCAGGTCACGCTATGGACACTTTGAATATCTAGTTATGCCTTTTGGTCTGAGTACCGCCCCAGCCACTTTCCAACACTTGGTGAATGACATCTTCAGGGATCTCCTAGATACATTCGTGGTAATTTATTTGGATGATATTCTAATTTTTTCTAACTCCACAGAGGAACATCATGGACATGTGAGAATGGTCTTGGAACGTCTAAGACAAAATCATCTTTACATCAAACTTGAAAAGTGTGAATTCCATAGGACCGAAATTCAATTTCTGGGGTATGTACTGTCTACACAAGGAATTAGTATGGATGGAAGCAAAACCCAAGCCATCAAGGATTGGCCAAGTCCTAGAAATGTGAAGGAGGTACAGCGCTTCATCGGGTTTGCCAACTTCTATAGACGTTTCATTAGAAATTTCTCTGAGGTAGTGTCACCTATCACTCAACTTACCCGGAAAGAGTCTAGGTTTTCCTGGACTCCCCAAGCCCAGGAAGCATTTTCCCGTCTAAAAGATAAATTTACCACTGCACGTATCCTAGTACATCCCAACCCCGAGCTTGCCTTCATAATAGAGGTGGATGCTTCAGACTGTGCCGTTGGAGCTATACTCTCTCAGAGAACAGGTTGAGAAGAATGTCTTGCATCCCTGTGCCTTCTTTTCCCAGCAGTTGTCTTCGGCTGAGAGGAACTACGATGTGGGCAATAGAGAGTTGTTGGCCATTATTGCCGCCTTCAAAGAATGGAGACACCTTCTTCAGGGAGCTGCACAGCAAATAGTCGTCCTGACAGACCATCGTAACCTTGAGTTTATCAGGTCGGCTAAGTGCCTGACTCCTCGCCAGGCTCGCTGGAATCTTTTCTTAAACCAATTTAATTTTATCATCTCTTATAGACCAGGATCGCGCAATGGAAAGGCTGATGCACTCTCTAGGATTTACTCAGCAGAGACACGTCCAATTACTCCTCCTAAGACTATTCTTCCTGACTCTAGATTCCTAGGAGTAATTCATAATCAAGACCTACTTAAGAACATCAAGGAAGCATACCATGCGGATTCCTTTTTGGCACAACCCCCAAGGACGTAAGTCTTGTCTTTAAGAATGGTGTGTGGATTCAGGGACAACGTCTGTATATTCCTGAAACAGTCAGATTAAGAGTATTGCAACTCATGCACGATTCCAAAATAGCTGGGCATAGAGGAATTCTAAAGACACAGGAATTTCTTTCTCGTTTCTTTTGGTGGCCCACTTGCAGGAAGGATGTTTTGAATTATGTCACTTCATGTGAGGTCTGTGCAAGATGCAAAACACCTCGCTCCTCACCAACTGGTCTGTTACAGCCTCTTCCCACCCCGTCCCGCCCGTGGGGATCCATTTCTATGGACTTCATTGTGGAGTTACCAACCTCTCAGGGGAAGAACACCATTCTAGTGGTGGTTGACCGTCTAACAAAGGCAGCTCATTTTATCCCTTGTGTCGGCTTACCCACTGCAAAACAGACATCAGATTTGATGATTAAAGATGTGTTTCGCTTACATGGAGTACCGGATGAGGTTATTTCGGATCGAGGGGTGCAATTCACTTCTAGGTTTTGGCAAAATTTCTGTGCAGCATTGGACATTAAAGTAAACCTTTCTTCTGCTTTTCATCCCCAGACTAATGGACAGACCGAACGAACCAATCAAACCCTGGAGCAGTATCTCCGCTGCTTTATCTGCCACCTACAGGATGATTGGGTGGATCTACTTCCATTAGCTGAGTTCTCGTATAACAACTCTCAGAGTGCCTCCACTAAACAGTCTCCTTTTTACTCTAATCTAGGTTATCATCCTAACATTCTACCACGATTTCCCATAGAAACGCCTTTACCAGCAGTGGCTGAAAGAATCATGTCTTTACAGAAGAATATGGATCTTCTAAAGGAAAATCTGGAATCGGCTCAAGAAAGGTACAAGAAGGCAGCAGATAAATTTCGTAAACCTGCACCAGCTTTCAAGGTAGGAGACTTGGTCTGGCTGTCAACCAGAAATCTTAAGTTAAGGATTCCATCGTCTAAGTTGGGACATAAGTACATTGGACCCTATAAAATCAGTAAAATTATAAGTGCCGTTGCTTGTCGTCTTCAACTGCCCAGAACTATGAGAATCCACCCTGTCTTTCATGTATCCCTACTAAAGGCTGCGACACCCAATACGTTTCCTGGACGTTCCTCTCCTTGCCCTGACCCAGTGCTAGTCGATGGTCAGGAAGAATTTGTGGTGGAAAGGATTTTAGATTCCAGGTTGTATAGAAATCAGTTACAATATCTGATTAAATGGCAGGGCTACCCAGTGGAGGACAACTCATGGGAACCGGTCAATAACGTTAATGCTCCTCGCTTGCTCCGTCAGTTTCATCAGAGGTACCCACACAAGCCTGGTCTGAGGTCATCCGGAGGTTGTCCTTAAGGGGGAGTAATGTAAGGTTCTATGTATATATTCCTGAAACTCAGTTTGTTCGTCAGCCATTTTACTTTCTGTCTTGCTGCAGCTATCTTGCCCTCAGTCAAAATGGAGTTTCCAGCTTGCATGTTCCCGCCCTGATTCTCTCCTTTGCTTCTTAAGCAGCCACAGCTGAGCAATCAGTGCTTCAGAATCTAGCCTGCAGTGAACCTGTGACTTGACTCCTGTAAGCCTTGGACCTTGTACTCCAGCTATTCCTACTGAGGAACTCTGAAGCACTTGTGGACTCTGAACCCTGCTCTTTGAAAGACCCACGTTTGCATGGACTTACGGTAACAGAGAAGAAGATCCTGAATCTGTATTGGAGAGTGATTGCTGAGCTTGGATTACTCTGGCCTGCTGTGTCTCCTGTTTCTGTGTCTGCAAACTGTGTGACTATTTCTGCCAACTTGTATGAAGTAATACAGGACTTTTCTATATCAAACCTGTGACTCCTGTGTTTTCATCGCACCCAAGCACAAGACGCTATATGAACTGTACTACATACATTACAGCTGGAGCATTGCAATGCATTGTAACTGCAATAAAAAGTAAAAAAAGTGAAAGTCCCATAAAGGGACAAGTTAAAAAAAATCATTTTTTAAAAAAAATTGTAAAAAAAATATTAAAAAATAATTTTAAAAAATCCCCTAAAAAATACACATTTTTATGTAATAAAAAAAAAAAAAAAAATACACATGTTTGGTATCGCCACGTCCGTAAAAATCCCATCTATAAAAGCGTAACCCTAGTTAACCCCTTCAGTGAAAGCCGTAAAAAAAAAAAAAAAAAGTAGTAAATTATACTTTTTCCAAGCGGTATCATCATACCGCTTGGAAAAAGTGCAATAACACGCGATCAAAAAGTCAGATATAAATAATCATGGTACCGCTGAAAACGTCATCTTGTCCCGCAAAAAACAAGCCGCTATACAGCATCATCAGCGAAAAAATAAAAAAGTTATCGCTCGCGGAATAAACTGATGCAAAAATAATTATTTTTTCTCTAAAATTTTTTATTGTGTAAAAAACGCCAAAACATAAAAAAAATATATAAATGAGGTATCGCTGTAATCGTAGTGATCCGAAGAATAAAACTGCTTTATCAATTTTACCACACGCGGAACGGAGGAAAAAAAAAAAAAAAAAAACAATTCCTGAATTGCTGGTTTTTGTTCATTCTGCTTCCACAAAAATCGGAGTAGGAAGCAATCAAAAAACGTTATGTGCCCGAATATGGTACCAATAAATACGTCAGCTCGTCCCGCAAAAAATAAGCCCACAGATAACTCTGTCGGCCGAAATATGGAAAAATTATAGCTCTCAAAATACGGCGATGCAAAAATTTCTTACAAAAAATTATTCCAAAAAAAAACATCTTTTAGAGTGTGACCGAAGCTAAACATGAAAAAAGGATGTAAATCTGGTATCGCTGTAATCGCACCGATCCGAGGAATAAAGTCGCCTAATCACTAATACCGCACGAGGAACGGCGCAAAAAAGAAAACCAATTCTTCACCTTTTGTAGATTTGTTCATTGTGCCTCCCAAAGATCGCAGTAAGGCGATCACAGTGGTTCCCCCCCCACATATGGGGTATCAGCGTACTCAGGACAAAATGCACAATAGCTTTTGGGGTCCTATTTCTCCTGTTACCCTTAGAAAAATAAAAATTTGGGGGCAAAAAGGTCATTTTTGTGGAAAAAAATATGATTTTTTTATTTTCACGGCTCTACGTTATAAACTTCTGTGAAGCACTTGGGGGTTCAAAGTGCTCACCACACATCTAGATAAGTTCCTTGGGGGGTCTAGTTTCCAAAATGGAGTCACTTGTGGGGGGTTTCTACTGTTTAGGCACATCAGGGGCTCTCCAAACGTGACATGACACCCGCAGACCATTCCATCAAAGTCTGCATTTGAAAAAGGCGCTCCTTCCCTTTCGAGCTCTGCCATGCGTCAAGATAGTGGTTTACCCCCACATATGGGGTATCAGCATACTCAGGACAAATTGCACAATAACTTTTGGGGTCCTGTTAGCCTTTGGAAAATAACAATTGGGGGTGGAAAGATCATTTTTGTGGAAAAGATATGATTTTTTAATTTTACTGCTCTACGTTATAACCGTCTGTGAAGCCCTTGGGGGTTAAAAGCTCTCACAACACATTTAGATAAGTTCCTTGGGGGGTCCAGTTTCCAAAATGGGGTCACTTGTGGGGGGTTTCCACTGTTTAGGCACACAGGGACTCTCCAAATGCGACATGGCGTCCAATCTCAATTCCAGCCAAAAAGTCAAATGGCGCTGCTTCCCTTCCGAGCTCTGCCATGCTCCCAAATAGTGGTTTACCCCCACATATGGGGTATCAGCGTACTCAGGACTAATTTCACAATAACTTTTGGGGTCCTTTTATCATTTGGAAAATAAAAATTGGGATGAAAAGATCATTTTTGTGGAAAAAATATGATTTTTTAATTTTACGGCTCTACGTTATAACCTTCTGTGAAGCCCTTGGGGGTTAAAAGCTCTCACAACACATTTAGATAAGTTCCTTGGGGGGTCCAGTTTCCAAAATGGGGTCACTTGTGGGGGGTTTCCACTGTTTAGGCACACAGGGACTCTCCAAATGTGACAGGGTCATCCATTCCAGCCAAAAAAGTCAAATGGCGCTGCTTCCCTTCCGAGCTCTGCCATGCGCCCAAATAGTGGTTTACCCCCACACATGGGGTATCGGTGTACTGAGGAGAAATTGTACAACAAATATTGTGGTTCATTTTCTCCTGATACCCTTGACAAAATTTAAAAAAATTGTGTCGAAAGAAAAATTTTGGGAAAAAAAGTTAAATGTTCATTTTTTCCTTCCACATTGCTTCAATTCTTGTGAAGTACCTAAAGGGTTACTTCACAAGGGTCCCACAAAGGGTTGCCTTGACATGGCGGGAGGGCTTGTACATTCTTTTGATCAAAATTATGTTTACTAAATACCCTTATAATTATTACTACCTTCATGCAATTTTTGCAAAAAAAAAATTTTTATTTTATTTTAGGACATTTGTTGTTTTTTGTGCCTGGTTTTCTGTGTAATGGTCATGTGTTAATATGCATTTACATTTTGCATACTCATCAATTTACTTTTTCAGTTCAGATCTAGTTTTCTATGTAGTTCAGAGTGCATTCTGTGCATATAAGGGTGGGACCGCCCTTTTTCTGAGTTGAGAAATCCATCCTGTCTGGCCTATGCTTCAACTGGTGGGTTCAGTCCCTCTGCCTTGTTCACATTTACGTCACTTGACAAGTGGAAAGGTTTTTAATATTAGAGTAGGACTGTCCCACAAAGGGTTGCCTTGACGTGGCGGGATGGCTTGTACATTCTTTTGATCAAAATTATGTTTACTAAATATCCTTATAATTATTACTACCTTCATGCAATTTTTGAAAAAAATTTTTTTTTATTTTACTTTAGGACATTTGTTGTTTTTTGTGCCTGGTTTTCTGTGTAATGGTCATGTGTTAACCCCTTCATGACCCAGCCTATTTTGACCTTAAAGACCTTGCCATTTTTTGCAATTCTGACAAGTGTCCTTTTATGAGGTAATAACTCAGGAACGCTTCAACGGATCCTAGCAATTCTGAGACTGTTTTTTCGTGACATATTGGGCTTCATGTTAGTGGTAAATTTAGGTCGATAATTTTTGCGTTTATTTGTGAAAAAAATGGAAATTTGGCGAAAATTTTGAAAATTTTGTAATTTTCACATTTTTAATTTTTATTCTGTTAAACCAGAGAGTTATGTGACACAAAATAGTTAATAAATAACATTTCCCACATGTCTACTTTACATCAGCACAATTTTGGGAACAACATTTTTTTTTGTTAGGAAGTTATAAGGGTTAAAATTTGACCAGCAATTTCTCATTTTTACAGCAAAATTTACAAAACCATTTTTTTTAGGGACCACCTCACATTTGAAGTCACTTTGAGGGGTCTATATGGCAGAAAATACCCAAAAGTGACACCATTATAAAACTTGCACCCCTCAAGCTACTCAAAACTACATTCAAGAAGATTATTAACCCTTCAGGTGCTTCACAGGAACTAAAGCAACGTGGAAGGAAAAAATGGACATTTTAATTTTTCCAACAAAAATTTTCTTTTAGCATCAATTTTTTCATTTTTACATGGGCAACAGGATAAAATGGATCCTAAAATTTGTTGGGCAATTTCTCCTGAGTACACAGATACCTCATATGTGGTCATAAACCACTGTTTTGGCGCACGGCAGGGCTCAGAAGGGAAGGAGCGCCATTTGACTTTTTGAATGGAAAATATGCTGGAATATTTAGCGGTTGCCGTGTCGCATTTGGAGAGTCCCTGTGTGCCTAAACATTGGAGCTCCCCCACAAGTGACCCCATTTTGGAAACTAGACCCCCTAAGGAACTTATCTAGATGCATAGTGAGCATTTTGAACCCCCAGGTGCTTCACAAATTGATCCGTAAAAAAAAGAAAGTACTTTTTTTTTACAAAAAATTTCTTTTAGCCTCAGTTTTTTTCATTTTCACATGGGCAATAGCATAAATTGGATCCTAAAATTTGTTGGGCAGTTTCTCCTGAGTACACAGATACCTCATATGTGGTCATAAACCACTGTTTGGGCGCACGGCAGGGCTCAGAAGGGAAGGTGCGCCATTTGACTTTTTGAATGGAAAATATGCTGGAATATTTAGCGGTTACCATGGCGCATTTGGAGAGTCCCTGTGTGCCTAAACATTGGAGCTCCCCCACAAGTGACCCCATTTTGGAAACTAGACCCCCTAAGGAACTTATCTAGATGCATAGTGAGCACTTTGAACCCCCAGGTGCTTCACAAATTGATCCGTAAAAAAAAGAAATTACTTTTTTTTCACAAAAAATTTATTTTAGCCTCAGTTTTTTCATTTTCACATGGGCAACAGCATAAATTGGATCCTAAAATTTGTTGGGCAGTTTCTCCTGAGTACACAGATAGCTCATATGTGGTCATAAACCACTGTTTGGGCGCACGGCAGGGCTCAGAAGGGAAGGTGCGCCATTTGACTTTTTGAATGGAAAATATGCTGGAATATTTAGCGGTTACCATGGCGCATTTGGAGAGTCCCTGTGTGCCTAAACATTGGAGCTCCCCCACAAGTGACCCCATTTTGGAAACTAGACCACCTAAGGAACTTATCTAGATGCATAGTGAGCACTTTGAACCCCCAGGTGCTTCACAAATTGATCCGTAAAAAAAAGAAAGTACTTTTTTTTCACAAAAAATTTATTTTAGCCTCAGTTTTTTCATTTTCACATGGGCAACAGTATAAATTGGATCTTAAATTAGTTGGGCAATTTCTCCTGAGTACACAGATACCTCATATGTGGTCATAAACCAATGTTTGGGCGCACGGCAGGGCACAGAAGGGAAGGAGCACCATTTGACTTTTTGAATGGAAAATATGCTGGAATATTTAGCGGTTGCCATGTCGCATTTGGAGAGTCCCTATGTGCCTAAACATTGGAGCTCCCCCACAAGTGACCCCATTTTGGAAACTAGACCCCTAAGGAACTTATCTAGATGCATAGTGAGCACTTTGAATCCCCAGGTGCTTCACAAATTGATCCGTAAAAAAAAGAAAGTACTTTTTTTTCACAAAAATTTTCTTTTAGCCTCAGTTTTTTCATTTTCACATGGGCAACAGTATAAATTGGATCCTAAAATTTGTTGGTCAATTTCTCCTGAGTACACAGATACCTCATATGTGGTCATAAACCACTGTTTGGGCGCACGGCAGGGCTCAGAAGGGAAGGAGCGCCATTTGACTTTTTGAATGGAAAATTAGCTCCAAACGTTAGCGGACACCATGTCGTGTTTGGAGAGCCCCTGTGTGCCTAAAGTTTAGAGCTCCCCCACAAATAACCCCATTTTGGAAACTAGACCCCCTAAGGAACTTATCTAGATGCAAAGTGAGCACTTTGAACCCCCAGGTGCTTCACAGAAGTTTATAACGCAGAGCCGTGAAAATAAAAAATCTTTTTTTTTTCTCAAAAAATGATTTTTTAGCCCACTATTTTTTATTTTCACAATGGTTACAGGAGAAATTGGACCCCAAAAGTTGTTGTCCAGTTTTTCCTGAGTACGCTAGTACCCCATATGTGGGGGGAACGATTGTTTGGGCACACGTCAGGGCTCGGAAGGGATGTAGTGACGCTTTGAAATGCCGACTTGATGGAATGGTCTGCGGGCATCTTGTTACGTTTGCAGAGCCCCTGATGTGCCTAAACAGTAGAAACCCCCCACAAGTGACCCCATTTTGTAAACTAGACCCCAAAAGGAACTTATCCAGATGTGTGGTGAGCACTTTGAACCCCCAAGGGCTACACAGCAGTTTAAAACGCCCGGGCATGAAAATAAAAAAATCATATTTCTTCCATAATCAGGATCTTTTAGTCCCCAATTTTTTTATTTTCCCAAGGGTAACAGGAGAAATTAGACCCCATAAGTTGTTGTCCAATTTGTCCTGAGTACGCTGATACCCCATATGTGGGAGAAAACTACTGTATGGGCGCACGTCGGGGCTCGGAAGGGAAGTAGTGACGTTTTGAAATGCCCACTTGATGGAATGGTCTGCGGGCGTCATGTTACGTTTGCAGAGCCCCTGATGTGCCTAAACTGTAGAAACTCCCCACAAGTGACCCCATTTTGGAAACTAGACCCCGCAAATAACTTATCTAGATGTGTAGTGAGCACTTTGAACCTCCAAGGGCTACACAGTAGTGTATAACGCCCGGGCATGAAAATAAAAAAATCATATTTTTTCCACAAACATGATCTTTAGTCCCCAATTTTTTTATTTTCCCAATGTTAACAGGAGAAATTAGACCCCCAACGTTGTTGTGCAATTTTTCCAGAGTACGCTGATACCCCATATGTGGGGGTAAACCACTGTTTGGGCATACGTCGGGGCTTGGAATAAAGGGAGCACTGTTTGACTTTTTGAACGCAAAATTTGCAGGAATCAATGGTGGCGCCATGTCGCGTATGGAGACCCCCTGATGTGCCTTAATAGTGGAAACCCCTCAATTCTAACTCCAACCCTAACCCCAACACACCCCTAACCCCAACCCTAACCCTTACACACCCTAACCCTAATACAAACCCTAACCATAACCCTAACCCCAACACACCCCTAACCCTAATCCCAACTCTAACCATAAACCTAACCACAAGCCTAACCCTAATCCCAACCCTAACCCCAAAACACCACTAACACTTATCCTAACTCTAACCCTAACCACAAACCTAACCCTAATTCCAACCCTAACCCTAATTCCAACCCTAACCCAAATTCCAACCCTAACCCGAATTCTAACCGTAACCCAAATTCTAACCGTAACCCTAATTCTAACCCTAACCCTAAGGCTGGGTTCATATTGCGTTTTACCAGCCCTTTCAACACGTAGCGTTGACCGGCTGGTAATGGTATAGCATAACGCGATCGCGTTATGCTATACCCGCTAGCGCAGATGAATCATCAGATGATTCATCTGTGCTAGCGGTGACGGAGCCCAGATGCTGCAGCCCGTGTCCGAGGCTCCGTCACTGAATGACGGCACGTCGCGAACTCATGCCGCTTTACAGCATGCGTTGCGATGCGCACACAAATGGGGTGAATGGCAGCGTTAACGGACTGCGTTACACCGCGTTATACCGCGGTGAAACGCAGTCCATCTAACGGACTGCCATAATGCAATATGAACCCAGCCTAACCCTGAGGCCCCGTGCACACATTGAGGATTCACTTGTGGATTTTTCTAAAATCCGCAGGTAAAATGACCTGCCTTTTACCTGCGAATTTAACGCGGATTTGCTGCGGTTTTTCCCTGCGGTTTTACAACTATAATGGAATAGGTGTAAAACCGCTGCGGAATCCGCACAAAGAATTGACATGCTGCGGATTTAAAACCGCAGCAAATCCGCCCTGAAAAATCCGCAGCATGTGCACAGCGTTTTTTTTTTACCATTTATTTGCATTGTACTGTACATGGTTTCTGGATCTGCTGTGGATCCGCAGCGCCAAATCCGCTGCGGATCCGCAGCAAAATCTCCGCTGCGGATCAGCAGCAAAATCCGCTGTGGATCCGCAGCAAAATCCGGTGCTGATCAGCAGCATAATCCGCTGCGGATCCCCAGCAAAATCAGCTGCGGTCTGCAGCAAAATCCGCTGCGGATCAGAGGCGAAATCCGCTGCGGATCAGCAGTGAAATCCGCTGCGGATCAACAGCGAAATCAGCTGCGGATCAGCAGCGAAATCTGCTGCGGATACGCAGCAAAATCCGGTGCTGATCAGCAGCAAAATCCGCTGCGGATCCCCAGCAAAATCAGCTGCGGATACGCAGCGAAATCAGCTGTGGATCAGCAGCGAAATCCGCTGTGGATACGCAGCAAAATCCGGTGCTGATTAGCAGCAAAATCCGCTGCGGATCTCCAGCGAAATCCGCTGCGGATACGCAGCGAAATCCGCTGCAGATCAGCAGCGAAATCCGCTGCGAATACGCAGCGAAATCCTCTGCGGATCAGCAGCGAAATCCGCTGCGGATACGCAGCGAAATCCTCTGCGGATCAGCAGCGAAATCCGCAACGTGTGGACAGGGCCTAAAAGGAAAAAAAAATTATTTTATTTTTTGTCCCTACCTATGACAGGGGGGGTTCATTTACTTTTATTTTGATCACTGTGAGAGTTTCACAGTGATCAAAATAAATTGTACTTTGAAAGGCGCACTGCGCATGCGCCCGCCATTTTCCAAGATGGCGGCGCCCATGAAGAATCCCGGGCGGACTTCGGGACGGATCAAGGGGCCGCAGAAGACCGGAGGAGGTGAGGACAGGCGTGGGGGGTGATCGGAGGGCAGGGGGGAGTGGAGCACACCGGAGGGGAGAGGATCGGAGCGGCCAGCAGATGATAGTAACGGCCGATCACCACCGTTACTCGGTGTGGGGAGGGTGGGAACACAGTGTCCAGCCATGGCCGATGCTATTGCAGCATCGGCCATGGCTGGATTGTAATATTTCACCACTTTTCAGTGGTGAAATATTACTAATCGCTCTGATTGGCTGTTTCACTTTTAACAGCCAATCAGAGCGATCGTAACCACGTGGGGGTTAAGCCACCCCCACTGTGGTGATGCGCAACGGGTCCTGTGCCTGCGGGTCGGGTGACCTTTCAGTGATTCCGGTCACCCGACCCGCAGGAACATGATTTATAGCATGACGCCTACGTTGGCGTCATGGGTCGGGATGGCACAGGTTTTCATGACGCCAACATAGGCGTCATGGGTCAGGAAGGGGTTAATATGCATTTACATTTTGCATACTCATCAATTTACTTTTTCAGTTCAGATCCAGTTTTCTGTGTAGTTCAGAGTGCATTCTGTGCATATAAGGGTGGGACCGCCCTGTTTCTGAGTTGAGAAATCCATCCTGTCTGGCCTATGCTTCAACTGGTGGGTTCAGTCCCACTGCCTTGTCCACATTTACGTCACTTGACAAGTGGAAAGGTTTTTAACCCCTTCACCCCCAAGGGTGGTTTGCACGTTAATGACCGGGCCAATTTTTACAATTCTGACCACTGTCTCTTTATGAGGTTATAACTCTGGAACGCTTCAACGGATCTTCGCGATTCTGAGATTGTTTTCTCGTGACATATTGTACTTCATGATAGTCGTAAAATTTCTTCCATATAACTTGCATTTATTTATGAAAAAAACGCAAATATGGCAAAAATTTTGAAAATTTTGCAATTTTCAAACTTTGAACTTTTATTCCCTTAAAACAGAGAAATATGTCACACAAAATAGTTAAGAAATAACATTTCCCACATGTCTACTTTACATCAGCACAATTTTGGAAACAAAATTTTTTTTTGTTAGGAAATTATAAGGGTTAAAAGTTGACCAGCGATTTCTCATTTTTACAACAAAATTTACAAAGCCATTTTTTTTCGGGACCACCTCATATTTGAAGTCACTTTGAGGGGTCTATATAGCAGAAAATACCCAAAAGTGACACCATTCTAAAAACTACACCCCTCAAGGTACTCAAAACCACATTCAAGAAGTTTATTAACCCTTCAGGTGCTTCACAGGAGCTGAAGCAACATGGAAGGAAAAAATTAACATTTTAGTTTTTAGTCACAAAAATGATATTTTACAAACATTTTTTTTATTTTCACAAGGGAAAAAGGAGAAAAAGGACTGATAAAGTTGTTGTGCAATTTCTCCTGAGTACGCCGATACCCCATATGTGAGGGAAAACCACTGTTTGGGCACACGGCAGAGCTCGGAATGGAAGGAGCGCAGTTTGACTTTTCCAAACCAAAATTGGCTGGAATTGAGAACGGACGCCATGTCGCGTTTGGAGAGGCCCCGATGTGCCTAAACAGTGGAAACCCCCCACATGTGACCCCATTTTGGAAACTAGACCCCTAAGGAACTTATCTAGATGTGTGGTGAGCACTTTGAACCCTCAAGTGCTTCACGCAAGTTTGTAATGTAGAGCCGTGAAGAAAAAAAATCATATTTTTTCCACAAGCATGATGTTTTAGTCCCCAAATTTTTATTTTCCCAAGGGTAAGAGGAGAAATTGAACCACAAAAGTTGTTGTCCAACTTTCCTGAGTACCCTGATACCCCATATGTGGGGGGGAACCACTGTTTGGGCGCACGGCAGGGCTTGAAAGGGAAGGAGCGCCGTTTGACTTTTCCAAACCAAAATTGGCTGGAATTGCGAACGGACGCCATGTCGCGTTTGGAGGGCCCCTGATGTGCCTAAACAGTGGAAACCCCCCACATGTGACCCCATTTTGGAAACTAGACCCCCTAAGGAACTTATCTAGATGTGTGGTGAGCACTTTGAACCCTCAAGTGCTTCACGCAAGTTTGTAATGTAGAGCCGTGAAGAAAAAAAATCATATTTTTTCCACAAACATGATGTTTTAGTCCCCAAATTTTTATTTTCCCAAGGGTAAGAGAAGAAATTGGACCACAAAAGTTGTTGTCCAACATGTCCTGAGTACGCTGATACCCCATATGTGGGGGGGAACCACTGTTTGGGCGCACGGCAGGGCTTGAAAGGGAAGGAGCGCCGTTTGACTTTTCCAAACCAAAATTGGCTGGAATTGCGAACGGACGACATGTCGCGTTTGGAGGGCCCCTGATGTGCCTAAACAGTGGAAACCCCCCACATGTGACCCCATTTTGGAAACTAGACCCCCTAAGGAACTTATCTAGATGTGTGGTGAGCACTTTGAACCCTCAAGTGCTTCACGCAAGTTTGTAATGTAGAGCCGTGAAGAAAAAAAATCATATTTTTTCCACAAACATGATGTTTTAGTCCCCAAATTTTTATTTTCCCAAGGGTAAGAGGAGAAATTGGACCACAAAAGTTGTTGTCCAACATGTCCTGAGTACGCTGATACCTCATATGTGGGGGGGAACCACTGTTTGGGCGCACGGCAGGGCTTGAAAGGGAAGGAGCACCGTTTGACTTTTCCAAACCAAAATTGGCTGGAATTGAGAACAGACGCCATGTCGCGTTTGGAGAGGCCCCGATGTGCCTAAACAGTGGAAACCCCCCACATGTGACCCCATTTTGGAAACTAGACCCCTAAGGAACTTATCTAGATGTGTGGTGAGCACTTTGAACCCTCAAGTGCTTCACGCAAGTTTGTAATGTAGAGCCGTGAAGAAAAAAAATCATATTTTTTCCACAAGCATGATGTTTTAGTCCCCAAATTTTTATTTTCCCAAGGGTAAGAGGAGAAATTGAACCACAAAAGTTGTTGTCCAACTTATCCTGAGTACCCTGATACCCCATATGTGGGGGGGAACCACTGTTTGGGCGCACGGCAGGGCTTGAAAGGGAAGGAGCGCCGTTTGACTTTTCCAAACCAAAATTGGCTGGAATTGCGAACGGACGCCATGTCGCGTTTGGAGGGCCCCTGATGTGCCTAAACAGTGGAAACCCCCCACATGTGACCCCATTTTGGAAACTAGACCCCCTAAGGAACTTATCTAGATGTGTGGTGAGCACTTTGAACCCTCAAGTGCTTCACGCAAGTTTGTAATGTAGAGCCGTGAAGAAAAAAAATCATATTTTTTCCACAAACATGATGTTTTAGTCCCCAAATTTTTATTTTCCCAAGGGTAAGAGAAGAAATTGGACCACAAAAGTTGTTGTCCAACATGTCCTGAGTACGCTGATACCCATATGTGGGGGGGAACCACTGTTTGGGCGCACGGCAGGGCTTGAAAGGGAAGGAGCGCCGTTTGACTTTTCCAAACCAAAATTGGCTGGAATTGCGAACGGACGACATGTCGCGTTTGGAGGGCCCCTGATGTGCCTAAACAGTGGAAACCCCCCACATGTGACCCCATTTTGGAAACTAGACCCCTAAGGAACTTATCTAGATGTGTGGTGAGCACTTTGAACCCTCAAGTGCTTCACGCAAGTTTGTAATGTAGAGCCGTGAAGAAAAAAAATCATATTTTTTCCACAAACATGATGTTTTAGTCCCCAAATTTTTATTTTCCCAAGGGTAAGAGGAGAAATTGGACCACAAAAGTTGTTGTCCAACATGTCCTGAGTACGCTGATACCCCATATGTGGGGGGGAACCACTGTTTGGGCGCACGGCAGGGCTTGAAAGGGAAGGAGCGCCGTTTGACTTTTCCAAACCAAAATTGGTGGAATTGCGACGGACGCCATGTTGCGTTTGGAGGGCCCCTGATGTGCCTAAACAGTGGAAACCCCCCACATGTGACCCATTTTGGAAACTAGACCCCCTAAGGAACTTATCTAGATGTGTGGTGAGCACTTTGAACCCTCAAGTGCTTCACGCAAGTTTGTAATGTAGAGCCGTGAAGAAAAAAAATCATATTTTTTCCACAAACATGATGTTTTAGTCCCCAAATTTTTATTTTTCCCAAGGTAAGAGAGAATTGGACCACAAAAGTTGTTGTCCAACATGTCCTGAGTACGCTGATACCCCATATGTGGGGGGAACCACTGTTTGGGCGCACGGCAGGGCTTGAAAGGAAGGAGCGCCGTTTGACTTTTCCAAACCAAAATTGGCTGGAATTGCGAACGGACGCCATGTTCGCGTTTGGAGGGCCCCTGATGTGCCTAAACAGTGGAAACCCCCACATGTGACCCCATTTTGGAAACTAGACCCCCTAAGGAACTTATCTAGATGTGTGGTGAGCACTTTGAACCCTCAAGTGCTTCACGCAAGTTTGTAATGTAGAGCCGTGAAGAAAAAAAATCATATTTTTTCCACAAACATGATGTTTTAGTCCCCAAATTTTTATTTTCTCAAGGATAAGAGGAGAAATTGGACCACAAAAGTTGTTGTCCAACATGTCCTGAGTACGCTGATACCCCATATGTGGGGGGAACCACTGTTTGGGCGCACGGCAGGGCTTGAAAGGGAAGGAGCGCCGTTTGACTTTTCCAAACCAAAATTGGCTGGAATTGCGAACGGACGCCATGTGCGTATTGGAGGCCCCTGATGTGCCTAAACAGTGGAAACCCCCCACATGTGACCCCATTTTGGAAACTAGACCCCCTAAGGAACTTATCTAGATGTGTGGTGAGCACTTTGAACCCTCAAGTGCTTCACGCAAGTTTGTAATGTAGAGCCGTGAAGAAAAAAATCATATTTTTTCCACAAGCATGATGTTTTAGTCCCCAAATTTTTATTTTCCAAGGTAAGAGGAGAAATTGGACACAAAAGTTGTTTTCCAACATGTCCTGAGTACGCTGATACCCCATATGTGGGGGGGAACCACTGTTTGGGCGCACGGCAGGGCTTGAAAGGGAAGGAGCGCCGTTTGACTTTTCCAAACCAAAATTGGCTGGAATTGCGAACGGACGCCATGTCGCTTTGGAGGGCCCCTGATGTGCCTAAACAGTGGAAAACCCCCACATGTGACCCCATTTTGGAATCTAGACCCCCTAAGGAACTTATCTAGATGTGTGGTGAGCACTTTGAACCCTCAAGTGCTTCACGCAAGTTTGTAATGTAGAGCCGTGAAGAAAAAAATCATATTTTTTCCACAAGCATGATGTTTTAGTCCCCAATTTTTTATTTTCCCAGGGTAAGAGGAGAAATTGGACACCAAAAGTTGTTGTTCCAACATGTCCTGAGTACGCTGATACCCATATGTGGGGGGAACCACTGTTTGGACGCACGGCAGGGCTTGAAAGGGAAGGAGCGCCGTTTGACTTTTCCAAACCAAAATTGGCTGGAATTGCGAACGGACGCCATGTCGCGTTTGGAGGGTCCCTGATGTGCCTAAACAGTGGAAACCCCCACATGTGACCCCATTTTGGAAACTAGACCCCTAAGGAACTTATCTAGTGTGTGGTGAGCACTTTGACCCCAAGTGTTCACTGAACGTTTTAATGCTGGCGTGAAAAAAAAAATATATTTTTTTTCCACAAGTGATGTTTTAGTCCCAATTTTTTATTTTCCCAGGGTAAGAGGAGAAATTGGACCCCAAAAGTGTTGTCCAAATTGTCCTGAGTACGCTGATACCCCATATGTTGGGGGGACTACACTGTTTGGGACCACGGCAGGGCTCGAAGGGAAGCAGTTGACGTTTTGCAAGCAAGATTGGTGGAATGTCTGCGGCGCATGTCCGTTAGCAGAGCCCTGATGTGCCTAAACAGTGGAAACCCCCCACATGTGACCCCATTTTGGAAACTAGACCCCCTAAGGAACTTATTAGGTGTGTGGTGAGCACTTTGAACCCCCAAGTGTTTCACTAACGTTTATAATGCCCTGGCGTGAATAAAAAAAAAAAAAAAATTTCCACAAATATGATGTTTTAGTCCCCAATTTTTTATTTTCCCAAGGGTAACAGGAGAACTTGGACCACAAAAGTTGTTGTCCAATTTGTCCTGAGTACGCTGATACCCCATATGTTTGGGGGAACCACTGTTTGGGCGCATGGCAGGGCGCAGAAGGGAAGCAGTGACGTTTTGGAATGCAGACTTTGATGGAATGGTCTGCGGGCGTCATGTTCCGTTAGCAGAGCCCCTCATGTGCCTAAACAGTGGAAACCCCCACAAGTGACCCCATTTTGGAAACTAGACCCCCTAAGGAACTTACCTAGGTGTGTGGTGAGCATTTTGAACCCCCAAGTGTTTCACTAAAGTTTATAATGCCCAGGTGTAAAAATAAAAAATCCTACTTTTATCCTCACAAAAATGATGTTTTAGTCCCCAATTTTTTATTTTCCCAAGGGTAAGAGGAGAAATTGGACACCAAAAATTGTTGTCCAATTTGTCCTGAGTACACTGGTGCCCCATATGTGGGAAAAAACTGTTTGGGCACAAGTCGGGGCTCAGAAGGGAAGTCGTGACGTTTTGGAATGCAGACTGATGGAATGGTCTGCGGGCGTCATGTTCCGTTTGCAGAGCTCCTGATGTGCCTAAACAGTAAAAAAAACCCACAAGTGACATAATTTTGGAAAGTAGACTCCCAAGGAACTTTTCTAAATGTGCCCCCCTTCTGGAACTAATCTTTCCTGTAAAGTAAATTAGTAGTGCATTGAGGTGTGGTACAATTTGAAACAATCCTTCATACACAGGCCAGGTTTTTCGGGGCAGGTGTCGCATTGGTAAGTGGTGTCCTTGCGTATTCCCCTTTTGTAACACACTCGGCACCTTTTTTGCGGCTTACCTTTGCTTCCAGTTGGCGGGACCACCCCCGGGAAATGCTGACCTGGTATGATACGAGCACCTTCAGTTCCAGAAGTACTGGGGCCCGCTGTTTCCTGAGCGCCAAACATCAGGGCCTTAACCACTACCTCCTGGAACTGAAGGTACGTCGTATCGCTGTTGCGTGCACATCGTGACAGCAGGAAAGCGTTGAGCATTGCCATTTGGACGATGTGCACGGACAGCTTCTTGTACCACACCTTGGCCTTTCTCAAAGCACTGTACGGTTGGAGGAGTTGATCAGAGAGATCAACACCCCCCATGTATTTATTGTACCCCAGTACACAGTCCGGTTTGCGGACCTGTGTAGAGGTACCCCGTACAGTGCTGTGGGCGCTGCCATCACCATGTATGGTGGTCAAGAGAAGGACATCCCTCTTGTCCTTGTACTTGACCACCAACAGGTGGTCGCTACATTGGGCTCTGCTCTCACCCTTTCTGAGCATCTGCCCAAGTAGCGTCTTCGGGAGGCCTCTCTGATTTTTGCGGACGGTACCGCAAGCTGCGGTACCTCACGCAGAGAGGTATTTGTAGAGTGGGACGCTGGAATAAAAGTTATCGGTGTAAAGGTGATAACCTTTATCCAGCAGTGGGTGCACCAAATCCTACACAATTTTCCCACTCACTCCCAGGACGGGGGGACACTCAGGGGGTTCAATCCTGGTGTCCTTTCCTTCGTAAACTCTAAAGCTGTGCGTGTACCCTGAGGTACTCTCGCACAGCTTGTAGAGTTTAATTCCGTACCTTGCCCTCTTGCTGGGCAGGTACTGGCGGAATCTGAGCCGTCCCTTAAAATGAACCAAGGACTCATCCACGCAGATGTCCCTTTGGGGCACGTACACTTCAGCAAACTTTTTGCTGAAGTGTTCGATGACCGGCCGAACTTTGAACAGACGGTCAAAGTTGGGGTCATTTTGTGGGGGACACTGTGCATTATCATTATAATGCAGGAATTTGTGGATGGCCTCAAAACGCGTCCGAGCCATGACCATTCGGAACAGTGGAGTGTTGTATAAAATATCAACACTCCAATATTGCCGAAGTTCTGGCTTCTTCAGGATCCCCATATGGAGGACCAGGCCCCAAAACTGCATCATTTCACCTGCGTCTACAGGAGACCAGTTGGAAAATGATGACACTGGGTTTTGCGCCAAAAATTGCCGAGCGTACAAATTAGTTTGCTCCACCACGAGGTTAATAAAATCCTCAGAGAAAAAGACTTTGAAAAAGTCTATTTCTCTGAGGCCCGTGGTGTCAAACTTGATTCCTGATTCTGCCACAAAATCAGGAATCAGTGGCTCGTAATTTTCGGGGGGCGGGGTCCATATGGGGTCCGAAGAGGGGTGCGCTGGTTCATTTTCAGGGGTGGGCGCTGCCTCATCTTCTGTCCTGGGGCGTCTGCATGGCGGTTCCGCAGGACCCGAGGAGGAAGATGAGGAAGAGGAGGAAGAAGAAGAGGATGAAGAATCTGAAAAGTAAAGAAATGTGGGATCCTCTCCCTCGCTATCAGTGTCGGAGGCAAGGAAAGCGTATGCCTCTTCCACTGAATAGCGCTGTTGGGAAGAACGTGACGAGCGGGACATTTTTTTTGTGAATGTGGTGCTTTGTGTGAACTTTATTTATAACTGTGTGTGTGTGTGGGGGGGGATAGTGGTTGGTGCAAACTATGCTGAAAGGAAAAAGCTAAAAGAAAAGAAAGAGAATAGGGAAAAAAATGCCTGTGAAAAAAAGTCTAAACCAGCAGGCACGAGCTCTGATAAGTGACCGGTGTCACTTATCAAAGTTCCGCGGCTGCCGGATGTGCGCACAGGAGTGACGGAAAGGGAAGTGAAAAAAAAAACGGCAGGAACGAGCTCTGATAAGTGACCGGTGTCACTTATCAAAGTTCCGCGGCTGCCGGATGTGCGCACAGGAGTGGCGGAAAGGGAAGTGAAAAAAAAAAAAAAACGGCAGGAACGAGCTCTGATAAGTGACCGGTGTCACTTATCAAAGTTCCGCGGCTGCCGGATGTGCGCACAGGAGTGGCGGAAAGGGAAGTGAAAAAAAAAAAAAAAAAAACGGCAGGAACGAGCTCTGATAAGTGACCGGTGTCACTTATCAAAGTTCCGCGGCTGCTAGATGTGCGCACGGGAGTGCGGAAAGTGGAGTGAAAAAAAAAAAACTGCAGGAACGAACTCTGATAAGTGACTGGTGTCACTTATCAAAGTTCCGCGGCTGCTGGATGTGCGCACAGGAGTGGCGGAAAGGGGAGTGAAAAAAAAAAATGCAGGAACGAGCTCTGATAAGTGACTGGTGTCACTTATCAAAGTTCCGCGGCTGCTGGACGTGCGCACAGGAGTGGCGGAAAGGGGAGTGAAAAAAAAAAAGACGGCATTAGCGAGCTCTGATAAGTGACCGGTGTCACTTATCAAAGTTCCGCGGCTGCTAGATGTGCGCACAGGAGTGGCGGAAAGGGGAGTGAAAAAAAAAAAAAAAAAAACGGCAGGAACGAGCTCTGATAAGTGACCGGTGTCACTTATCAAAGTTCCGTGGCTGCTAGATGTGCGCACGGGAGTGGCGGAAAGTGGGGTGAAAAAAAAAAAACTGCAGGAACGAGCTCTGATAAGTGACTGGTGTCACTTATCAAAGTTCCGCGGCTGCTGGATGTGCGCACAGGAGTGGCAGAAAGGGGAGTGAAAAAAAAAAAAAACTGCAGGAACGAGCTCTGATAAGTGACTGGTGTCACTTATCAAAGTTCCGCGGCTGCTGGAAGTGCGCACAGGAGTGGCGGAAAGGGAGTGAAAAAAAAAAAAAAACGGCAGGAACGAACTCTGATAAGTGACCGGTGTCACTTATCAAAGTTCCGCGGCTGCTAGATGTGCGCACGGGAGTGGCGGAAAGTGGTGTGAAAAAAAAAAAACTGCAGGAACGAGCTCTGATAAGTGACTGGTGTCACTTATCAAAGTTCCGCGGCTGCTGGAAGTGCGCACAGGAGTGGCGGAAAGGGGAGTGAAAAAAAAAACAAAAACTGCAGGAACGAGCTCTGATAAGTGACTGGTGTCACTTATCAAAGTTCCGCGGCTGCTGGAAGTGCGCACGGAGGGGGGTGCAAAAGAAAAACGAGCACGAGTGTTGATCGGTGAACTGCGTCACCAATCAACGCTCGGCGGCTGCTAAATGTGTGCAAAGGGGGGGTAAAAAGAGGGGGAAAGGGAAGGGGGGAGGGGGAATGGGGGGATTGGGGTGGATCGGGCAGGGATCGGGGCTCAAAAACTCACGTTTGTAGTCTCTCTTCTTTCTTCTCTCTTCTTTCTTCTTTCTTCTCTCTTCTTTCTTCTCTCTTCTTTCTTCAGCAGGAGTTGTGGTGTCACAGGCTACTGTGACACCACAAGGCCCAGCACAGGAGGAGATCTGGCGTGTGACCGCACTGCAGGAATCCTCAGCAAGTGTGAGGACCCCTGCAGTGCGGTCAGACAGGTCAGATCCAGTTTGCAGACAGGTCACAGAGCGGTCACATCGCTGCTGTGACCTGTCATTGGTGGGATCGATGATCACATCGATCCCACCAATCAGAGGAGACCCTTGTTTTGCCGGTTGCTAGGCACCGGCCTAGTAATCGGAGCTCACTGCTCCGATTCCTAGGCAGGTCACCGGCAGGTCAGGAAGCAGGGCACAGAGCGGTCACACCGCTGCTGTGCCCTGTAATTGGCGCGATCGTCGATGACATCCAGGCAGGTACAGGCAGGCCACAGCGCGATACACCGCGGCTGTATTCCTGCGATTGGCGCGATCGAGTGATCGGCGGATCCGCGCCAATCCAGGGGGGTCGCTCGTTTCGCTATCGCCCAGCCAGGATCGCGTACATCGGTACTCGGAATCTATCGCTGCCTGGATCTCACTGTTTCAGCCCATCGGATTGGCTGAAACAGTGAGAAAGGCTGCGATTGGCTGTTCAGAATTGAACAGCCAATCACAGCGATCGGGAGTGAGGGTGGGCGGTGACAGACCCCGGGATGCCGGCGCCATCTCTCCTGAGGTAAGATGGCGTCGGAATTTTAATGCGATCATTGCGACTTAAGTCGCAATGTCGCATTAAAGGGCTGGACGTACTATCCCGTCCCCGGTCATACGGCCCAGGTACCATGGACGGGATAGTACGTCCGATGGCAGTAAGGGGTTAATATTAGAGTAGGACTGTCCCACAAAGGGTTGCCTTGACGTGGCGGGATGGCTTGTACATTCTTTTGATCAAAATTATGTTTACTAAATACCCTTATAATTATTACTACCTTCATGCAATTTTTGCAAAAAAAAAAAATTTTTTATTTTATTTTAGGACATTTGTTTTTTGTGCCTGGTTTTCTGTGTAATGGTCATGTGTTAATATGCATTTACATTTTGCATACACATCAATTTACTTTTTCAGTTCAGATCTAGTTTTCTATATTATATACCAGGTTTTTATACCATTTTTTATATCATTTTTTTAATTTTTTTATTTATTTTTTTTCTGAGAAAAAGCCAAGGAAAACAAAAGCACAATTACCTAACAGGGCAGAAGTAAATCATGATGATCTTTCTATAGTAAATTTGTCAGCAAGCCTTTTACGCTGGTCAGAGATTGAAATCTTAAAAAAGGATTAAAAGTTGTACCCACAAAAAAATTTGATCTGCTTCCAACTATAATGGATGTCAACAAATTCATCAGATGACTAACGGTTAAAAAACATTTTTTACAGAGTGAGGATTCTGGAAACAAAAATAACAATATGTGTCATTAATAATGAGTATTTCAATCTAACATTCATGGAACAACTATTATTAACCCCTTTATGACATACTATGTAATAACACGTCCCTGTGCCCTGGGTCTATCTGACCAGGGACAAATTATTATGTCATCACAATCGCCAACGCACACGGGTGGTGTGCGGGTGATTGCTGCCAGGTGTCAGCTGACACCCGGCACTAAGTACCAGGAGTGGTCACGCACCGCTCCTGGCACTTTAACCCCTAAATACTGCAATCAAACATGATTGAAGCATTCCGGGTGCCGGCAGAGGGCTGACAGCCCCTCTGCCTTTGGATCGGAGACCCTGCAGGGTCCTGATCATTGCCATGGTGATCAGATGTCGTCATGATGACATCCGGGTCCCCAGAGCTAGGAAACTTCCTGATCATGCTCAGTGCATGATCTGCAACTTTCACTGTCAGTGCAGAGCTGACAGCTTGCATAGCATGAGGATGCTGATGCATCCCCATGCTGAAGAAGCGATCAGCCTGCTAAGGCCGGCGTCACACTGGCGAGTGTGATGCGAGTTAGTCGCACGACTAACTCGCATCAACACCCGGCATGGCCGCCCGCTCTCGGACCCGAGCGTGCGGCTGCATAGAAATACATGCAGCCGCACACTCGGGTCCGAGAGCGGGCGGCCATGCCGGGTGTTGATGCGAGTTAGTCGTGCGACTAACTCGCATCACACTTGCCAGTGTGACGCCGGCCTAAAAATGATAGTCCCAAAGTGGGACAAAGTAAAAAAGTTAAAAAAAAGCAAAAACATTTTTAAAAATAATTTTAAAAATATAAAACATAAATAAATAATAATAAAAAACAAAAGATATTGTACCCATAAATAAATATTTGAATGTAAAAAATATAAACAATAAAAGTACATATATTTGGTATCGCTGTGTCCGCAACGATCAGACCTATAAAATTGCCCCACTAGGTCACCCCTTTAGTGAACATGATAAAAATAATGAATAAAAAACAAGGCAAAAGCCAATGCTTTATCATCATATCACCAAACAAAAAGTGGAATAAAATGCAAACAAAAAGACGAATGTAAATAAATATGGTACCGCTGATAACGTTATTTTGTTCGCAAAAAAAAAAAGCCACCATACAGCTCCATCAGCGGAAAAATAAAAAAGTTATAAAATAACTTTTTTGTATAGAATATAAAAAGTCAGAATAAGACAATGCAAAAATAATTATTTTTTCTATAAAATAGCTTTTATTGCATGACAGCGGCAAAACATAAAAAAATATAAATTAGGTATCAATGTAATCGTACTGACCCAAAGAATAAAACTGCCTTATGCATAACCCCTCCCCCCCCAAAATAATAAAATTCCTGAATTGTTGGGTTTTGTTCATTCTGCCTCCCAAAATTCGGAATAGAAAGCGATCAAAAATGTTATGTGCCTGAACATGGTACCAATAAAAACTCATCCCGCAAAAAACAAGCCCTTACATGACTCTGTGGGCCAAAATTTGGAAAAATTATAGCTCTCAAAATATGGTGATTACCCATGCACATCTCACCTTAATAAATAACAGCTATAGCTGCTTAGTAATTACTGTGCAGGTTCACCAGCAGGAATCATGCCACACATACATAGCCGTCTATCCCACCTTGTAGCTACCATTAACAGCAAGACACAGTGTCCCAAATACAAAAAATCACTATATAATTACCGATGGACAAGAGGCACAGGTGGGTGGCAGATCCCGCAACCAGATGAGCGCGTCCGCCCCGACACGCGTTTCGGCTAATCCTTTTTCAAGGGGCCTACTCAGAACTCACACCGCCCATCTAAAATAATACCCGGTCACTGCACGTTATACCGCGCTACCGGAAGTTGCATGTCCGGCCCGGAAGTGACGTGCCATGTCTCCATGACGACCAAGACGCTAGCCGGCGTTGGCGTCACACTGCAGGAGGAGCCGGGGCGAGCCTCCACTGCATTGTATAGACGCAGAGAACCGACAGCGACAGTGACAGTTTTTAGCAATAAAATGCGTCTTTTAGTGTGTGACAGAAGCCAAACATAAAAACCCAATATAAATCTGGAGGAGGAGCCGGGGCGAGCCTCCACTGCATTGTATAGACGCAGAGAACCGACAGCGACAGTGATCACAAGGACACAGGCGCGTGCAGGGCTGGCACGCAAACTATTTAACATGTGCAATACACCAATTCACCATAATAAAAATGGGACATTGGCACAAGATTTAGAGGGCAACAAAAAGACATGTAGATGTTAATATATAAACAGAATATAAGGTGCATATATTTGATAGACGATCGTCCACTTGGATAAAGCCTCATTCGTACTGGACTTTCAACAGCACCCGTTGTTTGGATACACCCATAGTACAGGAAACGATAGTAATATATAGATGGATAACATGTCAGTCGGTCCTCATCCAATAAATACCAAGAAACTAAAACTAGAATAAAAATCACACATAGCTAGTGTGTACCACTATTTTACAGAACAGTGACTAAAGAAATGAGGCATAACTGATATTTTCATTCAATCCAGATGGTTGGACCGTGCCCAGTGTCCAAATCCATCTGGACTCAAGTTGCGCTAACTTCTTAGTGATACCACCCCCACGGATACCCACTTCCAACATATCGATACCTCTAAAGCTGAGAAGGCCACCATCGCAACCATGGAATTTCTTAAAATGGCGGGGAATAGTTTTAAGCACTGTTATATCCTCGGTGGCCGCTGCTGCCTCAATACCCAACACGTGTTCACGTATGCGGATCTTGAATTGCCTCGTTGTCATGCCCACGTAGATCATTCTACATGGGCATACCGCATAATATATTACGTTCTTACTGGTACATGTGATGTATTTTTTAATTTTATACTCACAGTTACCCTCTTGATTAAAAAAAGTATCCACACGGTCCATGTTGGGACAGGCCACACAGCGGCCACACGAGGAATTACCTCAACGCTCCGCCATTTGATCCAAAAAGGTCACCATCCTTTCACCAGTATAATGGCTACGGACCAATCGGTCACTCAAATTCTTCGATCTCCTGGCCACAATGGCGGCCCGGTCAGGGTGGAATCTAGAAATGATCGGGTCTGCTTTTAAAATATGCCAAGATTTGTCCAAAATCTTTCTCATACAAGAAAAACGTGAGTGAAAATTTGTCACAAATCTTATTTTGCCCGAATCCTTATTCGGTCTTGTCCCATATAGGAGTGTATCCCTTGATGAATGTTTTGCTCTATTAAAGGCTCGCTTAATCATTCGTTTGCTAAAGCCACGTTCTAGCAACCGTGATCTTAAGTCCTCTGCCTGTCTGAAAAAATCTTCATCTGTAGAGCACAATCGCCGAAGACGCAGGAATTGTCCAATGGGGACAGATTGAATCATATGACCCGGATGTGAAGAGGATGCATGTAAAAGCATATTTGTCGCAGTAGGTTTGCGATATATGTCAGTCTGTATCTCACCCTTATCATCTTTTTTAAGCATCACGTCCAAAAATTCGATTGATGTGGCATCACACTTGTACGTGATATGGATGTTTCGATCATTATCGTTGAGAGATGCCATGAAGGCATGAAGGTCCACTGATTGTATGCAGGCTGTCATGGAGCCCAGGACTGACATGCCTTCCCGGAGTGTAGGAGATCTCATCTCCCTGAATCTCTTGACCTTTGTTCTTACATTGATCCTGTGGTTGTTTGGAAGAAAGGACATCTGTTGGGCAGAATCCAGAAGTACCCCCAGAAATGTTCTGGTTTTGAAGGGCTGGAGCTGAGATTTTTCCAGGTTTGGGATCCATGCCAGAGATTTCAATATCTCTAGAGTGTGAGAGACATAGGATTCCAGGGTTATCTCGGTGGAAGCTACTATCAGCAGGTCGTCCAGGTATGGCACTATAGAGACACCTTGTCTCCGGATAAATTACACCACTTCTGCCATTATCTTGGAGAACACTCTCGGCGCTGAGGAGATGCCAAACGGAATGACGTTGAACAGATAGTGCTCCACCTGGTGACTCCCCTGTATCGCAAACCTGAGATATTTCCTGTGTCTCGGGTGGATTGGTACGTGAAAATAGGCATCCTTTAGGTCTATGGTTGCCATAAGGAAATGAGGCCCGATCAGGGGAATGGCTGATGTTACTGATTCCATCTTGAACCTGTGATACTTTACATGCCGTTTCAGACCCTTCAAGTTGATAATAATACGGGCCTCGCCTGATGGTTTGGTTACCAGGAATAAGCGAGAGTAATGCCCCAGTCCCCATTCTGCTTCTGGGACCGGGGAAATTACTTTTGATCTTATAAGGTCTCTGAGACCTATTAGTAGCGTTGTCTGATCCTTTGAAGTCGGAAGATAAGTGATCTTCAGACCTAGTGGAGGGGAGGAGATGAACTCTATCAGAAGGCCCTCTCTGATGACGTTGAGAACCCAGTGGGAATTGAAGATATTCTCCCTCTGATGTGCATATTTTGAGAGTCTCCCCCCCGGGTCGGAGTCATTGCCTCTCCTGTTGGGACTGCTGCTGCTCTAACTTTTGCGTAGCTCCACCTCCCAGTCTTGCCTTTCCCTCTCGGTTGTGAGGTTTGTGACAGTGGGCCACGAAAAATCATTTTTTAGGAGGTTTTTGTTCCAGGAGTGATTTTTTTTCTTGTCCGTGGCCTTCTCTAGGATCTCATCTAGAGCTGGCCCGAACACATACTCCCCTTTAAATGGTATGGCACACCTCTTGGCTTTAGAGGTCATGTGGCCACTCCACATCTTTAGCCAGAGAGCCCTCCTGGCGGAGTTGGACGGAATGTGTGATTTAGCGGAAACTCTAATGGTTCCATGGAGGCATCCGCTAGGAATCCAGTACCCCGATGAAGAATAGGAAGAGAGTCTAGCAGTTCACCCCTGGATGTACCCTGAGATATATGGTTTTCTAGTTCCTCTAGCCAGCAGGAGAGGGCTCTAGCTACACAGGTTGAAGCGATGTTAGCCCTTAAAGCAGATGTAGATGTCTCCCAAGATTTCTTTAGGAGGCTTTCTATTTTTCTGTCCATAGGATCCTTCAATTGTGAAGAATCCTCAAATGGGAGTGCAGTTTTTTTGCAACTCTCGCCACCTGGACATCAACCATGGGATGTCCCATTTGACATTATCTCCCTCCAGGGGAAATCTATACTTCATTTCCGACGGGATACTTAGGCATTTTTCTGGTATCTCCCATTCCTGAGCGATCATACTGAGTATGTTAGCATGGACCGGGAACCCCGTATGCTTCTCCTTTTTTATCCCACCAAACATCTGATCCTGAATGGACTGAGGCTCTGATTCCTCCTCTAGGCCCATGGTGCTGCATATTGCGGACACCAGCTACTCAATATAATAAGATGAGAAGAGATATTTTCGGGTCTCGGCCCTGGGCGATACAGGTTCCTCCCATCTACCCGAGGATGATGTGTATAATAGGTCCGACTCGGAGTCAGAGTCCTCGACCTGTATGTTTCTTTTCTTCCCTGGAGAAGGGGGTGGTGGAGGTGGGGGCGTGAAAGCTGCTAGGGAAGATTGCATCTCTTGCTTTGCAAGCGAGTGAATTTCCTCCAAAGGGATGACTGTTCGGCTCTGACTATTTTATCAGTACATGACTGGCAGAGTTTTTTATCCCATAAGGATGGTAACTTTAAGTTGCAAACAGGGCACTTTCTCCTAGTAGCAGCTTTGGTGGTAGACTTGTCTCCCTAAACAGAGGGAGAGAGGTGTCAGTGAAAAGACCCCTTAAATTTAACCACCTCCCGGACCCTTTCCCTGCATACCCTCACTGTAGCAGGGGCAGCGCTGGGCTCCGCAGACGCAGGGCATGAAGTGACTTCCATACTGAGGGGTAGTCTTACCTCTGTGGCGACTTCTGCAGGGTTTTTATAGCATTCCACTACTCAGCACCTGCTCCAGTGATTTACATTCCCCCTCCCAGGTCCATGCGGCGGCGCTCGGTGTATTGCAGTGCTCTCCTTGATTGTAGGCGTTGCCGACAGGAGGAAGCTGATGTGTTCCAGCTGATCTAGGAAGTGACTCGTGCATTCCACTGACGTCACTTCCAGGACACCGAGCACCGCACGAGGAGAGGGGAGAAGGCCACGGAGCTCCTGGAGGCTCCCGACCGGTGATTCCTGGCCTGCTTTACCCTCTTAGGGTATGTTTCCACGGTCAGGAAACAGTCCGGATTTGCTGCGTGTTTGATGCTGTGCGTTGGCGCAGCGTCAAACACTCAGCGTCCAGATGTTACAGCATAGTGGAGGGAATTTCAAGAAATCCCGTCTCCACTATGCTTCAAAGCATGCAGGTGGAAGACCCGCATTTCTGGACATGCGGCGCGTCTTTTTAGACCGCAGCATGTCCTATTCCCTTGCGGCGACGCTGCGTCGCCGCAAGGGAAATAACACAGGGCTATGTAGCCCTGCGGTCATTCCGCATGTGTTCCGGATGTGTACCATGAACACATCCGGAATGACCGCTCGTTCAAAAGGGGGCGAGGCTTTGGGCGGAGCGGACTTTCCGCTCCGTCCAAAGCGCTGTGTTTCCTGAGCGTGGAAACACAGCATTAGGGGCGCGGGAAGGCCAGGAGGAGTCCCGAGGTCACCGCAGAGGGGACGACGGGAGCAGCACTAGGAGGAGGCACGGAGCGACCACCAGCTGCCTGGCTATACAGGCAGAGCCATACAGGAAGAGCCTGTCCAGAAAAGGTACTGCAGTCGCAGGCCACCACAACGTATGGAACCTCTACCTGCCTGCCCCATGGGGAACAGGAAAGATACTGGCAAGTGGGAGGGCGTTTTAACCTCTCTGTGTTCCTGTTCCCCATCAGGGTAAAGAGGCAACCTCCGTATGCCGTTGTGGAAGGTGACTAGAGAAAAGAAGGCTTAGAGGTGATCTTATTACAATGTATAAATATATGAGGGGACAGTACAAGGACCTTTCTAATGATCTTTTTACTCTTAGACCTGTGACGGGAACAAGCGGGCATCCGCTACGCCTGGAGGAAAGAAGGTTTAGTCATAATCACAGACACAAATTCTTTACTTTAAGAGCAGTGAGACTATGGAACTCTGTCGAATGATGTTGTAATGAGTGACTCACTACTAAAATTTAAGAAGGGACTGGATGCCTTGAAAAGTACAATGTTACAGGGTATATATACTAGATTTCTTGATAGGGCGTTGCTCCAGGGAGCTAGTCTGATTGCCGTATGTGGAGACGGGAAGGAATTTTTTTCCCCAATGTGGAGCTTAATGTTTGCCGCATGGGCTTTTTTTGCCTTCCTCTGGATCAACTTGTTAGGCTATGGGTTGAACTAGATGGACTTAAAGTCTCCCTTCAACCTTAAATACTATGTTACTATGAAAATGAACAAATGAAAGTCACAGTAAAGATGTATATCTTCAAATGAAAGTCAGACATTGCTTTTCAACCATGCTTCCACAGAATTAAAAAAAAAATAAAACTCATGAAATCTGCCAGGACAGAAATTATGGTACCCCTGAAAATAATCTGACAAAAGGGAAATCAAGGTGTGTCCACTAATTAGCATCACAGGTATCTACAATTTTGGAATCAGTGAGTGGGCCTGCATAGAAGACTACAGATACTCACTGTGCTGTTTGGTGACATGGTGTGCATCACACACAACATGGACCAGAGAAAGCAAAGGAAAGAGTTGTCTCAGGATATGAGAAATAAAATGATAGACAAACATGTTAAAGGTATAAAGTTATAAGACCATCTCCAAGCAGCTTGATGTTCTTGTGACTACAGTTGTACATATTATTCAAAAAATTTAAGCTCCATGGGACTGTAGCCAACCTCCCTGGACGTGGCCGCAGGAGGAAAATTGATGACAAATCAAAGAGACGGATAATATGAATGGTAACAAAAGAGCCAAGAAAAACAGATTAAAGGTGAACTACAAGCTCAAGGAACATTAGTGTCAGATCGCACCATCTGTCATTGTATGAGCCAAAGTGCACTTCATGAGAGACGACCAAGGAGGACACCATTGTTGAAAAAAAAATCATAAAAAAACCAGACTGGAATTTGCCAAATTACATGTTGACAAGCCACAAAGCTTCTGGGAGAATGTCCTATGGACAGACGAGACAAAAAATTGAACTTTTTGGCAAGGCACATCAGTTCTATGTTCACAGACTGAAAACTGAAGCATATCATGAAAAGAACACAGTCCCTACTTTGAAACATGGAGAAAGCTCTTGGGCTGCTTTGCTGCATCTGGCACAGGGTGTCTAGAATCTGTGCAGTGTACAATGAAATCTCAAGACTATCAAGGGATTCTAGAGAGAAATGTGCTGCCCAGTGTCAGAAAGCTTGGTCTCAGTTGCAGGTCATGGGTCTTGCAACAGGATAATGACCCAAAACACACAGCTAAAAACACCCAAAAATGGCTAACAGGAAAACATTGGACTATTCTGAAGTGGCCTTCTATGAGCCCTGACCTAAGTCCTACTAAGCATCTTTGGAAAGAGCAGAATCATGCCATCTGGAAAAGGCAACCCGGGACAACTGGAGAAGTTTGCTCTTGAGTAGTGGGCCAAAATACCTGTCGAAGGTACAGAAGTCTCATTGACAGTTACAGGAATCGTTTGATTGCAGTGATTGTGGATCGCCCGCCAGGGCAGTAGGGTACTCGGTACCGGGCCGGTGTATTGAAGGGATGTGTCACAGCGGCAGTGACCCAGTCCGTGGCCCTGGGTGTCCAATGAAAGGTGAATATTTACAGGGGATATTAGAGTTTATAGTAAGGTATTCGTGATGCCACTTGTGGTATCTGGTCAGAGATGACCAGTGCTGCAGTGCAGATCCTCTGAGACTGATGGTGTGATGCAGCAGAGTTGAAATAGCTCCCCACAAGTGAAGCTTGTCTCAGGGCAGTGAGATGGTATAGGAAGTAATGGTGCTGGAAGATTAGCAGAGTGGAGTGTGTGCTACAGGAAGGAATTGAGAAGACACAGTCAGATGCAGTTTCCAAAGCTTTACTTACTGTTTTGCAGGCAAAGTATCCAGGGCATTGAGTACAGATAGTGTTGGAGTAGGTCAGCCTGAAAACAATTTGGAATCCCCTTATTTCAGGTGGGATGTGAGGTCTCCTTTCTAGCGCTGTTCTCTGAGTCACTGGCTGCTATAAGCTCTGTCCAAGTTCCTCTCTCTCTCTGTCTCTTGCCTAAGTAGAACTTCACTCTCATAACAGGCAGCTGTAACCTGTTTCAGGAATCACTCTCTATGGAGTCTCCGGCTCACATGTGCTGGTGCTGTGTAGAAGAGTCTCAATTGGACAGAGGACCTGCTGTCTTCTGTCCTCCGGATTCTGCTGCTGGGACTTTAATTCACCCTCTCAGCCTCGGACTCCAGGGGTCCGGTTTCTGGCGCTTAAGGTACTGCCACACTAAACAATCCCGCTAGCGATCACGATAACGACGCATACTAATGCGATCGCTAGCGGGATTGTTTCTATATCGCTGATAGCGGCTTAACTTAGCGATGTCGTTAAGGACGCTATCGCGGTTAGCGATCTCCTTAACGACTTTAGCGGTACAAAAGTACCGCTAAATCGCTAAGAAAAGGTGCCACACTCAGCGATACATACTTACCAGCGGGGGCGCCGACGATAAAATAGGGTCCGGAACGATGTCAGCGACGAGCGAGATCACTGCAGGATCTCAGCAGGGGCCACGTCGCTGGTAGATGCCGCACACAACAACATCGCTAACGGGATCGCTAAATAGTGACGTTTTTTAGCGATCCCGTTAGCGATGTTGTTTAGTGTGGCATACCCTTTAGACCTGGGGGTGAGCTCTCTATAGCCCCTCTTTCCCCAGCTTGTCTCTACACGTCTGTCCTCTCTCGTCCCTCCAGCCAGACTCCTAACTCCTCCCCCAGCCAGAATATTCCAGAGAATCTCTCCTGAAAATCAGGTGTTAGAGCTCCTCCTTCTGGTCTGGAGTAAGAAAGGTGTTGTATGCTGTGTTATCTGTGAAAGGGATCCATCTTTTCTTTCAGGCAATGCATCACTCCCCCCTGGAGGGAGGCAAGGTCACTGTGGCAACCAAACTCCTGGCATGCCACAATTGCCTCAAAAGGTTGTGCAACAAAATATTAAGTTAAGGGTACCATCATTTCTGTCCAGGCCTATTTCATGAGTTTTATTTTTGTTTTAAATTCTGTGGAAGCATGGTTCAAAAGCAATGTTTGACTTTCATTTGTTCATTTTCATAGATTTTTGATTTATCATTACTTTTATCAGATTCAAGTTATTTCTGTGACCATTGTGGGTTTCTCTGTCATTAAAAGAGAGGTACCAACAATTTTGACCACGTGTGTATAGATATAGATGTCAGTGACACACACACACACACACACACACACACACACACACACATATATATATATATATATATATATATATATGTATTAATGACAGGATAGAGGAGATGGATTACATACAGTAAATACAAATAGAATAGGTAGATATATAGATGTCTGTGACAAATACAATTAGTGCAGTGTGTGTGTGCTGCTTACTGTACATGTATTTAATTAATAAAAGATTATTTTTTGGAAAAAAAATGACGTGGGCTCCCTTGTATTTTTCGTAACCAACAGAGGGAAAGCCGTTGGCTGGGGGTCGATGTTGATAGACTGGGAAGGGGTAATACCCATGGAGCTTCCCAGGCTATTAATATCAGCTCATAACTGTATACTTAGCCTTTACTGGCTATTAAAATGGGGACCCCCCCAAAAAAATGTGGGGTACCACTATAATTAATGACCAGCAAAGGCTATGCAGAAATATGTGGGCTAATATTAATAGCCTAGGATGGGGCCATGGATACTGCCACCCCAGGCTAAAAACATCAGCTCTCAGCCGCCCCAGAAAAGGCGCATCTGTAAAATGTGCCAAATCTGGCACTTAGCCTCACTCTTCCCACTTGGCGTGTAGCGATTGCAAGTGGGGTGATAGTTTGGGGTGTTGATGTCACCTTTGTATTGTCAGGTGAACCCAATCGAGATGGTTTGGGGTGAGCTGGACCGCAGAGCATGGGCGTACCCAGGATCAAAACTAGGGGGGGCAAGCCATGGTCGTTCAGGTTGTAAAATTTTAGAACGAAAAAGATGAATGAATCTGCTCCATACCTGTATATATATCATCACCAGCCCACTAAACCCAGCACCTGTATATACAGCATCACCAGCCAGAGCCCAGCACCACCTGTATATATCATCACCAGCCCACTGAGGATAGCACCACCTGTATATTTCATCACCAGGTCCAGCCCACTGAGCCCAGCACCACCTGTATATACATCAACCCAGCCAGCCCCAGCCCCTGTATATACATCAGCCCTGCCCGCCAGAGACCCCTGTATACATCAGCCAGACCGCAGCTCCTGTATACATCAGCCACAGCCAGCCACAGCCCCTGTATACACATCAGCCCACGCCAGCCCCAGCCCCTGTATACACATCAGCCCAGCCAGCCCCAGCATACACATCAGCCCAGCCAGCCCCAGCCCCTGTATACAGTTCAGCCCAGCCAGCCCCAGCATACATCAGCCAGCCCCTGTATACATCAGCCAGCCCTGTATACACATCAGCTCAGCTAGCCAGAGGCCCCTGTATACATCAGCCAGCCCCTGTATACATCAGCCACAGCCAACCTCAGCCCCTGTATACACATCAGCCCAGCCAGCACCAGCATACACATCAGTCCAGCTAGCCCCAGCCCCTGTATACACATCAGCCCAGCCAGCCCCTGTATACATCAGCCAGCCCCTGTATACATCAGTCAGCCTCCAGCCCCTGTATACATCAGCCAGCCCCTGTATACACATCAGCCAGCCCCCAGCCCCTGTATACATCAGCCAGCCCCAAGCCCCTGTATACATCAGCCAGCCCCCAGCCCCTGTATACATCAGCCAGCCCAAGGCCCCAGCTCAGCACCTGTCCTGACTCCTGACACTCTACGCTCCTCCGAATGCCTGAGTTGAGAGAAAGTCACTGACCTGATATGTTCAGGTTCAACCGGCGCGCTGCAGCCAGGGGCAGGAGACGGGGAGAGCAGAGCGCTCTCTCTCTGCCCTCAAAGAACATCCTGACGTTCAACGTCAGGCATTCTTATTAACCTCCTATGCAGAGGCGTAAATAGGGTTTTGGTTTGGGGGGGTGAAATTTCTGAGTGGGCCCCTAACCAGAGAACCTCAGCAAATGACCGCACTGTTGCCAAAAATTATCTATATATAAAAAAGACCATTATTGATATCACCGCCATATGGTCAGTGGTAAATAATACCAGTCCTACAGAACATATAATAGATTACAGCACAGGTACAGATAATGACTTACCGCTGACGTTCTTTCTGATGGAATCATTCACTTTTCATGTCTTTTACATCTGGCCCAGACCGACATAACGACTCCTCCAGCCAGGACTCAACTACAGAGAATACAACAAAGACACGTTTCACTTCTCATATTTTCAGCACTGTCACGGTCACCGATTGGACTATTCTCAACCTGCACAAACTCCTCATCCTGCTGATACCCCAATACTGAGCCGATGCTGCCATATGTGTCCCTATTACTGCTCCTGATACCCTAATGCTGAGCCGCTGCTGCCGTATGTGTCCCTATTACTGCACCTGATACCCCAATACTGAGCCGCTGCTGCCGTATGTGTCCCTATTACTGCACCTGATACCCCAATACTGAGCCGCTGCTGCCATAAGTCCCTTTTACTGCACCTGATACCCAATACTGAGCCACTGCTACCATATGTGTCCCTATTACTGTACCTGATACCCCAATACTGAGCCGATATTGCCATATGTGTCCCTATTACTGCACCTGATAACCCAATACTGAGCCGCTGCTGCCGTATGTGTCCCTATTACTGCACCTGATACCCCAGTAATGAGCCGCTGCTGCCATGTGTCCCTATTACTGCACCTGATACCCCAATACTGAGCCGCTGCTGCCATATGTGTCCCTATTACTGCACCTATTGTGTGGTTCTCTGAGCCCTCTAAATTCAAAAGCAACTCTCTAAAATATAGTAATGCTGGGTGCAAATGCCCTAGAAAACAGAGCCCAGATTTTGTCCCGTAGAAAGTAATAATGCCCCGTGTGCCCCTTTGACAGTCACAGTAACCTGAGTTCCCCTATAACAATAAGTGCCCACTTTACATTTAATAATGAATATACTGACTAGAGATGAGCGACTTTGTCGTTTTTCGGGTCGAGTCGGGTTTCGACTTAGCTGAAAAGTCGGGGATTCAGCCGAAACACGAAACCCCATTGAAGTCAATGGGGAAGCGAAGTCGTCATGCAGTGGGGGGCAGGAAAGACACCTACAGTGCCCATTTCAATGCCAACAACATCAATTCTTATTCCTTAAGTTTATCAACCTTCAGTTACTTTATAACAATAGTAACGCTTTGAAAACTGGTTATTTGGCTAAAGTTGTGGGTGGGTGGCAAGGCTGGCTCAGTTTTTTCGTGTGCCCCTGGCCAAAATGTGTCAGTGGGCCCCATGGATGATGCTACAGTGTATGATGGGCCCCATTTATCATTCTCCAGTGTATAATGCTCCCCATACATTGCTCCAAACATTTTCAAAAAAGGAAATACCTCTCCTCGATGGGCACTACTGTACTCTGGACTCCTCAGCGTCGCCATCTTGCAGCTCTCTGCACTTGGACTGTTTCGGCAGAGGGCGTACAGACGTGACGTCATCGCGCTCTCTAACCTGAATGTCACTGTCATGAAACGTGGAACACGTCACAGCGGTGGAGCAGGAGATGTCACTATTGCAAGTGCTGTGCCCTTAGCAAGCAGGGTGGGCCCACTGGTGGGTCACGGCACTGGCACAGGGCCCCTCACAGTACGCTGGTGTGTCTAACAACGAGGGCACCTCCCACCATCAGAGACATTTTTTGTACAATGAGGGGCCCTGTGCCAGTGCCGTTGCCCAAGAATGGGCCCCCCAACTGCTCAGGGCAACGTCACTTGTCTGTGTGCACAATCTGGATTCCATGGAAGAGCTGCAATTTGAAAAACGCTGTTCTCACTGGCAAATGTTTCCAAGCAGTTAGAGTGGTGTTTAAACCACCATAATTGTTCCCTCGAGCAGTGTAAATCTGTGATATTCGCAGATGAATCATTGTTTACCCTATGTCCCACCTCCGTACGAGTCAACGTTTGTAGCCAGCCGAAAGGAGCATTCCATCCAGACTGCCTTCTCCCAACCGTAAGAAAAGTTTTAGGTTCTGTGATTATCTCTGGTGCAATTTCGTGTACATCCGCTGGGCCAATGATATCCCTTCATGGAAGAATTATTAGCGGCTCTGGCGATTATTTTGTTATTTTGGTCAAACAAGTGCATTCTATGACTCAAGCTGTTTCTGGAGGGGAACGCCATCTTTCAGGATGATAATGCAGCAATTCATACAGCTAGAAGCATTAAAGCATGGCACGAGGAACATTGCAATGAAGTTGAGCATGTCATCTGGCCCCCACAATCCACAGACCAAAACATTATTGAGCATTTATGGTCGATTTAACAGATTCAACTTAAACGTCTATTTCAGCGCCATCGTCACTGTAATGACTGTGTAGGGTCTTTAAAATGAAGAATGGGCAAAAATTTATTTGTGAAACAATTCACACCTTGTCTGAATCCATACTTTGTAGTATTGATGCTGTAATCGCTGCAAAAGGTGGAACAACACCATATTTAACTAACTTTGCTTGCAGTATCCAGGTGTTTCCATTATTTCGGCAAACCCCTGTATGTGTCATCTGGGGAACGTGGTACCAAATCCTTACAAACCCAGGCATGGCAAATTTTTATGAAGGTGAGCTCAGTCACCAACATTTTTTGGTGACAGGCGGGTCCTGTTTTGGATCTGGATTTATCCAGCAGTTCTCTGTGAAGACTCTTTCAGATAGCACACTAGCAGCTGGGCAAGCGATGTCCTGTAAGGCATATTGTGGCAATTCAGGCCAGGTGTCCACTTTACAGGGCCAGTAGTGAAAGGGGAATGAATAGTGGGGGCGAACATCGATAGGGGATGAAATGTAATTTGTAGACTCACACACAGACGCTCACTCATTATGTACTTGAGCCTAATACAAAAAGCGGATATACGGTACTGTATGAGGACTGTACTGCTGTATACAGTGTAGGTTAAAATTTGAAAAGCTGAAAAAGTGTACTGTATCTTCCAGATACCAAGTATAACTAGTATTTTGTAAATATTGGAAGTGTGGGTATATATATCATGAGTCAGACACAGACGCTCCCAGGCTCAGTATGGATTAGACAACAATATAAAAAGAAGTAAAAGCGTAATGTATTTGAAGCCTACAGCTGTATACAGTGTAGGGGTAATGGTAACTCTTCGGATATATTTCCGTAATAACAGACATACACTCACAGCCTCAGTATTGATTACACAAGAATATAATAATTTGAAAAATGGTATTGTAGGGTACTGTATTGGGTACTGTATAGGGTACCGTACTGTAGGGTACACAAAGGGTACCTTATCACCAGCCAACCAGTGTATAGAGTCTTGGGGTAATTAATTGGAAAGCTCCGTATATATTTCATGAGGCCCACAGAGACTCTCACAGGCTCAGTCTTGCTAACTCCACAACATCATTCGAAAAACTGTTCCAACATCATCCCATTAAAGGGGTATAGATTTGAAAAGGCCCAAAATTTAAATCGAGCTGTATATTTCATGAGGCCCACAGAGACTCTCACAAGCTCAGTCTTGCTAACTCCACAATATCATTCATTTGCAGAACGCTTCACGCATCATCCCATGAAAGGGGTTTATCTTTTTAAGGGTCAAAATTTAAATCGAGCTGGTGTACAAATGTCAATTAACATTGTCTTATATACACCTGAACTACACACTTTTATTTATTATGTAATGTTAGTATACCTGTGCAAGATTTGTGTCCTAATATTTTATGTTCTGCTGTTTTGTATTGCTGCTGTAATACTGTAAGTTCCCCCCGGGATCAATAAAGTGTATCATATCTTATATTTCATGAGGCCCACAGAGACTCTCACAGGCTCAGTCTTGCTAACTCCACAATATCATTCGAAAAACTGTTCCAGCATCATCCCATTAAAGGGGTATAGATTTGAAAAGGCCCAAAATTTAAATCGAGCTATATATTTCATGAGGCCCACAGAGACTCTCACAGGCTCAGTCTTGCTAACTCCACAATATCATTTGAAAAAATGTTCCAGCATCATCCCATTAAAGGGGTACAGATTTGAAAAGCGTCAAAGTTTAAATCTCCATATATATTTCATGAGGCACACAGAGAATGTCACAGGCTCAGTCCCGCTAACTCCACAATATCATTCATTTGCATAATGCTTCACGCATCATCCCATGAAAGGGGTTTATCTTTTTAAGGGTCAAAATTTAAATCTCCGTATATATTTCATGAGGCCCACAGAGACTCTCACAGGCTCAGTCTTGCTAACTCCACAATATCATTTGAAAAAATGTTCCAGCATCATCCCATTAAAGGGGTATAGATTTGAAAAGCGTCAAAGTTTAAATCTCCGTATATATTTTTGAGGCACACAGAGAATGTCACAGGCTCAGTCCCGCTAACTCCACAATATCATTCATTTGCAGAACGCTTCAAGCATCATCCCATGAAAGGGGTTTATCTTTTTAAGGGTCAAAATTTAAATTGAGCTATATGTTTCATGAGGCCCACAGAGACTCTCACAGGCTCAGTCTTGCTAACTCCACAATATCATTTGAAAAACTGTTCCAGCATCATCCCATTAAAGGGGTTTATCTTTTTAAGTTTCAAAATTTAAAGCTCCGTATATATTTCATGAGGCACACAGACTCTCAGAGGATCAATCTGGGTAACACCACAATATCATTAGACAAAGTGTTACAGCATCATCCTATTAAATGGCTATATGTCGAGGACCTTTTGCTTCTGGAGGTAGAGGAAGAGGAGGATGTTATGTTTCGGTAACTGAGGAGTGCAGGTAAAAAAGGCAATACACCAGAGCAGTTGGAATCTATGAGATTGCAGTACCCTGACTAACCACCACAACTAGAGGCAGCCGTGGAGCGTTCCTACGTTGGTCCTAGACGCCTCGTCACAGCCTGAGAAACTACACCTAAAGATAGAAATAGGAAAGCTATCTGCCCCGGAGCAGATCCCCAAAGAACATAGAAAGCCCCCAAACATGTAATGGCTGTTAGACAAGAAGAAATACTGACACAGACAGAAAATAGTATGAGCAAACGTTGGGGCCCAAACTAACTAAATAGAAAAGGACAGGAAGGGTACTTACTGCAATCCCAAAAAACCCTGCAAAGCACCAACTCTACTAATTTCAAAAACACCTGAGATCACACGACCTCTACCACCTAAATTAGTTTTCTGGTGTAACAAAATCAAAACAGCAGCCACTGAAGAAACTGGAAAAAGCAAAAGTACAAACATCAGTGGCTGAACTCAACTGAGAGGGCAAAAGCCCCCGGAGGGGACCCTGAAGGCCCCCACAGAAGTGCAGGACAAAATGCAAAAATAAAGCACAAAAACAAAAAGAAGAAAATGTCTTATCTGTTAGCAGGAGATGCAGACACGACACAGCAGGCTACAAGGGAAACAGGAATCATGGAGTGAGACCAGAACAATTGATCACCGGCAACCCTGATGGGAAGGTGACTCCCTTATATAAGACCAGTCAGAAACACCTGATTCCCACTCCTCACAATCTTCACTGGACAGTCCAGTACCGCTTGTAACCACCAGAGGGAGCCTCTGCTCAGAACTCATTTCAAGTCCATTCACAACAGTACCCCCCCTTGAGGAGGGGTCACCGAACCCTCACTTGAGCAACTAGGTCGGTCAGGATGAGTTCTATAATACGCACGGATGAGTCTCCTAGCATGGATGTCCGAAGCAAACACCCAAGAATTGTCTTCCTGACCATAACCTCTCCACTTAACCAAATACTGGAGTTTCCGTCTAGAAAAACGAGAATTCAATATTTTCTCAACCACATACTCCAGATTGCCCTCAACCAAAACAGGGTCAGGAGGCACAGTAGTAGGAACCACTGGCTCAACAAACCTCTTCAACAAGGACTTGTGGAACACGTTATGGATCTTAAATGTCCCTGGAAGAAGCAAACGAAAAGAAACAGGATTAAGAATCTCCATGATCTTATAAGGTCCAATGAACCTAGGCTTAAATTTAGGAGATGCCACTCTCATAGGAATATTTTTTGAGGACAACCAGACCAAGTCCCCCACTTTAAACCGAGGACCATCAGTCCTATGCCGGTTAGCAAACCGCTGGGCCCTCTCCTGAGAGAGGGACAACCTCTCCACTACCTGGTCCCAAATCTGTTGCATACGCTCCACAACAGAGTCAACACCTGGACAGACAGAAGCCTCCGTCTGTCCTGAAGAAAATCGAGGGTGAAACCCAGAATTACAGAAAAATGGAGACATCAAAGTGGCAGAGCTAGCCCTATTATTAAGAGCAAACTCAGCCAAAGGCAAAAAAGAGACCCAGTCATCCTGATCAGCAGACACAAAGCATCTTAGATAAGTCTCCAATGTCTGGTTTGTTCTCTCAGTTTGACCATTGGTCTGAGGATGAAACGCCGAGGAGAAAGACAATTGAACACCAAGTTTAGAACAAAAGGTCCTCCAAAATCTTGAAACAAACTGGACTCCTCTGTCAGACACAATGTTCTCAGGAATGCCGTGTAAACGAACCACGTGCTGAAGGAACAAAGGCACCAATTCAGAGGAGGAAGGCAACTTAGGTAATGGCACAAGATGTATCATCTTGGAAAACCTATCACAAATCACCCAGATGACGGTCATTCTCTGAGAAACAGGGAGGTCGGAAATGAAATCCATAGAGATATGGGTCCATGGTCTCTTGGGCACAGGCAATGGCATCAACAAACCACTAGAACGAGAGCAAGGCTTGGAGCGAGAGCAAGTCCCGCAGGACTGCACAAATTCCCTGACATCACGAGACAAGGTAGGCCACCAAAAGGACCGACTAACCAAGTCTCTGGTACCAAAAATTCCGGGATGACCGGCCAGCGCGGAACAATGAATCTCAGACATCACACTCTTTTTCCACTGGTCCGGGACAAACAATTTCCCAACAGGGCAGCGCTCGGGCTTATCCTCCTGACACCCCTCCAGAGCCAGTCTCAAATTGGGCGAGATGGCGGAAAGAACTATACCCTCTTTCAAAATAACAGAAGGATCAGATAACTCAGGAGAGTCCGCCAGGAAACTCCTCGAGAGGGCATCCGCCTTAACATTCTTAGTGCCAGGAAGAAATGAAACCACAAAATTAAAACGTGTGAAAAACAAGGCCCACCTGGCCTGTCTAGGATTAAGTCGCTTGGCAGATTCCAGATAAACTAGATTCTTATGGTCCGTAAGGACCACCACCTGATGTTTGGCTCCCTCCAGCCAATGTCTCCACTCTTCAAAAGCCCACTTCATGGCCAATAACTCCCGATTACCCACGTCATAATTACGTTCAGTAGGAGAAAATTTTCGAGAGAAAAAGGCACAAGGGTTACTTTTAGAGGTCTCTGGATCTCTTTGGGACAAAACGGCACCTGCCCCAATTTCAGAGGCATCAACCTCCACCTTAAATGGTAGAGAAACATCAGGCTGCCGTAGAACAGGAGCAGAAGTGAATCTCTGCTTAAGTTCCTGAAATGCAGAGACTGCCTCAGGAGGCCAATTCACCACATCAGAACCCTTTTTGGTCAAATCAGTTAAAGGTTTAACAATAACCGAGAAATTACCAATAAATTTACGATAAAAATTGGCAAAACCCAAAAATCTTTGAAGAGCCTTTAATGAAGTAGGTTGGACCCAATCACAGATGGCCTGAACCTTGACCGGGTCCATTTCAATAACAGATGGGGACAAAATGAATCCCAAAAATGAGATCCTCTGTACGCCAAAAAGACACTTTGATCCCTTCACATACAGAGCATTCTCTCTCAAAATCTGGAATACAGTTCGAACATGTTTCACATGAGAGTCCCAGTCATTGGAAAAAATCAAGATATCATCCAAATAAACAATCAGAAATTTATCCACAAAATCCCTGAAAATGTCATTCATGAAGGACTGGAAGACAGAAGGAGCATTAGTGAGCCCAAAGGGCATCACAAGGTACTCAAAATGCCCCTCAGGGGTGTTAAATGCCGTCTTCCATTCATCCCCGTGCTTAATGCGATTAAGGTTATATGCCCCCCTGAGGTCAAGCTTGGTAAACCAAGTAGCATTTTTCACCCTGGAAAACAGGTCAGAAATCAAGGGTAACGGATATTGATATTTCACAGTAATATTGTTCAAAAGACGATAATCAATAACGGCCTTAATGAACCATCCTTTTTGGCCACAAAGAAAAAACCGGCACCTAAGGGTGAAGAGGATGGTCTGATATGACCCTTCTCCAATGACTCCTTGATATAAGACCGCATAGCGTCATGCTCAGGTACAGACAAGTTAAAAAGGCGACCTTTAGGGAATTTTGTTGTGAATGGGTTTGAGATGAGTTCTGAGCAGAGGCTCCCTCTGGTGGTTACAAGCGGTACTAGTGAGGATTGTGAGGACTGGGAATCAGGTGTTACTGATTGGTCTTATTTAAGGGAATCATTTTCTCATCAGGGTTGCCGGTGATCAATTGTTCTGGTCTGAATCCTTCTTTCCAGTTTCCCTTGTAGCCTGCTGTGTCGTGTCTGCATCTCCTGCTATCAGATAGACAATTTCTTATTTTGTGTTTTTGCTATATTTTTGCATTTGGTCCTGCACTTCTGTGGGGGCCTTCTGGGTCCCCTCCGGGGCTTTTGCCCTCTCAGTTTAGTTCAGCCACTGTGTTTTGTACTTTTGCTTTTTCCAGTTTTTTCAGTGGCTGCTGTTTTTGTTACACCAGAGAACTAATTTAGGTGGTAGAGGTCGTGTGATCTCAGGTGATTTTGAAATTAGTAGAGTTGGTGTTTTTCAGGGTTTTCTGGGATTGCAGTAAGTACCCTTCCTGTCCTTTTCTATTTAGATAGTTTGGGCCCCAGCGTTTGCTCATACTATTTTCTTTCTGTGTCAGTATTTCCTCTTGTCTAACCGCCATTACATGTTTGGGGGCTTTCTATTATCTTTGGGGTTCTGCTACGGGGCAGATAGCTTTCCTATTTCTATCTTTAGGTGTAGTTAGTTTCTCAGGCTGTGACGAGGCGTCTAGGACCAACGTAGGAACGCTCCACGGCTGCCTCTAGTTGCGGTGGTTAGTCAGGGTACTGCAGTCTCATAGATTCCAACTGCTCTGGTGTATTGCCTTTTTTACCTGCACTCCTCAGCTACCGTAACATAACAGAATTTACTACCAGGCACTAATTCAATAGCGCAGTCATAGCTCCTATGGGAGGCAAGGATGCAGATTTACTTTCGCTAAACACATCAGAAAAATCAATCAAAAAGTCAGGAACATCCTGAGCCTGGGGGGAGGCAGAAAAAACAGGAGTATTGGTATTAACACATTGGCAGCCCCAACTGGTTACAGACACAGATTTCCAATCCAAAACAGGATTATGAGATTGTAACCAAGGGAAACCCAGTACGATAATGTCATGCAGATTATACAGAACCAAAAATTTGCAGCTCTCTTGATGATCAGGTTCAACCCTCATTATAACCTGAGTAGAGAACTGAGGTTTATTCTCAGCCAAAGGGGTAGAATCGATCCCCAGTAGGGGAATAGACTTCTGTAGGGGTATCAAGGGAAACCCACAACGTTTAGCAAAATCATAATCCATTAAGTTAATAGCTGCTCCAGAATCAACGAAAGCCTGAGCAGAAAATGAGGACAGAGAGCATATCAGAGTGACAGTTAATAAAAACTTAGTCTGAACACTACCCAAGACAACTGAGCGTGCAAAACGTCTTCCCCGCTTAGGGCAGACTGAAATAGCATGAGAGGCATCACCACAGTAGAAACATAACCCATTGCGCTTTCGAAACTCATGACGCTGTGCCCCAGACACCACTCTATCACACTGCATGGATTCAGAAGCAGGTTCACAAGGCAACACTATTCCATGCATACTTCTCCGCTCACGCAAACGTCTGTCAATTTGAATCGCTAATGACATAGAATCATTGAGACCAGAGGGGACAGGGAATCCCACCATAACATCCTTTACATTATCTGACAGACCCTTCCGAAAAAGGGCCGCCAAAGCGTCGTCATTCCATTTGGTCAGGACTGCCCACCTACGGAATCTCTGACAGTATAACTCAGCGTCATCAAGCCCCTGATTTAATGCCAACAAGGCTTTTTCAGCTTGATCAGTGACATTAGGCTCATCGTACAATAACCCCAAAGCCTGAAAAAATGCATCAACATCACTCAAAACAGGATCCCCAGGTGTCAGGGAAAAAGCCCAATCCTGAGGATCGCCGCGCAGGAGAGAGATGACAATTTGAACCTGCTGCGCTGCGTTCCCTGAGGACTTAGATTTTAAGGCAAAAAACAATTTACAATTACTTTTGAAATTCTGAAACTTAGCTCGATCCCCCAAAAACAAATCTGGCATGGGAATCCTAGGTTCCACAACAGGCAACCTAGCAAGATATGCAGCAATACTCTGAACCTCAGTGGCAAGCTGATCCACACGGCCAGACAACTGTGCAAACTCCATTGAGAGAAAAAAATCCTCCCCAGCACCCAGAGATACAGAGGGAAAAAAAAAAAAATGCAACAAACAGAAAAATATCTCTGACAACTCTGACAACCGTTTTTTCTTTCACAATATTTTTCCCTTCTGTGAGTACCATAAAACTTTAAATTTTGTTGGCCGGTGATACTGTTATGTTTCGGTAACTGAGGAGTGCAGGTAAAAAAGGCAATACACCAGAGCAGTTGGAATCTATGAGATTGCAGTACCCTGACTAACCACCACAACTAGAGGCAGCCGTGGAGCGTTCCTACGTTGGTCCTAGAGCCTCGTCACAGCCTGAGAAACTAACTACACCTAAAGATAGAAATAGGAAAGCTATCTGCCCCGGAGCAGATCCCCAAAGAACATAGAAAGCCCCCAAACATGTAATGGCTGTTAGACAAGAAGAAATACTGACACAGACAGAAAATAGTATGAGCAAACGTTGGGGCCCAAACTAACTAAATAGAAAAGGACAGGAAGGGTACTTACTGCAATCCCAAAAAACCCTGCAAAGCACCAACTCTACTAATTTCAAAAACACCTGAGATCACACGACCTCTACCACCTAAATTAGTTTTCTGGTGTAACAAAATCAAAACAGAAGCCACTGAAGAAACTGGAAAAAGCAAAAGTACAAACATCAGTGGCTGAACTCAACTGAGAGGGCAAAAGCCCCCGGAGGGGACCCTGAAGGCCCCCACAGAAGTGCAGGACAAAATGCAAAAATAAAGCACAAAAACAAAAAGAAGAAAATGTCTTATCTGTTAGCAGGAGATGCAGACACGACACAGGAGGCTACAAGGGAAACAGGAATCATGGAGTCCATTCACAACAGGAGGAGGAGGGTATAATGCCTACACCCAACTGTTGCCTATACTGTGGCCTAGACAGCACTGTCCCAAACCCGCTGTCCCCTGTGTACACCGATTGACACGGAATGACCTTGGACATGACGAGTGGGCCATGTGTGTTGCCCCTGAGGGTTCAGTCAAAACAGAGGGATTGCATCTCACACAGAAGTGTGATATAACATTCTCAGGTAAGTAGGGAGCAACACACAGGACTGTAACACCTGCACCCACCTCAGACTACAGCAGCAGGCCGCATGGACGTACCCTAAGGGAGGATCTTCTCAGCCCTGGCTGGTTACAAAACAGTGCCTGAGTGGGGGCTGAAGAAACTAAGAAGGAGGTGCAGTGAAGCTTTAGAGAGCGCGAAACATAGTGTGCTCACACAGTCTGGGAGGGGACAAGGATCTGGTAGTAGCTCGTCCACATTCCCAGAACATGAGGAAGAAGGGGTACTAGGGGCACGGATACTGAGTAAGACATCCGTGGGGCCCCATCCAATTGTTGAGGGACTAGGGCGCAGAAGGGACAGCGGCCATTTAGCCTACTGGTGAACTTTATGACACAGCTATGAAGCCGGAGTCATTTTCATCTGAAGGAGCCTCATCTACTGAACCTCGATTATCTTTGCCAAAAGCGTGTCTATATAATAGCAAGATACAGCAGAGCAGACGTTGTCACAGAAGTTACGCGGCTACTGGTTTGGGACAATGATTTTGTGGTGTTGGCAGAACGTAGAGCCAAGTAATTGTACAACATCAGACGAGAGAGAAAGGAACATATTTTAAGGAGTCCTGGAAAGGTGTGTTCACAATGTACCAGTGACTTTGCTGAGCCCCTCACCTGGAGGACAATGTAGCAAACGTCCTTGTGTGCACACCTCAACTCCGAGCAAAGCCTTGGAAAATGTACATCCCTTTAAGATCCCTGATGATGACTCTTTGCACCTTCATCCACTGACATTCACAGGCGAATCTTCATCGCACAGTAAATGGTGACTAACAAAATTGAATAGCTGTTGGTGTAGCTGGAGAACAGTAGGTATTTTTTAATGCAAGGACATTTTGGGGTGGCATACATTGTAGCACTAAACAGAATCGGATTTTGAATGAAATTTAGTGTGACTATTTGTTAACTGTAAAGTAATAATCAAATGGGAAGTCCAAATGCAAATTGGCAAGTCATATCTATGCTGCATCAACACCTGTCTCTGAGGCTCTGCACTGCAGCGCTGGTCAACTTTCAACAGAAAGCAAAGGTGGCGTAAACAGTTCAATACAAAATCTCCATATCCCATGAAAATATTTCCCTTTTTCATTGGATGCCCAAGGCCACATACCATGTCACTGCTCACGTGACACATCCCTTAAACAGACCTTCCCATTACCGAGGACCACAGTGCCCTGGCGGTCGATCCACTTGCAGGACTCTATAGAGCAAATTGCCAAACTTTTGATGTTTTTGGTGGACATGTAGATGTAAGACAAAAATAGATAAATTTTTTTAGTGATGTTGCCCAGAGCAAGCATGTTGTGCCCACTTGTGGCCGACGGCACTGGCACAGGGCCCCTCCTAGTATGGAGTTGTGTCTAACAGCGAGTGTGCACCCCCACCGTCAGACACACTTTTTGTACTATGAGGGGCCCTATGCCAGTGCCGTCGCCCAACAGTGGGCCCCACCACCTGCTCAGAGCTCCGTCACTTGGCAGGGTGCACAAGTTGTTTATACTAGACCTGGGGGGGGGGTTAGGACAGTTATGGACTGGTTTCCAAAAATTGCATATGTTGACCTGTAGGCTGGAGGTTCAGCAGCTGCAAATGGAGGAATTGGAGGAGTACAATCAAGAGGCGGAGAAAGTGAGCCATCATGCGGCCAACCTATGTGTCATGAGGGGAAGGTGGGACAAAATCTTTTGAAATCCATGCATGGTTCATTTTAGTGAAGGTTAGTTCTTACATATTTTGGGTGGACAGATGTGTCCTTCTTTCTGTCAGGATCGATCCAGCAGCACTGAACACTCTTTTCAGATAACATACTATCAGCAGGGCAAGCGAGCTCCTGTAAGGCATATTGCGCCAATTCAGGCCAGGTGTCCAGTTTACAGGCCCAGTAGTCAAAGGGGAATGACCCGTGAGGGAGAACATCAATATGAGAGGAGTAGTTTTTTACCATAGTTGACAACTGCTGTCTCCTGTCAGTTGCCATAGATTCCTGATGATGACCTGTCGTGTGAGCGGTAGTTGAGAAATCAGTCCACAGCATGGTCATGAAACCCCTGTCTCCAACCCCACTTCGGCTGTGTGTAGCACGAACACCTCTTCCATTCGGCCCACTAGGGCTCATGGTAAAACCAGCAATGCTGCTGTGTGATGGGAATGCCTCTAACAAACGGTTTACAACAGTTGCTTGTTTGTTCACCAGTATTAGCTCTAGGTTCTCCTGTGGCGTGATGTTCTGTAATTTTCCTTTGTAGCATGGATCAAGGATGCTGGCCAACCAGTAGTCGTCATCCTTCATCATTTTGGCAATGCGGAGGTCCCTTTTTAGGATGCGAAAGGCATAATCACACGTGGGCCAATGTTCCAGGTGTCAATGATGCACTGACACTGGTGGGTGGAGGAGCACTATCTGAAATATCCACATCCCTCCAGTCCCACACAAACCCTGTACCTGACATTGGCACGCCAACATTTGATCTTGCCCCCTGAGAAGGCTCCTCTTCCCCAAAATAATCATCCCCCTCATCCTCCTCTCCTCGTCCTCTTCTTCCTCCCCATCGTCCTGGACATTTCCCTGAGGAGACAATGGCTGACTGTCATCAGGACTTTCCTCCTGCTCCTCCTCTTCCTCCTGCACTGCAGACACCTGAACCTTAATGTGCGTCAAAGTTTGCATTAGCAGACGCATAAGTGGGATGCTCATACTTATGATGGCGTTGTCTGCGCTTACCAGCCGTGTGCATTCCTCAAAACACTGCAGGACTTTACAGAGATCTTTGAGCTTCGAACACTGCACACCCGACAACTCCATGTCTGCCCTCGTACTGTCTGCCCGTGTATCCTGCCACAAATGCATTACAGCCTGCCTCTGTTCGCACAGCCTTTCAACCATGTGCATGGTGGAGTTCCACCTTGTTGCAATGTTATCACTAACTACCTTGCCTGGCTCAAGATGTAGACTGCCCAGCCATGACTCAGTTTCTCGCTGCAAGTAGTCGGCCAGTACCTCCGCGGTATGTCTGTTGTCACCCAATCACATCATTTGTAAAACAGCCTGCTGACACTTACCACCAGTTGTTCGATACTGTGACACCTCCTGTGCAACACTGGCAGCTGCGAATGGAGGTCTGGTGCGACAGCGCTCTGTTGACGACTCCGAGCTTTCGCTTTTGGAGGAGGAGGGTGTAACGCCTACAGCCAACTGTTTCCTATACCGTGGGCTAGGCAGAACTGTCCCACCGCCGCTATCCCCTGCTTCCTGCTTCCACCACATTCACCCAGTGCGCAGTGATGGACACGTAACACCCCTGGCCATGCTTTCTGGACCATGCATCTGTTGTGAGGTGCACCTTTCCACTCACTGATTGTTTGATTGCATAGACAATGCGGTCTTTCACATGCTGGTGGAGGGCAGAGATGGCTTTTCGAGAAAATAAGTGCTGACTAGGTAGGTCATAGCGAGGGACAGCGTAGGCCATGAGGTCCCTAAATGCAGCGCTTTCAAATAAATGGAAGGGCATCATCTCTAATGCGATCAGTTTGCCAATGTAGGCGTTCAAAGACAGTGTGCGCGGATGAGAGGGTGAGTACTTTTTGGACCTACTCATAGTGTCTGGTAGGGTGAGCTGTACTTGAGAGCTGCATATGGGGGAACAACCGTGGACATGACGGACTGAGAGGGGGTTGGTGATGTTGATGGTAGTGGTGTTGCTGGTGGTGTTGGCGATAGCCTACATGCACTATTTCGTTGCAAAAAATGACTGATTCACTGACTGCTTTGGCCCTGCGCCGACACATCAACACTTGTTGCTGCTGGTGTGCCAACTGGTGGTGTTACAGTGGGGGAAGCGATGGAGTGTTGGTGACTAACTTCAGTCGGAGCATGTGCACATGTGGTAACTGAGCTTTTGTAGTCCGTCCACGCTTGAAAGTGCATGGTATTTAAAGGTCTAAGCATGCAACTGGTATTCAAATTTTGACATTTTTAGCTCTGCTAAAGTTCCTTCTGCACTTCTTACATGTAACCTTGACATCATCAATAGGATTTTGCTCAAAAAAGTGCCAAACTGCACTTTTCCTACTATTGTATACATTTTCAGAGCTTGCACGCTGTGATACTTGGACCGTCTGTCCAAGCTGTCCTGCCACTTTTTTTGTGGGGTTTTGTAACACTTTTTTACAGCTGCGGGACTCACAGATAAACCCTGCTGCGATGTCGACAACTGCTGCGGATCCTCCTCAGCTTGTGAGTGATATTTGCCACCGTCAACTTCTTCCCCCACTGGATGCCAATCTGGATCAACAACTTGGTCATCCATCATCTCCTCTTCTATTTCATCTGCACCTTCCTCTGTGTGACCGTGTACGGTGCTATAGTATGCGGTAAAGGGTACCAGAGTTTCATCAGGGTCAGCTTCTGGCTTTGGACACTGCAAAGGCAATGTAGTGCTCTGTGGGAATGTACCAGCAGAATCATCTATCAGTGGCTGTGCATCAGTGGGCTCCATGTCAGATTCATCTCGGACTGGTGAATTCATGATTTGACTTGTTAACCCTGGCATGGGATGTGAAAACAGCTCCATGGAGTAATCACCAGCACTACGGGCTGCCGCATCCTTCACTTTACTTGGGGGTGAAGGACAAAAGGAAAGGGGTTGCTCCTGACCAGAAGCACCAAATGAGGACTGAGTGCTTCTACTTTTAGAAACTTGAGAAGAGGAGGACATAGAGCTGGAGCCTGCTTCAGCAAGGTAAGACAAAACCTTTTCCTGTTGCTCCGGCTTTAAAAGAGATTTACCTACTCCCAGAAAAGATAGCCTTCGAGGGCTTGTGGACCCAGACAATGCAGCCGGTTCAAGACCTCCTGCCTTAGGAGCTATAGTGCTTTTGGCAGTACCAGCACATGCATCACCACCACCATCTGTACTAGCTGGCCCCCACCGCCCACCTTTATGGGGTCTGAGACCATACCTACTCATGTTTGTGAAAATGTTCCCAAAATAACAGCACATATATGATACTGTATAAGAAGCGTGCAGTTGTATAAGGTCAATGATAATTCTGGAAATTTGAGGATATCTTTGTCGAGTAACACAGGCGCTCACAGGGTCAGTATGGAGTCCAACACAATCTGAATTTTATGAAAACTGTGGTATATCACTAGCGTACGGCTGAGATCAGTGTTGGTGTAATTAGAAATATCCATAGATATTTGGTAGGAACAAAGGTGCTCAGAGTCTCAGGATGGAGTAGGCCCCAATTTTAAAATGAGGAAAACTGTGGTATATCACTAGCGTACAGCTGAGAACAGTGGTGGTGTAATTAGAAATATCCGTAGATATTTGGTAGGAACAAGGGTGCTCAGAGTCTCAGGATGGAGTAGGCCCCAATTTTAAAATGAGAAAAACTGTGGTATATCACTAACGTACAGCTGAGAACAGTGTTGGTGTAATTAGAAATATCCGTAGATATTTGGTAGGAACAAAGGTGCTCAGAGTCTCAGGAAGGAGTAGGCCACAATTTTAAAATGAGGAAAACTGTGGTATATCATTAGCATACAGCTGAGAACAGTGTTGGTGTAATTAGAAATATCTGTATATATTTGGTAGGAACAAAGGTGCTCAGAGTCTCAGGATGGAGTAGGCCCCAATTTTACAATGAGGAAACCTGTGGTATATCACTAGCGTATAGCTGAGAACAGTGTTGGTGTAATTAGAAATATCTGTAGATATTTGGTAGGAACAAAGGTGCTCAGAGTCTCAGGAAGGAGTAGGCCCCAATTTTAAAATGAGGAAAACTGTGGTATATCACTAGCGTACAGCTGAGATCAGTGTTGGTGTAATTAGAAATATCCGTAGATATTTGGTAGGAACAAAGGTGCTCAGAGTCTCAGGATGGAGTAGGCCCCAATTTTAAAATGAGGAAAACTGTGGTATATCACTAGCGTACAGCCAGGGTCGGACTGGCCCAGCGGAGAACCGGAGGATTCTCCGGTGGGCCCTGGCATCTGGGGGGCCCTGGCACCTGCTGGCATACAGGGGCCAGTTGCCTAGGGCCCCCGATGCACCAGGGGCCCCCAGCCGGTGGCGTGTCGCTAATAGCGGCACACCATGCAGCTGCCATGTGGGCCCCGTGCCAGCGGAGCAACAGCGGGTGACAGGAGGCAGGAGCCCCTGTCCCCGCTGCTAAAGAGAAATGAATATTCACTGCTTCCCACGCAACATGGGTGTGGGAAGCAGTGAATATCATTACTTACCTGTCCCGTTCCACAGCTGAGCGCCGCTGTGTCCTCGGGTCCTCTTGCTGCGATGTTCAGGCATTAGTGAGCGCCGCGCCCCCTGCCTGAGCATTCACTGCCGGAGGACCGAAGACAGCGGCGCTCAGCAGTGGACCCGGTGACAGGTAAATCTCTCAGGTGCCCTGAGCCAGCGGGGACACCGGCACCTGTCCCCCATAGCGCGCCGGTGTTCCCGCCTGCTCAGGACACCAGCACCTGGCCCCCAGCGACGAGAGGTGAATATGTCTTTTTTTTTTTTTTTTTGCAGCAGCAGCTGCGGCAGCATAAAGGGGCCTTTTCAATGCAGCATCTATGGGGGCACAGCCTGTGGAGCATCTATGGGGGCATAATCTATGGGGGCATAATCTGTGGAGCATCTATGGGGCATAATCTAAGGAGCATTTATGGGGGCACAATCTATGGAGCTTCTATGGGGGCATAATCTATGGAGCATCTATGGGGCATAATCTAAGGAGCATCTATGGGGGCACAATCTATGCAGCTTCTATGGGGGCATAATCTAAGGAGCATCTATGGGGGCACAATCTATGGGGGCATCTATGGGGGCATAATCTATGGAGCTTCTATGGGGGCATGATCTAAGGAGCATCTATGGGGGCACAATCTATGGGGGCATAATCTATGGAGCATCTATGGGGGCATAATCTAAGGAGCATCTATGGGGGCACAATCTATGGAGCTTCTATGGGGGCATAATCTAAGGAGCATCTATGGGGGCACAATCTATGGGGGCATAATCTATGGGAGCATAAGCTATGGAGCATCTATGGGGGCATAATCTATGGAGCATCTATGGGGCATAATCTATGGAGCTTCTATGGGGCATAATCTAAGGAGCATCTATGGGGGCATAATCTATGGGGGCATAATCTAAGGAGCATTTATGGGGCATAATCTATGGAGCATCTATAGGGGCATAATCTATGGGGGCACAATCTATGGAGCTTCTATGGAGGCATAATCTAAGGAGCATCTATGGGGGCACAATCTATGGAGCTTCTATGGGGGCATAATCTAAGGAGCATCTATGGGGGCATAATCTATGGAGCATCTATGGGGGCATAATCTATGGAGCTTCTATGGCAGCATAATCTAAGGAGCATCTATGGGGGCATAATCTATGGGCGCATAATCTAAGGAGCATTTATGGGGCATAATCTATGGAGCATCTATGGGGGCATAATCTAAGGAGCATCTATGGGGGCACAATCTATGGAGCTTCTATGGGGGCATAATCTAAGGAGCATCTATGGGGGCACAATCTATGGGGGCATAATCTATGGGAGCATAAGCTATGGAGCATCTATGGGGGCATAATCTATGGAGCATCTATGGGGGCATAATCTATGGAGCTTCTATGGGGCATAATCTAAGGAGCATCTATGGGGGCATAATCTATGGGGGCATAATCTAAGGAGCATTTATGGGGGCATAATCTATGGAGCATCTATAGGGGCATAATCTATGGGGGCACAATCTATGGAGCTTCTATGGAGGCATAATCTAAGGAGCATCTATGGGGGCACAATCTATGGAGCTTCTATGGGGCATAATCTAAGGAGCATCTATGGGGGCATAATCTATGGAGCATCTATGGGGGCATAATCTATGGAGCTTCTATGGCAGCATAATCTAAGGAGCATCTATGGGGGCATAATCTATGGGCGCATAATCTAAGGAGCATTTATGGGGCATAATCTATGGAGCATCTATAGGGGCATAATCTATGGGGCACAATCTATGGAGCTTCTATGGAGGCATAATCTAAGGAGCATCTATGGGGGCACAATCTATGGAGCTTCTATGGGGCATAATCTAAGGAGCATCTATGGGGGCACAATCTATGGAGCTTCTATGGGGGCATAATCTATGGGGGCATAATCTATGGAGCATCTATGGGGCATAATCTAAGGAGCATCTATGGGGGCATAATCTATGGAGCGTCTATGGGGGCATAATCTATGGGGGCATAATCTATGGGGGCACAATCTATGGAGCATCTATGGGGGCATAATACATGGGCAGCATATGGGGCACAATATATGGAGCATCTTGGGGCATAATACATGGGGCAGCATATGGGGCATAATCTAATTTTCCACCCTAGGCTTATATTCGAGTCAATAAGTTTTCCCAGTTTTTTGTGGCAAAATTAGGGGGTCGGCTTATACTCAAGTATACATGGTATCTATCTATTATCTATCTATCTATCTATCTCTCTCTCTCTCTATATATATATATATATATATATAGCATTATACCCTATGAGGGGGGGCAGCATTATCCCCTATGAGGGGCAGCATTATCCCCTATGAGGGGGCTGCTTTATAATCTATGAGGGAGGCTACTCCAACTCCTGCTACATAAATAAGACATGTACTACCTTATATTATACCCTGATATTAGTGTGTTTTACTGCACAATTGGTGGTCTTGTATTTATTTCTATGTAGCTACATAGTGGGCCCCAAGAATGATTTTCTCTGGTGGGCCCAAGGTGTTCCAGTCCGACGCTGCGTACAGCTGAGAACAGTGTTTGTGTAATTTGAAATATCCGTAGATATTTGGTAGGAACAAAGTTGCTCAGAGTCTGAGGATGGAGTAGGCCCCAATTTTACAATTAGGAAAACTGTGGTATATCACTAGCGTACAGCTGAGAACAGTGTTGGTGTAATTTGAAATATCCGTAAATATTTGGTACAGTCTCACTATGGAGGAGACCTGAATTTTAAAATTAGCAAAACTGTACTATATAAGTAGCGTACAGCTGGAATCAGTGTGGGTGTAATTTTAATTCTCCCTAAATATTTCTGGGGTAACACACACGTTCACAGCCGCAGTATGGAGTACACCACAATAGTAAGATCAGGAATCAGGATAAGTGTACAGTCATGGCCAAAAGTTTTGAGAATGCCACAAATATTATATTTTCACATGATCTGCTGCCCTCTGGTTTTTATGTGTGTTTGACAGATGTTTTTATCACAGACAGAAATATAATAATTGCAAACATATGAGTAACGAAAGCTTATATTGACAGTTAGAATGAGTTAATGCAGCAAGTCAATATTTGCAGTGTTGACCCTTCTTCTTCAGGACCTCTGCAATTCTCCCTGGCATGCTCTCAATCAACTTCTGGACCAAATCCTGACTGATAGCAGTCCATTCTTGCACAATCAATGCTTTCATTTTGTCAGGATTTTTAGGTTTTTGTTTGTCCACCCGTCTCTTGATGATTGACCATAAGTTCTCAATGGGATTAAGATCTGGGGAGTTTCCAGGCCATGGACCCAAAATCTCTATGTTTTGTTCCCTGAGCCATTTAGTTATCACCTTTGCTTTATGGCAAGGTTCTCCATCATGCTGGAAAAGGCATTGTTGATCACCAAACTGCTCTTGGAGGGTTGGGAGAAGTTGCTCTTGGAGGACATTCTGGTACCATTCTTTATTCATGGCTGTGTTTTTAGGCAAGACTGTGAGATAGCCAATTCCCTTGGCTGAGAAGCAACCCCACACATGAATGGTTTCAGGATGCTTAACAGTTGGCATGAGACAAGACTGGTGGTAGCGCTCACCTTGTCTTCTCCGAATGAGGCGTTTTCCTGATGTCCCAAACAATCGAAAAGGGGATTCATCAGAGAAAATAACTTTACCTCAGTCCTCAGCAGTCCACTGTCTGTACCTTTTGCAGAATATCAGTCTGTCCATGATGTTTTTTCTGGAGAGAAGTGGCTTCTTTGCTGCCCTCCTTGAGACCAGGCCTTGCTCCAAGAGTCTCTGCCTCACAGTGCGTGCAGATGCACTCACACCTGCCTGCTGCCATTCCTGAGCAAGCTCTGCACTGCTGGTAGCCCGATCCCGCAGCTGAAACACTTTTAAGAGACGGTCCTGGCACTTGCTGGTCTTTCTTGGGCGCCCTGGAGCCTTTTTGGCAATAATGGAACCTCTCTCCTTGAAGTTCTTGATGATGTGATAGATTGTTGACTGAGGTGCAATCTTTCTAGCTGCGATACTCTTCCCTGTTAGGCCATTTTTGTGCATTGCAATGATGACTGCACGTGTTTCTTTAGAGATAACCATGGTTAACAGAAGAGAAACAATGATGCCAAGCACCAGCCTCCTTTAAAAGTGTCCAGTGGTGTCATTCTTACTTAATCATGACAGATTGATCTCCAGCCATGTCCTCATCAACACCCACACCTGTGTTAATGGAGCAATCACTGAAAAGAGGTTAGCTGGTCCTTTTAAGGCAGGGCTGCAATGATGTTGAAATGTGTTTTGGGGATAAAGTTCATTTTCTAGCCAAATATTGACTTTGCAAGTAATTGCTGTTAAGCTGATCACTCTTTATAACATTCTGGAGTATATGCAAATGGCCATTAGAAAAAATGAAGCAGTAGACTTTGTAAAAATTAATATTTGTGTCATTCTCAAAACTTTTGGCCATGACTGTACTATAGCAGTAGAGCACAGCTGTGTACAAAGCTGGGGTATTTGGTAATCTCTGTATAGATTTCCGTAGTCACACAAAGACGCTCGCTCAGTATTGATTTTGCACCGTAATACAGATGGCAGTAAAACACAACTGTATCAAAAGATACCAGTTGTATACACTTTTGGTCAAAAAAAAAACAGGTATGGTTTTACAGACTCACACACAGATAGCAGGCTTTTCTACGTGATACCAGCCGGTACACGGTACTGTGTGAGGAGCGTACAGCTCTATACGGTGTGGGCCAAAATGAAGGCTCAGTAACTGTGCAGAAAATTATTATTTCAGTATTACTGCTGTGTAGCTGCCTTGAAAAAAGCAGTCAGTACAGCAGTGTCCACACAGCTATACAGCTAGCAGGCAGCCTACAAATTGGATATGCTGCTGCACTGAAAAAATGTCTACTCTCTCAATGGCAAAGAGCAGAGTGCACAGTAAGGGTGAGTTTCCATGGTCAGGAAACGCTGCGTGTTTGGCGCTGTGCGTTGGCGCAGCGCCAAACACGCAGCGTCCAGATGTTACAGCATAGTGGAGGGGATTTCAAGAAATCCCGTCTCCACTATGCGTAACAATACGCAGGTGGCAGACCTGCGTAAACGGACATGCGGCGCGTCTTTTTAGACCGCAGCATGTCCTCGCGTATTGCGGCGACGGTGCGTCGCCGCAACAGAATTAACACAGGGCTATGTAGCCCTGCGCTCTTTCCGGAGGTGTTCCGGAGGTGTCCTGAACACCTCCGAAAGATCGCGCGTCATAAAGGGGGCGGGGCTTAGACGGAGCGGAATTTCCGCTCCGTCCAAAGCGCTGTGGTTCCGGACCGTGGAACCACAGCCTAAGAATCAGCACTGCTGCTCCACACTACCAATTCCTCCCCTGTCAGTGGCTGCCAGCCTAAGAACCAGTGCTGCTGCACGCACAGAAAAGCACCACTGTGACTGCACACTAACTGGGCAGCACAATCGCTATCAGCACAGGCACAGATTTGTCTTTTTTCAGCATTCCTAACACTCTCCCTCATGAGAACACGCGGCAACAACCTCTCCCTACGCTAAGATCGGCTGAAGTAAAATGGCGGTCGACGGTGAGGGCGTTTTATATGCCCTGTGACGCCACAGAAAGCCAGCCAATCACTGCAATGCCCTTCAATAAGATGGTGGCGGCTGCGCGCGTCATCACGTTGCCCACAGTGTGCGCCCTTCATTATTGGCTGAAATATGACGCTTTTAGCATTCAGGGAAACCGACTGTCGCGATAAAGTCGCCGAACATGTGGCCGACCTCACGCTATGGTCGGGTTTCGGTCTGCGAAACCCGACTTTAGCGAAAGTTGCCGATTTTTGGAAGGTGTCCGACCTGTTTCGCTCAACTCTAATACTGACCCCTTAATATCCCCAAACTATTTAATGGCTCCAACATTGTATGATGGCCCCTAGATATCATCCATATAGCATAATACACCAGATAGTCCTCAATATAGCATAATGCACCCCCATAGGCAGCCTCTATATTATAATGCACCCCCATAGACAGCCTCTATATTATAATGCACCCCCATAGACAGCCTCTATATCATAATGCACTCCCATAAGCAGCTTCTATATCATAATGCACCCCCATAGGCAGCCTCTGTATTATAATGCACTCCCATAGTCAGCTTCTATATCATAATGCACCCCATAGACAGCCTCTGTATTATAATGCACTCCCATAGGCAGCCTCTGTATTATAATGCACTCCCATAGGCAACCTCTGTATTATAATGCACTCCCATAGGCAGCTTCTATATTATAATGCACCCCCATAGGCAGCCTCTGTATTATAATGCACTCCCATAGGCAGCCTTTGTATTATAATGCACTCCCATAGGCAGCCTCTATATTATAATACACACCCATAGGCAGCTTCTATTTTTAATGCACCCCAATAGGCAGCCTCTGCATTATAATGCACTCCCATAGGCAGCTTCTATATTTTAATGCACCCCCATAGACAGCCTCTGTATTGTAATGCACTCCCATAGGCAGCTTCTATATTATAATGCACCCCCATAGGCAGCCTCTGTATTATAATGCACTCCCATAGGCAGCTTCTACTGTATACCATAATGCACCCCCATAGACAGCCTCTGTATTATAATGCACTCCCATAGGCAGCCTCTATATTATAATGCAGCCTCTATATTTATAATGCAGCCCCCCATAGGCATTCTCTGTATTATAATGCACTCCCATAGGCAGCTTCTATATCATAATGCCCCCCCATAGACAGCCTCTGTATTATAATGCACTCCCATAGGCAGCCTCTATATTATAATGCAGCCTCTATATTATAATGCAGCCCCCATAGGCAGTCTCTATATTATAATGCACCCCCATAGGCAGCCTCTATATTATAATGTAGCCCCCCATAAGCAGCCTTTGTATTATAATGAACCCCCATAGGCAGCCTTTGTATTATAATGAACCCCCATAGGCAGCCTTTGTATTATAATGCACCCCCATAGGCAGCCTCTGTATTATAATGGACCCCCAAAGGCAGCCTTTGTATTATAATGCAGCCCCCCACAGGCAGCCTTTGTATTATGATGCAGCCCCCCATAGACAGCCTCTGTATTATAATGCAGCCCCCCATAGACAGCCTGTGTATTATAATGCAGCCCCCCATAGGCAGCCTCTGTAGTATAATGCACCCCCATAGGCAGCCTTTGTATTATAATGCACCCCCATAGGCAGCCTCTGTATTATAATGCAGCCCCCCATAGGCAGCCTCTGTAGCGTAATGCACCCCCATATGGAGCCTCTGTAGTATAATGCACCCACATATGGAGCCTCTGTAGTATAATGCACCCCTATACGGAGCCTCTGTATTATAATGCACCCCATATAGAGCCTCTGTAATATGATGCACCCCCATATGGAGCCTCTGTAATATAATGCACCCCCATATGGAGCCTCTGTTGTATAATGCACCCCCATATGGAGCCTCTGTAGTATAATGCACCCCCATTTACAGCCTCTGTATTATAATGCACCCCCATATGGAGCCTCTGTAAAATAATGCACCCCCATATGGAGCTTCTGTAATATAATGCACCCCCATATGGAGCCTCTGTAATATAATGCACCCCCATATGGAGCCTCTGTAGTATAATGCACCCCCATATGGAGCCTCTGTAATATAATACACCCATATGGAGCCTCTGTAATATAATGCACCCCCATATGGAGCCTCTGTAGTATAATGCATCCCCATATGGAGCCTCTGTAATATAATGCACCCCCATATGGAGCCTCTGTAATATAATGCACCCCATATGAAGCCTCTGTAATATAATGTACCCCCATATGGAGCCTCTGTAATATAATGCACCCCCATATGGAGCCTCTGTAATATAATGCACCCCCATATGAAGCCTCTGTAATATAATGTACCCCCATATGGAGCCTCTGTAATATAATGTACCCCCATATGGAGCCTCTGTAATATAATTCACCTCCATATGGAGCCTCTGTAATATAATGCACCCCCATATGAAGCCTCTGTAATATAATGTATCCCCATATGTAGCCTCTGTAATATAATGCACCCCCATATGGGGCCTCTGTAATATAATGCACCCCCATATGGGCCTCTGTAATATAATGCACTCCCATAGACAGCCTCTGTATTATAATGCACCCCCATATGGAGCCTCTGTAATATAATGCACCCCCATATGGAGCCTCTGTAATATAATGCACCCCCATATGGGGCCTCTGTATTATAATGCACTCCTATAGACAGCCTCTGTATTATAATGCACCCCCATATGGAGCCTCTGTAATATAATGCACCCCCATATGGAGCCTCTGTAATATAATGCACCCCCATATGGAGCCTCTGTAATATAATGCACCCCCATATGGAGCCTCTGTAATATAATGCACCCCCATATGAAGCCTCTGTAATATGATGTACCCCCATATGTAGCCTCTGTAATATAATGCACCCCCATATGGAGCCTCTGTAGCGTAATGCACCCCCATATGGAGCCTCTTTAATATAATGCACCCCGTATGGAGCTTCTGTAGCATAATGCACCCCCATATGTAGCCTCTGTAATATAATGAGCCCCCATATGGAGCCTCTGTAGTATAATGTACCCCCATATGGAGCCTCTGTAATATAATGCACCCCCATATGGAGCCTCTGTAGTATAATGCACCCCCATAGGGAGCCTCTGTAGTATAATGCACCCCCATATGGAGCCTCTGTAGTTTAATGCAGCCCCCATATGTAGCCTTTGTATTATAATGCACTCCCCATTACAAAAATAATAAATCCTGTACTCACCTCTCTTGCTCCCTGCTCCTGCGCTGCTCACTGCTCTCTCTCTCTTCTCCTTACAGTGGGTGCCGGCAGTGACGTCATCGCGCCCGCTGTCAGACGCTGAGAGGGGGATTATGGGAGAGAAGGAGCTCTCACAATATGGTCAACTGAATTGGCTAGGTGCCAATACATCTGACCCTCCGATGACGGGCGGGGGGCCCACTGCTGGCAAAGGGCCCCCCACCGCCTGTTCAGGCCCCACAGCGGCTGGGCGGCAGAGCAGGGAGAGCGATTCTCCCTGCTCTGCCGCAGTGTAACTGTATGGGCGCGCTGTGCACGCTGATACAGTTACAGTAGCGTAGCTCCGGGTGGGCCCCCTCCAAGCTCTGCTCCCCCTGTAGCTACTCTACTGCCCCTATGTACAGGGCACCCGGGTCACTGCGTGCACCTGTAAAGCCGCCGTGCCCGAAGATTTAAAGGGCCGGCGGCAGGAAAAACAGGTGACCAGTCCACTGATTCTAGGGGAGGGCAGCTGCACCCCCGCCCCACGGTGGGTATGCCCATGCCGCAGAGTGAAGGCAAAAGGGCCAATAAGTGCTAAGCATCTCTGGGAACTCCTTCAAGATTGTTGGAAGACCGTTTCCGGTGACTACCTCTTGAAGCTCATCAAGAGAATGCCAAGAGTGTGCAAAGCAGTCATGAAAGCAAAAGGTGGCTACTTTGAAGAACCTAGAATATAAGACATAATTTCAGTTGTTATACACTTTTTTGTTAAGTATATAATTCCACATGTGTTAATTCATAGTTTTGATGCCTTCAGTGTGAATGTACAATTTTCATAGTCATGAAAATACAGAAAAATCTTTGAATGAGAAGGTGTGTCCAAACTTTTGGTCTGTACTGTATATATATGTTTTGAAGAATATTTCCTTTGAAAATGATATGTAAATGACTTAGGCCGAAGTCACAATAGAGAGGAATATGGACGAGCGCTATGCGATGAAACATTGCATAGCACTCGGACCACTTTTAATCTATGGGCCAGCTCCCATCACCGTTTTTTTTCTCAGCCATATTATACGTGCGATTGAAATCGCAGCATGCTGCGATTTGCAGCTTATATCGGCCGAGTCTCGCCAATGCAAGTCTATGGGTGCAAGAAAAAAACGGACACCACATGGACCATCAGTGAGACTTGCAAGAAATACGCAGGTCATTTTCAGGTCATGGATCCATTATATGTCCATTTTTCAAGTCTGCGATAAAATCACGGCATACGGATGCCATACTGATGTCACACGGATACATAGATGCGAGGAAATCGCATCCTCGCATTGCAAACGGATTATACACGGATCACCGTACGGAGAACATTGGTGTGATTCTCGGTCGTCAAAATCGGACTGATTTTTTATATGTTGAGTGTGACTCCAGCCTAAGCCAGTCATAAAGCAGTTGCAGTGGAAACAGTGGCCTCCTATGGTTGGTGATTAGTACTGCAGGCAATAATATTGTCAATTTTACGTTGCTAATGGTAGGTGATGGTCAGCAGCATATCCCCCATTACCTCACATATAAAAGCATTTGGTGTATTTTTGCTTATTTGTTGTATAATACATTTTTTTTTCTACAGTATTTATGAGTTTCACAAGATGACTTGAATATGCTATTTTTTTTAACTTAACAGTGCAGTGCAATATATTATTCCTGTCTGTTAAAATTTTGCTGACATGCAGACCCACTATTAGGCTTATTTGCCATACCAACCAATTGACACGTCAAGATCATGTAGTTGGGGTGGGGCAATGGGGTGACAGAGCCAAGGCAGAGCTTCCTTCCTCTTTCAACGACTTTGATGCCACTATTGATTGTGGCTGCTAAGGCATAGAAGTTTCTAGCAAAAAAAGAACTCTAAACTTACTTTTTTTTCCCACAAGTGTATTACAGAAATGGCTCACTCAAATGAGTGTATAACTCAGAAGGAATCAAGGGGAATAAGAGGGCACCACCATAAGTAACCTGGGTTCCGCCCCTCACATGCAGAAAGAAAGGCAAATATATGTAGAACTTGGATGAGTGGAATCCGAGAAAAAAAGGAAATGCACTCGGACCATTGCTATTCAGTGAGCCAATGCAGAGTTGCAGTTTTTTTTTATCTCTTTTCTGTATTTAGCGTGAGTAAAAAAAACTGCAGCATGCTGTGATTTCACGCCAAAATTGGACAGTGCGAGAAAAAAATCGCATGTCAGTATGGCATTCAAGTTTTATGGATATCTTGCAATTCCATAATATAGTAAACTGTAAATGCTCTTTTAAATGATTAATTGCTGCTGAGTAGAGTTGAGTGAAACAGGTCGGACACCTTCTAAAAATCGCCGACTTTCGCTAAAGTCGGGTTTCGCAGACCGAAACCCGACCATAGCGTGAGGTCAGCCACGTGTTCGGCGACTTTATCGCGCCAGTCGGTTTCCCTGAATGCTAAAAGTGCCATATTTCAGCCAATAATGAAGGGCGCACACTGTGGGCAACGTGATGACGCGCGCAGCCGCCACCATCTTATTGAAGGGCATTGCAGTGATTGGCTGGCTTTCTGTGGCGTCACAGGGCATATAAAACGCCCTCACCGCTGACCGCCATTTTACTTCAGCCGATCTTAGCGTAGGGAGAGGTTGTTGCCCTTGTTCTCATGAGGGAGAGTGTTAGGAATGCTGAAAAAAGACAAATCTGTGCCTGTGCTGATAGCGATTGTGCTGCACAGTTAGTGTGCAGTCACAGTGGTGCTTTTCTGTGCGTGCAGCAGCACTGGTTCTTAGGCTGGCAGCCACTGACAGGGAAGGAATTGGTAGTGTGGAGCAGCAGTGCTGATTCTTACTGTGCACTCTGCTGTTTGCCATTGAGAGAGTAGACATTTTTTCAGTGCAGCAGGATATCCAATTTGTAGGCTGCCTGCTAGCTGTATAGCTGTGTGGACACTGCTGTGCAGACTGCTTTTTTCAAGGCAGCTACACAGCAGTAATACTGAAATATAATTTTCTGCACAGTTACTGAACCTTCATTTTGGCCCACACCGTATAGAGCTGTACGCTCCTCACACAGTACCGTGTACCGGCTGGTATCACATAGAAAAGCCTGCTATCTGTGTGTGAGTCTGTAAAACCATACCTGTTTTTTTTTTTTTTGACAAAAAGTGTATACAACTGGTATCTTTTGATATGAGCCGCCCTCCCAGGGCAGTGGGGGGTACTCGGATCCGAGCCTATTAACTCCTATGGGGATGTCACGGCAACACAGCTCAGTCCATGGCCCTGGGCGCTCACCATAAATGGGGGATATTTACAGGGGAATAAATGTTTGTATGATGATTCGTGACGCCACCTGTAGTACCCGGTCAGGGTGACCAGCGCTGCTGTGCAGATCCACTGGAAAGGGTTGGTGTTGTGCAGCTAGATGTTAGGCCTCCTACAGGTGAGGCTGAGTCCTTCCAGGGCAGGTAGATGTGTAGATGCAGGATGGAGGGGAACCCGGCAGTTAGGGGTAAGAAGATGGACACACACAAGTCACTTTGGTACCTTTACTGAAGATGTTGCAGGCACATCCCGGAGCACTGTAGGGTGAAGGGTGCACATCCAGATTCTCCCACTGAGTAGGTGTGTGGCCTCCTGTTCCTTGCCTTTCTGTAATGGAGTTCTGGCCAGCATGTAGCTGAGCCTAACTTAATCTCTGTCCTGCGCCCGGCTGACCTTGTGAATGGACCTTCTCTTAAAGAACAGTGTTCCTGCTTGCAGGGCCCTACCCGCTTGAACTCCGTCCTTCTGGCCCTGTTATGTATCAGCTCTGTGGTACTCCTGGGCTTGTAGTCCTCCAGGAATTCCGGTGTTCTCCTAATGGGTCGTGTAGATCCCTATAGGCTCGGATCCGGCGTCCAGTGTATACTTGCTGGGGGAGTTGATTAGGCTCTTCTGCCCCTTTGCTACTCTCCTATTGCCTTCGGCCTACTCGGGCCCTCACACTATTATACACACTGGCAGTTGGTGGGCTGCCTCTTCTGCCGCTCTCAGAGCGTCGGCACGCTCCTAGCTCTCCACTGAATTGAGCTGAACTCACTTTGCTGCAGACTGCAGCCTTCTGCCTTTTGATGAACTCTGCTCAGCTGCACTACTCTGCAGTCTCTCAAGTCTCTACTGGAGTCTGCCTCTCAAGTCTGCTGCTTCCTGCCTTCACCCTCCTTTTATATTCCTATTAGGGCTCCCTCTAGTGGATTGAGGAGAGGGGTGAAGGTGTGTGTATGCATAGTGAGACCTCTAGTGATTCAATCCTTCATGCACCCTTCTAGGATTTGTGGAACTGAGCGAAGCTGGGCTCCACATTCCCCCCTAATACAGGTCAGCACTCCGGGGCTGAAACACATTTTTACAAAAACATAACATTAAACAATTACAATCTACAAATTTCCCTTTATGGGAGGTGAGGACTCTTGAACGTTGCATCAAAACAGGTAAATAACTATATATAATATATACATGGCAAAAGCAATTAGTAAAAGATTGAGTAACCAAAAAGTCAGAGTCTCTTTTGGAAAGGTTACTCAAAGGGAAATAGAAAACAATTGAGCAGTGTCCATTTCACTTGAATTGTCATTAGGAGAAAAAAAAACAAAATTAATAAACAACTAAGTCAAGGCATAATAGAAATGACAATATGAGACAATAATATGCAGTACCCAATGGTAACTATTTACATCTGTTAAGAAGTCAACTAATCTCTATACCTAGCAGGGATTTGTCCTCTGGTACCACGTACTGATCTACGTGGTGCTGGGGTCTGTGAGGTATCGATGTTCGTATTTTCAGTTACCCTGGCTGTTGTACGTGCGAGTGAGTTGTAGAATTGCCTTAACCTCTCTACGGGACTGGCAAGTATACCAATAGTTGGGCCACCTGGCTCTGCTTCTGCAGGGGATCCTTCTTCTTGGGATTCTTCTTTTTGGGATTCTCTTTCTTGGGATTCTTATTCTTGGGATTCTCTTTCTTGGAATTCTTCTTCTGGGGATTCTTCTGCAGCACTTACAGGTTCTACTGCCTGTAGAGGTTCTTCTTAATGTGGAAAGAATTGGAGTACTGGGACTATTACTGCTTTGCCAATTCGGGGCCAATCTGCTGGAAAGTCTCCCAATATGTATGACTGCTGCTTTATGTTCCTCCGGAGTGACAAAAGGCTCCTCTTCCTGGAGCTTTAACCCCTTCACCCCCAAGGGTGGTTTGCACGTTAATGACCTTGCCAATTTTTACAATTCTGACCACTGTCTCTTTATGAGGCTATAACTCTGGAACGCTTCAACGGATCTTCGCGATTCTGAGATTGTTTTCTCATGACATATTGTACTTCACGTTAGTGGTAAAATTTCTTCCATATAACTTGCGTTTATTTTTGAAAAAATGCAAATATGGCGAAAATTTTGAAAATTTTGCAATTTTCAAACTTTGAATTTTTATTCCCTTGAAACAGAGAAATATGTCACACAAAATAGTTAAGAAATAACATTTCCCACATGTCTACTTTACATCAGCACAATTTTGGAACCAAATTTTTTTTCTCTTAGGAAATTATAAGGGTTAAAATTGACCAGCAATTTCTCATTTTTACAACAAAATTTACAAAGCCATTTTTTTTAGGGACCACCTCTTATTTGAAGTCACTTTGAGGGGTCTATATAGCAGAAAATACCCAAAAGTGACAACATTCTAAAAACTGCACCCCTCAAGGTACTCAAAACCACATTCAAGAAGTTTATTAATCCTTCAGGTGCTTCACAGGAGCTGAAGCAACGTGGAAGGAAAAAATGAATATTTAACTTTTTAGCCACAAAAATGATTTTTACAAACTTTTTTTTATTTTCACAAGGGTAAAATAAGAAAATGGACAGATAAAGTTGTTGTGCAATTTCTCCTGAGTACGCCAATACCCTATATGTGGGGGAAAACCACTGTTTGGGCACACGGCAGAGCTCGTAAGAGAAGGAGCGCCGTTTGACTTTTTCAAAGTTTGGAGAGCCCCTGATGCGCCTAAACAGTGGAAACCCCCCACAAGTGACACCATTTTGGAAACTAGACCCCCTAAGGAACTTATCTAGATCTGTTGTGAGCACTTTGAACCCCCAAGTGTTTCACAAAAGTTTATAATGCCTGGGTGTGAAAAAAAAAAAGCAATTTTCCACAAAAATGATTTTTTTGTCCCAAATTTTTGATTTTTCCCAAGGAAATTGGACCACAAAAGTTGTTGTCCAATTTGTCCTGAGTACGCTGATACCCCATATGTGGGGGGGGAAACTGTTTGGGCGCACGGCAGGGCTTGGAAAGGAAGTATTAACAAAATAATTCCTTGTGCCAAAATAATGACCCAATAAACACTTCAATAACTCATGACTCAATACTTAACCAAGTTATCTCCCTTTAAATCAATATCAAATTACAATGAAAAAAGAGAAAATAACCAAAAGAGTTTTGTTGAAAAATTGTACAAATTTTATTACATAAATTGTTTCAACAAAACAATTTTAACCCCAAGTGCTTCACACAAGTTTATAACGTAGAGCCGTAAAAGTAAAAAATAATTTTTTCCATAAAAATGATCTTTTCACCCCAATTTTTATTTTCCCAAGGATAACAAGACTCCAACTCCAAAAGTTAATGTGCAATTTGTCCTGAGTACGCTGATACCCCATATGTGGGGGTAAACCACTGTTTGGGTGCATGGCAGAGTTTGGAAGGGAAGGAGCGCCGTTTGACTTTTTCAACGCAGAATTGGCTGGATGCCATGTCGTGTTTGGAGAGCTACTGATGTGCCTAAACAGTGGAAACCCCCGACAAATGACACCATTTTGGAAACTAGACCCCCTCAAGGAACTTATCTAGATGTGTGGTGAGCACTTTGAACCCCGAAGTGCTTCACAGAAGTTTATAACTTACAGCCGTAAAATAAAAATCTTTTTTTTTTTTTTTTTACAAAAATGATGTTTTCGTCCCCAATATTTTATTTTCACAAGGGTAACAGGAGAAATTGGATCCCAAAAGTTGTTGTCCATTTTGTCCTGAGTATGCTGATACCCAATTTGTGGGAGAAAACTACTGTATGGGCACACGTCGGGGCTCGGAAGGGAAGTAATGACGTTTTGGATTGCAGACTTTGATGGAAAGGTCTGCGTGAGTCATGTCGCATTTGGAGAGCCCCTGATGCGCCTAAACAGTGGAAATCCCCAACAAGTGACCCCATTTTAGAAAATAGTCCCCACAAGGAACTTATCTAGATGTGTGGTGAGCACTTTGAACCCCGAAGTGCTTCACAGAAGTTTATAACGTACAGCCGTAAAAATAAAAAATCATTTTTTTTTACAAAAATGATTCTTTCGCCCCCAATATTTTATTTTCACAAGGGTAACAGGAGAAATTGGACCCCAAAAGTTGTTGTCCAATTTGTCCTGAGTACGCTGATACCCAATATGTGGGAGAAAACTACTGTATAGGTACACGTTGGGGCTCGGAAGGGAAGTAGTGACGTTTTGGATTGCAGACTTTGATGGAATGTTCTGCGGGAGTCATGTCGCATTTGGATAGCCCCTGATATGCCTAAACAGCGGAAACCCCCCAATTCTAACTCCAACCCTAACCCCAACACACCCCTAACCCTAGTCCCAACCCTAACCACAAACCTAACCCTAACACACCCCTAACCCTAATCCCAACCCTAACCCTAATCCTAACTTTAGCGCCAACCTAACACTAACTTTAGCCTCAACCCTAACCCTAATGGGAAAATGGAAATAAATACATTTTTTTAATTGTATTATTTTTCCCTAACTAAGGGGGTGATAAAGGGGGTTTGATTTACTATTTATAGCGGGTTTTTATGATTGGCAGCTGTCACGCTAAAAGACACTTTTTATTGCAAAAAAATAGTTTTTGCATCACCACTTTTGAGAGCTATAATTTTTGCATATTTTGGCCCACAGAGTCATGTGAGGTCTTATTTTTTGTGGTACGAGTTGACGTTTTTATTGGTACCATTTTTGAGCACGTGACATTTTTTGATCGCTTTTTATTTAGATTTTTAGGAGGTTAGAATGAACAAAAATCAGCAATTCATGAATTTCTTTTGGGGGAGGCGTTTATACCGTTCCGCGTGTGGTAAAATTGATAAAACAGTTTAATTCTTCGGGTCAGTACGATTACGGCGATACCTCATTTATATCTTTTTTATGTTTTGGCGCTTTTATAGAAATAAAAGCAATTTTATATAAAAAATTGTTATTTTTGCATCGCTTTATTCTGCGAGCTATAACTTTTTTATTTTTTCGCTGATGATGCTGTATGGTGGCTCGTTTTTTGCGGGACAAGATGACGTTTTCAGCGCTACTATGTTTATTTATATCGGTCTTTTTGATCGCGTGTTATTCCTCTTTTTGTTCGGCGGTATGATGATAAAGCATTGATTTTTTGCTTTTTTTTTTTTTTAAGGGGTTCACTAAAGGGGTTAACTAGTGGGACAGTTTTATAGGGGGGGTCGTTACGGATGCGGCGATACCAAATATGTGTACTTTTATTGTTTTGGTATTTTTATTTACAGGAAGAAATGAATTTATTGGGGAATATTTTTTTTATTATTTATTTATTTTAGAATTTTTTTTAAAACATGTTTATTTTTATTTTTTTTAACTTTTTTGCTTTGTCCCAGGGTGGGACATCACAGTATTTTATCAGATCGCTGGTGTGACAGTGTGCACAGCACTCTGTCACACCAGCGATGTGACAGGCAGTGCTGCAGGCTTCCTCCGTGTCTGCTCTCAGCAGGCACTGAGGAAGCCGCCTCCCTGCAGGACCCGGCGGCCTTCTTGGCCCCCTCCCTGCGTGATAATCCCCTGTGCCCCCGTTACACCGCGATCATGTTTGATCGCGGTGTGCCAGTGGTTAATGTGCCGGGAGCGGTCCGTGACCGCCCCTGACACACAGTCCCGGGTGTCAGCTGTGATAATCAGCTGACACCCGGCGGCGAATAGCTGCGCTCCCCCCGGGAGCGCAGCTGATCGCCTATGACGTACTATTCAGTTCATGGGCAGAATGGCACGGGTTTTATGGACGGAATAGTACGTCTGATGGCAGAAAGGGGTTAACAGATCTGGACACAACTTCAGGTGGTCCCTGGATACAGTTGTAGTCGTTTTCCCTCCATCCTTACTGATTAAACACGTTTTCCTGTTATCAAACCTTGAATTCAACACAGTGTAGGGCTCTCTTTCCCACTGATCGTCGAGTTTGTGCATCCTCCTCTTTCTTTTCAGCACTACTTCACCAGGTGTGAAGAGTTCTGCTGGCGCACTCTTGTTGTAGCGAATCTCTTGCTTGTCTCTCACCGGATTGAGACTATCTTCAACGCAGGCCTGTACTTTTCTGTACTGTTCCTGTCTGGTCGTATCCCAGTCCTCGGTGGTCACATCTGCTTCGGGCTCTACAAAACCAAGCTCCAGATCAGGGGCGTAACTAGGAACGGCAGGGCCCCACAGCAAACTTCACAATGGGGCCCCCACCGCCCCCCCGCACGCGCGTTGCCAATCCCGGTCTACCCAAGTTGTGTTAAGAAAGATACCTTTATTATCCAAAATTAGAGGTTTTTGGACTAATGATAGTGAAATAACAGAAAAGAACCAACTCCCAGGAAGCAACTGAGGTAGTGACGAAGGTAGGCTTTCTCCAGAGTAAATGTGTGAAGAAACTTGTAATCCAGCCTGCAAATTGCTTTCAAAACAGATGATTTATTCAGTAGAACAACAGTCCGGTATACAGAATAATCTAAGATTGTTCTGTATACCGTACTTTTGTTCTACTGAATAAATCATCAATTTTGAAAGCAATTTATGGGCTAGATTACAAGTTTCTTCTTCACAAGAATAATGCAACATAATTACCTTATTCAGCAGTTTCCTGGGGCCCTAGGCCCCTGATGGGGCCTGCAGTTTTCTTTGGACCTAGGCCCCTAATGGGGCCTGCTGCTTCCTTTGGACCTAGGCCCCTAATGGGGCCTGCTGTTTCCTAGGGCCCCATTAGGGGCCAGCGGCTTCCTGGGGCCTCTAATGTGGCTCGCTGTGTCCTGGGCCTGAGGCCCCTGATACACTCACACCTCCCCCCTCCGCTCTCCCCCCTCTCCTCAAGTGCCGGGACGGGAAGCTGCGGCTGCCGCATCCCTGTAAAAGAGAGTCAGACTCAGCAAGCATACTTACCAATCTGCCAATCCTCAGGTGACTGCGTCCTCCAGCTCTTCTGCTCTGTGCGCCGCTCCGTCCTCCACGCTCCGACGTCCACCACGCCAGCCTTGCATGTGACGTGAGAGCGCGCGCACGCCCCCACGTCACATGACGCGGAAGTGCCGGACTGCTCGGGGCCCGACCCACCTCCTCTCATAGCGGCGCCATATCAGACTCACACCACCGGCAGCTTGTATGGGTGTACCCAGGATCAAAACTAGGGGGGGGCAAGCCAATGTCGCATTTTATACAGGTTACATCATATACACTGTACGTTATCCTGCATATTAGGTATGGAGCATTAGAACTGTTGTATATTTAGACACAACGTCATATACAATGCTATATATAAAATAGTGCCGAAGCAATATTGCTTCATCCCAAATCTGGCCCAATGGCCCATAAGTGGTGGATGATATACTCCAAAGAGTCAATAGTATACACCAAAAGAAAGGAGTAAAGACATCATCATTTTATAAAAATACAAAGGCTTTATTAATAAACAACAATATGCCAACAAATAGTGGCCTACAATACAGAGATAAAATATGGAGGCAAAAAAACTGCGGGTATAGCAAGCAGGGGTAGCACAGACACATAAGTAACCAGGGTATATCAGGAATATAGTTTGTCACTTAAATAGTGTGCAGATTGGTGCATATCACTACATATAGATATATAGCACAAGACTCATTAGGCCACAAATAGCCCATTAGTAGTCATAATACAACGTAATAAGCATCAAAATGTCTAGTCATTGGTTCTTACCCATATTAACTGGTTCGGACTGTGCGTCCCCGGCGACCCCCTGACGCGCGTTTCGCGACAGTGCTTTCTCAAAAGGGGATGCCAGAATGTCAAAACCCCAGGATATATATGCTAACCATAATTGGGATTAAAATAGTACCGGTGTGTAGCGGCGCACATGCGTCTGACATCACACGCCCAACACATGCCACCTCCTTCCCCCTGGCCGTCGCTGCTCCACGTGCATCATGGCGAAATGTCGCCTCGTGACGTCATTAATATGCGCCTGTAGCATAATTGACAGCCCGAAGGGAAGATAGAGGAGGCGCGCGAGTACGGCGCATGCGCGCACCACAGCGGCCATTTTATAGAAGACCAAAACAGTGGACATCTTGGGAGAGTCCTTAAGAACTACAATTACAGTGAATCAAACGTGAAAGGTGAATATACTAGTGAAGGACAAACCAATAAATATGCGATCACATATATTGTAAATGAAAACAATAAATATAAATAAAAATAAATATAAGAAATAATATAAATTATAATGGTGAAAAAAGAAAAGAAAATATATATATATATATTAAATAATAAAGACCATGAGCATACATAAAACTGTGTATAAGACAAATTAATATTATAATGCAACATATAAAAGTGTAATATTAAAGTGCCCAGAATATAAATAATTATATAACATTTAAATGTCTTCATAATCTTGAGTGATGAAAATCTTTTTCAAAGTGTCCAATCAAGATGAATCCCACAAGATGAACATCATTGTATAAGGAATCTCCATAAATCAACACACCAACACTAAAGAACTAAGGGAAAAACTGAAGAAATGACATATATTAAAAATAACTAATTAAAACGTGGTGGAATTCACATATAAACAATCTCTAAACATACACTGAGCATGGCGCACTGAACTGCGGTGGACATAGCATATCTGGAAAGACATCCTCATTACAAAAATGGCACAAATGTCAACTTCTCATTTAGACCCCTAGGTGTAACTGTGTCAAGGGTGACAATCCACCTACATTCACGTTGGGCCAAAATGCGATTCAGGTTGCCCCCCCTGACACCACCTCTAACTCTATCAATACCTCTGATTTTGAGTCCACTGGGATCAGATCCGTGACATAAGTGGAAATGCCGAGGTAACGTTTTTAGTGTGGTAACATCTACAACTTCCTTGGCTGCTGCAATGTCACGTACGTGTTCGCGTGTCCTAATTTTAAGTTCCCTAGATGTGAGACCCACATATATTAGGGGGCAGGGACATGTGGCATAATATACCACGTGTGTGGTGTTACAAGAAATGTAATCACGAATCGTATATTCTCTGCTCCCATCGGATTCTTGAAGGTCCCACATCTAAGGATATTAGGGCACGCGACACAAGAGCCACATGGGAAACATCCCATTCTTGGATTAGATATGTGAAAAAAAGGCTGTGATTTCGCCACATAGTGGCTTTTCACTAAATGATCTCTAAGATTTCTACCTCTACGTTGTGTCAGTGCGGGAAGTCGTGGTAGATTTGTCGCCAACACGGCATCTGTTCGCAACACAGACCAATGTTTGTTTAATATGTCTCGAATCTGGTCCCAACGACAATTAGAGGTAGAAATAAATCTCAGCTCATTTGAGTTTTTCAAATTTTTCCTTTCTGCTGTTACCAAAAGATCCTCTCTCCTAGTCCACTTAGCACGTCTATATCCTGCCTTAATAGAACGGTTACTATAACCTCTATCCCTAAACCGCTCAGCAAGTATGACGTACTGTCGCTCGAAGCGGGTCATGGTCGAGCATGTCCGTCTATTTCTCAAGAATTGGCCAACTGGGATGGCCTTAATTACGGATGAATTATGTGCAGAGGAGGCATGCAAAAGAGAATTAACAGATGTCTCTTTTCGATATAAATCAGTTTCAATAGAGCCATCCTCCGCCACACATAATGTAACATCCAAAAAATCAATATGTCTTTTATCAGATTTGAAAGTAAACTTAAGGTTAAAGGAATTCTCATTAAGGTACTGCATAAATTGTGATAGGCTGGCTTCATTTCCCTTCCAGATCATGAGTACATCATCAATGTACCGGAACCATCCTACCACAGGGTCGGCGGCGTGCGCCCCGTCTCCAAAGAAAACCTGCCTCTCCCAAAAGCCGAGAAACAGGTTTGCATACGACGGAGCGCACGCCGCACCCATGGCAGTCCCTTGTGTCTGTAGATAAAATTTGTCTTTAAATACAAATAAATTTTTGGTCAAAACAAATTCTAATAAATCCAATATAAACTCCAAAAAATGGCCATCCCAGTTGGCAGTCTCAAGAAAGAAACGGACAGCCCGAAGCCCATCCCCATGTCTGATGGATGTGTATAAGGACTCTATGTCGATAGTCACCAATAACATGTCTGCCTCGAGGGAGAGTCCGTCAACCTTGGTGAGGATATCAGTTGTGTCTCTGACATAAGAGGGAGGGTTTCAACTAGAGGTTTCAAATGATGATCAATATATTTACATACATTTTCACTCAACCCTCCTACGCCAGAGACAATAGGTCTTCCAGGTGGATTTAGGGCATCTTTGTGTACCTTAGGTATCAAATAAAAAGTGGGTACCTTAGGATATTTAGGTAACAGGGCATCTAAAGCTTTTCTTGGGACAAGACCCTGTTCGTCTGCATAATCAAGAATTTTCTTTAATTCCAAAGAAAATGGCAGAGTTGGATTTTGAGGCAACACTCGGTATGTCTGTTTATCCCTAAGCTGGCGAAATGCCTCTTTCTCATAGCTATCGACAGGCCAGATCACCACATTCCCCCCCTTGTCAGCTGGTTTTATTACCACTGAATCAAGTGCCCGTAATTCCTCTAGAGCGCACCTCTGTGCTTGTGTCAGATTATCATTACAAATCTTATTAGATATCCTTTTTAGATCTTCTGTTACTAATTTACAAAAGATATCAACTTGTGGACAGACTGACAAGGGGGGGAAGGTAAGCGATCGTGGCACAATAGACCGTGGCAGAATACCTACGTCATTGGGGAGTTGTTCGTTTAATAGATCCTCCAAATCATTTAAAGTCTGTTGTTCAGTCATACTTAAATTGTCATCAGTACGATGATGTAATTTTCGAAGGACTATTTTTCGGCAAAAAAGATGTAAATCCTTTAGGACTGTAAAAAAATCAAAACCATTATTAGGTACAAAATTTAGCCCCAATCTCAATACATCTAATTGGTTTGCAGACAAAATATGTGTAGATAAATTGATTACCTGTAAATTCGAGTTTTTATTTTTACGTTCAAAACTAGGAGAAGTGAGATGTCTTTATAATTATTTATATTCTGGGCACTTTAATATTACACTTTTATATGTTGCATTATAATATTAATTTGTCTTATACACAGTTTTATGTATGCTCATGGTCTTTATTATTTAATATATATATATATATATATATTTTCTTTTCTTTTTTCACCATTATAATTTATATTATTTCTTATATTTATTTTTATTTATATTTATTGTTTTCATTTACAATATATGTGATCGCATATTTATTGGTTTGTCCTTCACTAGTATATTCACCTTTCACGTTTGATTCACTGTAATTGTAGTTCTTAAGGACTCTCCCAAGATGTCCACTGTTTTGGTCTCCTATAAAATGGCCGCTGTGGTGCGCGCATGCGCCGTACTCGCGCGCCTCCTCTATCTTCCCTTCGGGCTGTCGATTATGCTACAGGCGCATATTAATGACGTCACGAGGCGACATTTCGCCATGATGCACGTGGAGCAGCGACGGCCAGGGGGAAGGAGGTGGCATGTGTTGGGCGTGTGATGTCAGACGCATGTGCGCCGCTACACACCGGTACTATTTTAATCCCAATTATGGTTAGCATATATATCCTGGGGTTTTGACATTCTGGCATCCCCTTTTGAGAAAGCACTGTCGCGAAACGCGCGTCAGGGGGTCGCCGGGGACGCACAGTCCGAACCAGTTAATATGGGTAAGAACCAATGACTAGACATTTTGATGCTTATTACGTTTGATTATGACTACTAATGGGCTATTTGTGGCCTAATGAGTCTTGTGCTATATATCTATATGTAGTGATATGCACCAATCTGCACACTATTTAAGTGACAAACTATATTCCTGATATACCCTGGTTACTTATGTGTCTGTGCTACCCCTGCTTGCTATACCCACAGTTTTTTTGCCTCCATATTTTATCTCTGTATTGTAGGCCACTATTTGTTGGCATATTGTTGTTTATTAATAAAGCCTTTGTATTTTTATAAAATGATGATGTCTTTACTCCTTTCTTTTGGTGTATACTATGAACTGTTGTATATTGTATAATACAGCAGTGTATGCGACACTACGCTGTATATACCATATATTACACTGTTCCAAATTATTATGCAAATAATATTTTCTCAGATTTTCCCAAATTACCTATATGAATTTCAGTCATTGCAATTTTCCAGTCAAATAACTATTAGAGTACAATTGAAAGGTTTTTGTACAAACTGCCTATGATAACAGTATATTTAAAAAAAAATAAAACACTCAAACTGCACTCAAAATGCATGTTCCACATTATTATGCACAGCAGAGTTTTCAACTTTTTCATTTTAATAAAGAACAAAAAAATGGTCATTTTTGAAATTATAAGCATTAGCAGGTTCTTACAAACTGAAATCAAACAGTTTTCAACTCAAAACTTTATTCTAGGTGATGTTACATTTGCACATAGGACCCCTTGTTCGAAAGGAGCTTCTGAACTCTCTCGTCCATTGAATTTGTCAGGTTTTGGATGGTTTCTGCTTCAATTGTTTTGCATGAGGACAGAATACCCTCCCAGAGCTGTGGCTTAGATGTGAACTGCCTCCCGCCATCATAGACACTCCTTTTGATGATGCTCCAGAGGTTCTCAATGGGGTTGAGGTCAGGGGAGCATGGGGGCCACACCATAAGTTTGTCCCCTTTTATGCCCATAGCAGCCAGAGATTCAGATGTGTTATGTGCAGCATGAGACGGTGCATTATCATGCATGGAAATGATCTTGCTGTAGAATGCACGGTTCTTCTTCTTGAACCATGGCAGGAAGTGCTGTTTGAGAAACTCAACATACACTATGGAGTTCATCTTTACCCCTTCAGGGATCCTAAAGGGGCCGACAATCTCTCTCCCCATGATTCCAGCCCAAAACATTACTCCACCTCCTCCTTGTTGGCACCGTAGCCGTGTTTGCATGGGGTGTCCATCAACCAGCCATCCTCCACTCCATCCATCTGGACCATCGAGCGTTGCACGGCACTCATCGGTGAACAAAACAGTTTTGAAGTCAGTTTTCATGTATTGTTTGGCCCACTGGAGCCATTTCTGCTTGTGTGGAGTGGATAGAGGAGGTCGACAGGATGGCTTATGCACAGCTGCAAACCTCTGAAGGCATCAGCAGCTTCAAAAACTTGTCTGCTGCTATGACAAGGCTTTTTTGCTGCTGCTCTTTTTACCTGACGTTATTGCCTGTAGGAAAGAGTCCTCAATTTTCCCTTATCAGCACGCACACGTGTGTACTGTGAATCAGCTACATACTTCTTGATTGTGCGATGATCACGATGAAGTGTCTTGGCAATGTTGATTGTACTCATGCCTTGACCTAAACACTCCACAATTTGTTGCTTCTCAGCAGCCGACACATCCTTTTTCTTCCCATTTTGGCAGATAATGTAGGCGCTGCTTAATAATGTGGGACAGCCTTCTTAAGTAGTCTTGCCTTTCATTGGACACACCTGCCAAACTAATTAGCACAGGTGTCTGCAATTGCTTACAGTGATATAAAGAGCCCTGACACACATCACCATCAATGAGTTTAACTGACAAACAAAAAAATTCTTACCATATCACTCCTAAACAATATTTGCATAATAATTTGGAACACAGTGTATACATGGCACACTAACCTCTATACAAAGAATAAGAGGCATTATACCCTGTATATGAATAGTATAATACAGCAGTGTATATACACTCTATATACCGCACACGATGTGTATGACCTGTATACACCATATACTACACTCTTATTTTGAAGTAAAAAACAAAACAAAACAGGAACAAACACAATACTTAAAATAAAGAACAAGTAAAGTTAAAAATCAACAAACTTACTGGTATTTCAATGGGAACTATGGGCCTGCTTTTGGCTAATGAGATGATCAATGTTCGGTTCCATATTTAGAATCATAGAATCATAGAATCATAGAATGGTAGAGTTGGAAGGGACCTCCTGGGCCTTCTGGTCCAACCCCCTGCTCAAAGCAGGATTCTCTAAATCATCCCAGACAGATGTCTATCCAGCCTCTGTTTGAAGACTTCCATTGAAGGAGAACTCACCACCTCTTGTGGCAGCCTGTTCCACTCATTGATCACCCTAACTGTCAAAAAGTTTTTTCTAATATCTAATCTGTGTCTCCTCCCATTCAGTTTCATCCCATTGCTTCTAGTCTTTCCTTGTGCAAATGAGAATAAAGATGATCCTTCTACAATGTGACAGCCCTTGAGATATTTGTAGACAGCTATTAAGTCTCCTCTCAGTCTTCTTTTTTGCAAGCTAAACATTCCCAAATCCTGCAACTGTTCCTCATAGGACATGGTTTGCAGACCGGTCACCATTCTGGTGGCTCTTCTCTGAACTTGCTCCAGTTTGTTGATGTCTTTTTTAAAATGTGGTGCCCAAAACTGGACACAGTATTCCAGATGAGGTCTGACCAAAGAGGAGTAGAGGGCAATAATGACCTCACGTGATCTAGACTGAATGCTTCTGTTGATACATCCTAGAATTGCATTTGCCTTTTTTGCTGCTGCATCACACTGTTGACTCATGTTAAGTCTGTGATCAATTAGTATACCCAAGTCTTTTTCACATGTGCTGTTACTTAGCCCTATTCCTCCCATTTTGTATATGCTTTTTTCATTTTTATTGCCCAGATGTAGTACTTTGCATTTTTCCCTGTTAAAATCCATTCTGTTAGTTGCTGCCCACTGCTCCAGTTTATGTATATCTTTTTGAATCCTCTCTCTCTCTTCTCTAGTATTAGCTACCCCTCCTAGCTTTGTGTCATCAGCAAATTTGATCAGTTTACCCTCAATTCCTTCATCTAAATCATTGATAAAGATGTTGAACAATACAGGGCCCAAAACAGAGCCTTGTGGTACCCACTTGAGACATTCTTCCAACTGGATGTGCAGCCATTTACAACCACTCTTTGGGTCCGATCACTAAGCCAGTTATGAATCCACCTAACAGTTGCCTTGTCCATTCCATACTTAGTCATTTTTTCAATAAGGATTGTGTGAGATACTTTGTCAAATGCTTTGCTGAAGTCAAGATATACTATATCTACAGCATTTCCCTGATCCACCCAGTCAGTGATTCTGTCATAGAAGGAAATTAAGTTAGTCTGACATGACTTATTAGTTACAAACCCATGCTGACTCTGTTTAATCACTTCATTCTTATCCAGGTACTTGCATACATGTTCTTTAATAATTTGTTCAAAGATCTTTCCTGGTATAGAAGTCAGACTCACTGGCCTGTAGTTCCCTGGGTCCACCTTCTTCCCCTTTTTGAAGATCGGAACAACATTTGCTCTTCTCCAGTCTTCTGGGACTTCTCCTGTTCTCCAAGAATTTTCAAAGATTATGGACAGTGGTTCAAGAATTTCTTCTGCTATCTCCTTCAGTACCCTGGGGTGTAATTCATCTGGACCTGGAGACTTGAATTCATTTATGTTAGCTAAGTGTTTCCTCACTGTCTTTCTGTTTATAGATATCCTGGATTCTTCTATTCCTTTAATAGGACAGTGAAGATCAGTTGATGTTACATTTCCTTTCTGAGAGAAAACAGATGCAAAATAGGAATTTAAAAGTTCAGCCTTCTCAACATCCTGACTTACCATTTCATCATTTTCATCCTGTAAAAATCCTATCGCATCTTTGACTTTTCTTTTACTTTTGACGTATCCCCAAAATCCTTTTTTGTTGCTTTTGACGTCACTTGCAAGCCTTAATTCATTGTCAGCTTTAGATAATCTGATTTGTGCCCTGCAGGTTCTGCAGACGGCATTATATTCTTCTTTAGATATGCCTCCCTCTTTCCATTTGATAAACATTTCTTTCTTCCTTTTTAGCATGTGTTTAAGTTCTATGTTCATCCATCCTGGTTTCCTTAAATGCTTCCCATTCTTCCCTCTTTTCGGAATTGTTAACGATTGTGCTTTGAGAATCTCATTTTTCAAGATTTTCCATCCTTCCTGGACATTTTTGTCCTTAAGGATATCCAGCCATTGGATCCCTCCAATTCTCTTTCTGAGTTCCTTAAAATCTGCCTTTCTGAAATCTAACCTTGACGTCTGAGTCTTCACAGGTCTTCCTCCTCTTGTTATCCAAAATTCTAAAATAGCATGGTCACTACCTCCTAGAGTCCCAGCCACTCTTACCTCCTCCACCATTTCCTCCCATTTGTCACAAGTGAAGCAATTTTTCTCTTTCTTGATATCATTATTTCCTAGGGATTCCAAATTGCTATTAGTAAAATACCAATATATATACAGCGCTACAAAAACAATATATCAGCAATAAAACTGGCCACACAGAGACATACAGCCTGCGCTGCCCATCACTGCAGCCTTGCCAATCCATATCATTTCATCCTCATCAGTGCACATATTGGCGCAACTCCGCTTTTTCTGCCCCATATGATCCCCCCATCCTGCCCCATCTGTCTCCATCATATCCATCCTGCCCCATCTGTCTCCAATCCTGCCCCAGTGTCTCCAGTCATGCCCCCAGTGTCTCCAGTCATGCCCCGTGTCTCCAGTCATGCCCCTATCTCCATTCTGCCCCTGTGTCTCGCATTCAGCCCCGTGTCCGGCATTCTGCCCGTGTCCAGCATTCTGCCCCGTGTCCAGCATTCTGCCCCCTGTGTCTCGCATTCTGACCCTTGTCCAGCATTCTGCCCCCGTGTCCAGCATTCTGCCCCCCGTGTCCAGCATTCTGCCCCAATGTCCAGCATTCTGCCCCATGTCCAGCATTCTGCCCCCCGTGTCCAGCATTCTGCCTCCCGTGTCCACATTCTGTCCAAGTCAATTCTGCCCCCCGTGTCCAGCATTCTTCCCCCCGTGTCCAGCATTCTGTCCCACTGTCCAGCATTCTGTCCGCCGTGTCCAGCATTCTGTCCCATGTCCAGCATTCTGCCCCCGTGTCCAGCATTCTGCCCCCCGTGTCCAGCATTCTGCCCCCCCGTGTCCAGCATTCTGCCCCCCGTGTCCAGCATTCTGCCCCCGTGTCCAGCATTCTGCCCCCGTGTCCAGCATTCTGCCCCCCGTGTCCAGCATTCTCCCCATGTCCAGCATTCTGCCCCCGTGTCCAGCATTCTACCCCCCGTGTCCAGCATTCTGCCCCCTCGTGTCCAGCATTCTGTCCCAATGTCCAGCATTCTGCCCCCCCGTGTCCAGCATTCTGCCCCCCGTGTCCAGCATTCTGTCCCAATGTTCAGCATTATGCCCCCCGTGTCCAGCATTCTGCCCCACCAGTGTCCAGCATTCTGCCCACCCCCCGTGTCCAGCATTCTGTCCCAATGTCCAGCATTCTGCCCCCCATGTCCAGCATTCTGCCCCCCCATGTCCAGCATTCTGCCCCCCCGTGTCCAGCATTCTGCCCCCATGTCTCACAGTCTGCCCCGGGCCCCCAGGATCGCCGCTCTCAATAAAAAAAAACAAGTTCTTCTTACCTGGCCGCGCTCCTGCGGTGAAACTCCCTCCATGCAGCTGAAGCGCGCACTCGCTGGCGACTGACAGTATATATAGCATATATATATACAGTATATATAGCTATATATCTATCTATATCATCTTCTCACCTGTGTCTTGCCTCTCTTGTGTTTTCTGTCTTCTTTCACCTTTTCTCTCTCCCACTCTTGTTTTTCTTTCCTTTTTGCCTCCTTCTCCCTGCTTGTCTGTGGCTCCACCCCCGACATTTAGCCCCGCCCCTCCATGGCTCTCCACAGTCTGAGAGCTGTGACGCTGCTGGAGGGGAGGGATCCGATGCTCTGCAGCTGACTACAGGTGCGGGGGTAGGGGCGGTGAGTGGTGTCACAGTGTGTGTGACTGCGCCCCTGCTACACTGCAGCCGGCAATTCTCTCAGAGTACGGTACGCTCATGGCAGCTTGCAGAACTACCGTGGTGGTAGATGAAGCAGCTGCAGCAGGGACGGGCCCCCTTCTAGCCCGGGCCCTGTGGCAGCTGCTTCCCCTGCTTCCACGATAGTTCCGCCCCTGCTCCAGATCCATGGGCAGCTTTCCTGGTCTTGCCCGCATGAGATAAGCTGGGGTGCAATTGGTGAAACTCACAGGTATGTGATTGTACAGATCTACCAGGTCAGGTAGTAGGTCTGGCCATTGATTTCTATCCTCAAGCGGTAAAGTCTTCAGCAGGTCAATGATGATGTGATTTATCTTTTCACAGAGACCATTGGTTTGTGGGTGGTACGGTGTGGTTCTTATCTTCTTACGTCCGTACAGATGGCAGAACTCTTTGAACAATTCGGCCTCGAAGGCTGGGCCTTGGTCAGTTAGCACCTGCTCAGGGTATCCATGGGGTCTGCAGAAATTCGTTTGGAACGTCTTTGCTGCTGTCTCTGCCATCAGATCTTTGACAGGGGTGACCACCAGGAACCTGGAGTAGTGATCCACCATGGTCAGGGCATAGGAGTATCCTGACTGGCTGGGTGACAACTTGACATGGTCCAGAGCCACAATCTCCAAGGGTCGAGTCGTCTTGATGGGTTGCAGGGGTGCCTTCTGGTTGCTGTAGTGTCACGCTGTATAGCAGATATATATTTATGTGATGTCAGTAATCTATATCAAAAGGGCAACATACTATATAACATGCGCATAGATATATGATAACATAGAATTACCTGACAGAATGTCCAGTGGGTCAATACGGAATCCGTTATACGCTGTCTCCGGCTAGAGGGTGACCGGGGTCTATGCTGACCCTAAACTGGGGTCCTAACTAATCCCTCTACCTGGAGGTACTGTTAAAGGTACAGAGGTCCAGGCCACCAGCGTAAACCCTGTCTCCTATCAATCCCTGCCAACTGTAATCTAGTCCTAAGAAGGACCCTGATTACCACCAAAGGGAATGAACAGGTAACGGTTAATGAACAGAAAACATACAAGAAAGACAAGAAAAGTAAATAAAGTCTTACATACAACACTCACACACAGTAGGAACACCTAAGGTCTCAGAGATAAACTATAAGCTGTAAGAGTAAAAACAACTAAGGAGCTCTTAGCTTAAATATTCTCAGAACCGATCCAGTCTGCTAGACTACATGAATGCTTTCACCGGCATCTAACAAACAGACTGGCAGGTATATGAAGGAATCTAATTAGAACATAATCAAAAGCAGCCGGGCGAGGCTGGACCTAGTCTTAGCAAAGAGCTAGGTAAAATTAACTCCCTCATTACCAAACACAAAGAAACAGCAACTCAGCTGTGAGAAGTCAGAGTGTGTAATCGCGACGATCCTCGTGGCGATACACCCATGACAGTACCCCCCCCTCTACGAGGGGACTCCGGACCCTCAGGGCCAGGTCTGCCCGGGTGAGTTGTGTGAAAGGTCCGAACCAATCGATCTGCGTTAACATCAGACGCAGGGACCCACGTCCTCTCCTCAGGACCATACCCCCTCCAATGAACCAAGTACTGAAGGGATCGGCGACTGAGACGTGAGTCAATGATTTTCGACCCATGAAATTCCACGTTATCATTGACCACCTCTGAAGGAGGAGGTAGAGGTGACGGTATGACTGGTGCCACATACTTTTTAAGTAATGACTTGTGAAACACATTATGAATTTTAAACGTAGGAGGGAGGTCCAGACGAAATGCCACAGGATTAATTATGGAACTGATCCTGTACGGCCCGATGAATCTGGGACCCAACCTCCAGGAGGAAACTTTAAGTTTTATATTCCTGGTAGACAACCAAACCAGATCGTTCACCTTCAGATCTAGACCAGAAACTCTCCCCCTATCAGCCATCCGTTTGTAACGGTTCCCCGTAACCTTCAGTCTTAACCGATCTGGAACTATCAGTCTCCCTGGAAGTCCCACAGGGGCGTCCCCCTGAGCCCCCAATACCTCCCCTCAAGCTCAGAGCATACAGCTGACACTACAACTCCCTTCTGAGGAATAGGAACGGGATCATCCGTCTTCCCGGCCCCTGGGAAAGTACGAGATAAGGCATCAGGAAGCAACTTTATTGAGCAGTCATATGCGCGATGAGGAGGTAACTCTTTACACCCCTCCTCTGAGAACATCTCCCCAAAGTCCTCCAGAAAAGGAGACAAAGTCCTAGGCACAACCGCACCGATGACCGTGCTCATGCAGTTATTCCTGCAAAATTCACCCCACTGGCTTATCTTTCTGGATTGCCAATCAATCACTGGGTTATGTTTAGCCAACCAAGGAAGTCCCAACACAATAGGAGTAGGTAGACCCTCCAACACATAACAAGACAATTGTTCTTTATGTATTGCCCCTACTCGAAGATCTATGTTATGAACAGCTTGTACCAAGCTACCTTGACCGAGAGGTCTAGAATCAATAGAGACTATAGGGACCGGTTTGGCCAATACACTCAGTTGCATACCATGCACCTGGGCAAACCGAGCGTCCACCAGATTAGCCCCGGACCCACTATCAAGAAAAACAGAAATCCTCTCAGTTCTAGTACCAATCACCACCTCCGCAGGCACGAGAAACTGAGAGGGATTTGGGGACGAAATACACACTCCCAGGTTAACTCCTTTGCTCAAAGAGGCCCGGGATGGACACCCCCCAACAAAATGTCCCTCTCTCCCGCAAAAGAAACACCTTCTAGTCTTGCGGCGCACCGCCGATTCCCTCCTACAAAAAGATGTCCCTCCCAACTGCATGGGTTCCTCAGAACAGACCAGGGGAACCTCAGTATAAGGGACTTTAGTAGTAGGTGGAGTCATCACGGGAGGCGGAGTTACCTCGCGTCTTCCCCGAATTCGTCTATCAATGCGAATAGCGAGGGCCATAGCAGCCTCCAGTGATGGAGGAGAATCATACTGAGCCAACACATCCTTTAATTTGTCAGACAACCCCTTGACAAAACTGGCTCCTAAGAGCTGGGTCATTCCACTGAGTATCTGTTGCCCATCTACGGAACTCAGAAGAATATTCCTCCGCTGGACGATTTCCTTGCCGTATTTTACGTAACTTTGTTTCAGCAAGGGAAACTCGATCCGGATCATCATATACCAGACCCAGGGCAGTAAAAAATCGATCCACTGACTGGAGATCTGGGGAGCCTGGAGGAATAGAGAACGCCCAAGATTGAGGGTCCCCTTGTAAGAGTGAGATAACAATTCCTACCCTCTGCTCTTCACTCCCAGATGACCGAGGCCGCAGCCGAAAGTACAATTTACATGCCTCCCGGAAAGTAAAAAATTTGTCCCGCCCACCAGTGAACCTGTCCGGGAGAGCAACCTTAGGTTCAGATCTGGTTTGCTCCGGGGGGGACAAAACCTTGGACTTAATGTCTGCAAACTCCATGGACAACCCCTGCAACTGCCGGGCCAGCTGGGCTACTGGATCCATGACAGCTGGGGAGAATCTTTAGTACGGCCGGTGAAAATGTCACGCTGTATAGCAGATATATATTTATGTGATGTCAGTAATCTATATCAAAAGGGCAACATACTATATAACATGCGCATAGATATATGATAACATAGAATTACCTGACAGAATGTCCAGTGGGTCAATACGGAATCCGTTATACGCTGTCTCCGGCTAGAGGGTGACCGGGGTCTATGCTGACCCTAAACTGGGGTCCTAACTAATCCCTCTACCTGGAGGTACTGTTAAAGGTACAGAGGTCCAGGCCACCAGCGTAAACCCTGTCTCCTATCAATCCCTGCCAACTGTAATCTAGTCCTAAGAAGGACCCTGATTACCACCAAAGGGAATGAACAGGTAACGGTTAATGAACAGAAAGACATACAAGAAAGACAAGAAATAAAGTAAATAAAGTCTTACATACAACACTCACACACAGTAGGAACACCTAAGGTCTCAGAGATAAACTATAAGCTGTAAGAGTAAAAACAACTAAGGAGCTCTTAGCTTAAATATTCTCAGAACCGATCCAGTCTGCTAGACTACATGAATGCTTTCACCGGCATCTAACAAACAGACTGGCAGGTATATGAAGGAATCTAATTAGAACATAATCAAAAGCAGCCGGGCGAGGCTGGACCTAGTCTTAGCAAAGAGCTAGGTAAAATTAACTCCCTCATTACCAAACACAAAGAAACAGCAACTCAGCTGTGAGAAGTCAGAGTGTGTAATCGCGACGATCCTCGTGGCGATACACCCATGACATGTAGTCTTTTCTTCTGATGCCACAGGGTCCACAGTTTTTGCACCACCTCTCAATGGAGCTGCGCATTCCCACCTAGTAGAAACGACACTTCAACAGGGTCTCCAGCTTCTTCCAGCCAAAGTGCCCCGCTTGATCGTGGTAGGCTTCCAGCACCATCTGCATGTCCGTTCTGGGAACTACTATCTGCCATACCATCTCATGGGTTTTTGGATTGACGTACCTCCGGCACAGCTTCTCAACGTAGATAAACAGCCGGCTTCTCTCATTCCACAGCTGCCTTGCTTGTGGAGACGCATCCTTCTCCAGGGAGGAACCTTCTTGAGTTATCAGCTCCTTGATACGACTGACAACCGGATTGCTGTCCTGGGTCTCCTTCCAGTTGTGGTGAGGTAAAGGATTCAACGTCTTACCATGCTGCCTCCTGAAGGCTCGTTGCTCATCCCATTCCTGTGAAAGGCAGGTAGTTCAATCTCTTCTAGGTCGTCCACTTCCTCTTCTGTGTCTGACTCGTGAGGCATCCTGGACAGGGCATCAGCGTTGGCGTTCTTACGGCCCGCCCGGTACTTGATTGTGAATTGGTAGTATGACAGCCGAGCCATACAGCGTTGTTTCATGGCTCCCAGCTTGGCTGTTTCCAGATGCGTTAAGGGGTTGTTGTCAGTGTAGGCCGTGAATTTGCTAGAGGCTAGGTAGTGCTTGAACCTTTCGGTAATGGCCAAGACCAGTGCCAGGAGCTCCAACTTGAAGCTACTGTAGTTCTCTGGGTTCCTCTCGGTCGGGCGGAGCTTCCTGCTTGCATAGGCGATGACTTTCTCTAGGCCATTTTGCTTCTGACTTAGGACAGCTCCCAATCCTTCGTTGCTGGCATCAGTACACAGCAGGAACGGTTGGCTGTAGTCAGGGTAGGCTAGGATCTCTTTCCTGTCAGGATCTCCTTCATTTCTTTGAATGCTTCAGCCTGTTCTTTACCCCAGTGGAACGGGAAATTTCTGCTCATGAGAGACTGTCCTACCAGGAGGTCTTGCAGAGGCGCTGCTTTCTTGGTGTAGTCTTTTAAAAACCTCCGGTAGTAACTTGTCAATCCCAGGAACTGACGAACCTCTTTGAGGTTCTTCGGCTCTGGCCATTTCTGGATGGCGGTGATATTCTCGGGGTCTGGCGCTACTCCCTCTGAACTGACGATGTGTCCCAGGTACTGTACCTTTTGCTTGAGCAGGTGGCACTTTGAGGGCTTCAGTTTCATCCCATACCAGGACAGCGACTCAAATACCTCCGCCAGGTGCTTCAAGTGGTCTTCATACATTTTGGAGTACACAATCACGTCGCCCAGATATAGTAACACAGTCTCGAAGTTGAGGTGTCCCAGGCAGCACTCCATCACTCTCTGGAACATTCCGGGGGCACTGCTGAGTCCAAACGGCATTCTGTTGAACTCACAGAGTCCCATCGGGGTGGTGAAAGCCGTCTTCTCCCGATCCTCCTCAGCCACAGCTACTTGCCAGTACCCACAAGTGAGGTCAAGGGTGGAAAAGTAATTAGCAGACTTAAAGGCAGCCAGGGATTCCTCAATATGTGGCAAAGGGTATGCATCTTTATGTGTAATGCGATTTACTTGTCTGTAATCTACACACATTCTCATGCTTCCATCCTTTTTCCTGACTAGAACTAGAGGAGCTTCCCAAGGACTACAACTATCCCTTTTCACCCCTGCCTCTTTCATGTCACGCAACATCTCATTGGCTTTCTGGTAGTGTGCTGGAGGTATAGGCCTGTACCGTTCTTTAATGGGAGGATGGTTGCCTGTGGGGATATGTGTTGCACTCCCTTAATCTTCCCAAAGTCAAGTGGGTTTTTGCTGAATACCTGTGCATATTCCTTGACCACCCGATGTACCCCCTGTTTCTGGTGAGTTGGAGTGGTGTCTGTCCCAACATGGATCTGCTGACACCAATCTTCCACCTTGGTTGCTGGGCCGTTATCCTCCACTGGTTGTGGGGGAGTTAAGGGCTCCATTGTGTGAATAGAGTTATTATCTACAGCATGTAACTTGGCAACAGTGGCATAACATGGTAATTTGACTTCATCTTCCCCCCAGTTGAGAAGACGCACTGGCACCCTCCCATTGCATATCTCCACTACCATTCTGGCAGTTAAGAGTGTGGGTCTGTGTTCTGAACAAAGGTGTTCTACTACTGCTTGGTAGCTCTGTCATCTCAGACCTATTGCTGCTCTACACCAAATAATCATTTCACTCATTGGGGGTATCACAATGGGGTTCGGGTCTGTTACCCGTACATTACCAATCTCACCACCAGTCAGTTCCACTTGCTGTTGGCACATCAGGGCCCGGATCTCCTTCTGGATCACTCTATTTTGCCCTGGTCTGGCAACATTGGTGAGCTGTTGGAGTAAAAACACAACCTCCTCCAAACAGTTACCAATAATGTTAGTGCCTAAAACCACATTCAATCCATTTTCCTCATTAACAGTCTTCACTACAAGAAGTCCCAGGTCCTTTAACTCCACCCTCCCCACTTTTACGTCTACGTTTTTAGCCCCCAGTAAGTCAAGAGGGAGGCCGTTAGAGGCGTATACTGCAAAGTCAGGGTTTGGGGGTTGGAGACTGTCCATGGACCAGAACCTGTTGTAAAGGATATCAGGTATGATGGCTACCTGCGATCCAGTGTCCAGCAGGGCAGGCATTGCGATCCCGTCTTCCTCCCACAAACCTGCGGTTCCAATCAGAGGGGCCTGATGAGTTTATTCCTGGGTGCTGGCCCTCGGACCCAGGGTTTGCTCGTTTAAAGGACACTGGCATCCGGTGTGACTTTCCTTCTGGCAGCGGTAGCAGACGATTTCTCGGTGAGGATGATGCTGGTCACTGGTCCTTCCTGGGGGTAGTGTTGTCCTCCTCCGGGGTGGCGACGTCCTCCTTCTCCTCCGGTTCATCCTGGGGACATCCTCAGGGCAGTCGGCTAGCAGGATCTTTCCTTCTGTCTCCGGTTCCGTCCGCAGTTGCAGGGCACTCATTACAGTGGCCAGGTTTTTGGTCAGCTGGCGCACTTCTGAGCGCCAACAGCCCAGCTCAGTAGGGGGCGCTGCCTGCGCTTTGGCTTCAGCAACCAGCGGGGAAAAGGTGGGGGCTGCTGGCGTTGGAATAGCCTCACCCTGGTATCATTGAGTTGCCGTAGTTGTTGTTTCCAGGATTTGCAGTCCTTTTATAGCCATGTCCTTAAGGGCATCAAAGGTAGCATCTGGATGATCCAAGGACCACCAACGCACAGTCCTGCTTTCCGCTTGGGACCTCAGTCCCCGTACAAATTGTTCCTTCAGCATTTTATTCTCATTGATGACGCTCATGGGATTAGCCTGTTTCAGAGCTCGCATGGCCCCTTGTAAACGGCAGGCATAATCCCGCACGCTGTCATCTGGTTTCTGGGAGCATTGGTAAAACCTCATTCGGAGGTCTGTTTCGGTGCGGTCCTCAAAGGTAGTTTGTAACTTTAGGAAAATTGCAAGCACTGACTGCTGATCTGCAGCTGACCAAGTCTCTACTTCTCTCTCTGCAGCACCAGTCAATTGTCCCACTACCACTGCAGCTTTCTGCCTATCTGATATTGAGTACATGTCCAGTATGCTGCATATTTTTCGCTTGAACCCTGACAGGCTTGCCGCTGTACTGGGAAAGCCACTTTGCTCCAGGCATATATGGCAGTGTCAGCGGTACTATCGGGGCCATAGGCCCAGGTGAGGGGCCAGCTGTTCCAGCCTGCGCGGCAGCGCCCGTTGGTAAGTTATCGGGACTGTCGGCCTGGGCCGCATGGTCAGCCTGCTGCTGTGACATTTCTGCGCCCCCCTAGTGAAACGTGGCCTACCTTCTTCCGTAGGCTGCAGCTCCGCAGGGTACACTTGCTTGCAGGACCTGTGTCACCGGCGCTCCGACGTCAGAGCATTCACTGGAGCTCCCTGCCAGGACCTGCCGCCTCGTCAGCGCGTGGGGGCGTGTCCAGAACTTAGCGCGCTTTTACAGGTACGCCTCCTAGTTTTCGCGCGATAACGCTTTAAATGGCGGGCAATGGCGGGAAATCTTCACTACTATACGATATACAGTCTTTTAGCAAGGCACACAGTACCTGGTGGCAACGGGCACAAGTTACTCTGTTACTGCAGGGCACGCAATTGAGTCGCACAGCCAGGGCCTGGGGGGTACTCGGCACTGAGCCCGTTCACTTCAATGGGGGATGTCATGGGTAGCACAGCTCGGTCCGTGGCCCTGGGCGCTCACTAAAAGGGGGGGATATTTAAAGGGATTAAAGTATTTGTAGGAATTCGTGACGCCACCTGTGGTACCTGGTCAGTGTGACCAGCGCTGCTATGCAGATCCGCTGAAGGGTTGGTGTTGGGCAACAAGGTGTTAAGCCTTCCACAGGCAAGGCTGGGGTCCTTCAGGGTAAACGGGGTGTAGGGGTGCAGGATGGAGGAAGGGAGTTCGGCTGCAGTAGTAATAAGGCAGACACACACAAAAGTCTCTTTCTGTACCTTTACTGGTGGGATAGCAGGCACGTTCCGGGATGCTGGCAGGGTGGAGGATGCACGTCCAGTTATTCCCACTGAGTAGGTGTAGGGCCTCCTTACTCCTGTAGTGTCAGTTTCGGACCTGTATATAGCGAAGTCTAACTCTGTCTTCACTTATACGCCCGGCTGACTTTGTGGTGGGGCCTTCTCTTGGATAGAACAGTGTCTCTAATGGCGGATCCTGCCCAGACTCCTGTCTTCCTGACCCTGGTTACGTATCAACACTTGTGGGCACCTGCGACTTGAAGTCCCGCAGGGTCTCCGGTATCTCCTACTAGTCGTGTAGATTCTAGCAAGCTCGGACCCAGTGTCCGGTTATTCAGAGTAGAGGTAAGCTATCAATGCTGTTTCAACCTCTATTACTCTCTTCTTCTCTTCCACTCGCCTTTCGTCCTACTCCGACCTTTAACATAAGCACACTAGCAGAAGATGGCTGATTCTTCTCTCTCTTCACCGCTCTCAAAGCGTTGGCACGCTTGCTCACTGAAACTGCCTTCAGTTGACTCAGTTCTGACCAGGCTGAAGTGGCTATCTTTTTCCACTTGTACTAGCCTCCACACATTGAACTAAGCTCAAGCTGCAGTCTTCAGGTTCTCTCAACAACTCTCAACTCCTCTCTGAGATGTCTCAACTCAGACTGAACTCTCTCAGCTCTCAGGCTAATCAGCTCTCTCTGCTGTCTAGGCATAGACTGTCTGTCTGCTGTGACTTCACCACCCTTATATACTACAAAAGGGCACCCTCTGGTGGCTCTAGGGAATGGTGAAGGTGTGTTGTGTGCATATCAGGTCTCTGTGGGTGTTACCTTTGGTGCATCCCCTGGGGAATAAGATTCCAGGCACAGCTGGGCTACACACAATCCTGTTCATGACGCCAAATTAGATGAGCCGCCCTCCCAGGGCAGTGGGGGTACTCGGATCTGAGCCTATTAACTCCTATGGGGGATGTCACGGCAACACAGCTCAGTCCGTGGCCCTGGGCGCTCACCATAAATGGGGGATATTTACAGGGGAATAAATGTTTGTATGATGATTCGTGACGCCACCTGTAGTACCCGGTCAGGGTGACCAGTGCTGCTGTGCAGATCCACTGGAAAGGGTTGGTGTTGTGCAGCTAGATGTTAGGCCTCCTACAGGTGAGGCTGAGTCCTTCCAGGGCAGGTAGATGTATAGGGATGCAGGATGGAGGGGAACCCGGCAGTTAGGGATAAGAAGATGGACACACACACACAAGTCACTTTGGTACCTTTACTGAAGATGTTGCAGGCACATCCCGGAGCACTGTAGGGTGAAGAGTGCACATCCAGATTCCCCCCTGAGTAGGTGTGTGGCCTCCTGTTCCTTGCCTTTCTGTAATCGAGTTCTGGCCAGCATGTAGCTGAGCCTAACTTAATCTCTGTCCTGCGCCCGGCTGACCTTGTGAATGGACCTTTTCTTAAAGAACAGTGTCCCTGCTTGCAGGGCCCTGCACGCCTGAACTCCGTCCTTCTGGCCCTGTTACGTATCAGCTCTGTGGTACTCCTGGGGCATGTAGTCCTCCAGCAATTCCGGTGTTCTCCTAATGGGTCGTGGAGATCCCTATAGGCTCGGACCCGGCGTCCGGTGTATACTTGCTGGGGGAACTGATTAGACTCTTCTGCCCCTTTGCTACTCTCCTCTTGCCTTTGTCCTACTCGGGCCCTCACACGATTATGCACACTGGCAGTTGGTGGGCTGCCTCTTCTGCCGCTCTCAGAGCGTCGGCACGCTCCTAGCTCTCCACTGAATTGAGCTGAACTCACTTTGCTGCAGACTGCAACCTTCTGCCTTTTGCTCAACTCTGCTCAGCTGCACTACTCTGCAGTCTCTCAAGTCTCTACTGGAGTCTGCCTCTCAAGTCTGCTGCTTCCTGCCTTCACCCTCCTTTTATATTCCTATTAGGGCTCCTCTGGTGGACTGAGGAGAGGGGTGAAGGTGTGTGTATGCATAGTGAGACTTCTAGTTGTTCAATCCTTCATGCACCCTTCTAGGATTTGTAGAACTGAGCGAAGCTGGGCTCCACAGATACACTTGTGTTTTACTGCCGTCTGTATTACAGTGCAAAATCAATACTGAGCGAGCGTCTTTGTGTGACTACGGAAATCTATACAGAGATTACCAAATACCCCAGCTTTGTACACAGCTGTGCTCTACTGCTATAGTACACTTATCCTGATTCCTGATCTTACTATTGTGGTGTACTCCATACTGCAGCTGTGAGCGTGTGTGTTACCCCAGAAATATTTAGGGAGATTTAAAATTACACCCACACTGATTCCAGCTGTACGCTTCTTATATAGTACAGTTTTACTAATTTTATAATTCAGGTCTCCTCCATAGTGAGACTCTGTACCAAATATCTACGGATATTTCAAATTACACCAACACTGTTCTCAGCTGTACGCTAGTGATATACCACAGTTTTTCTCATTTTAAAATTGCGGCCTACTCCATCCTAAGACTCTGAGCACCTTTGTTCCTACCAAATATCTACGGATATTTCTAATTACACCAACACTGATCTCAGTTGTACGCTAGTGATATACCACAGTTTTCCTCATTTTAAAATTGGGGCCTACTCCTTACTGAGACTCTGAGCACCTTTGTTCCTACCAAATATCTACGGATATTTCTAATTACACCAACACTGATCTCAGTTGTACGCTAGTGATATACCACAGTTTTCCTCATTTTAAAATTGGGGCCTACTCCTTACTGAGACTCTGAGCACCTTTGTTCCTACCAAATATCTACGGATATTTCTAATTACACCAACACTGTTCTCAGCTGTACGTTAGTGATATACCACAGTTTTCCTCATTTTAAAATTGGGGCCTACTCCATCCTGAGACTCTGAGCACCTTTGTTCCTACCAAATATCTCTGCCGAGGACTTTGCCACCTACTTCAAAAATAAGATTGACCAAACAAGGCAAACCTTAACTGTTCCACCACCCCAACCACTCCATATACCAGACCTCTGTCCTTCCCTACTAGCCTCCCTCTCCAACATCACTGAAGGACAGCTTACTCATCTGCTTTTCAAATCACACCTCACCACCTGTGCACTTGATCCCATCCCTTCCCACCTGCTCCCCAACCTCACTAACATGCTCATCCCATCCCTAACCCATCTCTTCAACCTATCGCTATCTTCTGGTACCTTTCCCTCTGCCTTCAAACATGCCACCATCACACCCATCCTCAAAAAAACAAACCTTGACCCAACTGCTATGCCCAGCTATCGCCCAATATCATTGTTCCCGTTTGCTTCCAAACTCCTTGAGCAGCATGTCCACGCTCAACTCTCCTCCCACCTTTCATCTAACTCTCTCCTCGACAACCTCCAATCTGGCTTCCGCCCCCACCACTCCACTGAAACTGCCCTGACCAAAATTACTAACGACTTACTCACAGCCAAAGCTAACAGACAGTTCTCCATCCTCCTCCTCCTTGACCTGTCCTCTGCCTTTGACACAGTCGACCACTGCCTACTGCTACAGATTCTTTCTTCCCATGGCATCAAAGACCTTGCCCTGTCTTGGATCGCCACTTACCTTTCCGACCGCACATTTAGCGTCTCCCACTCCCACTCTACCTCCTCATCCCGCCCTCTGTCTGTTGGAGTCACTCAAGGCTCTGTCCTGGGGCCCCTACTTTTTTCCATCTATATTCCTGCTTCTTCCCTGTGCAAATCCCTCCACTGGCTCCCAATTCCCCAACGAATCCAGTTCAAACTACTAATAACTGACCTACAAAGCCGTCCACAACCTGTCTCCTCCCTATATCTCTGAACTAATCTCCCAATATCTTCCTTCACGTAATCCTCGATCCTCCTACTATCCTCCACACTTATTCGTTCCTCACACAACCGCCTCCAAGATTTCTCCCGAATATCCCCCATCCTCTGGAATTCCACGCCTCAACATGTACGATTATCCACCACCCTTGGATCCTTCAGACGGAACCTGAAAACCCATCTCTTCAGGAAAGCCTACAGCCTGCAATAACCATTCCGCCTCGCCGCCACCACCCGAGCTGCCGCCTCGCTGCCACGACCCTAGCTACCGCCACGCCGCCACCACCAGAGCTGCTGCACCCCCGACCTTCCGTTTCTTCCCCATTATCCCGTAGAATGTAAGTCCGCAAGGACAGGGTCCTCTCCCCTTTGAACCAGTCTGTCATTGTAAATTTGTTTACTGTAAACGATATCTATAACTTTGTATGTAACCCCTTCTCATGTACAGCACCATGGAATTAATGGCGCTATATAAATAAATAATAATAATAATAATAATAAATATCTACAGATATTTCTAATTACACCAACACTGTTCTCAGCTGTACGCTAGTGATATACCACAGTTTTCCTTCCTCATTTTAAAATTGTGGCCTACTCCATCCTGAGACTCTTAGCAACTTTGTTCCTACCAAATATCTACGGATATTTCTAATTACACCAACACTGTTCTCAGCTGTACGCTAGTGATATACCACCGTTTTCCTCATTGTAAAATTGGGGCCTACTCCATCCTGAGACTCTGAGCACCTTTGTTCCTACCAAATATCTATGGATATTTCTAATTACACCAACACTGATCTCAGTTGTACGCTAGTGATATACCACAGTTTTCCTCATTTTAAAATTGGGGCCTACTCCTTATTGAGACTCTGAGCACCTTTGTTCCTACCAAATATCTACAGATATTTCTAATTACACCAACACTGTTCTCAGCTGTACGTTAGTGATATACCACAGTTTTCCTCATTTTAAAAATGGGGCCTACTCCATCCTGAGACTCTGAGCACCTTTGTTCCTACCAAATATCTCTGCCGAGGACTTTGCCACCTACTTCAAAAATAAGATCGACCAAACAAGGCAAACCTTTACTGTTCCACCACCCCAACCACTCCATATACCAGACCTCTGTCCTTCCCTACTAGCCTCCCTCTCCAACATCACTGAAGGAGAGCTTACTCATCTGCTTTTCAAATCACACCTCACCACCTGTGCACTTGACCCCATCCCTTCCCACCTGCTCCCCAACCTCACTAACATGCTCATCCCAGCCCTAACCCATCTCTTCAACCTATCGCTATCTTCTGGTACCTTTCCCTCTGCCTTCAAACATGCCACCATCACACCCATCCTCAAAAAAACAAACCTTGACCCAACTGCTATGCCCAGCTATCGCCCAATATCATTGTTCCCGTTTGCTTCCAAACTCCTTGAGCAGCATGTCCACGCTCAACTCTCCTCCCACCTTTCATCTTACTCTCTCCTCGACAACCTCCAATCTGGCTTCTGCCCCCACCACTCCACTGAAACTGCCCTGACCAAAATTACTAACGACTTACTCACAGCCAAAGCTAACAGACAGTTCTCCATCCTCCTCCTCCTTGACCTGTCCTCTGCCTTTGACACAGTCGACCACTGCCTACTGCTACAGATTCTTTCTTCCCATGGCATCAAAGACCTTGCCCTGTCCTGGATCGCCACTTACCTTTCCGACCGCACATTTAGCGTCTCCCACTCCCACTCTACCTCCTCATCCCGCCCTCTGTCTGTTGGAGTCCCTCAAGGCTCTGTCCTGGGGCCCCTACTTTTTTCCATCTATATTCCTGCTTCTTCCCTCTGCAAATCCCTCCACTGGCTCCCAATTCCCCAACGAATCCAGTTCAAACTACTAATAACTGACCTACAAAGCCGTCCACAACCTGTCTCCTCCCTATATCTCTGAACTAATCTCCCAATATCTTCCTTCACATAATCTTCGATCCTCCTGCTATCCTCCACACTTATTCGTTCCTCACACAACCGCCTCCAAGATTTCTCCCGAATATCCCCCATCCTCTGGAATTCCACGCCTCAACATGTACGATTATCCACCACCCTTGGATCCTTCAGACGGAACCTGAAAACCCATCTCTTCAGGAAAGCCTACAGCCTGCAATAACCATTCCGCCTCGCCGCCACCACCCGAGCTGCCGCCTCGCCGCCACAACCCTAGCTACCGCCACGCCGCCACCACCAGAGCTGCCACATCGCCGCCACCTCCAGAGCTGCTGCTCACCCGACCTTCTGTTTCTTCCCCATTATCCCGTAGAATGTAAGTCCGCAAGGACAGGGTCCTCTCCCCTTTGAACCAGTCTGTCATTGTAAATTTGTTTACTGTAAACGATATCTATAACTTTGTATGTAACCCCTTCTCATGTACAACACCATGGAATTAATGGCGCTATATAAATAAATAATAATAATAATAAATATCTACAGATATTTCTAATTACACCAACACTGTTCTCAGCTGTACGCTAGTGATATACCACAGTTTTCCTTCCTCATTTTAAAATTGTGGCCTACTCCATCCTGAGACTCTGAGCACCTTTGTTCCTACCAAATATCTACGGATATTTCTAATTACACCAACACTGTTCTCAGCTGTACTCTAGTGATATACCACAGTTTTCCTCATTTTAAAATTGGGGCCTACTCCTTTCTGAGACTCTGAGCACCTTTGTTCCTACCAAATATCTACGGATATTTCTAATTACACCAATATTGTTCTCAGCTGTACGTTAGTGATATACCACAGTTTTCCTCATTTTAAAATAGTAGCCTACTCCTTCCTGAGACTCTGAGCACCTTTGTTCCTACCAAATATCTACGGATATTTCTAAATACACCAACACTGTTCTCAGCTGTGCGTTAGTGATATACCACAGTTTTCCTCATTTTAAAATTGGGGCCTACTCCATCCTGAGACTCTGGGCACCTTTGTTCCTACTAAATATCTACAGATATTTCTAATTACACCAACACTGTTCTCAGCTGTACGCTAGTGATATACAACAGTTTTCCTAATTTTAAAATTGTGGCCTACTCCGTCCTGAGACTCTGAGCACCTTTGTTCCTAACAAATATCTACGGATATTTCTAATTACACCAACACTGTTCTCAGCTGTACGCTAGTGATATACCACAGTTTTCCTCATTGTAAAATTGGGGCCTACTCCATCCTGAGACTCTGAGCACCTTTGTTCCTACCAAATATCTACGGATATTTCTAATTACACCAACACTGTTCTCAGCTGTACACTAGTGATATACCACAGTTTTCCTCATTTTAAAATTGGGGCCTACTCCATCCTGAGACTCTGAGCACCTTTGTTCCTACCAAATATCTTCGGATATTTCTAATTACACCAACACTGATCTCAGTTGTACGCTAGTGATATACCACAGTTTTCCTCATTTTAAAATTGGGGCCTACTCCTTCCTGAGACTCTGAGCACCTTTGTTCCTACCAAATACCTACGGATATTTCTAATTACACCAACACTGTTCTCAGCTGTACGTTAGTGATATACCATAGTTTTCCTCATTTTAAAATTGGGGCCTACTCCATCCTGAGACTTTGAGCACCTTTGTTCCTACCAAATATCTACGGATATTTCTAATTACACCAACACTGTTCTCAGCTGTACTCTAGTGATATACCACAGTTTTCCCCATTTTAAAATAGTGGCCTACTCCTTCCTGAGACTCTGAGCACCTTTGTTCCTACCAAATATCTACGGATATTTCTAAATACACCAACACTGTTCTCAGCTGTGCGTTAGTGATATACCACAGTTTTCCTCATTTTAAAATTGGGACCTACTCCATCCTGAGACTCTGAGCACCTTTGTTCCTACTAAATATCTACAGATATTTCTAATTACACCAACACTGTTCTCAGCTGTACGCTAGTGATATACAACAGTTTTCCTAATTTTAAAATTGTGGCCTACTCCATCCTGAGACTCTGAGCACCTTTGTTCCTAACAAATATCTACGGATATTTCTAATTACACCAACACTGTTCTCAGCTGTATGCTAGTGATATACCACAGTTTTCCTCATTGTAAAATTAGGGCCTACTCCATCCTGAGACTCTGAGCACCTTTGTTCCTACCAAATATCTACGGATATTTAAAATTACACCAACACTGCTCTCAGCTGTACGCTAGTGATATACCACAGTTTTCCTCATTTTAAAATTGGGGCCTACTCCATCCTGAGACTCTGAGCACCTTTGATCCTACAAAAAATATCTATGGATATTTCTAATTACACCAACACTGATCTCAGTTGTACGCTAGTGATATACCACAGTTTTCCCCATTTTAAAAATGGGGCCTACTCCATCCTGAGACTCTGAGCACCTTTGTTCCGACCAAATATCTACGGATATTTCTAATTACACCAACACTGTTCTCAGCTGTACGTTAGTGATATACCACAGTTTTCCTCATTTTAAAATTGGGGCCTACTCCATCCTGAGACTCTGAGCACCTTTGTTCCTACCAAATATCTACGGATATTTCTAATTACACCAACACTGTTCTCAGCTGTACGTTAGTGATATACCACAGTTTTCCTCATTTTAAAATTGGGGCCTACTCCATCCTGAGACTCTGAGCACTTTTGTTCCTACCAAATATCTACAGATATTTCTAATTACACCAACACTGTTCTCAGCTGTACGCTAGTGATATACCATAATTTTCCTCATTTTAAAATTGTGGCCTACTCCATCCTGAGACTCTGAGCAACTTTGTTCCTAACAAATATCTATGGATATTTCTAATTTCACCAACACTGTTCTCAGCTGTACGTTAGTGATATACCACGGTTTTCCTCATTTTAAAATAGTAGCCTACTCCTTCCTGAGACTCTGAGCACCTTTGTTCCTACCAAATATCTACGGATATTTCTAAATACACCAACACTGTTCTCAGCTGTGCGTTAGTGATATACCACAGTTTTCCTCATTTTAAAATTGGGGCCTACTCCATCCTGAGACTCTGAGCACATTTGTTCCTACCAAATATCTACGGATATTTCTAATTACACCAACACTGATCTCAGCTGTACGTTAGTGATATACCACAGTTTTCCTCATTTTAAAATTGGTACCTACTCCTTCCTGAGATTCTGAGTACCTTTGTTACTACCAAATATCTACGGATATTTCTAATTACACCAACACTGTTCTCAGCTGTACGCTAGTGATATACAACAGTTTTCCTAATTTTAAAATTGTGGCCTACTCCTTCCTGAGTTGTATGCTAGTGATATACTTCAGTTTTCATAAAATTCAGATTGTGTTGAACTCCATACTGACCGTGTGAGCGCCTGTGTTACTCGACAAAGATATCCTCAAATTTCCAGAATTATCATTGACCTTATACAACTGCACGCTTCTTATACAGTATCATATATCTGCTGTTATTTTGGGAACATTTTCACAAACATGAGTAGGTATGGTCTCAGACCCCATAAAGGTGGGCGGTGGGGGCCAGCTAGTACAGATGGTGGTGGTGGTGCATGTGCTGGTACTGCCAAAAGCACTATAGCTCCTAAGGCAGGAGGTCTTGAACCGGCTGCATTGTCTGGGTCCACAAGCCCTCGAAGGCTATTTTTTCTGGGAGTAGGTAAGCCTCTTTTAAAGCCAGAGCAACAGGAAAAGGTTTTGTCTTACCTTGCTGAAGCAGGCTACAGCTCTATGTCCTCCTCTTCTCAAGTTTCAAAAAGCAGAAGCACTTAGTCCTCATTTGGTGCTTCTGGTCAGGAACAACCCCTTTCCTTTTGTCCTTCACCCCCAAGTAAAGTGAAGGATGCGGCAGCCCGCAGTGCTGGTGATTACTCCATGGAGCTGTTTTCACATCCCATGCCAGGGTTAACAAGTCAAATCATGAATTCACCAGTCCGAGATGAATCTGACATGGAGTGCACTGATGCACAGCCACTGAGAGATGATTCTGCTGGTACATTCCCACAGAGCACTACATTGCCTTTGCAGTGTTCAGAGCCAGAAGCTGACCCTGATGAAACTCAGGTGCCCCTTCCCGCATACTATAGCACCGTACACGGTCACACAGAGGAAGGTGCAGATGAAATAGAAGAGGAGATGATGGATGACCCAGTTGTTGATCCAGATTGGCATCCAGTGGGGGAAGTTGACGGTGGCAAATATAACTCACAAGCTGAGGAGGATCCGCAGCAGTTGTCGACATCGCAGCAGGGTTTATCTGTGAGTCCCGCAGCTGTAAAAAAATGTGTTACAAAACCCCACAAAAAAGTGGCAGGACAGCTTGAACAGACGGTCCAAGTATCACAGCGTGCAAGCTCTGAAAATTTATACAATAGTAGGAAAAGTGCAGTTTGGCACTTTTTTGAGCAAAATCCTATTGATGATGTCAAGGTTACATGTAAGAAGTGCGGAAGGAACTTTAACAGAGGTAAAAATGTCAAAAATTTGAATTGCCAGTTGCATGCTTAGACATTTAAATACCATGCACTTTCAAGCGTGGACGGACTACAAAAGCTCAGTTAGCACATGTGCACCTGCTCCGACTGAAGTTAGCCACCAACGCTCCATCGCTTCCCCCACTGTAACACCACCGGTTGGCACACCAGCAGCAACAAGTGTTGAGGTGTTGGCTCAAGGCCAAAGCAGTCAGGGAATCAGTCATTTTTTGCAACGAAAGAGTGCATGTAGGTCATCGCCATCACCACCAGCAACACCACTACCATCAACATCACCAACTCCCTCTCAGTCCGTCATGTCCACCAGTTCAGCTAACCCTACCAGACACTATGAGTAGGTCCAAAAAGTACTCACCCTCTCATCCGCGCACACTGTCTTTGAATGCCTATATTGGCAAACTGATCGCATTAGAGCTGATGCCCTTCCTTTTAGTTGAAAGCGTTGCATTCAGGGACCTCATGGCCTACGCTGTCCCTCGCTATGACCTACCTAGACGGCACTTCTTTTCTCGAAAAGCCATCCCTGCCCTCCACCAGCATGTGAAAGACCGCATTGTCTATGCACTCAAACAATCAGTGAGTGGAAAAGTGCACCTCACAACAGATGCATGGTCCAGTAAGCATGGCCAGGGGCGTTACCTGTCCATCACTACGCACTGGGTGAATGTGGTGGAAGCAGGGTCCACAGGGGACAGCAGCGGTGGGACAGTTCTGCCTAGCCTACGGTATAGGAAACAGTTGGCTGTAGGCGTTACACCCTCCTCCTACTCCTCCTCCACAAGCGAAAGCTTGGAGTTGTCAACAGAGCGCTGTCGCACCAGACCTCCATTCACAGCTGCCAGTGTTGCACAGGAGGTGTCACAGTATCGAACAGCTGGTGGTAAGCGTCAGCAGGCTGTTTTACAAATGATGTGTTTGGGTGACAACAGACATACCGCGGAGGAACTGGCCGACTACTTGCAGCGAGAAACTGAGTCTTGGCTAGGCAGTCTACATCTTGAGCCAGGCCAGGTAGTTAGTGATAACGGGCGTAATTTTGTGTCGGCCATAGCCCAGGCAAAACTCCGACACATACCTTGCCTGGCTCACACCTTGAACCTCGTGGTGCAGTGCTTCCTAAAAAATTATCCCGACTTAGCAGCCCTGCTCAATAAGGTGCGAAGACTGTGCTTGCACATCCGTCGATCGCCCGTAGACTCCAGTCAGAAACAGAGGTTGCAGCGATCGCTACACCTCCCCAAGCACCGCCTAATCATAGACGTTGCAACAAGGTGGAACTCCACCATGCACATGGTTGAAAGGCTGTGCGAACAGAGGCAGGCTGTAATGCATTTGTGGCAGGATACACGGGCAGGCAGTACGAGGGCAGACATGGAGTTGTCGGGTGTGCAGTGGTCGAAGTTCAAAGATCTGTGTAAAGTCCTGCAGTGCTTTGAGGAATGCACACGGCTGGTAAGCGCAGACGGCGCCATCATAAGTATGAGCATCCCACTTATGCCTCTGCTCATGCAAACTTTGACGCACATTAAGGTTCAGGCGTCTGCAGCGCACGAGGAAGAGGAGGAGCAGGAGGGAAGCCTTGATGACAGCCAGCCATTGTCTCCTCAGGGAAATGTCCAGGACGATGGGGAGGAAGAAGAGGAGGAGGAGGAGGGGGATGATTATTTGGGGGAAGAGGAGCCTTTTCAGGGGGCAAGATCAAATGTTGGCGTGCCAACGTCAGGTACAGGGTTTGTGCGGGACTGGAGGGATGTGGATATTTCAGATAGTGCTCCTCCACCCACCAGTGTCAGTGCATCATTGACACCTGGAACATTGGCCCACATGTGTGATTATGCCTTGTGCATCGTAAAAACGGACCCCCGCATTGCCAAAATGATGAAGGATGACGACTACTGGTTGGCCAGCATCCTTAATTACAGAACATCATGCCACAGGAGAACCTAGAGCTAATATTGGTGAACAAACAAGCAACTGTTGTAAACAGTTTGTTAGAGGCATTCCCATCACACAGCAGCGTTGCTGGTTCTACCATGAGCCCTAGTGGGCCGAATGGAAGAGGTGTTCGTGCTACACACAGCCGAAGTGGGGTTGGAGACAGGGGTTTCATGACCATGCTGTGGACTGATTTCTCAACTACCGCTCACACGACAGGTCATCATCAGGAATCTATGGCAACTGACAGGAGACAGCAGTTGTCAACTATGGTAAAATACTACTTCTCCTCTCATATTGATGTTCTCCCTCACGGGTCATTCCCCTTTGACTACTGGGCCTGTAAACTGGACACCTGGCCTGAATTGGCGCAATATGCCTTACAGGAGCTTGCTTGCCCTGCTGGTAGTGTGTTATCTGAAAGAGTGTTCAGTGCTGCTGGATCAATCCTGACAGAAAGAAGGACACATCTGTCCACCCAAAATGTGGAAGATCTAACCTTCATTAAAATGAACCATGCATGGATTTCAAAAGATTTTGTCCCACCTTCCCCTCATGACACATAGGTTGGCTGCATAATGGCTCACTTTCTCCGCCTCTTGATCGTACTCCTGCAATTTCTCCATTTGCAGCTGCTGAACCTCCAGCCTACAAGTCAACATGTGCAATTTTTGGAAACCAGTCCATAACTGTCCTAACCCCCCCAGGTCTGGTATAAACAACTTGTGCACCCTGCCAAGTGACGGTACTCTGAGCAGGTGGTGGGGCCCACTGTTGGGCGACGGCACTGGCATAGGGCCCCTCATAGTACAAAAGGTGTGTCTGATGGTGGGGGTGCACACTCGCTGTTAGACACAACTCCATACTAGGAGGGACCCTGTGCCAGTGCCGTCGGCCACAAGTGGGCATAACATGCTTGCTCTGGGCAACATCACTTAAAAAATTTATCTATTATTGTCTTACATCTACATGTCCACCAAAAACATCAAAAGTTTGGCAATTTGCCCTATAGAGTCCTGCAAGTGGATCGACCGCCAGGGCACTGTGGTCCTCTGTAACGGGAAGGTCTGTTCAAGGGATGTGTCACGTGAGCAGTGACACGCTACGTGGCCTTGGGCATCCAATGAAAAGGGGGAATATTTTCATGGGATATGGAGATTTTGTATTGAACTGTTTACGCCACCTTTGCTTTCTGTTGAAAGTTGACCAGCGCTGCGGTGTAGAGCCTCAGAGACAGGTGTTGATGCAGCAGAGTTAGAATATCTCTCCACAGGCCACGCTTGTTGGATCAGGGCAGAATTATGTATTGGAAGGAACATGAATGGTGCTGTTAGATGTAGCAGTGTGTACTAGGTGCTGCTGGAAGAAATTGAGATCACACATTCAGGTGCAGTTTCCAAGGCTTTACTCGGAGTTAAGGTGTGCACACAAACCCTAAATGGAAAAATGTCAAAGGCAGTACGCTAACGTCAAGCCTAAAATCAATAAGGCATAGATATGACTCGCCAATTTGCATTTGGACTACCCATTTGATTATTACTTTACAGTTAACAAATAGTCACACTAAATTTCATTCAAAATCCGTATCTGTTTAGTGCTGCAATGTAAGCCACCCCAAAATATCCTTGCATTAAAAATTACCTACTGTTCTCCAACTACACCAACAGCTATTCAATTTTGTTAGTCACCATTTACTGTGCGATGAGGATTTGCCTGTGAATGTCAGTGGATGAAGGTGCAGAGAGTCATCATCAGGGATCTTAAAGGGATGTACATTTTCCAAGGCTTTTCTCGGAGTTGAGGTGTGCACACAAGGACGTTCCCTACGTTGTCCTCCAGGTGAGGGGCTCAGCGAAGTCACTGGTACATTGTGAACACACCTTTCCAGGACTCCTTAAAATAGCTGTGTTGTAAAGTTCACCAGTAGGCTAAATGGCCGCTGTCCCTTCTGCGCCCTAACATTACATAATAAATAGAAGTGTGTAGTTCAGGTGTATATAAGACAATGTTAATTGACATTAGTACACCAGCTCGATTTAAATTTTGACCCTCAAAAAGATAAACCCCTTTCATGGGATGATGCGTGAAGCGTTCTGCTAATGAATGATATTGTGGAGTTATGGGGACTGAGCCTGTGACATTCTCTGTGGGCCTCATGAAATATATACGGAGATTTAAACTTTGACGCTTTTCAAATCTATACCCCTTTAATGCGATGATGCAGGAACATTTTTTCAAATGATATTGTGGAGTTAGCAAGGCTGAGCCTGTGAGAGTCTCTGTGTGCCTCATGAAATATACAGCTCGATTTAAATTTTGGGCCTTTTCAAATCTATACACCTTTAATGGGATGATGCTGGAACAGTTTTTTCGAATGATATTGTGGAGTTAGCAAGACTGAGCCTGTGAGAGTCTCTGTGGGCCTCATGAAATATATACGGAGCTTTCCAATTAATTACCCCAAGACTAGTGTTGAGCGATACGATACTGCAAATATCGGGTATCGGCCGATATTAGCTGTATCGGGCTTTCGATTCCGAGTACCGATATTTTCGTCATATCGGATACCGGAATCGGATTTGTCACTGTCACTGTGAGTGTCCGTCGGTCGGGTCTGTCAGGAGTCAGCGGCACTTACCTGGCAGAAGATCTCCGGCGGTCACGTCCTGGACTGCTTGATGGCCGCCATTATCTTCTCCCTGGCGGTCACATGCAGTTTTTCGCGATAACTGCAGTGACTGCAGGGTAATCCCGGCCGTAAAGCAGTCCGATGACGTCACCGCCGGAGAAGCAGGTAATCAGCTGTGCTGCGCCGGGATGACAGGCTCTGCCTGTCAGTCTGATGTAGCAGAGCTGGATCGTCGTGGGACACTCGTTACTATTGACTGCGTCGGACAGGTGGTATACTGCTGTTTTTTTTTTTTTCATTTTTTTACAGGAGATCGATGGCGTCGCAGGACGAGACTGTAATAAAAGTAATGAAAACTGTGTTGTTTTTTTATTAAATTAAAAAACTTTTATATAAACATTCACCCGTTTAACTATTTATCAACAATTTAACTATTTACATACAGGGACCCTGTCCGGGTTATTTATAATTCTTTGGCAGGGGTGTTCCAGGTACCACCTGGTACTCTTCTGATGCTTGCCAAACATCCGAGACACCAAGGACCACCAGGACCTGATGACGTCGTGTGGCCTGTACAGTCAAGTCGTGACCCGCTATCTGTGTCTGTGTGGCCACCTCTTTCATCTCCCTCCGGGTCTGGAGCCCTATGTCCCGGACTGAACGAACCCCAGGGGGCCTAACAGGCGCCGGGTACGGGCCAGCTATAGTTATCATGTCCATAGCTGGGGCTGCTGAGGAGACCACTGAGGGAGGCTGGGGAGATTTACGGCGTGGGGTGGGCACTTGTGCAGAGGCCTGGATGTGGGAGGCTGAAGGCTCCGAGGGTCTCACAGGTTCCTGACACTCTGGGGAGTAGGGGTCGCACCTGGTAACATTTAGGGCGTACCATCCATTGTAACCCCAGTGTCGGGTGTAAGTCACCAAGTCTCCTGGCAACAGGTCCCTCCCCGGGTGTCCTTCTGGGAGGTGAGTCTCCACGTCCCGCCGGGTCACAAAGACTTCTAAATAAAGTCCAGGCTCCTGGATGAAGCCCCAACCACCTTTCAATTTAAAGCTCCGTACTGCACCCTTACGCCGCGGCTCCCTCAGGGTTCCTTTATCTTTTCTCATCCGGTCCTTATCTGCCCGGTCCTTCTCCAGGTTACGTTGCCGAAGTTTTTGGGATTCTCGCTGCTCCCTTTGTCGCTCTGCTTCCCGCTCCCAACGTCTCCACTCTTCCTCCTGACGCCGGTTGTAATTCTCCTCCACCAGCTGCTCCATGTCTCCACCATCAAACTGCAGCTTATGATGTCCGGTTTGCGGCAGCTCTCCTGGCGCCCCCCAGTCCTGGCGGCGCTCACCTGCGGAGGAAGCAGCCGGCTCTGGAACAGATGACAGTCGGGCTCCGGTACAGACAGGTAGACCTCTGCTGCCTGCGCGGCCTCCACCATGAGGACGGGTGTCGCTTCTTCTGTCTCAGCGACGGGGGCAGACAGCGGGATCTGGGGTGCTGCCGGTGCAGAGTTTTTTGCAGGAACGGGTGCCTCCACTGCGACAACGTCAACCGGATCACATTGCAAGGGCTCCTCTACTAGAACGGGTGCCTCACCTTCCGGTACAGACACTTCAGGGGTAAGATGGATTGGCGCCGCTCCAAGTTTAGTTTTAGGGCACGCCAGCTGGCTTCCATCCTGGCGACCTCCTCCCGGTGCCGGGCCAGGCCTCTTAGGGTATCCTCCGCTTCTTGCAGCGTAGGAGGGTTTCCAGGCCGGGTGCCCAACGGTGGTTCCGTGGCGATCGGGTCGCTTCCGTGGGGGGAGAGCTCTGACTGCTCCATCCCTTCACACTTCTGCTCGTGTCCATTAGCCATCTCTGCCAAGTCACATGTGTCATTAGCATCTGGAGAGGGCCCCTCTTTTGTAGGGAGGCGGGACCTTCGTGTTAGTTTCCGCACACTGAGGAGGATGAGGAGGCGGAACTGAAGAGCTGTGGGGCACGATCTTACATTGCAGTAACATTTAGACTGGTCGGCCATCGTTTTCACGCCACTGAGTGAGTGTACACCCACGAAGAGCACGCCCTTCTTCACCAGTGCCTCGTCGTGACGTAGATATGGCGGAAAAATGGCAAATACATTCTCTGATGATTTTAGCAATTCTCAAGCACAAAACCAGTTCACTTCAGGCACACAGGACTCGCTTATAGCGAGCTACAGAATCCTGTTCGTGATGCCCAAGTTGAGTCGCACAGAGCCAGAGGTTTTGGGGGTACTCGGCACCGAGCCCGTCGACTTCTATGAGGTATGTCACGGCTTTACCCGGCAATTGAATCAGAGTCTATTTTACTATGTAGAAGTGTATAAACTATAAATATATGTATATATATATGTCACAATGACATGTATATATATATATATATATATGTATTCTATGTGTGTATATTTTGTGTTTACAACGAAAGAAAGGTTTTTTTTTGTTGCGATTTTTTGTTCCCATAGACTTACATTGGACTTCCGGTATCGGAATCGGATATCGACGATATTTAGTGATATCGGCGATACCATTCCGATACGATATTTTTAGATATCGAGCAGTATCGCTCAACACTACCCAAGACTCTATACACCTGTTGGCTGGTGATACAGTACCCTTTGTGTACCCTACAGTACAGTACCCTATACAGTACCCAATACAGTACCCTACAATACCATTTTTCAAATTATTATATTCTTGTGTAATCAATACTGAGGCTGTGAGCTGTGAGAGTATGTCTGTTATTACGGAAATATATCCGAAGAGTTACCATTACCCCTACACTGTATACAGCTGTAGTCTTCAAATACATTACGCTTTTACTTCTTTTTATATTGTTGTCTAATCCATACTGAGCCTGGGAGCGTCTGTGTCTGACTCATGATATATATAACCACACTTCCAATATTTACAAAATACTAGTTATACTTGGTATCTGGAAGATACAGTACACTTTTTCAGCTTTTCAAATTTTAACCTACACTGTATACAGCAGTACAGTCCTCATACAGTACCGTATATCTGCTTTTTGTATTAGGCTCGAGTACATAATGAGTGAGCGTCTGTGTGTGAGTCTACAAATTACATTTCATCCACTATCGATGTTCGCCCCCACTATTCATTCCCCTTTCACTACTGGCCCTGTAAAGTGGACACCTGGCCTGAATTGCCACAATATGCCTTTACAGGACATCGCTTGCCCTGCTGCTAGTGTGCTATCTGAAAGAGTCTTCACAGAGAACTGCTGGATAAATCCAGATCCAAAACAGGACCCGCCTGTCACCAAAAAATGTTGGTGACTGAGCTCACCTTCATAAAAATTTGCCATGCCAGGGTTTGTAAGGATTTGGTACCACGTTCCCCAGATGACACATATAGGGGTTTGCCGAAATAATGGAAACACCTGGAGCAAAGTTAGTTAAATATGGTGTTGTTCCACCTTTTGCAGCGATTACAGCATCAGTACTACAAGGTTTGGATTCAGACAAGGTGTGAATTGTTTCACAACTAAATTTTTGCCCATTCTCCATTTTAAAGACCCTACACAGTCATTACAGTGACGATGGCGGCTGAAATAGACGTTTAAGTTGAATCTGTTAAATCGACCATAAATGCTCAATAATGTTTTGGTCTGCGGATTGTGGGGGCCAGATGACAAGCTCGACTTCATTGCAATGTTCCTCGTGCCATGCTTTAACACTTCTAGCTGTATGAATTGCTGCATTATCATCCTGAAAGATAGCGTTCCCCTCCAGAAACAGCTTGAGCCATAGAATGCACTTGTTTGACCAAAATAACAAAATAATCGCCGGCGCCGCTAATAATTCTTCCATGAAGGGATATCATTGGCCCAGCGGATGTTCACGAAATTGCACCAGAGATCATCACAGAACCTAAAACTTTTCTTACGTTTGGGAGAAGGCAGTCTGGATGGAATGCTCGTTTCGGCTGGCTACAAACGTTGACTCGTACGGAGGTGGGACATAGGGTAAACAATGATTCATCTGCGAATATCACAGATTTACACTGCTCGAGGGAACAATTATGGTGGTTTAAACACCACTCTAACTGCTTGGAAACATTTGCCAGTGAGAACAGCGTTTTCAAATTGCAGCTCTTCCATGGAATCCAGATTGTGCACACAGAAAAGTGACGTTGCCCTGAGCAGTTGGGGGGCCCATTCTTGGCAACGGCACTGGCACAGGGCCCCTCATTGTACAAAAAAGTGTCTCTGATGGTGGGAGGCGCCCTAGCCGTTAGACACACCAGCGTACTATGAGTGGCCCTGTGCCAGTGCCGTGACCCACCAGTGGGCCCACCCTGCTTGCTAAGGGCACAGCACTTGCAATAGTGACCTCTCCTGCTCCACCGCAGTGACGTGTTCCGCGTTTCATGACAGTGACATTCAGGTTAGAGAGCGCGATGACGTTACGTCTGTACGACCTCTGCCGAAACAGTCCAAGTGCAGAAAGCTGCAAGATGGTGACGCTGAGGAGTCCAGAGTACAGTAGTGCCCATCGAGGAGAGGCATTTCCTTTTTTGAAAATGCTTGTAGCAATGTATGGGAAGCATTATACACTGGAGAATGATAAATGGGGCCCATCATACACTGTAGCATCATCCATGGGGCCCACTGACACTTTTTGGCCAGGGCACACGAAAAACCTGAGCCAGCCTTGCCACCCACCCACATCTTTAGCCAAATAACCACCAGTTTTCAATGCGTTACTATTGTTATAAAGTAACTGAAGGTTGATAAACTTAAGGAATAAGAATTGATGTTGTTAGCATTGAAATGGGCACTGTAGGTGTCTTTCCTGCCCTCCACTGCATGACGACTTTGCTTCCCCATTGACTTCAATGGGGTTTCGTGTTTCGGCCGAAACCCCGACTTTTCAGCTAAGTCGGGTGATTTCGCTCGACTCGACTTTTCAGAAAGTCGGGTTTCACGAAACCCGACTCGACCCGAAAAACTGCAAAGTCGCTCTTCTCTACTGCTGAGTAAAAAAAAGAATGGGACCGATTATTTATATGCTCGTGTGACCTCAGCCAAAGGAGACAAGCGTGTTCAACTGTTTTACTTTTTTTCCCTTTATTGTTCTTTAATGGAACTAGTATATGAAAACAATATTATGTCAGTAGTCTTCAAATTTTATTTATGCATTTCCACTATAAAAACATTTAGCATAAATATTGTAACAAATATTTAATGTTGCCATAGTCTCCTACTGATTGATGCATATATGAAAACACTTAAAGGGAACCTGTCAGCAGGATCGTGCACAGTAACCTACAGACAGTGTCAGGTTGGCGCCGTTATACTGATGAAAATGATACCTTGGTTGATGAAATTCATCTTGTGTTTGTTTAGTTTTCATTTTTGAGTTAATGATATGCTTGTGCCTGTGGGGGTTGTGGGGGTCTTTTATGTGGTGCTCTGATACATAATAAACAGCATGACAGCATATCTATTGGGCATGTACAGTCATGGCCAAAAGTTTTGAGAATGACACAAATATTATATGTTCACATGATCTGCTGCCCTCTGGTTTTTATGTGTGTTTGACAGATGTTTTTTATCACAGACAGAAATATAATTGCAAACATATGAGTAACAAAAGCTTATATTGACAGTTAGAATGAGTTAATGCAGCAAGTCAATATTTGCAGTGTTGACCCTTCTTCTTTAGGACCTCTGCAATTCTCCCTGGCATGCTCTCAATCAACTTCTGGACCAAATCCTGACTGATAGCAGTCCATTCTTGCACAATCAATGCTTTCATTTTGTCAGAATTTTTAGGTTTTTGTTTGTCCACCTGTCTCTTGATGATTGACCACAAGTTCCCAATGGGATTAAGATCTGGGGAGTTTCCAGGCCATGGACCCAAAATCTCTATGTTTTGTTCCCCGAGCCATTTAGTTATCACCTTTGCTTTATGGCAAGGTGCTCCATCATGCTGGAAAAGACATTGTTGATCGCCAAGCTGCTCTTGGAGGGTTGGGAGAAGTTGCTCTTGGAGGACATTCTGGTACCATTCTTTATTCATGGCTGTGTTTTTAGGCAAGACTGTGAGAGAGCCGATTCCCTTGGCTGAGAAGCAACCCCACACATGAATGGTTTCAGGATGCTTAACAGTTGGCATGAGACAAGACTGGTGGTAGCGCTCACCTTGTCTTCTCCGAATGAGGCGTTTTCCTGATGTCCCAAACAATCGAAAAGGGGATTCATCAGAGAAAATAACTTTACCCCAGTCCTCAGCAGTCCACTGCCTGTACCTTTTGCAGAATATCAGTCTGTCCATGATGTTTTTTCTGGAGAGAAGTGGCTTCTTTGCTGCCCTCCTTGAGACCAGGCCTCTCTCCAAGAGTCTCCGCCTCACAGTGCGTGCAGATGCACTCACACCTGCCTGCTGCCATTCCTGAGCAAGCTCTGCACTGCTGGTAGCCCGATCCCGCAGCTGAAACACTTTTAAGAGACGGTCCTGGCGCTTGCTGGTCTTTCTTGGGCGCCCTGGAGCCTATTTGGCAACAATGGAACCTCTCTCCTTGAAGTTCTTGATGATGCGATAGATTGTTGACTGAGGTGCAATCTTTCTAGCTGCGATACTCTTCCCTGTTAGGCCATTTTTGTGCATTGCAATGATGACTGCACGTGTTTCTTTAGAGATAACCATGGTTAACAGAAGAGAAACAATGATGCCAAACACCAGCCTCCTTTTAAAGTGTCCAGTGGTGTCATTCTTACTTAATCATGACAGATTGATCTCCAGCCGTGTCCTATTCTAAACACCCACACCTGTGTTAATGGAGCAATCACTGAAAAGAGGTTAGCTGGTCCTTTTAACCCCTCTCTGACATTAGACGTACTATCCCGTCTATGAAACCCGTGCCAATCTGACCATGGAAGGGATAGTACGTCATAGGCGATTAGCTGCGCTCCCGGAGGGAGCGCAGCTAATCGCCGCCAGGTGTCAGCTGATTATCACAGCTGACACCCGTGACTGTGTGTCAGGAGCAGTCACGGACCGCTCCCGGCACATTAACCCCTAGCACACCGCGATCAAACATGATCGTGGTGTACTGGGGGCACAGGGAAGCATCGCGCAGGGAGGGGGCTCCCTGCGCGCTCCCCTGAGACCCTCAGACCAGCGCGATGTGATCGCGCTGTTCTGAGGGCTTCCTTCCTCCCAGGACCCGGATCCAAGATGGCGCCGGGGTCCTGGAGGGAGGCGACTTCCTCAGTGCCTGCTGACAGCAGGCACTGAGAAGCCTGCAGCTATGCCTGTGCGATCGCTGGTGTGACAGAATGCTGTGCACACTGTCACACCAGCGATCTGATAAAATACAGTGATGTCCCACCCTGGGACAAAGTAAAAAAGTAAAAAAAAATAAAAATAAACATGTTTTAAAAAAAAAATCCAAAATAAATAAAAAAAAAAAAATATTCCCCAATAAATTCATTTCTTCCTGTAAATAAAAAAAACAAAAAAAAAAGTACACATATTTGGTATCACCGCGTCCGTAACGACCCCCCTATAAAACTGTCCCACTAGTTAACCCCTTTAGTGAACCTCTTAAAAAAAACAAAGCAAAAAATCAATGCTTTATCATCATACCGCCGAACAAAAAGTGGAATAATACGCGATCAAAAAGACCGATATAAATAAACATGGTACCGCTGAAAACGTCATCTTGTCCCGCAAAAAACGAGCTGCCATACAGCATCATCAGCGAAAAAATAAAAAAGTTATAGCTTGCAGAATAAAGCGATGCAAAAATAATTATTTTTCATATAAAATTGTTGTTATTCTATAAAAGCGCCAAAACATAAAAAAATGATATAAGTGAGGTATCGCCGTAATCGTACTGACCCGAAGAATAAAACTGCTGCTTTATCAATTTTACCACACGCGGAACGATAAAAACGCCTCCCCCAAAATAAATTCAGGAATTGCTAATTTTTGTTCATTCTAACCTCCCAAAAATCGAAATAAAAAGCGATCAAAAAATGTCACGTGCACAAAAATGGTACCAATAAAAACGTCACCTCGTCCCGCAAAAAATAAGACCTCACTTGACTCTGTGGGCCAAAATATGCAAAAATTATAGCTCTCAAAATGTGGCGATGCAAAAAACTATTTTTTGCAATAAAAAGCGTCTTTTAGCGTGACAGCTGCCAATCATAAAAACCCGCTATAAATGGTAAATCAAACCCCCTTTATCACCCCCTTAGTTAGGGAAAAATAATAAAATAAAAAAAATGTATTTATTTCCATTTTCCCATTAGGGTTAGGGTTAGGGTTGCGGCTAAAGTTAGGGTTAGGGTTGGCGCTAAAGTTAGGATTAGGGTTAGGGTTGGGATTAGGGGTGTGTTAGGGTTAGGTTTGTGGTTAGGGTTGGGACTAGGGTTAGGGGTGTGTTGGGGTTAGGGTTGGAGTTAGAATTGGGGGGTTTCCGCTGTTTAGGCACATCAGGGGCTCTCCAAATGTGACATGGCGTCTGATCTCAATTCCAGCCAATTCTGCGTTGAAAAAGTCAAACGGTGCTCCTTCACTTCTGAGCTCTGCCATGCGTCCAAACAGTAGTTTATTCCCACATATGGGGTATCAGCGTACTCTGGACCCCAAGCGTTATTGTGCAATTTGTCCTATTTCTTCTGTTACCCTTGGGAAAATAAAAAACTGTGGGCGAAAATATCATTTTTGTAAAAAAAAAATGATTTTTTTGTTTTTACGGCTGTACATTATAAACTTCTGTGAAGCACTTGGGGCTTCATAGTGCTCACCACACATCTAGATAAGTTCCTTGTGGGGTCTATTTTCCAAAATGGAGTCACTTGTTGGGGATTTCCACTGTTTAGGCACATCAGGGGCTCTCCAAATGCAACATGACACCCCCAGACCATTCCATCAAAGTCTGCAATCCAAAACGTCACTACTTCCCTTCCGGGCCCCAACGTGTACCCATACAGTAGTTTTCTCCCACATATTGGGTATCAGCGTACTCAGGAAAAATTGGACAACAACTTTTGGGGTCCAATTTCTCCTGTTACCCTTGTGAAAATAAAATATTGGGGGCGAAAAAATCATTTTTGCAAACAAAAAAAAGATTTTTTATTTTACGGCTGTACGTTATAAACTTTAGTGAAACACCTGTGGGTTCAAAGTTCTCACCACACATCTAGATAAGTTCCTTGAGGGGTCTAGTTTCCAAAATGGTGTCATTTATGGTGGTTTCCACTGTTTAGGCAGATCAGGAGCTCTCCAAACACGACATGGCGTCCAGCCAATTCTGCGTTGAAAAAGTCAGACGGCGCTCCTTCCCTTCCAAACTCTGCCATGCACCCAAACAGTGGTTTACTCCCACATATGGGGTATCAGCGCACTCAGGACAAATTGCACAATAACTTTTGGAGTCTTGTTACCCTTGGAAAAATAAAAATTGGGGTGAAAAGATCATTTTTGTGGAAAAAATATGAGTTTTAAATGTTACGGCTCTACGTTATAAACTTGTGTGAAGCACTTGGGGGTTCAAATTGCTCACCAAAGATCTAGATAAGTTCCTTAGGGGGTCTAGTTTCCCAAATGGGGTCATTTGTGGGGGGTTTCCACTGTTTAGGCACATCAGGGCTCTCCAAATGCAACATGGCATCCAATCTCAATTCCAGCCAATTTTGGTTGGAAAAAGTCAAATGGTGCTCCTTCCCTTCCGAGCTCAGCCGTGCGCCCAAACAGTGGTTCCCCCCCACATATGGGGTATCAGCGTACTCAGGACAAATTGGACAACAACTTATGTGGTCCAATTTCTCCTGTTACCCTTGGGAAAATAAAAAATTAGTGACTAAAAGATAATTTTTGTGGGAAAAAAATAGGATTTTTTATTTTCATGCCCGGGCATTATAAACTTGTGTGAAGCACTTCGGGGTTCAAAGTGCTCACCAAAGATCTAGATAAGTTCCTTAGGGGGTCTAGCTTCCACTTGTGGGGGGTTTCCACTGTTTAGGCTCATCTGGGGCACTGCAAACGGAACATGACCCCCATCAACGTCTGCATTCCAAAACGTTACTACTTCCTTTCCAAGCCCTGACGTGCGCCCAAACAGTTTCCCCCCCCCCACATATGGGGTATCAGCGTACTCAGGACAAATTGGACAACAACTTTTGTGGTCCAATTTCCTTGGGAAAATTCAAAAATTTGGGACTAAAAAATCATTTTTGTGGAAAATTGTTTTTTTTTTTTCACACCCAGGCATTATAAACTTTTGTGAAACACTTGGGGGTTCAAAGTGCTCACAACAGATCTAGATAAGTACCTTAGGGGGTCTAGTTTCCAAAATGGTGTCACTTGTGGGGGTTTCCACTGTTTAGGCGCATCAGAGGTTCTCCAAACGCGACATGGCGTCCAATCTCAATTCCAGCCAATTTTAGTTTGAAAAAGTCAAACGGCGCTCCTTCCCTTACGAGCTCTGCCGTGTGCCCAAACAGTGGTTTTCCCCCACATATTGGGTATTGGCGTACTCAGGAGAAATTGCATAACAACCTTATCTGTCCATTTTCTCCTTTTACCCTTGTGAAAATAAAAAAAAAGTTTGTAAAAGATCATTTTTGTGGCTAAAAAGTTAAATATTCATTTTTTCCTTCCACGTTGCTTTAGTTCCTGTGAAGCACCTGAAGGGTTAATAAACTTCTTGAATGTGGTTTTGAGTACCTTGAGGGGTGCAGTTTTTAGAATGGTGTCACTTTTGCGTATTTTCTGCCATATAGACCCCTCAAAGTGACTTCAAATGTGAGGTGGTCCCTAAAAAAAATGGCTTTGTAAATTTTGTTGTAAAAATGAGAAATCGCTGGTCAACTTTTAACCCTTATAACTTCCTAATAAAAATTTGGGTTCCAAAATTGTGCTGATGTAAAGTAGACATGTGGAAAATGTTATTTCTTAACTATTGTGTGTGATATATTTCTCTGTTTTAAGGGAATAAAAATTCAAAGTTTGAAAATTGCAAAATTTTAAAAATTTTCGCCATATTTGCGTTCTTTTCAAAAATAAACGCAAGTTATATTGAAAAAATTTTACTTCTAACGTGAAGTACAATATGTCACGAGAAAACATTCTCAGAATCGCGCAGATCCGTTGAAGCGTTCCAGAGTTATAACCTCATAAAGAGACAGTGGTCAGAATTGTAAAAATTGGCCCGGTCATTAACGTGCAAACCACCCTTGGGGGTGAAGGGGTTAAGGCAGGGCGCAATGATGTTGAAATGTGTTTTGGGGATAAAGGTCATTTTCTAGCCAAATATTGACTTTGCAAGTAATTGCTGTTAAGCTGATCACTCTTTATAACATTCTGGAGTATATGCAAATTGCCATTAGAAAAAGTGAAGCAGTAGACTTTGTAAAAATTAATATTTGTGTCATTCTCAAAACTTTTGTCCATGAATGTAATTATTTTGTTTGATTTTATCCTTATGTTCATAAAAAAAAATCCGTCTGAAAATGGTGCCGGTGGCGCCTGCGCACTAACTGCTATCGTTGATCCGATGGCTGCTACAGCGCAGGCGCCAGCATCGCCGGCGCCATCTTGGAGGAGGTAATATTTTTTTCTCTAGCAAGATGGCGCAGTAGCAGCTATTGGATCACTGGCCTGTGCAGTAGCAGCTATGGGATCACCGGCCGGCGAAATTTTCAAATGGATTTTTTTTCTTTTCAGAATATAAGGACGAGATCAAACAAAATAATTACGCAATATGCACAATAGATTTGCAAGCATGATGCCGTTCAGGCGCCACCGCCAGTGCCTGCCTGCAGAAGAGTTTGTTTTTTTTTCCAAGCTATATATAATTTTCATTATGTAACCTAGGGGGCAGTTCACTGAAGGATCAGTGACCTGTCAGCAGTCGCAGTCTTCATTATGAATAGCTAAGCCGAGCACCACATGAAGCCCCCCCCACAGGTCACCCCGGAGTATGAGCATATCATTAACTCAAAACTCAAAATAAAGATTAAACAACAACCACAAGATCGATTTCATCAACTTAGTTATCATTTTAATCAGTATAATGGCACCGACCTGACAGTGTCTGTAGGTTACTGTATACAATCTTGCTGACAGGTTCCCTTTAAAGGTGTTGTCTAGAGTTGAGCAAAACAGGTCGGTCAGATTCAAAATAGACCGACTTTCGCCATAGCGTGAGGTCGGCCATGCGTATGGCGACCCGAGCGCCAAAGTCGGTTATCCCATAATGCTTGAAGGGCCTTTTCTCAGCCAATGAGCAAGGACGCAGACTGTGGGCAATGCGATGACATGGGCAGCGGCCAGCACCATCTTAGAGAAGGACATTGCAGTGATTGGCTTGCTTTGTGTGGCGTCACAGTGCCTATAAAAGCCCTCACTGTCGACAGCCATTTTACTTCTGCCGATCTTAGCGTAAGGAGAGGTTGCTGACACTGGTTCTCAGTAGGGAGAGCGTTAGGCAGGAAAAAAACAATAATTCTGTGCTTGTGCTGATAGCGATTAGCTCTACAGTTAGTGTGCAGTGACAAGGGAGGATTTTGTTGTGTGCAGCAGCGCTGGTTCTTAAACAGCCTGCCAGTGACAGGGGAGGAATTGCTTGTGTGCAGAAGCAGAGCTGATTATTTAGCTACCTGCCAGTGAGAGGGGAGGAATTTCTTGTTTGGAGCAGCAGAGCTGATTATTAGGCTGCCTGCCAGTGACAGGGGAGGAATTTCTTGTGTGCAGCAGCAGAGCTGATTATTAGGCTGCCTGCTACCTGTATTGCTGTGTGTACACTGCTGTGCAAAGTGCTTTTTAACACAGCACCTACACAGCACTAATACTTTTTTCTGCACAGTAACAGAGTGTTCATTTTTTCCCACACCGTATAGAGCTGTACGTTCCTCACACTACCTTGTACCGGCTGGTATCACGGACAAATACATGCTGACTATCTGTGTGTGACTCCGGAAATATATACAGAGATTTCAATTTTCCCCAAAACCGTATACAGCTGGTATCTTCTGATACAGTAACGTTTTTCTGGCTTGTGCATTATGGTCAAATCCATACTGAGAGAGCTTCTGTGTGTGACTACGGAAATATATACGGAGATTTAATTTTTCCCCAAAACCGTATACAGCTGTTATCTTCTGATACAGTACCATTTTTCTGTCTTCTATATTACGGTCAAATCCATACTGAGAGAGCGTGTGTGTGTTACTCCTGAAATACATACGGAGATTTCAAATTACCCCAACACTGTATACACCTGTACGCTACTGACACAGTGCACTTTTTATGCTTTTTATATTCTGGTGTAATCCATCCTGAGCCTGTGAGTGTGTGTGTTACTCCTGAAATATATACGGAGATTTAAAATTACCCTAACATTGTATACAGCTGTACGCTACTGAAACAGTATACTTTTTCTGCTTTTCATATTCTGGTCTACTCCATACTGAGCCTGTGAGCGTGTATGTTACTCCTGAAATATATACGGAGATTTAAAATTACCCCAACACTGTATACAGCTATACGCTACTGAAACAGTACACTTTTTCTGCTTTTCATATTCTGGTCTACTCCATACTGAGCCTGTGAGCGTGTGTGTTACTCCTGAAATATATACGGAGATTTAAAATTACCCCATCGCTGCATACAGCTGTATGCTACTGATACAGTACACTTTTTCTGCTTTTCATATTCTGGTGTTATCCATACTGAGCCTGTGAGCGTGTGTGTTACTCTTCAAATATATACGGAGATTGAAAATTACCCCAACACTGTATACAGCTGTACGCTACTGATACAGTACACTTTTTCTGCTTTTCATATTCTGATGTAATCCATACTGAGCCTGTGAGCGTGTGTGTTACTCTTCAAATATATACAGAGATTGAAAATTACCCCAACACTGTATACAGCTGTACGCTACTGATACAGTACACGTTTTCTGCTTTTCATATTCTGGTGTAATCCATACTGAGCCTGTGAGCATGTGTGTTACTCCTCAAATATATACGGAGATTGAAAATTACCCCAACACTGTATACAGCTGTATGCTACTGATACAGTACACTTTTTCTGCTTTTCATATACTGGTGTTATCCATACTGAGCCTGTGATCGTTTGTGTTACTCTTGAAATATATACGGAGATTTAAAATTACCCCAACACTGTATGCAGCTGTACCCTACTGATATAGTACACTTTTTATGCTTTTCATATTCTGGTGTAATCCATACTGAGCCTGTGAGCGTGTGTGTGTTACTCCTCAAATATATACGGAGATTTAAAATTACCCCAACACTGTATACAGCTGTACGCTACTGATACAGTATACTTTTTCTGCTTTTCATATTCTGGTGTAATCCATACTGAGCCTGTGAGCGTGTGAGTTACTCCTCAAATATATCTGGAGACTTAAAATTACCCCAACACTGTATACAGCTGTATGCTACTGATACAGTACACTTTTTCTGCTTTTCATATTCTGGTATAATCCATACTGAGCCTGTGAGCGTTTGTATTACTCCTGAAATATATACGGAGATTTAAAATAACCCCAACACTGTATACAGCTGTACGCTACTGATACAGCACACTTTTTCTGCTTTTCATGTTCTGGTCTACTCCATACTGAGCCTGTGAGCGTGTGTGTGTTACTCCTGAAATATATACGGAGATTTAAAATTACCCCAACACTGTATACAGGTGTACGCTACTGATACAGTACACTTTTTCTGCTTTTCATTTTCTGGTGTAATCCATACTGAGCCTGTGAGCGTGTGTGTTACTCCTCAAATATATATGGAGATTAAAAATTACCCCAACACTGTATACAGCTGTACGCTACTGATACAGTACACTTTTTCTGCTTTTCATATTCTGGTCTACTCCATACTGAGCCTGTGAGCATGTGTGTTACTCCTGAAATATATATGGAGATTTGAAATTAACCTAGCACTGTATACAGCTGTACGCTTCTGATACAGTACACTTTTTTGCTTTTTATATTCTGGTGTAATCCATACTGAGCCTATGAGAGTCTGTGTCTGTTACTCCGCAAATATATACGGAGATTAATATTTTTCACCCTCACCCTATACAGCTGTACGCTTCTGATACAGTACCATATAGCTGTTGGTATTTTGGGTACATTTTCACAAACATGAGGAAGTATGGTGCATCTGCTGGTAGTGCCAAAAGCACAATAGCACCTAAGGCAGGAGGTGTTGAGCCTGTATCATCGTCTGGCTCCAGAAGGCCTGGAAGGCTCCCTTTTCTGGGAATACGTAAACCGCTTTTAAAGCCGGAGCATCAGGAACAGGTTTTGGCTTACATTGCCGAAACAGCCTCCAGCTCTATTGCCTCCTCTTCTGAAGTTTCAAAAACTCCAAGCACTGAGTCGTCAGTGCAGGCTTCTGGTCAGGAACAATCCCTTTCCTTGTGTCTTTCACCCCCACCAAAAGGTAAGGATGCGGCAGGCCACACTTCAGATTACTCCATGGAGCTCTTTTCACATACCATGCCTGGGTTATCAAGTCAAATCCTGAATTCCCCAGTCCAACATGAATCTGACATGGAGTGCACTAATGCACAGCCACTGCTTTATGATTGTGCTGGTACATTCAACCGGAGCACTACATTGCCCTCGCAGTCTACTGAGCCAGAATGTGACCCTGATGAAACTCAGGTGCCCCTTCCTGCATACTATACCACCTTACACGGTGACAGAGAGGAAGGTGTAGATGAAATTGAAGAGGAGGTGATGGATGACCCAGTTGTTGACCCTGATTGGCATCCAGTGGGGAAGAGGGTGCCGCTGGCAATAGCTCAGAAGAGGAGGAGGATTCGCAGCAGGTATCGACATCGCAGCTGGGATTATCTGGCAGGCCCGTAGCAGTCCAAAAAGGTGTTAAAAAAAAGAGTTCCAGGACAGCTTGGCCAGACGGTCAAATTAGCACAGCGTGCAAGCCCTGAAAATTTATACCATAGTAGGAAGAGTCCAGTGTAGCACTTTTTTGACCAAAATCCGATTGATGAGGCAAAGGTTATCTGTAAGAAGTGCGGAAGGACCTTTAGCCGAGGGAAAAATCTCAGAAATTTGAACACCAGTTGCATGCTTAGACATTTAATGAACATGCACTTGCAAGCGTGGACGGACTACAAAACCTCAGGTAGCACATGTGCACTTGCTCCGACTGAAGGTAGCCAGCAACGCTCCATCACTTCCCCACTGTAAGCCCACCGGTTGGCACACCACCAGCAAGAAATGTTGAGGTGTCGTCGCAAGGCCAAAGCAGTCAGGGAATCACAATGTTTTTGCAACAAAAGACTGCATCTAGGCTATCACCACCACCATCACCATCACCAACCCCCTCTCAGTCCGTCATGTCCACCGATAGTTCCACCATATGCAGCTCTCAAGTTCAGCTCACCTTAGCAGACACTCTAAGTAGGACAAGAAAGTACTCATCCTCTCATCCGCGTACACTGGGTTTGAACGCCTACATTGCCAAACTGATCTCATTAGAGATGATGTCCTTCCATTTGGTTGAAAGCGCAGCGTTCAAAGACCTCATGGCCTATGCTGTCCCATGCTATGACCTACCCAGTCGGCACTTCTTTTCTAGAAAAGCCATCCCTGCCCTCCACCTGGATGTGAAAGACCGCATTTTCCATGCACTCAAACAATCAGTGAGTGGAAAGGTGCACCTCACAACAGATGCATGGGCCAGTAGGCATGGCCAGGGCCGTTACTTGTCCTTCACTGCGCACTGGGTTAATGTGGTGGATGCAGGGTCCACAGGGGACAGCGGCGGTGGGACAGTGCTGCCTAGCCCACGGTATAGGCAACAGTTGGCTGTAGGCATTTGACCCTCCTCCTCCAGAAGCGAAAGCTCGTCAACAGAGCGCAGTCGCACGAGCACTCCATCCGCAACTGCCAGTGTTGCACACGAGGTGTCCCACTATCGAACAGCTAGTGGTAAGCGTCATCAGGCTGTTTTAAAAATGATGTCTTTGGGCGACAACAGACACACCGCGGAGTTACTGGCCGACTACTTGCAGCGAGAAACTGAATCATGGCTGGGCAGCATACATCTTGAGCCAGGCAAGGTAGTCAGTGATAACGGCCGTAATTTTGTGGCGGCCATAGCTCTGGCAAAACTCAGACACATACCTTGCCTGGCTCACACCTTGAACTTGGTGGTGCACTGCTTCTTAAATAATTATCCAGTCCTGCTCCATAAAGTGCGAAGACTGTGCTCGCACATCCGTCGCTCCGCCCGTAGACTCCAGTCGTATGCAGAGGCTGCAGCAATCGCTCCATCTCCCCAAGCACCGCCTAATCATAGACGTTGCAACAAGGTGGAACTCCACCATGCACATGGTTGAGAGGCTGTGCGAACAGAAGCAGGCTGTAATGCATTTGTGGGAGGATACATGGGCAGGCAGTTTGAGGGCAGACATGGAGTTGTCGGGTGTGCAGTGGTCAAAGCTGAAAGACCTCTGTAAAGTCCTTCAGTGTTTTGAGGAATGCACACGGCTGGTAAGCACAGATGACGCCATCACAAGCATGAGCATCCCACTTATGCGTCTGCTCATGCAAACTTTGACGCACATTAAGGATCAGGCGTCTGCAGCGGAGGAGACAGAGGAGGAAGAGGGAAGCCTTGATGACAGTCAGCCATTGTCTGCTCAGGGAACTGTCCTGGACGAGGTGGAGGAAGAAGAGGAGGACGATGAGGGGGATGATTATTTGGGGGAGGAGGATGCTTCTCAGGGAGCAAGAGAAAATGTTGGCTTGCCAAGTTCAGGTCCAGGGTTTGTGCGTGACTGGAGGGATGTGGTTTTGGCAGAAAGTGCTCCTCCACCCACCACTGGCAGTGTGTCACTGACACCTGGAACATTGGCCCACATGTGTGATTATGCCTTGCGGATCCTAAAAAGGGACCCCGCATTGCCAAAATGATGAAGGATGATGACTACTGATTGGCCAGCATCCTCGATCCAGTGTCATGTGTGCATTGCCACGAAGATCGTCGCGGTTGCACATTTTGACTTCTCACAGCTGAGCTGCTGTTTCTTTGTGTTTGGCAGCTAGGGAGTTAATTCTGTCCGTGCTCGGTGCTGGACTGGGTGCAGTTTCTCCCGGCTGCAATTGATTATTTGTTGATTGGTTTCCTTTAAATTCCTGGTTGTCTGCTTGGGGAGTTGCCAGTGAAACCTTCATGCAGACCACAGATAGGAATGAATCTGTATAGACTTTAGTTGTGAGCTCCTTAGTTGTTCTAAGCTCAACTTGGTTAGAGTTTATTTCCCAGACCATTTATGTTCCTTTGGTGTTTGAGTGTGTATGCAAGCGAGTGTTATCCTGTCTGTCTTATATGTCTAATCTGTGTATTTAGCTAAGATCAGCCCATATCCCTTTGGTGGTAGTCAGGATCCTTCTTAGGACTGATTACAGGGTTCAGGGTCTGATAGGAGACAGGGTTAGGTTGGTGACTTGGACCTCTGAACCATTATCAGTACCTCCAAGGTGAGGGATTAGTTAGGACCCCAGTTTAGGGTCAGGTTAGATCCCGGTCCACCTCTTTCCTGTTTCAGCTCATCAAGTCCTCAAGATTAACCCTGGGTTCAGCAGATATCGTGTCAGGTAAATCTATTCTATACTTACATGCTGATGTTGCTATACTAGTTGTTGTATAGAGTGTTGTTCCTGTATTAATAGTTTACTGACATTGTATACATATCATTAGACAGCGTGACATTTTCACTGGCCATAAAAATTATCTCCAGTTACCATGGATCCAGTAGCCCAGCTGGCTCTGCAGTTGCAGGGATTATCCATGGAGCTGACGGACATTAAGTCCAAAGTTTTGTCTCCCCTGGAGCAAACCAGAGTTGAACCTAAGGTAGCTCTCCCGGACAGGTTCACTGGTGGGCGAGACAAATTTTTCACCTTCCGGGAGGCATGTAAATTGTATTTTCGGCTTCGGCCTCGATCATCAGGGAGTGAGGAGCAGAGAGTGGGAATTGTTATCTCACTTCTGCAAGGGGACCCTCAATCCTGGGCATTTTCCCTTCCTCCGGGATCCCCGGCTCTACTGTCTGTAGATCAATTTTTTACTGCCCTGGGATTGGTATATGATGACCCAGATCGGGTCTCTCTTGCTGAGACAAAATTACGTAAGATACAGCAGGGAGATCGTCCGGCAGAGGAATTTGCTTCTGAGTTTCGTAGATGGGCCACAGATACTCAGTGGAATGACCCAGCTCTTAGGAGCCAGTTTTGTCATGGGCTTTCTGATAAATTAAAAGACGTTTTGGCTCAGTATGAGTCTCCTCCTTCTCTGGAGGCTGCTATGGCCTTAGCTATCCGTACTGATAGACGGCTTCGGGAGAGGGGTGAGGTAACCCCACTCCCTGTTGTTTCTCCACCTACCACTAAAGTCCCTTATGTTGAGGTTCCCTTGTCTGTTCGGATGAGCCTATGCAGTTGGGAGGGACATCATTTCGTAGGAGGGGATTGGCGGTACGCCGCAGGACTAGAAGATGTTTTTTCTGCGGGAAAGAGGGACATTTTGTTGGAGAATGTCCATCCCGTGCCTTGTTGAGCCAAAAGTCGCCGGAAAACTGTTAATCCCAGGTTGTGTGGTGGACGACAACCTGGGAGTATGTATTTCATCCGCCAAGTTCTTCTCAGTTCCTTGTACCAGTGGAGGTGGTAGTTGGTACGAGAGTGGAGAGATTGTCTGTTCTTCTTGATAGTGGTTCCGGGGCTAATCTGGTTGACGCTCAGTTTGCTCAGGCTCAAGGTATGCATCTGAGTGTATTGGTCAAACCGATCCCTATATTCTCCATTGACGCCAGGCCTCTTGGCCAAGGTAGCTTTGTTCATGAGGTTCATAACATTGACCTTCGGGTAGGGGCAATACATAGGGAACAATTATCTTGTTATGTGTTGGAGGGTCTACCTACTCCCATTGTGTTGGGACTTCCTTGGTTGGTTAAACATAACCCTGTGATTAATTGGCAGTCCAGAGAAATAAGCCAATGGGGTGAGTTTTGCAAAAGCAACTGCATGAACACAGTCATCAGTGCGGTCGTGCCTAGTACATTGCCTCCTTTTTTGGAGGATTTTGGGGATGTTTTCTCTGAGGAGGGGTGTCAGGAGTTGCCTCCTCATCGCGTGTATGACTGCTCTATTAATCTCCTTCCTGATGCTAAGTTGCCTAAAGCTAGGTTGTATAATCTTTCTGGTCCTGAGAGGCAGGCTATGAAAGATTATATTTCTGAAAGTCTGGCCAAAGGGCATATTAGACCTTCATCTTCCCCAGTAGCCGCGGGGTTCTTCTTTGTGAAGAAGAAAGATGGAGGCCTACGCCCTTGCTTGGATTTCCGCGAACTTAATCGGATTACTGTTCGAGATCCGTATCCACTCCCTCTTATTCCTGATCTCTTCAATCAAATTGTTGGCGCCAAATGGTTTTCTAAATTGGATCTCAGGGGGGCGTATAATCTGATTAGGATAAAAGAGGGGGATGAGTGGAAAACGGCGTTTAACACGCCGGAGGGACATTATGAGAACCTAGTCATGCCTTTTGGTCTGACTACTGCACCAGCAGTATTCCAACATTTTGTTAATGACATTTTTCGTCACCTTGTGGGGCTGTTTGTGGTTGTATATTTGGACGACATTTTAATTTACTCGCCAGATCTTGTGTCTCATCAGGAGCATGTGAGACAGGTGTTGCAGATCTTGCGAGACAATAAATTATACGCCAAACTGGAGAAGTGTGTATTTGCCATACAGGAACTTCAGTTTTTGGGTTTTTTGGTGTCAGCCTCCGGTTTCCGTATGGACCCTGAAAAGGTGAGAGCAGTGCTTGAATGGGATCAGCCAGGGGATCTTAAGGCTCTGCAGCGTTTTTTGGGGTTTGCTAACTACTACCGGAAATTTATTTGTAATTTCTCATCTGTCGTCAAACCTCTCACTGACATGACAAGAAAAGGGACGGATTTTTCTAAATGGTCGGACAAAGCTTGCCAAGCCTTTTCCTCTTTGAAGAAATGTTTTGCTTCGGCACCCGTTCTCATCCAACCAGATGCATCTCAGCCGTTCATTGTGGAGGTGGATGCGTCTGACGTAGGGGTGGGTGCTATATTGTCCCAGGGTCCGTCCCCTGGTAAATGGCATCCGTGCGCTTTCTTTTCTAAGAAATTGTCGTCCGCCGAAAGGAATTATGATATCGGCAATAGGGAACTTTTGGCCATTAAGTTAGCTTTTGAAGAATGGCGTCACTTTTTGGAGGGGGCAGTCCACCCGGTTACCGTTATTACTGATCACAAGAACCTGTTGTATTTGGAATCCGCTAAGCGTCTGAATTCCAGACAAGCTCGATGGTCGTTGTTTTTTACCAGGCTTAATTTTGTCGTCACTTATCGCCCGGGGTCTAAGAATGTAAAGGCTGATGCTTTGTCTCGCAGTTTCCCAGGGGCCGGGAAAACGGATGACCCGAGTCCTATCCTTCAGGAGGGGGTGGTAGTGTCGGCTGTATTTTCTGAGCTTGAGGAGGAGGTGTTAGAGGCTCAGGGGGACGCCCCTGCAGGACCTCCAGGGAGACTGTTTGTCCCAAATCTGTTGAGACAAAAGGTTATTGAGGCACATCATAATTCTGCTCTAGCAGGACATCCTGCTACTTTAGATCTCCTTTCTCGCCGGTTTTGGTGGCCTAATGCTAATAAAGATGTTATAACTTTTGTCGCGTCATGTGGGGTGTGTGCTCGCTCTAAAACCCCTCATACCCGTCCGTCTGGGACCCTTTTACCCTTGAAACTTCCGGAGCGTCCATGGACTCATTTATCTATGGACTTCATTACGGACCTTCCTCCGTCGTCAGGGAATACTGTCATACTGGTGGTTGTTGACAGGTTCAGTAAGATGGCACATTTCGTTGCTCTTCCTGCACTCCCTAATGCTAAAACTCTGGCGCAGGTGTTCATTAGGGAGATCGTTAGACTTCATGGGTTGCCTTCTGATGTGGTGTCAGATAGGGGGTCTCAGTTTGTGTCCAAATTTTGGAGGGCATTTTGTTTACGTCGGGGGATGCAATTGTCATTTTCCTCGGCTTTTCATCCGCAGACCAATGGTCAGACAGAGCGTCTGAATCAGAGCTTAGAGACATATCTCCGGTGTTTTGTCTCAGAGAACCAAGAGGACTGGTCTTCTTTCTTGCCTCTGGCAGAGTTCGCTCTTAACAACAGGCGGAGCGAGTCCACTGGTAAGTCCCCGTTTTTTGGGGCATATGGTTTTCATCCTCAGTTTTGTACTTTCAATGGGGGGGCCCTTCTGGGGTTCCTGAGGAGGAGCGTTTCTCGTCGTCACTTGCTTCTGTGTGGAGAGGTGTATTGAATAATCTGAGTGCGATGGGGAACCGTTACAAACGTATGGCTGATAAGAGGAGAGTTTCTGGTCCAGATCTGAATGTGAACGATCTGGTATGGTTGTCTACCAGGAATATAAAACTTAAAGTGCCCTCCTGGAAATTGGGTCCCAGATTCATCGGGCCGTACAGGATCAGTTCCATAATTAATCCTGTGGCATTTCGTCTGGACCTCCCTCCTACGTTTAAAATTCATAATGTGTTCCACAAGTCATTACTTAAAAGGTATGTGGCACCAGTCATACCGTCACCTCTACCTCCTCCTCCTGTGTTGGTCAATGGTAACTTGGAATTTCAAGTATCAAAGATCATTGACTCACGTCTGAATCGCCGGTCCCTTCAGTACTTGGTGCATTGGAAGGGGTATGGTCCAGAGGAGAGGACGTGGGTCCCTGCGTCTGATGTTAACGCAGATCGTTTGGTTCGGACCTTCCACAGAACTCACCGGGCAGGCCTGGCCCTGAGGGTCCGGAGGCCCCTCGTAGAATGGGGGGTGCTGTCATGTGTGCATTGCCACGAAGATCGTCGCGGTTGCACATTTTGACTTCTCACAGCTGAGCTGCTGTTTCTTTGTGTTTGGCAGCTAGGGAGTTAATTCTGTCTGTGCTCGGTGCTGGGACTGGGTGCAGTTTCTCCCGGCTGCAATTGATTATTTGTTGATTGGTTTCCTTTAAATTCCTGGTTGTCTGCTTGGGGAGTTGCCAGTGAAACCTTCATGCAGACCACAGATAGGAATGAATCTGTATAGACTTTAGTTGTGAGCTCCTTAGTTGTTCTAAGCTCAACTTGGTTAGAGTTTATTTCCCAGACCATTTATGTTCCTTTGTGTTTGAGTGTGTATGCAAGCGAGTGTTATCCTGTCTGTCTTATATGTCTAATCTGTGTATTTAGCTAAGATCAGCCCATATCCCTTTGGTGGTAGTCAGGATCCTTCTTAGGACTGATTACAGGGTTCAGGGTCTGATAGGAGACAGGGTTAGGTTGGTGACTTGGACCTCTGAACCATTATCAGTACCTCCAAGGTGAGGGATTATTTAGGACCCCAGTTTAGGGTCAGGTTAGATCCCGGTCCACCTCTTTCCTGTTTCAGCTCATCAAGTCCTCAAGATTAACCCTGGGTTCAGCAGATATCGTGTCAGGTAAATCTATTCTATACTTACATGCTGATGTTGCTATACTAGTTGTTGTATAGAGTGTTGTTCCTGTATTAATAGTTTACTGACATTGTATACATATCATTAGACAGCGTGACATCCAGGCTGTAAAGGCAAATTACAGAACATCATGCCACAGGAGAACCTAGAGCTAATATTGGTGAACAAACAAGCAACTCTGGTAAACCGTTTGTTAGAGGCATTCCCAGCAAACAACAGTGGTGCAGGTTCTACCACGAGCCGTACTGGGCCAAATGGATGAGGTGTTTGTGGTGCACACAGCCGAAGAAGCATTGGAGACAGCGGTTTCATGACCATGTTGTGGATTGATTTCTCCAGGACAGCTCACACGCCTGGTAATAATGAATCTATAGCAACAGACAGGAGACAGCAGTTGTCAACTATGGTTACAAATTACTTCTCCTCCCCTATCGATGTTCTCCCTCACCGGTCATTCCCCTTTGACTACTGGGCCTGTAAACTGGACACCTGGCCTGAATTGGCACAATATGCCTTACAGGAGCTCGCTTGCCCTGCTGATAGTGTGCTATCAGAAAGAGTCTTCAGTGCTGCTGGATCAATCCTGACAGAAAGAAGGACCCGTCTGTCGACGCAAAATGTTGATGATCTAACCTTCATTAAAATGAACCATGCATGGGTTGCAAAGGATTTTGTCCCACCTTCCCCTGATGACACATAGGTTGCCAGCAAAATGGCTCGCTTTGTCCTCCTCTTCCTCGGACTTCTCCAATTCCTCCATTTGCAGCTGCTTTATGTCCATTATACACCTCAATATATGCCATTTTTGCCACCTCTATATCTGGACTGTCCCCCCTGGGCCTCCACCCCCTAAATTTTTATATTCTGGTGTGATCCATACTGAGCCTGTGAGAGCCTGTGTCTAACTCTGGCAAAATATACAGAGATTTTCAATTTCCCCAACCCTGTATACAGCTGTATGCTTCTAATACATTACCCTTTTTCAACTTTTTATATTCTGGTGTGATCCATACTGAGACTGTGAGAGCCAGTGTCTGACTCTGGCAAAATAAACGGAGATTTACAATTTTCTCAACCCTGTATACAGCTGTACGCTTCTAATACATTACCCTTTTTCAACTTTTTATATTCTGGTGTGATCAATACTGAGCCTGTGAGAGCCAGTGTCTGACTCTGGCAAAATATACAGAGATTTACAATTTCCCCAACACTGTATACAGCTGTATGCTTCTAATACATTACCCGTTTTCTACTTTTTATATTCTGGTGTGATCAATACTGAGCCTGTGAGAGCCCAGTTTCTGACTCTGGCAAAATATACAGAGATTTACAATTTCCCCAACGCTGTATACAGCTGTACGCTTCTAATACATTACCCTTTTTCTACTTTTTATATTCTGGTGTGATCAATACTGAGACTGTGAGAGCCAGTGTCTGACCCTGGGAAAATATACAGAGATTTACAATTTCCCCAACTCTGTATACAGCTGTACGCTTGTAACACATTACCCTTTTTCTACTTTTTATATTCTGGTGTGATCCATACTGAGCCTGTGTCTGACTCTGTCAAAATATACGGAGATTTACAATTTCCCCAACCCTGTATACAGCTGTACACTTCCAATACATTGCCCTTTTTCTACTTTTTATATTCTGGTCTAATCCATACAAAGCCTGTGAGCGTCTGTCTGTTACTCTGGAAATAAATACAGAGATTTAAAATTACCCCTAGACTGTATACAACTGTACGCTTGGGATACAGTACCCTTTTTGGCAGAAAGTCCTCCTCCCCCCACCACTCTAAGTGCATCATTGACACCTGTAACATTGGCCCACATGTGTGATTATTTATTGTGGATCTTTTTATATTCTTGTGTAATCCATACTGAGCCTGTGAGCATCATTGTCTGACTCCTGAAATATGTACGGTGATTTCCAATATTTTCCCTAGACTATATATACCTGGTATCTGCTGGTACAGTACACCTTTTTCTTCTTTTTATATTATTGTGTAATCCATCTAAACTGTAAAGCGCTGCGGAATATGATGGCGCTATATAAATAAAGATTATTATTATTATTATTATAATCCATACTGAGCATGAGAGCGTCTGTGACTGCCTCCTGAAATATATACAGAGATTTAGAATATTTTCACTATACTATATATACCTGGTATCTGCTGATACAGTCCCCTTTTTCTTAATATATTCTGGTGTGATCCATACTGAGCCTGTGAGAGTCTGTCTGTTACTCCAGAAATATATACGGAGATTTAACAATTACCCCTAGACTGCATACAGCTGTACGATTGGGATACAGTATCCTTTTTTGCAGTGGAAAGTGGACTGGTCGTCGTGGGCCAGTTGAATGGCCACCAAGGTCTCCCAATCTGATCCCATTAGAATTTTATCTTTGGAGTCATCTGAAGGCAATTGTTTATGCTGTGAAGATACGAGATGTGCAGCATCTGAAACAACGGATACTGGAAGCCTGTGCTAGCATTTCTTCTGCGGTGTTGCTGTCAGTGTGTCAAGAGAGGGAAAAGAGGTTTGCATTGACAATCCAACACAATGGGCAGCACTTTGAACACATTTTATAAGTTGTCATAAACTTGTAAATAACTAATGAAAGAATAAAGTTATGTTAAAACCAAGCACACCATCGTTTTTCTTGTGAAATTTTCAATAAGTTTGATGTATCACATGATCCTCTTCCCATTGAAAAAAATAAAGTTGGATCCAAAATGGCCGACTTCAAAATGGCCACCATGGTCACCACCCATCTTGAAAAGTTTTCACCCGCCCATATACTAATGTACCACAAACAGGAAGCTGATATCACCAACCATTCCCATTTTATTTAGGTGTATCCATATAAGTGGCCCACCCTGTACATACATGTGCTAAATAAATTAAGTTATATAACTTAGTAAAACAATTCAATTCTGTCATTTCCCCTGGTTGTTTCGTATGTACTCCAGTTCACAGCATGGCAGCTCCACTTCTTACCCTGTACTGCACACAGAAGAGTTGTGTTGTCATGTGACTAGTGTTTATGTGATGAGGACTGGTTGACTACCCAGTTCAGTAGCCAAGCCAGGGGCCTTCATTGTTGCAGATGATACATAGACCGATATGTTGGCTGACTTAGCTATTGAAATGATCAGTTACTTCACCAAAAGTTCACTCTATAATCTGGAGAGGAGGATATTTGGAATAATCATTTAGTTGATGTGTCTTCTTTATAAAAAGGACAAGGCCTTTAATGTTACATCATATAATCCACAAGAAAGAAATTTTGAACATTTGTATTGCCAGCTACTATAGAGTTCATATTCTTCATTTTCAGTTAAGAAAACCTTTTTCATAACATGAATCTATTTACATAGATCCCCCACATACAAAGGAAAAAAAGTCCCAGTTTTACCCAATATCAATAGTTAGTAATTTTTAAATGTATTTATTGATAAATTAAACAATTTTGGAAAAAAACTAATTTCATCATGTTCTTCAGGTATCCATAGGTGTTATACTCATTTTCTGGGCTTCTTCGATCACTGGGGGCTTATCTCCTCCTGAAGACATAGAAAATATATGGAAAATAGTGTATGGAAAATATGACAGCTCTCAAAATAGCTACATTTAATAAATTAAGCTCGGTCAACATACAAATAAGAATAGCTTTGAAAGTTGAGGTGAGAAATGTTGTGACCTATACATTTAAAAATACTTAAAAAGCACAATCCATTTGCATACATTTTGCCTCATTAATTGTAACTATAAATCCTAGTTAAAATTTAAGAACAGTATTCCTTATACATTTACCTATTTGATTGATGGTTAAGACCCTCAAATACCGTTGCAGTTTTTGAGTAAGACAAATGTCTGCACCAGACGTATCTAAATTCTTTTAAACCTTTACAAAATCATAATCATCATTCTAGAGATCAATTGAAGCAGACTGCTGGTCTTTGAGAGGAAGGGTACCGTCTATATTTGTTTCTGTTGTATTTCTAGAAAACTTACGAGTTCTTCTCATGCTCTGGATGCGTTCAGAGAGGTGTTTCCTGAATTTTTTGGTGAGGAAGCAGTAGATGATGGGGTCAAGCATACAGTTGGTGCTCATGATGCACAGAGTTACTTGATGGGCATCATTCAAGGTTTGGAGAAATCCACAGTCATTTTCATGCCACAATCCTAAAACGGTCAAGGTCCAGGGTCCATGAACAATATGATGTGGCACAAAGCAAATTACAAAAACACCTAGAACAGTGGCCACCATATGCACAGCACGGCGCTTCATTTCTGCACTCTGTCTAGCTTGCACTGACTGGATGACTAAAGTCTTAAAAATCACTAAATTGCACACTAAAATAAGGAGGAATATAAGAAAGAACATAGCAATCAAAACAAAGTTAATGGCAGCCACAGGAACTCTGTTTTTAGTACTGTATTCTTCAAAGCAGCGGGTGTTGTTCTGACCATCATTGTTTACTGTCTGGTTGGTCCCAGGAATTATAAGAAAGTACAAAGAGCTAGAAAATATGAGTATCCAAACACATGCTGAGATACATTTTGCTCTGAATCTGGCAGTGGACTGGGCAGTCTCTACTGGTCTCGTAACAGCTTGATATCTGTTGTAACTGATGACTCCAAGAAAAGCAATGGAACAGTACGTGTTAATAAAAAAGAAACAGCCTGCCACATTGCAGAGAAAGTCTGGCATTATCCAGTTCCCTCTATTTTTGTAATATACAATCCAGAGCGGCAGTGTCACCAAAAATAGGAGGTCAGCAACTGTTAAATTTATCATAAATATTTTAATTTCACTCAGCCTTTTAGTTGGATAAACTTTAGCAAAACCCATAGCACGTAGCTGTTGGCAATGAATCCAATGACAAAAATAAGGCTATATGATACTGTAAAAAGGGAGTATCTAAAATCTGAATCCACTCTGCATTGGTCCTGTGTACTTAGTGTTTTCTTGTGGAGACATATTCCCTATAGTTAGATTCAAAGACTTCAATAGGATTTGTGTGCACCTTAAAAAGAAAAAACAGAAATAATGAATTAGCAGTGATAATTCTAGTGTATGTAGAGATATTAGCAAAAAAAACCCCAGAAAATATGTACAATAAATTGGCAACATTGCTTGTCTCAAATCCGTGTCTTAGCTACATGATTTCTATAGTAAAACAATGACGAGAAGTTGGTTACCTCACTGACGCCACTACTTAGATATTTCCCATTATTGCTTGTTCATGATGATTAAAGAAGGTTAACTTTAGGAAAAGATATTAGCAATAGTGATATCTGGAGGAATTCTGACAATTTACTGACAGCCCTGTTACTTCTTTCAAGTGCCCTGAAGAAGATTTCTCAGAACTAGTGTTGAGCGATACGATACTGCAAATATCGGGTATCGGCCGATATTAGCTGTATCGGGCTTTCGATTCCGAGTACCGATATTTTCGTCATATCGGATACCGGAATCGGATTTGTCACTGTCACTGTGAGTGTCCGTCGGTCGGGTCTGTCAGGAGTCAGCGGCACTTACCTGGCAGAAGATCTCCGGCGGTCACGTCCTGGACTGCTTGATGGCCGCCATTATCTTCTCCCTGGCGGTCACATGCAGTTTTTCGCAATAACTGCAGTGACTGCAGGGTAATCCCGGCCGTAAAGCAGTCCGATGACGTCACTGCCGGAGAAGCAGGTAATCAGCTGTGCTGCGCTGGGATGACAGGCTCTGCCTGTCATTCTGATGTAGCAGAGCTGGATCGTCGTGGGACACTCGTTACTATGGACTGCGTCGGACAGGTGGTATACTGCTGGTTTTTTTTTTTCATTTTTTTACAGGAGATCGATGGCGTCGCAGGATGAGACTGTAATAAAAGTAATGAAAACTGTGTTTTTTTTTTATTAAATTAAAAAACTTTTATATGAACATTCACCCGTCCGGGTACATCAACAATTTAAATATTTATCAACAATTTAACTATTTACATACAGGGACCCTGTCCGGGTTATTTATAATTCTTTGGCAGGGTGTTCCAGGTACCACCTGGTACTCTTCTGATGCTTGCCAAACATCCGAGACACCAAGGACCACCAGGACCTGATGACGTCGTATGGCCTGTACAGTCAAGTCGTGACCCGCTATCTGTGTCTGTGTGGCCACCTCTTTCATCTCCCTCCGGGTCTGGAGCCCTATGTCCCGGACTGAACGAACCCCAGGGGGCCTAACAGGCGCCGGGTACGGGCCAGCTATAGTTATCATGTCCATAGCTGGGGCTGCTGAGGAGACCACTGAGGGAGGCTGGGGAGATTTACGGCGTGGGGTGGGCACTTGTGCAGAGGCCTGGATGTGGGAGGCTGAAGGCTCCGAGGGTCTCACAGGTTCCTGACACTCTGGGGAGTAGGGGTCGCACCTGGTAACATTTAGGGCGTACCATCCATTGTAACCCCAGTGTCGGGTGTAAGTCACCAAGTCTCCTGGCAACAGGTCCCTCCCCGGGTGTCCTTCTGGGAGGTGAGTCTCCACGTCCCGCCGGGTCACAAAAACTTCTAAATAAAGTCCAGGCTCCTGGATGAAGCCCCAACCACCTTTCAATTTAAAGCTCCGTACTGCACCCTTACGCCGCGGCTCCCTCAGGGTTCCTTTATCCTTTCTCATCCGGTCCTTATCTGCCCGGTCCTTTTCCAGGTTACGTTGCCGAAGTTTTTGGGATTCTCGCTGCTCCCTTTGTCGCTCTGCTTCCCGCTCCCAACGTCTCCACTCTTCCTCCTGACGCCGGTTGTAATTCTCCTCCACCAGCTGCTCCATGTCTCCACCATCAAACTGCAGCTTATGATGTCCGGTTTGCGGCAGCTCTCCTGGCGCCCCCAGTCCTGGCGGCGCTCACCTGCGGAGGAAGCAGCCGGCTCTGGAACAGATGACAGTCGGGGCTCCGGTACAGAGAGGTAGACCTCTGGTGCCTGCGCGGCCTCCACCATGAGGACGGGTGTCGCTTCTTCTGTCTCAGCGACGGGGGCAGACAGCGGGATCTGGGGTGCTGCCGTTGCAGAGTTTTTTGCAGGAACGGGTGCCTCCACTGCGACAACGTCAACCGGATCACATTGCAAGGGCTCCTCTACTAGAACGGGTGCCTCACCTTCCGGTACAGACACTTCAGGGGTAAGAGGGATTGGCGCCGCTCCAAGTTTAGTTTTAGGGCACGCCAGCTGGCTTCCATCCTGGCGACCTCCTCCCGGTGCCGGGCCAGGCCTCTTAGGGTATCCTCCGCTTCTTGCAGCGTAGGAGGGTTTCCAGGCCGGGTGCCCAACGGTGGTTCCGTGGCGATCGGGTCGCTTCCGTGGGGGAGAGCTCTGACTGCTCCATCCCTTCACACTTCTGCTCGTGTCCATTAGCCATCTCTGCCAAGTCACATGTGTCATTAGCATCTGGAGAGGGCCCCTCTTTTGTAGGGAGGCGGGACCTTCGTGTTAGTTTCCGCACACTGAGGAGGATGAGGAGGCGGAACTGAAGAGCTGTGGGGCACGATCTTACATTGCAGTACCATTTAGACTGGTCGGCCATCGTTTTCACGCCACTGAGTGAGTGTACACCCACGAAGAGCACGCCCTTCTTCTTCACCAGTGCCTCGTCGTGACGCAGATATGGCGGAAAAATGGCAAATACATTCTCTGATGATTTTAGCAATTCTCAAGCACAAAACCAGTTCAATTCAGGCACACAGGACTCGCTTATAGCGAGCTACAGAATCCTGTTCGTGACGCCCAAGTTGAGTCGCACAGAGCCAGAGGTTTTGGGGGTACTCGGCACCGAGCCCGTCGACTTCTATGAGGTATGTCACGGCTTTACCCGGCAATTGAATCAGAGTCTATTTTACTATGTAGAAGTGTATAAACTATAAATATATGTATAAATATATGTCACAATGACATGTATATATATATATATATGTATTCTATGTGTGTATATTTTGTGTTTACAACGAAAGAAAGGGTTTTTTTTGTTGCGATTTTTTGTTCCCATAGACTTACATTGGACTTCCGGTATCGGAATCGGATATCGACGATATTTAGTGATATCGGCGATACCATTCCGATACGATATTTTTAGATATCGAGCAGTATCGCTCAACACTACTCAGAACATAGCTATCAGGTGCTGTACAGCAAGAGGGCTTGTAGTAACACAATGTCCAATATAATGAAAAGTACAATATCTCATCAGTTTTCTCAAATCTTTTATTTTTATATACAAATTTTTTATATAGAAAAGAGAAGAAATTCCCAAGATTGTCAGAATTTCTTGTTTGTTTATTTTTTTAAATTCATCTTTTGTCTTCAAATTATCAAAATTTGCTTGGCCCGTGCGAAATTTTTGCACAATGGTCGTCGGCGTAGGCAATTTCAGAAAAAGCAAGCTGGACAAATGTAGGTATTTCATTTCATCATGAACACAGACAGGTATTTATATATGTAGATTGGTAATACAATAAATTGATTTGATAAGTAGAGGCCAAAAAATGTCTTCTGGTTGAGGTGCCACCTGCAGGTCATTGTTTCTTTCTGCAGGTTTATGAAAATGAATGTTTAAACTGTCTTTAGTGATAAAATCGTGATTGTGTGGTTTGGCTCTTTTCTTACTGAACGGGGCAAGTTTACCTTTCAAATGGTGTATCATTAGTGTGTGTGGAGCGAAGTAATCAGCGAAAAAGCAGTGCATGTTTACAAATGTGTTTGCATATGTGACTCACTATTTGTGTGTGTGGGGCGAAGTAATCACCGAAAAAGCAGTGCATGTATACAAATGTGTTTGCATATGTGACTCACCTTCAGACCTTCACCTCAAATGTGCCTGAAATAGGCTGGGCAAGCAGTTCAGCAAGCAGGAAAGACCCCAAGGCAAATGTTTGGATTTGTTTGTGATATCTGTCTGCAGCTTTGTGGTAGTGTGCCATGGGGTAGTGTGGTGCCACCTGCAGGTCATTTTTCCTTACTGCAGGTTTATGAAAATTAATGTTTAAACTGTATTTTGTGATCAAATGGTGGATGTGGGGTTTGTTTGGCTATTTTCTTGCTGAAGGGGGCAAGTTTACCTTTCAAATGGTGTATCATTTGTGTGTGTGGGTGCAGTATGAACGGAGATACAAAGTAATCACCGAAAAACAGTGTTTAGAAATAATAGAATAGATTACCTAATTTTTCCTCCTTTTGGCAGATTGTCTGCTGATTGCTGAAAATGGAGCTGACTATGGTTGGCTTCATGTCTGATTAAAGGGAACCTCTCATGTCACCAAATGCTTCCAAAACCTTAACCCCGCTGATATAGGGTTAATCTGCAGGTTAATGGCATTACAATGCTGTCTGGACACCTTACTGAAAGTGCAGCTACCTGGAGAAAATGAACTTTACTCCTCCCTCCAGGTTTCAGCCATAGAAGCATGCATGATGCAGTTGCAGTAACCATCCAATGTACACTGAGAAGTGACTGTAAGGATGAACTGACACTTTGATAGCTCACTCTGCACAGATGCCCTCCAGAGTGAGCCATCAGTCAAACTGCTGGAGCATGCTTACAGCCACCACTCCCTGTGTAGTCCACGGTGACAGTAGCTGCTCCATGCTTACCTCTGTGACTGAAAGTAGGCAGCTCAGATGAGTAATAAAGTTCATTTTCTCCTGGTAAATGTGCTTTCAGTTAGGCAGCTTGACAGCATTGTAATGCTATTAAGCTGAAAATTAACCCTATATCAGTAGATTAATAACATTTGGGGACCAGACAGGTAGCCTTTTAGTACGATAACGATGGCATGTAAACGTGTGGGCACCTGGACACCAGTGGTCAAAATTATTGTTATTTTAAACAAGTTGAAGATGAAATCATCTCTGAAATGCATAAAGTTAAAGATGACACATTTCCTATATTATATATATACAGTATAAGTATATATATATATATATATATATATATATATATATATATATATATGTATAGCTCTGGCAGACCACCACTTCAAAACCCTGTCATAGCCAGCCCATTCTCCAGACCTGAACCCCATTGAAAACCTCTGGAATTTAATCAAGAGGATGATGGATAGTCACAAGCCATCAAACAAAGAAAAACTGCTTACATTTTTGCGCCAGAAGCAGTGTGAAACACTGGTGGCAAGCATGCCAAGGTGCATGAAAGCTGCTTTTAAAAATCAAGGTTATTCCACAAAATATTGATTTCTGAACTCTTCCTGGTTTAAAACATTAGTATTGTTGTTTCTTAATGATTATTAACTTGTTTTCTTTGCATTATTTGAGGCCTGAAAGCACTTTTTAAATTTTGAACATTTTTCTTTGTCAGAAAAAAAATACAAAATTTATTGCTTGGAAATTCGGAGACATGTTGTCAGAAGTTTGTAGATTAATAGAACAATTTACATTTTACTCAAAAATATACCTATAAAGAGAAAAAGCAGACAAACTGAACATTTGGAAATGGTCTCTTAATTTTTGCCAGAGCTGTATATATATATATATATACCGTATATACTCGTGTATAAGCCGAGATTTTCAGCACCTTTTTTCGTGCTGAAAATGCCCCCTCGGCTTATACACGAGTCATAGGGCAGAAACCAGCGGGGTAGGGGGTGCCGCGGCAGGAGCCGGTGGCTGGGATCATACTCACCCCTCCCCGTGCCATCGCTGAACTTGCCTGCAATCCTGCAGCTCTCCCCGGCTTCCTTCAGCTCTCCAGCGCTGAGCGGTGATGTAATACCCGCTCATTAAGGTCATGTAATATGGACGCGATGCCACTCCCATGGGCGTCGCCTCCATATTCATGGCCTTAATGAGCGGTATTACATCACCGCTCAGCGCTGGAGAGCTGAAGGAAGCCGGGGAGAGCTGCAGGATTGCAGGCAAGTTCAGCGATGGCACGGGGAGGGGTGAGTATGATGGAGGAGAGGACAAGGAGCACGAGCAGGACGAGGAGGAGAACGGTGGACGGGGGAAGCATGGAGCAGGACGGGGGAAGCATGGAGGAGGACGGGGAGGAGAACGGAGGACGGGGGAGGCATGGAGCAGGACAGGGGGGAGAACGGTGGATGGGGAAGCATGGAGGAGGACGGGGAGGAGAACGGAGGACGGGGGAAGCATGGAGCAGGACAGGGGGCACAGGAGGATGGAGAAGGAATGGGGGAGCACAGCGGAGGACGGAGCAGGAGGGGGGGAGTACAGAGGAGAATAGGGGAGCACAGAGCTGAATGGGGGAGCAAGGAGCAGGACGGGGGCAGCACAGAGCAGGAGGGCAGTTTATACACCCGGCTTATACACGAGTCAATACGTTTTCCCATTTTTTTGTGGCAAAATTAGGGGGGTCGGCTTATACACGGTCACTTATACACGAGTATATACGGTAGTCCTTTTTTACAGTTTAAAAATTACAAAAAGGAAAATGTGCTGATGCAAAAGTGTGGGCAACCTTGGAGATTTGTGTGCTCAGATAACCAAGGTTTCGGACTTTAATCAGCCTGTTATGTTTATGGCTTGTTCACTATCATTGTTAAGAAAGACCAGGTAATGCAAATTTCCCAGCTTTATAAAAACTCAACCGCCTCTAACCTTGTGCAAAAAAAACAGCAGCCATACGTTCTTCTAAGCAGCTGCCTAGCACTCTGAAAATGAAAATGGTATAAAACGATAGCAAAGCGTTTTCATGTTGCCCTTTCCGAAATGTACTTAATTAATGGCAGGAACAGTGGAGGTCAAGATAATATCTGGAAAACCAAGCATAATTTCAGTGAGAGCTGCTCATAGGATTTCTAGAGAGTCAATTCATTTCTACAAATGGATAATTATACTAATCACAAGGCAAAATTCACAACAGACTACCTCAAAAGGCGAAAGCTGAAGGTTTTACTATGGCCCTCATAATCCCCTGATCTGATCAGCATTGAAAATCAGGTGCTAGACATCAAAATACCAGTGCATGCTAGACTGCTCAGGAATCTTACAGAGCTGGAAACATTTTCCAAGGAAGAATGGATTAAAATCCCTCAAATAAGAATTGAAAGACTGTTGGCTAGCTACTAGTGATGGGCGAGCATTAAAATTCTCGGGTGCTTGTTGCTCCGGTCGAGCAGATTGGAATACTCGTGTACTCAGACAGAACAATGAGCCCAATGTAAGTCTATGGAGACCTGCGTATTTTTGCCGCGATCCCGCCGGGGGTCCTTTAAAGGTCTAAAAACATCTGAAAATGATGGAAATATGGCTCAAATGACACGGGGACATAATGGGGATCACCACGGAAGCATTTCTGACTCCTAGTTCACAGCTGTAAACAATGTTGTCAGAGTTTCATGCCATTTTTCCAGATGCACCAAAAAACATACCAAAACGAAACCAAAAGTGATTTAGCTGGGAAATATGTAAAGGCACATCTTTTCCAGGTTAATAACTTGTATATAAGGCAAAATAATTAAACCCAGACCAAAATGTTCCTCCACCACTTGGGATATGTTCCGACACAGCGTTTTTGAAGCGATTTAGTACTTAAATATTGATTTCAACCAAAACAAATGCATTCACTGGAAAATGTCATTGTAACATTTAACAACCCTAGCTGGCCATGTGGAGTGTGACACATAAGCAGACACATCTAGTTTCATTTATGAAGGATGGACTCTTAAAGTCACAGAGCCTATTTTTTACAGGAGCACCAGGCAGCATTACTCTGCTTAAAGGACCATTGTTAAACAGTGGGTTTCCTAAACTATTATAGCCTATGCAGTGAGTGGATGGGCTGCCAAGAATTATGACAAACCCCAATACCCCTTTCACAAGATGTCCAGGATGGCTTCCATAAAAAATGTTTAATTGAATGCAAGGCCTGCCCTGCTTCCAACTCATATGCACCCCAATACGCCTTTGAACCCACATACTGGATGGGTCCAGGAAATTCCACTTCACCTTCTTCATGTTGTCCTCCCATACTATTTTTTTGTCTGTGACTGCAAGTCCTGCACTGCTACCAAGTCATATGCACCCCAATAAGCCTTTGAACCCAGGTTGTGGATGGGCCCAGGAAACTCCACTTCACCTTCTTCATTGTGTCCTCCCATTCTGTTTTTTTTGTCTGTGACTGCAAGGCCTGACCTGCTTCCAAGTCATATGCACCCCAATAAGCCTTTGAACCCAGGTACTGGATGGGCCCAGGAAACACCACTTCACCTTCTTCATGTTGTCCTCCATACTTTTTTTTGTCTATGACTGCAAGTCCTGCCCTGCTTCCAAGTCATATGCACCCCAATAAGGCCGGCGCCACACTGGCGACAGAATCGGACGACTGCAATGCGATGAAAAATCGCATTGCAGTCGGACCTATGTTAATCTATGGAGCAGCTCCCAGTATCAGATTTTTTGTGGTCCGTTTTAAACGTCCGTGTGCAATCGCAGCATGCTGCGATTGTCACCGATTGTCGGTCGACAATCGCCAATGCAAGTCTATGGGAGCGATGAAAAATCTGATTACAAACGGACTGCATGTGTGACTTGCGATGAAATCGCATCGGTGTCCTTTAGAAAAGCCGGCAATTCATCCCCGGCTATACTGTAAAATCACACTGACAGCTTTAATAAAGACTAGAAAGAATAGATATATACACATAGAACACATATATATATATATATATATATATACATGTCATTGTGACATGTATATATATATATATATTTATAGTTCCTAGACTTCTACATACTGTTATAGCCGCTAATTCAATTGCCGGGTTTTGTGAAATCACAGAAGCCGACATGAAATGATACATTGTTTCCACACAGTTAACCATGTCATTTCCTGTATTTTGATATTTGTTTAGAACTTACAATTACATGAGTGTATTTGTGGTAAATTTCAGAAATGTAGGGGTTAATTAAAGGTGTAAATTCGTTGTCAAAAAAATGCGTGGGCTCCCGCTGTATTTTCTCCACCAGACAGACAAAGCAAGCGAGTGGGGGCAGATAATAATAGCCTAGGGAGGGTACATTTTTTGTGCCCCCCTGGCTACTAACATCTGCCCCCAGACACCCCAGAAAGGGCAAATCTATAATTAGATTCGCCCTTTCTGGCACTTTGCCCGTCTATTCCCATTGCCCTGTAGCGGTGGCGAATGGGTTAATAATCTCACCTTACTGTCACCTTAGTATTGAAAGGTGACCTTAAGGCAGGTTAAGAATTGAGAGCTGTCAATTAGACAACTATCAATTATTAATCCTATTGTATGAAAGAAAAATCAAACAAACACAGTTTAATAAAAAATAAGTTTAATTAAATAATCACACAGTTTTTGACCATATTTTATTTTCCTGCTAAAACCATTTCCTGTAATAAAAATAAAATAAAAAAGCAAAATTATACTTACCAATCCGATGTACAGTCAGGTCCCACGGTGTAATCCATCAGAAAAGGGTTAACAGGTTACAGGTCGCAGAGAGCTAATAATGCTGTCTCAGACCTGTATTCCCCTGAATGAATAAGTTCCTCTCCCAGCGAAAGTAGAGGAATAGATTCATGAATGGAGCTTAATTGATTTATTGGCAATTTAACTTTAGTGACCTGACCTAAAGGGAAAGTGGACACAATCAATTAAGCTTCATTCATGAAACACATCCTCTCCTGTCGCCAGGAGAGGAACTTATTCATTCAGGAGCTTTGAGCTGAGCATGCAGGATTACTTGCACTGCTTGGCTCAAAGCTAGTTAACCCTTTGTGAAGGATTACAGCGTGGGACGTGACAGATCGGCGGAATAGGTAAGAATAATGTTGTTTTATTTTTTTTTCTTTATTTTAGGAGATCAATGGCTTCGCACGGATTAAGTGTAAAATAAAATATGGTCAAAAAAATGTGTTTTTATTCATTAAAATTATTTATTCTTAAAGTGTGTGTGTGTTTTTTTATTTACTTCAATTGGATTAATAATTGATAGTTGTCTAATTGACAGCTCTCAATTCTTAACCTGCCTTAAGGTCACCTTTCAATACTAAGGTGACAGTAAGGTGAGATTATTAACCCATTCGCCACCGCTACAGGGCAATGGGAATAGACGGGCAAAGTGCCAGAAAGGGCGAATCTAATTATAGATTTGCCCTTTCTGGGGTGTCTGGGGGCAGATGTTAGTAGCCAGGGGGGCACAAAAAAATGTACCCTCCCTAGGCTATTATTATCTGCCCCCACTCGCTTGCTTTGTCTGTCTGGTGGAGAAAATACAGCGGGAGCCCACGCATTTTTTTGTCAACGAATTTACACCTTTAATTAACCCCTACATGTCTGAAATTTACCACAAATACACTCATGTAATTGTAAGTTCTAAACAAATATCAAAATACAGGAAATTACATGGTTAACTGTGTGGAAACAATGTATCATTTCATGTCGGCTTCTGTGATTTCACAAAACCCGGCAATTGAATTAGCGCTATAACAGTATGTAGAAGTCTAGGAACTATAAATATATGTATATATACATGTCACAATGACATGTATATATATAATATATATATATATGTGTTCTATGTGTATATATCTATTCTGTTTTTTGTGATTGAAATACTATTCTTTTAGATCCATTATATGTCAGTTTTGCAAGCCTGCGAGAAATTCTCGCAAGTCGGATGAAAATCGGATGTTACAAGGTACACACACATGCGATTAAATCGCATCTTTGAAGGAAAATCGGATGCCAGAAGGATGTGTGATGTTTTCATTTTGATCCGACAACCGACCGTCTAAAACGGACCGATTTTTTGTGGTTGTGTGTGACGCCGGCCTAAGTCTTTGAAACCACATACTGGATGGGCCCAGGAAACTCCACTTCACCTTCTTCATGTTGTCCTCCCATTGTGTTTGTTTTGTCTGTGACTGCAAGGCCTGCCCTGCTTCCAAGTCATATGCACCCCAATACGCCTTTGAACCCACATACTGGATGGCCCAGGAAAATTCACCAAAGTTGTTAACATTGTTCAATCGAGCACAAAAGCTGTAGCCCCGTTCCATCAAAAGCATTGTTTACTAATGCAAATAGAGGTAAAATCTTGCACAAATTGAATCACCCAACAGTGAAGAAAAGACTGACTATGAAGAAGAGAAAACGGTCAGTACTTGTTAAAAAAAAAAATCGACAAGGATTTGAAAGTTCTCTCAGTCAGAAGAAAATATTAAAGTTATTTTAGGTATGCTGTCTGATGAAGTCCCTCTATGTAAAAACAAGTGCCTAATCCAAAAAATTAGACCAAGCTATATTTCACTTCAGAAAAGCACATAAAAGAGTTAAAAAGTCAATGCAGCTTGTGGCAAAAGCTGGTGATAGAAAAATTTGGCCAAATCTTCCAGTGTACTGAAAATTCACAGTGTTAGGGCTCATACTCACTTGCTGGAAAAAAAATGGTCAGTTTTCAGGATGGTCTGATTAAGGGCTCATACCCACTAGTGGGAAAAAAATCGGTCCGTTTTCTGGACGGAAAAAACGGTACGATTCTAGTAAAATGTCATGCGATTTGCATGCGATTTTAAATCGCACCATGCGTTTTCCATCAGTTTTCCATCTGTATGCAATGCGATTTTAATATGAAGTTTTACATAGAGCAGTTATCTCTATGTAAAAAGTCATGTAAAAATCACATTGTAAAAAAAAATGTACACAAAAAGCAAATAATTATATATAATATTATATATATATATATATATAATATATATATAGGTCATACACTTCTACATAGTATAATAGCCGCTAATTCATCCCTGGCTATACTGTAAAATCACACTGACAGCTTTAATAAAGAATAGAAACAATACATATACACACATAGAATATATATATATATATGTCATTGTGACATATATATATTATACATATATTTATAGTTCATACACTTCTACATACTGTAATAGCCGCTAATTCAGTTGCCGGCTTTTGTGAAATCACAGAAGCCGACATGAAATGATACATTGTTTACATACAGTTAACCATGTCATTTCATGTATTTTGATATATGGTTTTAACTTACAATTACATAAGTGTATGTGTTATGTTACGGTAGCTGAGGAGTGCAGGTAAAAAAGGAAATACACCAGAGCAGTTGGAATCTATGAGATTGCAGTACCCTGACTAACCACCGCAACTAGAGGCAGCCGTGGAGCGTTCCTACGTTGGTCCTAGACGCCTCGTCACAGCCTGAGAAACTAACTACACCTAAAGATAGAAATAGGAAAGCTATCTGCCCCGGAGCAGAACCCCAAAGATAATAGAAAGCCCCCAAACATGTAATGGCGGTTAGACAAGAGGAAATACAGACACAGAAAGAAAATAGTATGAGCAAACGCTGGGGCCCAAACTATCTAAATAGAAAAGGATAGGAAGGGTACTTACTGCAATCTCAGAAAACCCTGAAAAAACACCAACTCTACTAATTTCAAAATCACCTGAGATCACACGACCTCTACCACCTAAATTAGCTCTCTGGTGTAACAAAAACAAAACAGCAGCCACTGAAAAAACTGGAAAAAGCAAAAGTACAAAACACAGTGGCTGAACTAAACTGAGAGGGCAAAAGCCCCCGGAGGGGACCCTGAAGGCCCCCACAGAAGTGCAGGACAAAATGCAAAAATATAGCAAAAACACAAAATAAGAAATTGTCTTATCTGATAGCAGGAGATGCAGACACGACACAGCAGGCTACAAGGGAAACTGGAAAGAAGGATTCAGACCAGAACAATTGATCACCGGCAACCCTGATGGGAAAATGACTTCCTTATATAAGACCAATCAGTAACACCTGATTCCCAGTCCTCACAATCCTCACTAGTACTGCTTGTAACCACCAGAGGGAGCCTCTGCTCAGAACTCATCTCAAACCCATTCACAACAGTACCCCCCCCTTGAGGAGGGGTCACCGAACCCTCATTTGAGCAACCAGGTCGGTCATGATGAGTTCTATGATACGCACGGATAAGTCTCCTAGCATGGATGTCCGAAGCAAACACCCAAGAATTGTCTTCCTGACCATAACCTCTCCATTTAACCAAATACTGGAGTCTTCGTCTAGAAAAACGAGAATCCAATATTTTCTCAACCACATACTCCAGATTGCCCTCAACCAAAACAGGGTCAGGAGGCACAGCAGCAGGAACCACTGGCTCAACAAACCTCTTCAACAAGGACTTGTGGAACACGTTATGGATCTTAAATGTCCCTGGAAGAAGCAAACGAAAAGAAACAGGATTAATAATCTCCATGATCTTATAAGGTCCAATGAACCTAGGCTTAAATTTAGGAGATGCTACTCTCATAGGAATATTCTTTGAGGACAACCAGACCAAGTCCCCCACTTTAAACCGAGGACCATCAGTCCTATGCCGGTTAGCAAACCGCTGGGCCTTCTCCTGAGAGAGGGACAACCTCTCCACTACCTGGTCCCAAATCTGCTGCATACGCTCAACAACAGAGTCAACACCTGGACAGACAGAAGCCTCCGTCTGTCCTGAAGAAAATCGAGGGTGAAACCCAGAATTACAGAAAAACGGAGACATCAAAGTGGCAGAGCTAGCCCTATTATTAAGAGCAAACTCAGCCAAAGGCAAAAAAGAGACCCAGTCATCCTGATCAGCAGACACAAAGCATCTTAGATAAGTCTCCAATGTCTGGTTTGTTCTCTCAGTTTGACCATTGGTCTGAGGATGAAATGCCGACGAGAAAGACAATTGAACACCCAGTTTAGAACAAAAAGTCCTCCAAAATCTGGAAACAAACTGGACTCCTCTGTCAGACACAATGTTCTCAGGAATGCCGTGTAAACGAACCACGTGCTGAAGGAACAACGGCACCAATTCAGAGGAGGAAGGCAACTTAGGTAATGGCACAAGATGTATCATTTTGGAAAACCTATCACAAATTACCCAGATGGTGGTCATTCTCTGAGAAACAGGAAGATCGGAAATGAAATCCATAGAGATATGGGTCCATGGTCTCTTGGGCACAGGCAATGGCATCAACAAACCACTAGAGCGAGAGCAAGGCTTGGAGCGAGAGCAAGTCCCGCAGGACTGCACAAATTCCCTGACATCGCGAGACAAGGTAGGCCACCAAAAGGACCGACTAACCAAGTCTCTGGTACCAAAAATTCCGGGATGCCCAGCCAATGCGGAACAATGAATCTCAGACATCACACTCTTTTTCCATTGGTCCGGGACAAACAATTTTCCAACAGGGCAGCGCTCGGGCCTATCCTCCTGACACCCCTCCAGAGCAAGTCTCAAATTGGGCGAGATGGCGGAAAGAACTACACCCTCCTTCAAAATAACAGAGGGATCAGATAGCTCAGGAGAGTCCGCAAGGAAACTCCTCGAGAGGGCATCCGCCTTAACATTCTTAGTGCCAGGAAGAAAGGAAACCACAAAATTAAAACGTGTGAAAAACAAGGCCCACCTGGCCTGTCTAGGATTGAGTCGCTTGGCAGATTCCAGATAGACCAGATTCTTATGGTCCGTAAGGACCACCACCTGATGTTTGGCTCCCTCCAGCCAATGTCTCCACTCTTCAAAAGCCCACTTCATGGCCAATAACTCCCGATTACCCACGTCATAATTACGTTCAGTAGGAGAAAATTTTCGAGAGAAAAAGGCACAAGGTTACTTTTAGAGGTCTCTGGATCTTTTTGGGACAAAACGGCACCTGCCCCAATTTCAGAGGCATCAACCTCCACCTGAAATGGCAGAGAAACATCAGGCTGCCGTAGAACAGGAGCAGAAGTGAATCTCTGCTTAAGTTCCTGAAACGCAGAGACTGCCTCAGGAGGCCAATTCACCACATCAGAACCCTTTCTGGTCAAATCAGTTAATGGTTTAACAATAACCGAAAAATTACCAATAAATTTACGATAAAAATTGGCAAAACCCAAAAATCTCTGAAGAGCCTTTAATGAAGTAGGTTGGACCCAATCACAGATGGCCTGAACCTTGACCGGGTCCATTTCAATAACAGATGGGGACAAAATGAATCCCAGAAATGAGATCTTCTGTACGCCAAAAAGACACTTTGATCCCTTCACATACAGAGCATTCTCTCTCAAAATCTGGAATACAGTTCGAACATGTTTCACATGAGAGTCCCAGTCATTAGAAAAAATCAAGATATCATCCAAATAAACAATCAGAAATTTATCCACAAAATCCCTGAAAATGTCATTCATGAAGGACTGGAAGACGGAAGGAGCATTAGTGAGCCCAAAGGGCATCACAAGGTACTCAAAATGCCCTTCAGGGGTGTTAAATGCCGTCTTCCATTCATCCCCGTGCTTAATGCGAATAAGGTTATACGCCCCCCTGAGGTCAAGCTTGGTAAACCAAGTAGCGTTTTTCACCCTGGAAAACAGGTCAGAAATCAAGGGTAACGGGTATTGATATTTCACAGTAATATTGTTCAAGAGACGATAATCAATACACGGTCTTAATGAACCATCTTTTTTGGCCACAAAGAAAAAACCGGCACCTAAGGGTGAAGAGGATGGTCTGATATGACCCTTCTCCAATGATTCCTTGATATAAGACCGCATAGCGTCATGTTCAGGTACAGACAAGTTAAAAAGGCGACCTTTAGGGAATTTACTACCTGGCACTAATTCAATAGCGCAGTCATAGCTCCTATGGGGAGGTAAGGATGCAGATTTACTTTCGCTAAACACATCAGAAAAATCAAACAAAAAGTCAGGAACATCCTCAGCCGGGGGGGAGGCAGAAAAAACAGGAGTGTTGGTATTAACACATTGGCAGCCCCAACTGGTTACAGACACAGATTTCCAATCCAAAACAGGATTATGAGACTGTAACCAAGGGAAACCCAGCACTATAATGTCATGCAGATTATATAGAACCAAAAATTTGCAGCACTCCTGGTGATCAGGTTCAACCCTCATTATCACCTGAGTAGAAAACTGGGGTTTATTCTCAGCCAAAGGGGTAGAATCGATCCCCAGTAAAGGAATAGACTTCTGTAGGGGTATCAAGGGAAACCCACAACGTTTAGCAAAATCATAATCCATCAGGTTAATAGCTGCTCCAGAATCAACGAAAGCCTGAGCAGAAAATGAGGACAGAGAGCATATCAGAGTGACAGTTAATAAAAACTTAGTCTGAACACTACCCAAGACAACTGAGCGTGCAAAATGTCTTCCCCGCTTAGGGCAGACTGAAATAGCATGAGAGGCATCACCACAGTAGAAACATAACCTATTGCGCTTTCGAAACTCATGACGCTGTGCCCCAGACACCACTCCATCACACTGCATGGGCTCAGCAGCTGGCTCACAAGGCAACACCACTCCACGCATACTTCTCCGCTCACGCAAACGTCTGTCAATTTGAATCGCTAATGACATAGAATCATTGAGACCAGAGGGGACAGGGAATCCCACCATAACATCCTTTACATTATCCGACAGACCCTTCCGGAAAAGGGCCGCCAAAGCGTCGTCATTCCACTTGGTCAGGACTGCCCACCTACGGAATCTCTGACAGTATAACTCAGCGTCATCAAGCCCCTGATTTAATGCCAACAAGGCTTTTTCAGCTTGATCAGTGACATTAGGCTCATCGTACAATAACCCCAAAGCCTGAAAAAATGCATCAACATCACTCAAAACAGGATCCCCAGGTATCAGGGAAAAAGCCCAATCCTGAGGATCGCCGCGCAGGAGAGAGATGATAATTTGAACCTGCTGCGCTGCGTTTCCTGAGGACTTAGATTTTAAGGCAAGAAACAATTTACAATTATTTTTGAAATTCTGAAACTTAGCTCGATCCCCTAAAAACAAATCTGGCATGGGGATCCTAGGTTCCACAACAGGCAACCTAGCAAGATATGCAGCAATACTCTGAACCTCAGTGGCAAGCTGATCCACACGGCCAGACAACTGTGCAAACTCCATTGGGAGAAAAGATCCTCCCCAGCACCCAGAGATACAGAGGGAAAAAAAAAAAAAAAAAATGCAACAAACAGAAAAATATCTCTGACAACTTTTCTTCCTTCAAAATATTTTTTCCCTTCTGTGAGTACCATACAATTTTTCAGGCCGGTGATACTGTTATGTTACGGTAGCTGAGGAGTGCAGGTAAAAAAGGAAATACACCAGAGCAGTTGGAATCTATGAGATTGCAGTACCCTGACTAACCACCGCAACTAGAGGCAGCCGTGGAGCGTTCCTACGTTGGTCCTAGACGCCTCGTCACAGCCTGAGAAACTAACTACACCTAAAGATAGAAATAGGAAAGCTATCTGCCCGGAGCAGAACCCCAAAGATAATAGAAAGCCCCCAAACATGTAATGGCGGTTAGACAAGAGGAAATACAGACACAGAAAGAAAATAGTATGAGCAAACGCTGGGGCCCAAACTATCTAAATAGAAAAGGATAGGAAGGGTACTTACTGCAATCTCAGAAAACCCTGAAAAAACACCAACTCTACTAATTTCAAAATCACCTGAGATCACACGACCTCTACCACCTAAATTAGCTCTCTGGTGTAACAAAAACAAAACAGCAGCCACTGAAAAAACTGGAAAAAGCAAAAGTACAAAACACAGTGGCTGAACTAAACTGAGAGGGCAAAAGCCCCCGGAGGGGACCCTGAAGGCCCCCACAGAAGTGCAGGACAAAATGCAAAAATATAGCAAAAACACAAAATAAGAAATTGTCTTATCTGATAGCAGGAGATGCAGACACGACACAGCAGGCTACAAGGGAAACTGGAAAGAAGGATTCAGACCAGAACAATTGATCACCGGCAACCCTGATGGGAAAATGACTTCCTTATATAAGACCAATCAGTAACACCTGATTCCCAGTCCTCACAATCCTCACTAGTACCGCTTGTAACCACCAGAGGGAGCCTCTGCTCAGAACTCATCTCAAATCCATTCACAACATGTATGTGTGCAAAATTTCAGACATGTAGGGGTTAATTAAAGGTGTAAATTCGTTGAAAAAAAATGCGTGGGCTCCCGCTGTATTTTCTCCACCAGACAGACAAAGCCAGTGAGTGGGGGCAGATAATTATAGCCTAGGGAGGGTACATTTTTTTTGTGCCCCCCCTGGCTACTAACATCTGCACCCAGACACCCCAGAAAGGGCAAATCTCTAATTAGATTAGCCCTTTCTGGCACTTTGCCCGTCTATTCCCATTGCCCTGTAGCGGTGGCGAATGGGTTAATAAGGGGTTAAAGCCACCTTGCAATTGAAAGGTGACTTTAAGCCAGGTTAATAATTGAGAGCTGTCAATTAGACAACTATCAATTATTAATCCTATTGAAGTAAATAAAAAAACACACACACTTTAAGAATAAATAATTTTAATGAATTAAATACACATTTTTTTGACCATCTTTTATTTAACTCTTAATCCCTGCGAAGCCCTTGATCTCCTATAATAAAGAAAAAATAATAAAACAACATTATTCTTACCTATCCGGCGATCTGTCACGTCCCACGTTGTAATCCTTCACAAAGGGTTAACTAGCTTCAGCCAAGCAGCGCAAGTAATGCTGCCTGCTCAGCTGAAAGCTCCTGAATGAATGAGCTTATCTCCTGCCCACAGGAGAGGATGTGATTAATGAATGAAGCTTAATTGATTGCGTCCCACTTTCACTTTAGGTCAGGTCAGGGTGACCTGACCTGAAGTGATAGTGGGAATAAATCAATTAAGCTTCATTCATTAATCACTTCCTCTCCTTTCCCAGGAGAAGAACTGATTCATTCGGGGGGTAACAGCTCAGCAGGCAGCATTAGCTCCCTGCTAGCTGTAACCTGTTAACCCTTTCTGATGGATTACAGCGTGGGACCTGACTGTGCATCGGATAGGTAAGAACAATTTTGCTTTTTTATTTTATTTTTATTACAGGAAATGGTTTTAGCAGGAAAATAAAATATGATCAAAAACTGTTTGATTATTTCATTAAACTTCTTTTTTATTAAAGTGTGTGTGTTTGATTTTTCTTTCATACAATAGGATTAATAATTGATAGTTGTCTAATTGACAGCTCTCAATTATTAACCTGGCTTAAAGTCACCTTTCAATTGCAAGGTGGCTTTAACCCCTTATTAACCCATTCGCCACCGCTACAGGGCAATGGGAATAGACGGGCAAAGTGCCAAAAAGGGCTAATCTAATTAGAGATTTGCCCTTTCTGGGGTGTCTGGGGGCAGATGTTAGTAGCCAGGGGGGGGCACAAAAAAATGTACCCTCCCTAGGCTATTATTATCTACCCCCACTCGCTTGCTTTGTCTGTCTGGTGGAGAAAATACAGCGGGAGCCCACGCATTTTTTTTCAACGAATTTACACCTTTAATTAACCCCTACATGTCTGAAATTTTGCACACATACACTTATGTAATTGTAAGATAAAACCATATATCAAAATACATGAAATGACATGGTTAACTGTGTGTAAACAATGTATCATTTCATGTCGGCTTCTGTGATTTCACAAAAGCTGGCAATTGAATTAGCGGCTATTACAGTATGTAGAAGTGTATGAACTATAAATATATATATATGTATGTGTCACAATGACATGTATATATATATATATATGTATTCTATGTGTATGTATCTAGTGTTTTGTGAGCTGTCAGTGTGATTTTACAGTAGCCGGGGATGAATTGCCGGCTTTTCAAAGGAGACTGGTGCGCATAAATCGGACAGCACTCGCATGGTGCGAGTGCTGTGCGATGATTTCTCGCACCCATTGACTTGCATTGGCGATTATCATGCCAAAATCGCATCAAATCGCAGCATGCTGCGATTTTTTTCTCACACCAATTTCGGCTGAGAAAAAAATTGCAAATGAGATGTCACCTATTGAATAACATTGGTCAGATTTGAATCCAATTTTTTTCGGCTGAATATCATCCGTTTTCGGTGCAAGTGAGTATAAGCCCTAAGTGCAATTGTCATGCGATTTGCATGCGATTTTTTATAGCACCATCTATTGCATTAGCCATTATCATGCCAAAATCGCATCAAATCGCAGCATGTTGCGATTTTTTTCTCACAACAAATTCGGCTGAGAAAAAAATCGCAAATGAGATGTCACCTATTGAATAACATTGGTCCGATTTGAATCTGATTTTTTATCGGCTGAAAATCATCCGTTTTCTGCTCAAGTGAGTATGAGTCCTTAATCAGAAAGAAGTAAATGGAAAACAGGTTGAAAGTACAAGCTGTCAGATCAGATCTTACAGACCGAAGATTCTTCTCCAAATATGAAAGCTGCTGACATCCAGAAGTATCCAACTATAGACAGAAAATGTCTAATTGAATCTACCCAAGTGATGATTAATGGGGCTTCAGTGCAAGATTCCCAACATATCAAAGTAAATGGCCGTTACCCAACAAAAATATCACTTACACCTCCATGGTAAGTGTCGGTTTTCTCCCCATATACCCTGGAATATCACTCAACTTTTTCCAGTGTCATTGTATCAGATAAAGAAAAGACTGTTCCTTCCCTGAAATTCGTTTACAAGGGCTACTGATGGGATTGATAATTTATTTTCTTGATTTGTCCAAGTTCACTGTTCATGAGGAATTTCCTCCTCAATGTTCCTTACCCTCCACATCTATTTGGCCTCCCTCCACCAAATCCAAATTTTTCACTTGCATTACCAGTGGTGTAAATCGTTGAGCCTAGTGGTTCTGTTCTGCCCATTCATGTGCAGCTAGTTAATTCATAGCGCAGTACCAGCTATAACCATTAGATGTCATTAGTTGTTCTCATTTGTCTTGTTCCAAGTTTTCAGGAACATTTCCTCTTTAATTGAGCAGTGTGTTTTAGTTAAGAACTGCCCCCTTAGCTTCCCGGGGAAAAACTAGACATGCAGACATTTTCTCTCAGGCTTAGAGTGAATCACATGTGTTCCTGGCCCTCCCTAAAGCATTGCTCCTGACCAGCGGATTCTGGTAAGAGTCTAATGCATTTATATGTCTGTGTTAGAATCAGCTATGCAGCCACCGTGTAGTCTGTATCTCCTAGTTTAGTTAATGCTTTTGCACTGCTTACAGATAGGTTGCATTTATGTATCGATCAGGATAGTATTGCAGCAAGTACTTTGCCTTAGCTGTGTTGTAATGTTACTGTGCAGCCTCTGTAATGTTAGTTACTGATGTAATTGCACTCTGTATCATGCTGTTGTCTCTGTTATCTGCCAGTATTGATACACTGTTCATTTCTCTTGTCGTTTTTACCAAATAATCATCCACCATTGTTGTTCACTATTACCAAGTTCACATCATCATCATTTCAATAAATATAGACTTAAGAATCCATACAGTCTTTTTACTGGCATGGATGAAAGGTTTAGCCGTATGCTGGAATCTACACAGCACTATATGTGGAGGAAGGCAGAACAGTAAAAATGGAGCGCCGGTCGCAGGCAGTTATCGCACAGACTGTATAGGACCGCTACCATCCAGACTGCACCGCATATGGGTATTACAGCAGCCGCCATACAGCCAGAGGGAATAAGAGCCCAGGGCCCAGTAAAAACGGAACGCCGGTCGCAGGCAGTGATCGCACAGATTGTATGGGACCGCTACCACCCAGACTGCACTGCATACGGGTATTACATCAGCCGCCATACAGCCAGAGGGAATAAGAGCCCAGGACCCAGTAAAAACGGACCGCCAGTCAGACGCGGTGATTGCATAGACTGTACGGGATCGCTACCACCCAAACTGCTCCGCATACGGGTATTACAGCAGCCGCCATACAGCCGCAGGGAACAAGAAACCAGGCCCAATAAGAACAGATTAGCTGCCTTCAGTGAAACTGACAGCTGGTCGCAGTCTGCAGTTGATCAGACTATACGGGACCGCTAACACCCACACTGCACCACATACGGGTATCACAGCAGCCTCCATACAGCCACAGAACATTACTGCAGTCCGCCAAGAAGTGCTACATCTTTCCCGCCATGCATAGATTCAGTTTCCCATAAATATACTCAGCAATACGCAGCTAAACGCACAATGTCTCGAAACAGCACATCCTCACTCAAAACGAGGTCACGAGCAATCGTATCAGCTCCTAAAGGACATTAAAGAAAAAAGCCAAGGTCATAGGGCCAAGATTAAGAGGCAGCCGAATATGCCATAGAGTGCCATAAAAGCTGTGGAAAAAACGGGAGAAGAGGGGGGTTTCAAAACTTTAGGAGCTGATATGATTCCTTGCTGCACCTTAGATGAGTCCTTGTATCTTCAAATATTCATACGTTTTTATAAGTATTTCTCATCTCTTCCTAGACATCAGACTATTGTCTTTTCATATGGTGCTGTACAGTCATGGCCAAAAGTTTTGAGAATGACACAAATATTATATTTTCACATGATCTGCTGCCCTCTGGTTTTTATGTGTGTTTGACAGATGTTTTTATCACAGACAGAAATATAATAATTGCAAACATATGAGTAACAAAAGCTTATATTGACAGATATAGGAAAGATGTGTATCTTCGTACCGTGTTAGCCAGTAGATAGAAAAATATTTAGACTTGAGAGTCCTCAGTGGTTGATACCTTTTAATGGCTAACTGAAAAGATGGTAACAAATTGCAAGCTTTCGAGACTACGCAGGTCTCTTCATCAGGCAAAGACTAAAACAAAAGCTGAAGAATCACATATTTATATACACAAAGGACACAGGAATAATGCAATAGATAAGACAAGTGACGTGAAGCAGAACTGTCATTATGGCAGAGGGATGAACATAAATATGACTAGTTCATAGATAAGGAGTGAAAGTTTTATTACCCTCTGATTGGGGTCTGGTATTGTGTTGTGATGACCCTAAAAGGTCAGGGAAGCAGATTCCTTAATTGTTGTAGAAAGACATAAAACTCTGGGATATATTCATCCCAGCACTAAGAGTGTCAAAGGTCATCATAAGTTTATATTCCCAGACTTTTCTATCCTTCTCAGATTTGAAGTTAGATTTTAATACAAGTAATTCCATATCCGTCATGCTATAACCGGGTATACAAAAGTGTTTTGCCACAGGTAAATCCATTCTTTTTTCTCTTATTGTGTGGCGATGAGAATTCATCCTTGTTCTCAGTTTTTGCCCGGTCTCCCCCACATACAGACCCCCAGTTGGACATTTAGTACATATAATTAGGTACACCACATTAGATGTTGACAGAATGAGTTAATGCAGCAAGTCAATATTTGCAGTGTTGACCCTTCTTCTTCAGGACCTCTGCAATTCTCCCTGGCATGCTCTCAATCAACTTCTGGACCAAATCCTGACTGATAGCAGTCCATTCTTGCACAATCAATGCTTTCATTTTGTCAGAATTTTTAGGTTTTTGTTTGTCCACCCGTCTCTTGATGATTGACCACAAGTTCTCAATGGGATTAAGATCTGGGGAGTTTCCAGGCCATGGACCCAAAATCTCTATGTTTTGTTCCCTGAGCCATTTAGTTATCACCTTTGCTTTATGGCAAGGTGCTCCATCATGCTGGAAAAGGCATTGTTGATCGCCAAACTGCTCTTGGAAGGTTGGGAGAAGTTGCTCTTGGAGGACATTCTGGTACCATTCTTTATTCATGGCTGTGTTTTTAGGCAAGACTGTGAGAGAGCCGATTCCCTTGGCTGAGAAGCAACCCCACACATGAATGGTTTCAGGATGCTTAACAGTTGGCATGAGACAAGACTGGTGGTAGCGCTCACCTTGTCTTCTCCGAATGAGGCGTTTTCCTGATGTCCCAAACAATCGAAAAGGGGATTCATCAGAGAAAATAACTTTACCCCAGTCCTCAGCAGTCCACTGCCTGTACCTTTTGCAGAATATCAGTCTGTCCATGATGTTTTTTCTGGAGAGAAGTGGCTTCTTTGCTGCCCTCCTTGAGACCAGGCCTTGCTCCAAGAGTCTCCGCCTCACAGTGCATGCAGATGCACTCACACCTGCCTGATGCCATTCCTGAGCAAGCTCTGCACTGCTGGTAGCCCGATCCCACAGCTGAAACACTTTTAAGAGACGGTCCTGGCGCTTGCTGGTCTTTCTTGGGCGCCCTGGAGCCTTTTTGGCAACAATGGAACCTCTCTCCTTGAAGTTCTTGATGATGCGATAGATTGTTGACTGAGGTGCAATCTTTCTAGCTGCGATACTCTTCCCTGTTAGGCCATTTTTGTGCATTGCAATGATGACTGCACGTGTTTCTTTAGAGATAACCATGGTTAACAAGAAGAGAAACAATGATGCCAAGCACCAGCCTCCTTTTAAAGTGTCCAGTGGTGTCATTCTTACTTAATCATGACAGATTGATCTCCAGCCATGTCCTCATCAACACCCACACCTGTGTTAATGGAGCAATCACTGAAAAGAGGTTAGCTGGTCCTTTTAAGGCAGGGCTGCAATGATGTTGAAATGTGTTTTGGGGATAAAGTTCATTTTCTAGCCAAATATTGACTTTGCAAGTAATTGCTGTTAAGCTGATCACTCTTTATAACATTCTGGAGTATATGCAAATTGCCATTAGAAAAAGTGAAGCAGTAGACTTTGTAAAAATTAATATTTGTGTCATTCTCAAAACTTTTGTCCATGACTGTATGTTATTAATGATTATATATCTTTCTTTGAATATACCATTTCTATATCATTTCAGAGTCTTGGTGTCTTATATTACATGCTGTGTGGGATTAGTTGTGTGGGGGTCACACTGCCATTATTTCATGGCATATTTTGTTTATGCTGCCTCTGTTTTTAAATGTTTTTAATCTTACTGTGTTTTTGCTTGCACACATTTTGGAACTCATGAATAAAGTTGTTTATACTTTTATACTATATGGGTGTTCCCATCTTTTCAAGGCATTCTTTTTCCTTGTTTCAGTTGTTTCTAATTTGCCTTTGGTGAACCCCTTTCATATGATGCTTTGAGTGGTGCCCTCCTGTTGTCTGTTTTGCATTGGGTTACATATGGTTCACGCTATAAAGAAAATCATAATGTACCGTTCCTGCCTTTCACTGTATTCGTAGATTTTGTCACCCAACAAGCTAAGATCAGAAATGACCCTAGTTATGACTTGACTCTGTAATTTTCCATTGCCCCCGGTGTCAAACCCTGTAGGACACCTTGTGCAGTCCACAAAACTAACATTGTTTCCACAAGCCCTCCTCACGATGCGAGTAAACCCCCTCCAGACGAGAGCAAGCCTCAGGATGTCAGTAAACAGTGTCCTCTACACAAGAAACCACATCCTCTACTAAAATGCAGAGCCTTCAGGGAGAAGTCTTTGGAGGATTGCAAAGGTTTCCTCAAGGAGAACAACATCTGCTTCAAATGTTGTGCCATAACCTCTAACCTCACCAGGAACTGTGAAGCTAGCGTGAAATGTGCAGAATGCAGCAGCACGGATCACAATACAGCTTTGCACCATGGGCCACCTCCATGAGTGTTGTCACAAGCAGAGGAGCACGATGGGAAGTAGAAGAACACTGACGAAGATACTCCTGTGGTCAGCGCTCAATGTACTGAGATCTGTAAGGGACTCACAGGAAGAAGGTCCTGTTCAAAAATCTGCCTTGTCCGAGTCTATCCAGCAGGCCGCAAGGACAAAGCCCTCAAGATATATGCAATCCTGGATGACCAAAATAACAGGTCTCTAGCCAGGTCCATTTTCTTTGACAACTTCAACATTGTAGGCCCTGGTTCTCCCTACTCCCTGAGGATGTGTTCAGGTACCATTGAGACGGCGGGGAGAAAAACAACCGGATAAAAGGTGGAGTCCATAGATGGACAAACCTGCCTATAGCTACCAACCATCCTGGAGTGCAACCAGATTCCCGACAACAGGGATACCTTCACCGGAGGTGGCAAACATCACCCTCATCTGAAGCATATAGTCCACCTGATTCCTGAGGTGACTCCAGAGGCCCCAATAGCTTTACTCGTGGGAAGAGATCTACTACGAGTCCACAAGACTAGAGAATATATAAACGGCTCCAGGAATTCTCCGTACGCACAGAGGCTCGACCTTGGATGGGTCATTATAGGAGACGTCTGTCTAGGAGGAGCACACAAGCCGGCCTCAGTCAACAGTATGCTCACCAGCACACTAGAAAATGGATGTCCGTGTCTCTTCTGGCCATGTCACAATAGTCTGCTGGTAAAGGAATTGCCAAACAGCACTCCCCTACCTTTTATTATTACTATTATACATTTTTATAGCGCCATTTATTCCATGGCGCTTTACATGTGAAGAGGGGCAAATATAGACAAGTACAGTAAACATGAGCAATACAAGGCACACACAAGTACAGAAGGAGAGAGGACCCTGCCCGCAAGGGCTCATAGTCTACAGGGATGGGTGAGTATACACTAGGAGAGGGTAGAGCTGGTCGTGCAGTGGTTCAGTAGACTGATGATCACTGCAGGTTGTAGGCTTGTCGGAAGAGGTGGGTCTTCAGGTTCTTTTTGAAGGTTTCCATTGTAAGCGCCAGTCTGATGTGTTGGGGTAGAGAGTTCCAGAGTATGGGAGAGGCACAGAAGAAGCTTTGTATGCGGTTGTGGAAAGAAGAGATAAGAGGGGAGTAGAGGAGGAGATCTTGAGAGGATAGAAGGTTGCGTGTGGGTATGTACCGGGAGACCATGTCACAGATGTATGGAGGAGACAGATTGTGGATGGCTTTGTAGGTCATGGTTAGGGTTTTGAACTGGAGCCTCTGGACGATAGGAATCCAATGAAGGGCTTGGCAGAGTGGAGAGGCTGGGGAATAGCGGGGAGACAGGTGTATTAGTCGGGCAGCAGAGTGCAGGATGGATTGGAGTGATGCCAAAGTGCTAAAGGGAAGGCCAGAGAGTAGGAGGTTGCAGTAGTCGAGGCGGGAGATGATGAGGGCATGCACTAGTGTTTTTGTAGTTTCATGGTCAAGGAATGCACGGATCCGGGAAATATTTTTGAGTTTGAGACGGCAGGAGGAGGCAAGGGTTTGGACATGTGGCTTGAAAGAGAGGGCAGAGTCGAGGATCACTCCGAGGCACCGAGCATGTGGGACTGGGGGAAGTGAGCAGCCATTGACGTTGTCGGACAGGTTTGGTAGGGGGGTAGAGTGAGATGGGGGAAAGATGATGAATTCTGTTTTGTCCATGTTCAGTTTTAGAAAGCGAGCAGAGAAGAAAGCAGAAATAACAGACAGACATTATGGGATTTTGGTCAGTAAGAGGTGAGGTCAGGTCCAGATAGGTAGATCTGCATGTCGTCGGCATAGAGATGATACTGCAAACCATGGGTTTCTATGAGCTGTCCCAGGCCGAGGATGTAGATGGAGAAGAGTAGGGGTCCTAGAACTGAGCCTTGGGGAACACCGACAGACAGGGGGCGAGGTGAGGACGTGGTGTGGGAGAGGGAGACACTGAATGTTCAGTTTGTTAGATATGATGAGATCCAGGATAGGGCCAAGCCTGTGATGCCAAGAGATGAGAGAATCTGTAGCAGGAGGGAATGGTCCACAGTGTCGAAGGCAGTGGACAGGTCCAGGAGAAGGAGGTCAGAGTAGTGTCGCTTGCTCTTGGCGGTTAGTAGGTCGTTGGTGACTTTAGTTAGGGCAGTTTCAGTTGAGTGATGCAGTCGGAAGCCTGATTGTAAGTGGTCAAAGAGGGAGCAGGAGGAGAGGTGGGAGGACAGTTCAAGATGGACATGGTGTTCCAGTAGTTTTGAGGAATAAGGGAGAAGAGATATCGGGCGATAGCTAGACACAGAGGATGGGTCAAGGGAGGTCTTTTTGAGAATGGGTGCGATTGAGGCATGTTTCAAGGATGAGGGGAAGACACCATTTGTAAGTGAGAGGTTAAAGAGGTGTGTGAGAGTAGGGGTGAAGACGGTGGTGAGGCTAGGGATGAGGTGGGATGGGAGCGGGTCAAGCATGCAAGTGGTGAGGTGTGATCTTGATAGGAGGGTGGAAAGATGATCTTCTGTCAAGGTGGAGAAGTTGGTTTTGGAGGAAGAGGGTTGAGCAGCTAAGAGGGGCAATGGGGGCTGTGGGCCAAAGCTTTCTCTGATCATATCGATCTTCTGCTTAAAGAGGCAAAGTTTTCAGAAGAAGTGAGAGGAAAAGGAGGAGGTGCCCTTTCTCAGTACCTACCAACGAAGACCACGCCTGTGAAGGTGAACAAGACCACATGGGATATACAGTCTTCCACAGGACAAAGGAAGATGTCATTAGTTGTTCTCATTTGTCCTGTTCCAAGTTTTCAGGAACATTTCCCCTTTAATTGAGCAGTGTGTTCTGGTTAAGAACTGCCCCCTTAGCTTCCCGGGGAAAAACTAGACATGCAGACATTTTCTCTCAGGCTTAGAGTGAATCACACGTGTTCCTGGCCCTCCCTACAAAGCACTGCTCCTGACCAGCGGATTCCGGCGAGAGTCTAATGCATTTATATGTCTGTGTTAGAATCAGCTATGCAGCCACCGTGTAGTCTGTATCTCCTAGTTTAGTTAATGCTTTTGCACTGCTTACAGATAGGTTGCATTTATGTATCTATCAGGATAGTATTGCAGCATGTACTTTGCTATAGCTGTGTTGTAATGTTACTGTGCAGCCTCTGTAAAGTTAGTAACTGATGTAATTGCACTCTGTATCATGCTGTTGTCTCTGTTATCTACCAGTATTAATACACTGTTCATTTCTCTTGTAGTTTTTACCAAATAATCATCCACCATTGTTGTTCACTGTTACCAAGTTCACATCATCATCTCAATAAATATAGACTTAAGAATCCATAGTCTTTTTACTGGAGTGGATGAAAGGTTTAGTCGTATGCTGGAATCTACACAGCACTATACATGGAGGAAGGCAGAACAGGTTCATTGAGGAAGAACTTGATGGACAGTTCTCTTATAGATGTGTTACCCTCACCATCTTCCTACCTGAAACCCCCTCAGAGCACTAAGTAATCATTTTTTAATGCCACCACATGCCACCCCCCACAAAGAAAAAGAGAATACGAGGATGTAGGGGAAAAATCTAACTCAATTAGAAACATCGGCTTGCCCCTAAGTCCTCCTCCAAAGGAGACATCAATGACTTAATGTGTGGTAACGCTGATTCCAGTCGTATTTTTAATTTGTCAAAGTATGATTTTACTGGTGATGAGCAAACACTCCTGTAACGTGGACTTGAATTTAGTCCTGATTCACCCCTCAACGTTTTTGACCTTTACCTTGACCTTAATTATTTCATCAGGAAGCTGACTGCACTGCATCACTTTCTGATTGAGGGAAAAAATAAATCTGATAGCTCTGAAACAAATACATTTGACCATGACACAGATCCCCTTGCACATATTGATCCTAAGATTGCTTTAAGTAGCTTTTATCCCCTTGATCACAAGGGTTATCATATTGAGACATTCCAGCAATTGATCTTTAAAGAACTTCGCTCATTTTCAGCCGTTGTCAAGAAAGTCGCTAATCGAAGCACTGGGGAGATAGCAGCCATCAAGTCTTGGAGGGAGAACAGTGACATCATTATTTAAAATGCATGAAAGGGGGATGGGGTAATAATGAACTGATGCTGGTACATCCAAAAGGGGCAGATAATATTGGGGGACGTTAGTTATTATCACAAGTTGGATCATGAATGATACATCCACTGAAATCTTTTTGTAATATATTTTGTTTATTAAGGGAGCACAGCGATTGGCATTTTGAACACAAAAGAGTTAAAGTTCCTCAATATCTCCCGTTGCAGAACTCCATTTTTTTACTTCCTTTCTAAAGTTGATAAAAATCCCTGAAATCACCCGAACCGTCCCATCTTTTCTAAAATCAATTCTATCACCAGCAATCTGTCTCACTATGTGGACTTCAAAAATATGTGATTAGCCTAGACTCATATTTGAGGGATTCTTCCCATCTTATTGATGTTCTTCAAAATATAACCGCGGTGACTACCTGTGTTCTCTTAACAATGGATGTTAAGACAATGTATTCTAATATACCACATGACCGCGTAATGGAGGCAATTAACCAATTGTTCTCAGTAGATGATCAGTTGCCTTTACCACAAAAGGATTTTATTAAGAAGGCCATTAGCTTTGTTCTCAACAATAATGTCTTCAGTTTCGAGCATTCTTATTATCGTCAGGTCAAAGCCTGCGCAATGGGTCGAGGTTCATCACCAATTATGCAAATTTGTATGTGGGGGCGTTTGAATTTGTCTTCATCGCGCACTCGGTTCTGGCTAACTTGAAAATAGCTCTTTATTGTCGTTTCATTGACGATCTGTTCATAATCCGGACTGGTAGTGAGACAGAAGCATTGGGGTTTGTGCAAGGCCTGAACCTGAATCCTTGAGGGCTGTTCTTTACTGCCAATATGTCTAAAACGTGCATCCAGTTCTTGGATTTAGTTGTGCATGGGGACTCAGTGGGCCGCTTTTTCACGTCCAGTCATTTCAAGACTGTTGACATAACTATTTATTTAAGTTTTAACAGCGGCCTCCTCCCCAAGTGGATCCATAATATCCCATACGGGCAATATTGGAGGATTAGGAAGAATAGCAGTAGGGATTCTGATTTTAACATTGAAGCCAACGTTTTGAAACATCGTTTTCAAAACAAAGGATACCACAAAAAAAATAGCGCATGATGCATTTCAAAAGGCCAATAAATTTTCCCAGAAAGACTGTTTAGAATAAAAACATCTTTCAAGTGTACCCTGAAAGCTCACGCTGTCGAAGCCTTTCTTGAATTGCACATGGTAATGAAAACCCCACAATATGTTGAGAACTGGATGCGCAATATTGATGGACGACCTACATTTCGTTGTTTTTTATGCTATGATGGGTTTCTCTGTGCAGAATTATTTTCTGGAGAATATGTCTATCAAAAGCAATCATAGCTTGATTCAGCCTTTCAAGACAGCTTAACCCATTGAGTACTCTGGAGAATCCTTACAATCAATTTTCCCAGTATCTACAGGCAATTAATGAAACAAATAGCTGCTACTATGTATTCCTTAACTACAAGAGAGAACTGCAAGAATGTTAAAAAGTAAAACACCTAAAAAATAAAATAAAAAAATTATCCCAGTGAACAATAAAAATGGAAAATTCCAAAATTCTGCTGATCGACTAATGAGATGTTGAGGAAGGCCTGATTCAAAAATTGGCACAATTTAAAGGAGAGGGCACCCTACACTTGGAATGCCCATACACTGGCTGGCAAAGATTTTCCCCCTGGAGTAGATATGACCATAGTGTTTCAAATCTTAATTTTGGGGGCATCAAAAACATCTGGCTAAACTTTTCTGTGTTTTCCTACATAGTTGCTCCTGGGAAGGTGCAGGTCTTTTTGGCCACATGTGACCGAACAATTGTTGGATGAAGTGATAAGGAAGGAAAGGAGGCATGGGGATCACAGGAATGAGCAAGTACATGAATAACAGTAAGAAAACAAAAAAAGAAGCCTCACCGTGTCCTATTAGTATAACTCAGTACCCACAGCATTACATGAATAATAACAGCTGTGGCTATGGGAGGTATGAGAGCCAAGATTGTTGTGAACACTTTTGATCTGGCTTCTGAGTTTGGGCTTCCTCTGGTGGTTGCTGCTGGTAATGGAGCTGGTCTGGCTGACAGAAGTCAATCACCTGAAGAGGATGATTGGAGGTCAGGTATTACAGACTGGAGAGATAAAAGTGAGCTGTCTTCCCTTAGTTGTTGCCGGTGATTTGGTTTTCTTCCTGAGCCTTCTGGAAGTCTGCTTGTGTCATGTATAGTGTACAGTTCCTATAGCGTCTTGTGCTTGGGTGCGAGGAAAACACAGGAGACATAGGTTGAAATGAAATGACTTGTATTACTTCATACAAGCATGCTGAAAAGTTCACACAGTTTGCAGGAACAGCGACAGGAGACACAGCAGGCCAGAGTAACTTCAAGCACTACAATAAATCTCCAAAGCAGGTTCAGGATCTCTTCTCTGTACCGTAATTCCTCTGCAAACATGGATTCACCAAACAGCATGTTTCCAGAGTCCAAAAGTGTTCCAAGGTTCCTCAGTAGGGAATAGCTGGAGTACAAGTCCAAGGCTTCCAGGAGTCAGGTCACAGACTGACTGAGGCTTGATTCAGGAGCACTGATTGTTCAGCTGAGGCTGCTTAAGAAGCAAGAGGGAAGAATCAGGGCGGGAACATGAAAACTGGAAACTCCATATTAACTGAGGGCAAGAGCTGCAGAAAGACAGAAAGCAAAATGGCCGACGGAAAACTGAGTTTCAAGGAACATGTCAACAGAGACAAAGAACCTTACATTACTCCCCCTTAGGGACAACCTCCGGATGACCTCAGACCAGGCTTGTCAGGGTACCTCTGATGAAACTGGCGGAGCAGGCGAGGAGCATTTACATTATTGACTGGTTCCCATGAGTTGTCCTCCACTGGGTAGCCCTGCCATTTAATCAAATATTGCAACTGATTTCTGTACAACCTGGAATCTAGAATCCTTTCCACCATAAATTCTTCCTGACCATCGACCAGCACTGGGTCAGGGCAAGGAGAAGAACGTCCAGGAAACGTATTGGGTGTTGCAGCCTTTAGTAGGGATACATGAAAGACAGGGTGGATTCTCATAGTTCTGGGCAGTTGAAGACGACAAGCAACAGCACTTATAATCTTATTGATCTTATAAGGTCCAATGTACTTATGTCCCAATTTAGACGATGGAATCTTTAATTTAAGATTTCTGGTTGACAGCCAGACCAAGTCTCCTACCTTGAAAGCTGGTGCAGGTTTACGAAATTTATCTGCTGCTTTCTTGTACCTTTCCTGAGCCAATTCTAGATTTTCCTTTAGAAGATCCATATTCTTTTGTAAAGAAGTGATTCTTTCAGCCACTGCCGGCAAGGGCGTATCTATGGGAAATCGAGGAAGAATGTTAGGATGATAAACTAGATTGGAGTAAAAAGGAGACTGCTTAGTGGAGGCGCTCTGAGAGTTATTATAAGAGAACTCAGCCAGTGGAAGTAGATCCACCCAATCATCCTGTAGGTGGCAGATAAAACAGCGGAGATACTGCTCCAGGGTCTGATTGGTTCGTTCTGTCTGTCCATTAGTCTGGGGATGAAAAGCAGAAGAAAGGTTTACTTTAATGTCCAATGCTGCACAGAAATTTTGCCAAAACCTTGAAGTGAATTGCACCCCTCGATCCGAAATGACCTCATCCGGTACTCCATGTAAGCGAAACACATTCTTAATCATCAAGTCTGATGTCTGTTTTGCAGTGGGTAAGCCGACACAAGGGATAAAATGAGCTGCCTTTGTTAGACAGTCAATCACCACTAGAATGGTGTTCTTCCCTTGAGAGGTTGGTAACTCCACAATGAAGTCCATAGAAATGGATCCCCACGGGCGGGACGGGGTGGGAAGAGGTTGCAACAGACCAGTTGGTGAGGAGCGAGGTGTTTTGCATCTTGCACAGACTTCACATGAAGTGACATAGTTTAAGACATCTTTCCTGTAAGTGGGCCACCAAATAAACGAGAAAGAAATTCTTGTGTCTTTAGAATTCCCCTATGCCCGGCTATCTTGGAATCGTGGATGAGTTGCAATACTCTCAATCTGACTGTTTCAGGTATATACAGACGTTGTCCCTGAATCCACACACCATTCTTAAAGACAAGACTTACGTCCCTTGGGGGTTGAGCCAACAAAGAATCCGCATGGTATGCTTCCTTGATGTCCTTAAGTAGGTCTTGATTATGAATCACTCCCAGGAATCTAGAGTCAGGAAGAATAGTCTTAGGAGGAGTAAGTGGACGTGTCTCTGCTGAATGAATCCTAGAGAGTGCATCAGCCTTTCCATTGCGCGATCCTGGTCTATAAGAAATGACAAAATTAAATTGGTTTAGGAAAAGATTCCAGCGAGCCTGGCGAGGAGTCAGGCACTTAGCCGACCTGATAAATTCAAGGTTACGATGGTCTGTCAGGACGACTATTTGCTGTGCAGCTCCCTGAAGAAGGTGTCTCCATTCCTTGAAGGCGGCAATAATGGCCAACAATTCTCTATTGCCCACATCGTAGTTCCTCTCAGCCGAAGACAACTGCTGGGAAAAGAAGGCACAGGGATGCAAGACATTCTTCTCACCTGTTCTCTGAGAGAGTATAGCTCCAACGGCACAGTCTGAAGCATCCACCTCTATTATGAAAGCAAGCTCGGGGTTGGGATGTACTAAGATAGGTGCGGTGGTAAATTTATCCTTTAAACAGGAAAATGCTTCCTGAGCTTGCGGGGTCAAGGAGAACCTAGACTGTTTCCGGGTAAGTTGGGTGATAGGTGACACTACCTCAGAAAAATTCTTAATGAAACGTCTATAGAAGTTGGCAAACCCGATGAAACGCTGCACCTCCTTCACATTTCTAGGAATTGGCCAATCCTTGATGGCTTGGGTCTTGCTTCCATCCATACTAATCCCTTGCGTAGATAGTACATACCCCAGAAATTGAATTTCGGTCCTATGGAATTCACATTTTTCAAGCTTGATGTAGAGATGGTTTTGTCTTAGGCGTTCTAAGACCATTCTCACATGTCCATGATGTTCCTCTGTGGAGTTAGAAAAAATTAGAATATCATCCAGATAAATCACCACAAATGTATCTAGGAGATCCCTGAAGATATCATTCACGAAGTGTTGGAAAGTGGCTGGGGCGGTACTCAGACCAAAAGGCATAACTAGATATTCAAAGTGTCCATAGCGTGACCTGAAAGCAGTCTTCCATTCATCCCCAGGTCTAATACGGACCAAGTTATAGGCCCACGGAGATCCAGGTTAGAGAAAATTTTGGCATGCCGCACTCTCTCCAACAACTCAGGGATTAAAGGCAATGGATAACGGTTTCTAATAGTAACCTTATTGAGTTCCCTATAGTCTATGCAGGGTCTCAGAGATCCATCTTTCTTCTTCACAAAGAAGATGGGTGCACCTGCGGGAGATGAAGAGGGGCGTATGAAGCCCTTGGCTAAATTTTCGTCTATATAATCCTTCAAAACTTTTAGCTCGGGCCCCGCTAGGGGGTAGATCTTACCAAAAGGTATCTCGGCTCCGGGCAATAATTCAATTGGACAATCATATGGACGGTGAGGAGGAAGCTGATCAGCGTTCTTCTTGTCACATAAATCCACATAGTCCTGGTATACAGCTGGTAGTTCAGGGACTGACATGGTTCCTTTAGGAACAGAGCAAGCTGAAACTCCTTGACTCATCTGTTTCTCCGGAAAGTGTAATTCCTTGGTCTCCCAGTTAATCGTAGGATTCTGCGCCTGCAGCCATGGTAGCCCTAGAATGATGGGAAAGTGGGGAGAAGAGATAAGCAAAAAAGACATTTTCTCCTGATGATCTTTACCCATAAGGACCCTCAAAGGCTCTGTTTCTTGATCCACTGGTCCAGAAGTCAGTAGAGAGCCATCCACAGTCTCCATCTGTACTGGAGTAGCCTTCTTCACTGAACGTATCCCCTGTTTCAGAGCAAAGGAGATATCCATAAAATTTCCACTTGCTCCTGAGTCGATCATAGCAGAGCTAGACACCCAGACTGAGTCAACCCAGAGTTTGATGGAAAGGAAGCAATGAGAATTGTTTCTTTTACAACTCAGCTGGGACACCGCTGAGGAAACTTGAAAAATTGCAGCGTTTATACCGTCATCGTCCCCAGAACTAACAGAGTTTAAGTCCGAGAAATCAAGATCTCTTGCAGCAGATCTCTCTGGAGCCTGAGGCTCGGACATGACAGAGCTCCTCTCGCAACACTCACAGTGAATGACTGCTGCAGTAGTCTTACGAGAACGGCTGGGGCAGTTTATAATGAAGTGCCCTGACTTACCACAGTAGAAACATAGATTTTCCTTTATACGATGTTCTTTGCGTGCATCACTAACCCGTCTTTGTAAAGAGTCCACCTGCATGGGTTCAGGTTCTGGTTCCCTTGTGATCCTACTCAAAGGTTCCTTAGCTGAGGAGGGAGGTAGTAAAAGGTTAGTGCGATTATTTTCGAACCATCTCTCTTGTCTGCGTTCAGTCAGACGAGCATCAATACGGATACAATAGTTAATAAAGTCACCTAACGCAGTGGGAGGGTCGGCACGAGCAAGTTCATCCTTAATCAGTGGAGACAACCCTTTCCGAAAATATAGATTTTTTAGCGGAAGTGTCCCAAGTGGTATCAAGAGCCCATCTCCTGAAATCCAGGGCATATTCGGCTACTGAACGCTTACCTTGGCGCAAAGTTAACATGGCTGCTTCAGCTGTTGCACCTCGATTGGGGTCATCAAACACCTGCCCCATGGCTGAAATAAAAGCATCAAGGTGATTCAAACAATCATCCTCAGTCTCAATCAGAGGGTTTGCCCACATCAAAGCCTTATTGGTAAGCAACATGATTATAGTAAGCACTTTGGATCGTTCAGTGGGAAATTGTGAAGCATGTGCAGAGAAAAATAAATTGCATTGATTAATAAATCCCCTGAATTTCTCACGTTCACCGCCAAAACGAAAAGGAGGTAATTTGGGGATCCCAGAACTTGGGGTTATGGCAGGAGCCTGGGCTCGTTCCTCTAGAGCCTCAATCCTGGCTCGCAATTCCTGGGTAGTCTGTCCAAACACTTGCAAATTATGATTAGTGAGGTCCCGTAGGCTTGCAAAACGGGTTTTTAAAGTCTGTACATCTGAAAGGATTGTATCAGTCACTCCACAAAGTTCCTTTATGCGGGCCTCCATCTTCCAGATCTTTTAAGGCAGAGGTGCTGGAAGGAGAAGAGGAAAGGGAAAAAAAAAAAAAAACAATAGTGTTTACCTGTGGTAACACTCCAGAGTAAAATTTTAAGGGAATGCGCTCACCTGGAATGGTTGTGAGAAGTCACAACCACTGTCATCACATAAGGTATTAAACGGACATCTGATATCCACAGTCACAGCAGACACGGCTTTCCCAGACCCAGCAGACACTAAACATTGGCTCCTGAATCTTGTCATGTATAGTGTACAGTTCCTATAGCGTCTTGTGCTTGGGTGCGAGGAAAACACAGGAGACATAGGTTGAAATGAAATGACTTGTATTACTTCATACAAGCATGCTGAAAAGTTCACACAGTTTGCAGGAACAGCGACAGGAGACACAGCAGGCCAGAGTAACTTCAAGCACTACAATAAATCTCCAAAGCAGGTTCAGGATCTCTTCTCTGTACCGTAATTCCTCTGCAAACATGGATTCACCAAACAGCAGGTTTCCAGAGTCCAAAAGTGTTCCAAGGTTCCTCAGTAGGGAATAGCTGGAGTACAAGTCCAAGGCTTCCAGGAGTCAGGTCACAGACTGACTGAGGCTTGATTTAGGAGCACTGATTGTTCAGCTGAGGCTGCTTAAGAAGCAAGAGGGAAGAATCAGGGCGGGAACATGAAAACTGGAAACTCCATATTAACTGAGGGCAAGAGCTGCAGAAAGACAGAAAGCAAAATGGCCGACGGAAAACTGAGTTTCAAGGAACATGTCAACAGAGACAAAGAACCTTACAGCTTGCTCCTTGCTTTGTCCTGCATCTTTCTGATAAGTTATTTGTCTGTTTTAATCTGTGGCTTTTTTTTCCCTTTCTGCTTTTCTCTGTTCTCTGCCTTGCTGTGTGAGTTCAGCCTGGTTCCCTGCTGGGACCTGTGCTCGACTCTGCTTTCCTTTGCCACAGCTTAAGTCAGTCTTCTCTGTATTTCTAGTCCCCTGTTATTTCAGTATCTGTTGTTTTGTGTCCAGTTCACACCAGAGTTCTGATTTAGAGGGGGAGAGGTCGTGTGGCCTCAGTATTTTTGCATATCAGACGTGTTGGAATTTTTCTTAGGGTTTTTTGTGGGATTGCAGACAGTATCCTTTCCTGTCCTGTTTTATCCAGACAGTTTTGGTTCCAGCATTTGCTTACTCTATTTTCTGCCTGTGTTTTGTACTTCATTTGTCTCACCGGCAATATATGTTTGGGGGCTATCTATTCCTTTGGGGCTCTACTCCGGGGCAGTTTAGCTTTCCCCTTTCTTTCTTAGTTAACTCTTTGGATGTGTCGAAGCGTCTAGGGCATCGTAGGTATGTCCCACGGCAAATTCTAGTTGTGTTGTCAGTTTAGGGGTCTGCAATCCGCTACGTTACCAACCTCTCTGGGTGTCTGGTTGCCTAGCCTATTTCTTTATTATCTTCCTCGGTTACCGAATTATAACACAGGATACAGCCTACAATCATTTGTTGTGTAGCCACCATCAAGTAACAAAATCGGTTTTATGCCCGTGAGAAGATTGGTGTAACAGATGCACGTATGAGACTTGGCCAAGGAAATGCCCTTCCAAAACATGTTGCCAAACACTCACGTGTCTATATTAAGGTCAAAGTGCTACATGTTCGGGAGATGCAGAATTCTAGAAAACAGATGACTGTCGGAGGGAAACCAACCAAACTGATGGATACTCGTGAAAAACTAAGTTTAAAGAGTAGTGCACTGTTCGTAACTATAAACACACCCATGGCACAAGCTTCTTCACCTTCACCCATAAATATTACAAAGACAATAAAGAAGAGGGTCTCCGAGACTCAGAATGCCCATACACAAAGTTCCTGGGCCTGGCAAACATTTTCCCCTGTGGGGTACACGTTCACATTTTCCATCACAACTATTTTACGCCCAATAAAAACACACACCCTTGTTAGGAATTCGACAATGGCAGGAGTAGCACGGAACACGTTAACCCTTGTGATCTACGGGCAGCGACTGATTAGACGTGAAGGAAGGCCTGATTCAAAACTAGACCCAATTTAATGGAGAGGGTCTGCTACACTTGGAATGCCCATACACTTAGTGTATGTGCTGGTGAACATTTCCCCCTTGGGGAGTACAATTGTCAAAAAGATTTTATGGGCATCATAGACACCCTTGGCAAACATTTGACTGCCTGTAGCAGCACAGAACACGTTAACCCTGGTCATCTAGTAGCGAACAACGAGGAGACATTGATGAAGGCCTGATTAAAAACTAGGCCCAGTGTTAAGGAGTGGGTCTCCTAGACTTGTAACGCCCATACACTCAGTGCATGGGCTTCCAAACATTTCACCATGGAGGTACATTTTTAAAAAAGATTTTATGGGCATCATAGACACCCTTGACAAAAATTCCACAGCCTGTTGCAGCACAGAACCCATAAACACTTGTCATCTAGTGGTGGTGAATGAGGAGACATTGCTGATAAATCCTACTGAAATCAAACCAAGAAATAAAAAAGTGAATCCACCTATGAAAGAAACTAACAAAAGGGAGGGGCGAACACAGGTTCATAGATATGAAGCCAGAATGTGTCAAACGAGATATGTTTGTCCCTAACAACAGCTGAGAGACAGGCATATAAATAAAAATATAATATCATAGAATTTCACTATTTTAATATTGTAGTGAAATAAGTAGGTCACCAGAGGATGTTCCACTAATAGGAAAAATGGAAAATATAATAATAAATGGGAAGAATATACGTACATGTCATTTTTATGAGATTTCACCCTGGGGGAGTAACATTTGGTTTGGTTTAAAATTAGTAACGGGCATCATTAAAACACCTTTGCCAAACATTGCACTGCCTGCAGCAGCACAGAATAAGTTCACCCAGGTGTTGTACTGGTTGTGGATGATGAGGATGAGGATCAGGAGGAGAATAACACCAAAAAGACCAAATCAGGAAGTGGATACCCATGAGTGGTTGTGAAGAGGTGCATGAGAATACACCTTCACAAAAAAGACAATATATTTCAGGTTATGTTTCACTGTTTTCATTAGGTGGTGTACAGAAGTCTTGCCCAATCCAGCCCTTGTTCATTTTTATAAGAGTCAGCCTGTCAGCATTGTCAGTTGACAGGCAGATGCGCTTATCTGTTTTAATTCCACCAGCGGCACTAAAAACCCGCTCTGACAGAACGCTAGCAGGGCAGGCCAGGACCTCCAAGGCATAGAGAGCCAGTTCATGCCATGTGTCCAGCTTGGATACCCAATAATTAAAAGACACAGAGGAATCTCAGAGGACGTTTGTACGATCTGCAAGGAACTTCTTCAACATCTTCCAAAACATTGCACTTCTTGTGCCACCACCCCTTGCCTCTGTAGCGGGTCGATGGGAGGGTCTGAGAAAACTGTACCAGAACTTTGCCATTGTTCCCCTGCCTGCCCTCGATCGTACTTCTGTCTCTCTCGCTTTGACTCCTTGGCTGTACAAAAAACTCTGATGTCTGCCGCCAGAGTTATCACATGGGAATTTTTTCATTAATTCCGCTACAAAAGCCCTATGGTACATAAAAATTTTTTAACACCTGTCTGCCTCTGGAAGAAAAGATTGAAAGTTGTCCTTGTAGCGTGGGTCTAGAAGTGTCACCAACCAGTAATGAGTGTCATTGAAAATTTTTCTAATGCGACGGTCATTGTTAACGCAGCTCAACATAAAGTCAGCCATGCGTGCAAGACTACTAACAGGCAAGACTTCCGTGTCTTCACTAACAGGATGACTGACCATGCTGTCCTCCTCCTCCTCATGCTCCTCCTCCCCCTTGTCCTCAGGCCATCCCCGCTGAACAGATGGTATGACAGCTGTGCTTGTTGTACCGTCTATAGCTCATGAAAGTAACTCCTGTTCTTCCTCCTCCCCATCCTCCACCTCATTGTCTACCAATCCACGTTTCGATGACATGAGGCTAGACTCAGTGTAATCACCCTCTATGGTTCCTTGCTCCGGGTCTTCCTGCTCTGCCTGCAATGCATCATCTTTAATTGTGAGCAGAGAGGTTTTAAGAATGCTGAGAAGCGGGATGGTAACGCTAATTATGCGTCATCGCCGCTCACCATCTTGGTGCAGTCCTCAAAGCTCTGAAGGATGGTACACATGTCTGACATCCATGTCTGTTGTGAACATGTTGGAGGTGACTTCGGAGCTGGGGCTCCCTCCGGTGGTTGCTGAGGGTAATGAACCAATTGCTGAATGGCTTTCAGCTGGGTCCGAATGGTTTGATATAAGTGACCTGAACTCCCATCAGCCTTGCCGGTAATCAATTGTTCTTCCAGTTCTTGGTTGGAGCTCAGCTTGCATTCCTTCTTCCATTCAGATAAGTGACTTGCTGTGTTTTTTTTCCTCTGGTTGGATTTTCCTTGCTGGTTTGCTGCCTAGCAGTGGACTTCTGTCTGGTCCCCTTTTGGGGCCTGGCGCTGCATTTGTGCTCAGTTTTGTTTGCACTTTTGCTCTGTTCCTGTGTCACTTTTTATTTGCTGAATTGCTGTGTGTTACACCAGAGATCTGATTTAGGTGGTAGAGATCGTGTGATCTCAGGTTTTTTGTTAATCAGAAGTGTTGGTATTTTTGTCAGGGTTTTTTTTGGATTGCAGTCAGAATTCTTTCCTATACTTTTCTATCTAGACAGTATTGGGCCCCAGCGTTTGCTCATTCTATTTTCTGTCTGTGTTCGTATTTTCTTCTTGGCTAACCGCCATTACATGTTTGGGGGCTTCCTATTTCTTTGGGGGGTCTGCTACGGGGCAGATAGCTTTCATCTTTCTGTCTTTAGGTGTAGCTATCTCTTCGGCTGTGACGAGGCATTTAGGATCACCGTAGGTACGCTCCACGGCTATTTCTAGTGTTGCGGTTAGTTTAGGGTTCTGCAACCCAGTAGTTTCCAGCCTCTCTGGTGTATTGCTACTTTGGCTAGTTTTGCTATTACTCCTCAGCTACCGAAACATAAAAGTATTAACGGCCACACTGAAAATTATATGGTACTCAACAGAAGGGAAAAATAGTAAAAAAGGAAAAAAAAGGGAGTTGTCAGAAATTTTTTTTTTCTGTTTGTTGCATTTTTCCCTCTTTTTCTCTGGGTGCTGAAGAGGAATTTTTCTTTGTCCTCAATGGAGTTTACACAGTTGTCCGGTCGTTATGGAGCGGCTTGCCGCTAAGGTTCAGAAAATTACTGCCTATCTTGCTGAGTTGCCTGTTGTGGAACCTAGGATCCCCATACCAGATTTATTTTTGGGGGATCAGTCTAAATTTCTGAATTTCAAAAATAACTGTAAAGTTGTTTTTTGCCTTGAAGCCTAAGTCCTCAGGGAACGCAGCACAGCAAGTTCAAATTGTCATTTCTCTGCTGCGCGGCGACCCTCAGGATTGGGCTTTTTCCCTGACACCTTGGGATCCTGTTTTGAATGATGTTGATGTATTTTTTCAGACTCTGGGGTTATTGTACGATGAACCTAATGTCACTGATCAAGCTGAAAAGACCTTGTTGGCATTAAATCAGGGTCGTGAAGACGCTGAGCTGTACTGTCAGAAATTCCGAAAGTGGGCAGTCCTGACCAAATGGATTGATTATGCTTTGGCAGCCCTTTTTCGGAAGGGTCTGTCAGAAAATGTAAAGGACGTTATGGTGGGATTCCCTGTTCCCTCTGGTCTCAATGATTCTATGTCATTGGCTATTCAAATTGACAGACGTTTGCGGGAGCGCAGAGGTATGCGTGAGATAATGTTGCCTTGTGAGCCAGCTCCTGAGCCTATGCAGTATGATAGAGTGACTTCTGGGGCACAGCGTCATAAGTTTCAAAAGCGCAATGGGTTATGTTTCTACTGTGGTGACGCTTCTCATGCTATTTCCATCTGCCCTAAGAGGGGAAGACGTTTTGCGCGCTCAGTTGTCTTGGGTAGTGTTCAGACTAAATTTCTGTTGACTGTTACCCTGATTTGCTCCCTGTCCACATTTTCGGCTCAGGCTTTTGTTGATTCAGGAGCATCTATTAACCTGATGTTTTTTTACTTTGCCAAATGTTGTGGGTTTCCCATGATACCACTGCGGAAGTCTATTCCTTTGCTGGGCTTAGATTCTACCCTTTGGCGGAGAATAAACCCTAGTTTTCTACTCAGGTGATAATGAGGGTTGAACCAGATCATCAGGAGAGTTGCAAATTTCTGGTGTTGCATAATCTGCATGACATTATTGTACTGGGTTTCCCTTGGTTACAGACTCATAATCCTGTTTTGGATTGGAAATCTGTGTCTGTGACCAGTTGGGGCTGCCAATGTGTTAATACTGACACTCCTGTTTTTTCTGCCTCTCCCCAGTCTCAGGATGTCCCTGACTTTTTGACTGATTTTTCTGATGTGTTTAGTGAGAGTAAGTCTGCATCCTTACCTCCTCAGAGGAGCTATGATTGCGCTATTGAGTTAGTGTCTGGTGGTAAATTTCCTAAAGGTCACCTTTTTAATTTATCTGTACCTGAACACGATGCTATGCGATCTTATATCAAGGAGTCTTTGGAAAAGGGTCATATCAGACCATCCTCTTCACCCTTGGCCGCCGTTTTTTTCTTTGTGGCCAAAAGGATCGTTCATTGAGGCCATGTATTGACTATCGCCTCATGAATAAATCACTGTTAAATATCAATATCCGTTACCCTTGATTTCTGACCTATTTTCCAGAGTGAAAAGTGCTAGTTGGTTTACCAAACTTTACCTCAGGGGGGCGTATAACCTTATTCGCATTAAGCAAGGGGATGAATGGAAGACGGCGTTTAATACCCCAGAAGGGCATTTTGAGTACCTAGTGATGCCTTTTGGGCTTACTAATGCCCCTTCCGTCTTCCAATCCTTTATGAATGATATTTTCAGGGATTTTGTGGATAAATTTCTGATCGTTTATTTGGATGATGTCTTGATGTTTTTTAACGACTGGGACTCTCATGTGAAACATGTTCGGACTGTGTTCCAGATTTTGAGAGAGAATGCACTGTATGTGAAGGGATCAAAGCGTCTTTTTGGCGTACAGAAGGTTTCATTTCTGGGATTCATTTTGTCCCCATCTGTTATCGAAATGGACCTGGTCAAGGTTCAGGCCATCTGTGATTGGGTTCAACCTACTACATTGAAGGCTCTTCAGAGATTTTTGGGTTTTGCCAATTTTTATCGTAAATTTATTGGTAATTTCTCCGGTATTGTTAAACCATTGACTGATTTGAGCAAAAAGGGTTCTGATGTGGTGAATTGGCCTCCTGAGGCAGTTTCTGCGTTTCAGGAACTTAAGCAGAGATTCATTTCTGCTCCTGTTCTACTGCAGCCTGATGTTTCTCTGCCATTTCAGGTGGAGGTTGATGCTTCTGAGATTGGGGCAGGTGCCGTTTTGTCCCAAAGGGATCCGGAGACATCTAAGAGTAACCCTTGTGCCTTCTTCTCTCGAAAATTTTCTCCTACTGAACGTAATTATGACGTGGGTAATCAGGAGTTATTGGCCATGAAGTGGACTGTTGTGAATGTTTTGGAAATGAATTCTGAGCAGAAGCTCCCTCTGGTGCTCTCCTCAGCTACCGAAACATAACAGTATCACAGGCCTAACTGAAAATTGTATGGTACTCACAGAAGGGAAAAATAGTGTGGAAAGAAAAAAGTTGTCAGAGTTGTCAGAGATTTTTTTTTTTCTTTCTGTTTTTTGCATTTTTTCCCTTTTTTCTCTGGGTGCTAAGGATGATTTTTTTTTTTCTCTCAATGGAGATTGCACAGCTGTCTGGCCGTGTGGATCAGCTTGCCACTGAGGTTCGGAGTATTGCTGTCTATCTTGCTGGTTTGCCGGTTGTGGAACCTAGGATTCCCATGCCAGATTTGTTTTTGGGAAATCGGGCCAAATTTCTGAATTTCAAAAATAACTGTAAGTTGTTTTTTGCCTTAAAGCCTAAGTCCTCAGGGAACGCAGCACAGCAGGTTCAAATTGTCATCTCTCTCCTGCGCGGCGATCCTCAGGATTGGACTTTTTCCCTGACACCTGGGGACCCTGTTTTGAGTGATGTTGATGCATTTTTTCTGGCTCTGGGGTTATTGTACGATGAGCCTAATGTCACTGATCAAGCTGAAAGAACCTTGTTGGCATTAAATCAGGGGCTTGAGGACGCTGAGTTGTACTGTCAGAAATTCCGAAAATGGGCAGTCCTAACCAAATGGAATGATGATGATTTGGCAGCCCTTTTTCGGAAGGGTCTGTCAGAGAATGTAAAAGATGTTATGGTGGGTTTCCCTGCTCCCTCTGGTCTCAATGATTCTATGTCATTAGCGATTCAAATTGACAGACGTTTGCGTGAGCGTAGAGGTATGCGTGGAATAGTGTTGCCTTGTGAGCCAGCTTCTGAACCCATGCAGTGTGATAGAGTGGCTTCTGGGGCACAGCGTCATGAGTTTCGAAAACGCAATGGGTTATGTTTCTATTGTGGTGACGCCTCTCATGCTATTTCTGTCTGCCCTAAGCGGGGAAGACGTTTTGCACGCTCAGTTGTCTTGGGTAGTGTTCAGACTAAATTTCTGTTGACTGTTACCCTGATTTGCTCCCTGTCCACATTTTCTGCTCAGGATTTTGTTGATTCGGGAGCAGCTATTAACCTGATGGATTTTGATTTTGCCAAACGTTGTGGGTTTCCCTTGATACCCCTATGGAAGTCTATTCCCTACTGGGGATTGATTTTACCCCTTTGGCTGAGAATAAACCCCAGTTTTCTACTCAGGTGATAATGAGGGTTGAACCTGATCATCAGGAGAGTTGCAAATTTTTGGTACTGTATAATCTGCATGACATTATTGTACTAGGTTTCCCTTGGTTGCAGTCTCATAATCCTGTTTTGGATTGGAAATCTGTGTCTGCAACCAGTTGGGGCTGCCAATGTGTTAATGCCAACACTCCTGTTTTTTCTGCCTCTCCCCAGTCTCAGGATGTTCCTGACTTTTTGACTGATTTTTCTGATGTGTTTAGCGAAAGTAAATCTGCATCCTTGCCCCCCCCATAGGAGCTATGACTGCGCTATTGAATTAGTGCCTGGTAGTAAATTCCCTAAAGGTCGCCTTTTTAACTTGTCTGTACCTGAACATGACGCTATGCGGTCTTATATCAAGGAGTCATTGGAGAAGGGTCATATCAGACCATCCTCTTCACCCTTGGGTGCCGGTTTTTTCTTTGTGGCCAAAAAGGATGGTTCATTAAGGCCGTGTATTGATTATCGTCTCTTGAACAAGATCACTGTGAAATATCAATATCTGTTACCCTTGATTTCTGACCTGTTTTCCAGGGTGAAAAGTGCTACTTGGTTTACCAAACTTGACCTCAGGGGGGCGTATAACCTTATTCGCATTAAGCATGGGGATGAATGGAAGACGGCGTTTAATACCCCAGAGAGGCATTTTGAGTACCTAGTGATGCCATTTGGGCTCACTAATGCTCCTCCATCTTCCAATCCTTCATGAATGACATTTTCAGAGATTTTGTGGATACATTTCTGATTGTTTATTTGGATGATATCTTGATTTTTTCCAATGACTGGGACTCTCATGTGAAACATGTTTGGACTGTGTTCCAGATTTTGAGAGAGAATGCTCTGTATGTGAAGGGATCAAAGTGTCTTTTTGGCGTACAGAGGATCTCATTTCTGGGATTCATTTTGTCTCCATCTGTTATTGAAATGGACCCGGTCAAGGTTCAGGCCATCTGTGATTGGGTCCAACCTACTTCATTAAAGGCTCTTCAGAGATTCTTGGGTTTTGCCAATTTTTATCATAAATTTATTGGTAATTTCTCTGTTATTGTTAAACCATTGACTGATTTGTCCAAAAAGGGTTCTGATGTGGTGAATTGGCCTCCTGAGGCAGTCTCTGCGTTTCAGGAACTTAAGCAGAGATTCACTTCTGCTCCTGCTCTACGGCAGCCTGATGTTTCTCTGCCATTTCAGGTGGAGGTTGAGGCCTCTGAAATTGGGGCAGGTGCCGTTTTGTCCCAAAGAGATCCTGAGACCTCTAAAAGTAACCCTTGTACCTTTTTCTCTCGAAAATTTTCTCCAACTGAACGTAATTATGACGTGGGTAATCAGGAGTTACTGGCCATGAAGTGGGCTTTTGAAGAGTGGAGACATTGGCTGGAGGGAGCCAAACATCAGGTGGTGGTCCTCACGGACCATAAGAATCTGGTTTATCTGGAATCAGCCAAGCGACTTAATCCTAGACAGGCCAGGTGGGCCTTGTTTTTCACATGTTAAGAATGTTAAGGCGGATGCCCTCTCGAGGAGTTTCCTTGCTGACTCTCCTGAGTTATCTGATCCTGCTGTTATTTTTGAAAGAGGGTGTAGTTCTTTCCGCCATCACGCCCAATTTGAGACTGGCTCTAGGTTCATTGGACCTTATAAGATCATGGAGATTCTTAATCCTGTTTCCTTTCGTTTACTTCTTCCAGGGGCATTTAAGATCCATAACGTGTTCTACAAGTCCTTATTGAAGAGGTTTGTCGAGCCAGGGGTTGAGAAAATATTGGATTCTCCTTTTTCTAGACGGAAACTCCAGTATTTGGTTAAGTGGAGAGGTTATGGTCAGGAGGACAATTCTTGGGTGTTTGCTTCGGACATCCATGCTAGGAGACTGATCCGTGCGTATCACCGAGCTCATCCTGACCGACCTGGTTGCACAAATGAGGGTTCGGTGACCCCTCCTCAAGTGGGGGGTACTGTTGTGAATGTTTTGGAAATGAATTCTGAGCAGAAGCTCCTCTGGTGGTTACAAACAGTACTGATCCATTCAATGAGGATTGGCAATCAGGATTCACAGACTGGCTTGATATAAGGGAGGTTCCCTCCCATCATGGTTGCAGGTGATCAATTGTTCTTGCCTCAACTGTGGTTCCTGGTTCACTTGGAAGCTTGCTGAGTCTTGCCTCTTCTTCTGCTTTCAGATAAGATATTTTCTGTTTTTGTTTTTGTGCTTACCACTTGCATATTTCTCTGCATTTCTGTGAGGTTAGCCAGGTTTCCCCCCCTCCGGGGTGCTTGGGCTCCTCTCAGTTCCTCTGGAGCCATTGTTATTTGTTCATTTGCCTTTTCCAGATTTTTCAGTGGCTGCGGCTTAGTTTTGTTACACCAGAGAACTGATTTAGGTGGTAGAGATCGTGTGATCTCAGGTGTTTTTGCAATCAGTAGAGTAGGTATTTTTTAGGGTTTTTTTTGGATTGCAGTGAGTATCCTTTCTATCCTTTTCTGTCTAGGCAGATTGGGCCCCAGCGTTTGCTCATACTATTTTCTGTCTGTGTCTGTATTTCCTCTTGTCTAACCGCCATTACATGTTTGGGGGCTTACTATGTTCTTTGTGGATCTGCTTCGGGGCAGATAGCTTTCCTCCTTCTATCTTTAAGTGTAGTTAATCTCTCAGGCTGTGACGAGGCGTCTAGGACCAACGTAGGAACGCTCCACGGCTGCTTTAGTTGTGGTGGTTAGTCAGGGTACTGCAATCCAATAGATTCCAACCTCTCTGGTGTATTGCCGTTTTTGCCTGCTCTCCTCAGCTACCAAACATAACAGTGGGCCTTTGAAGAGTGGAGACATTGGCTGGAAGAAGCCAAACATCAAGTGGTGGTCCTCATGAACCATAAGAACCTGGTTTATCTCGAATCAGCCAAGCGACTTAATCCTAGACAGGCCTGGTGGGCCTTGTTTTTCACACATTTTAATTTTGTGGTTTCTTTTCTTCCTGGCACTAAGAATGTTAAGGCGGATGCCCTCTCGAGGAGTTTCTTTGCGGATTCTCCTGAGTTAACTGATCCTGCTGTTATTTTGAAAGAGGGTGTAGTTCTTTCTACCATCTCGCCCAATTTGAGACTGACTCTGGAGGGGTGTCAGGAAGATAAACCTGAATGCTGCCCTGTTGGGAAATTGTTTGTCCCAGACCAGTGGAAGAAGAGTGTGATGTCTGAGATTCATTGTTCCGCGTTGGCTGGTCATCCCGGTATTTTTGGTACCAGAGACTTGGTGAGTCGGTCCTTTTGGTGGCCTACTTTGTCTCGTGATGTCAGGGACTTTGTGCAGTCCTGTGGGACTTGCTCTCGTTCCAAGCCTTGCTCTCGCTCTAGTGGTTTGTTAATGCCATTACCTGTGCCCAAGAGGCCATGGACCCATATCTCTATGGATTTTATTTCCGACCTCCCTGTCTCTCAGAGAATGACCGTTATCTGGGTATTCTGTGATAGGTTTTCCAAGATGATACATCTTGTGCCATTACCTAAGTTGCCTTCCTCCTGCGAAATGGTGCCTTTGTTCTTTCAGCACGTGGTTCGGTTACATGGCATTCGGAGAACAGTGTGTCTGACAGAGGAGTCCAGTTTGTTTCCAGATTTTGGAGAACATTGTGTTCTAAACTTGGTGTTCATTTATCTTTCTCTTCTGCATTTCACCCTCAGACCAATGGACAAACCGAGAGAACAAACCAGACCTTGGAGACTTATTTGAGATGTTTTGTGTCTGCTGATCAATATGACTGGGTCTCTTTTTTGCCTTTGGCGGAGTTTGCTCTTAATAATAGGGCTAGCTCTGCCACCTTGATGTCTCCATTTTTCTGCAATTCTGTGTTTCACCCTCGATTTTCTTCAGGACAAGCGGAGGCTTCCGTCTGTCCGGGGGTTGACTCTATTGTGGAGCGAATGCAGCAGATTTGGGACCAGGTAGCGGAGAGGTTGTCGCTCTCTCAGGAGAAGGCCCAGCAGTTTGCCAACCGGCATAAGACCGAGGGTCCTCGTTTTAAAGTGGGGGACTTGGTTTGGTTGTCCACAAGAAATATCCCTATGAAGGTTGCGTCTCCAAAATTTAAGCCAAGGTTCATTGGACCTTATAAGATCATAGAAATTCTTAATCCGGTTTCCTTCCGTTTGCTTCTTCCAGGGACATTTAAGATCCATAACGTGTTCTACAAGTCCTTATTGAAGAGGTTTGTTGAGCCAGTGGTTCCTATGGCTGTGCCTCCTGACCCTGTTTTGGTTGAGGGCAATTTGGAGTATGTGGTTGAGAAAATATTGGATTCTCGTTTTGCTAGACGGAAACTCCAGTATTTGGTTAAGTGGAGAGGTTATGTTCAAGAGGATAATTCTTGGGTGTTTGCTTCTGACATCCATGCTAGGAGACTGATCCGTGCCTATCATCGAGCTCATCCTGATCGGCCTTGTTGCGCAAGTGAGGGTTCGGTGACCCCTCCTCAAGGGGAGTGTACTGTTGTGAACACGTTGGAGGTGACTTTGGAGCTGGGGCTCCCTCTGGTGGTTGCTGAGGGTAATGAACCAATTGCTGAATGGCTTTCAGCTGGGTCCAAATGGTTTGATATAAGTGACCTGAACTCCCATCAGCCTTGCCGATAATCAATTGTTCTTCCAGTTCTTGGTTGAAGCTCAGCTTGCATTCCTGCTTCCATTCAGATAAGTGACTTGCTATGTTTTTTTTTCCTCTGGTTGGATTTTCCTTGCTGGTTTGCTGCCTAACAGTGGACTTCTGCCTGGTCCCCTTTTGGGGCCTAGCGCTGCATTTGTGCTCAGTTTTGTTTGCACTTTTGCTCTGTTCCTGTGTCACTTTTTATTTGTTGAATTGCTGTGTGTTACACCAGAGATCTGATTTAGGTGGTAGAGATCGTGTAATCTCAGTTTTTTTTGTTAATCAGAAGTGTTGGTATTTTTGTCAGGGTTTTTTTTGGGTTGCAGTCAGAATTCTTTCCTATACTTTGCTATCTAAACAGTATTGGGCTCCAGCGTTTGCTCATTCTATTTTCTGTCTGTGTTCGTATTTTCTTCTTGTCTAACAGCCATTACATGTTTGGAGGCTTCCTATTTCTTAGGGGGTTCTGCTACGGGGCAGATAGCTTTCATCTTTCTGTCTTTCGGTGTAGCTATCTCTCCGGCTGTGATGAGTCGTCTAGGATCACTGTAGGAACGCTCCACGGCTACTTCTAGTGTTGCGGTTAGTTTAGGGTTCTGCAACCCAGTAGTTTCCAGCCTCTCTGGTGTATTGCTACTTTGGCTATTTTTGCTATTTCTCCTCAGCTACCGAAACATAACACATGTCCACTCCTGAGGTCTTGTGTGGAGTCTGAACTGTATATTGACGGCCTTGTTGTTGCTGGAAGTCAACAACTGTAATGTATGTAGTACAGTTCATATAGCGTCTTGTGCTTGGGTGCGATGAAAACACAGGAGTCACAGGTTTGATATAGAAAAGTCCTGTATTACTTCATACAAGTTGGCAGAAATAGTCACACAGTTTGCAGACACAGAAACAGGAGACACAGCAGGCCAGAGTAATCCAAGCTCAGCAATCACTCTCCAATACAGATTCAGGATCTTCTTCTCTGTTACCGTAAGTCCATGCAAACGTGGGTCTTTCAAAGAGCAGGGTTCAGAGTCCACAAGTGCTTCAGAGTTCCTCAGTAGGAATAGCTGGAGTACAAGGTCCAAGGCTTACAGGAGTCAAGTCACAGGTTCACTGCAGGCTAGATTCTGAAGCACTGATTGCTCAGCTGTGGCTGCTTAAGAAGCAAAGGAGAGAATCAGGGCGGGAACATGCAAGCTGGAAACTCCATTTTGACTAAGGGCAAGATAGCTGCAGCAAGACAGAAAGTAAAATGGCTGACGAACAAACTGAGTTTCAGGAATATATACATAGAACCTTACATTACTCCCCCCTTAAGGACAACCTCCGGATGACCTCAGACCAGGCTTGTGTGGGTACCTCTGATGAAACTGACGGAGCAAGCGAGGAGCATTAACGTTATTGACCGGTTCCCATGAGTTGTCCTCCACTGGGTAGCCCTGCCATTTAATCAGATATTGTAACTGATTTCTATACAACCTGGAATCTAAAATCCTTTCCACCACAAATTCTTCCTGACCATCGACTAGCACTGGGTCAGGGCAAGGAGAGGAACGTCCAGGAAACGTATTGGGTGTCGCAGCCTTTAGTAGGGATACATGAAAGACAGGGTGGATTCTCATAGTTCTGGGCAGTTGAAGACGACAAGCAACGGCACTTATAATTTTACTGATTTTATAGGGTCCAATGTACTTATGTCCCAACTTAGACGATGGAATCCTTAACTTAAGATTTCTGGTTGACAGCCAGACCAAGTCTCCTACCTTGAAAGCTGGTGCAGGTTTACGAAAACTTATCTGCTGCTTTCTTGTACCTTTCTTGAGCCGATTCCAGATTTTCCTTTAGAAGATCCATATTCTTCTGTAAAGACGTGATTCTTTCAGCCACTGCTGGTAAAGGCGTTTCTATGGGAAATCGTGGTAGAATGTTAGGATGATAACCTAGATTAGAGTAAAAAGGAGACTGTTTAGTGGAGGCACTCTGAGAGTTGTTATACGAGAACTCAGCTAATGGAAGTAGATCCACCCAATCATCCTGTAGGTGGCAGATAAAGCAGCGGAGATACTGCTCCAGGGTTTGATTGGTTCGTTCGGTCTGTCCATTAGTCTGGGGATGAAAAGCAGAAGAAAGGTTTACTTTAATGTCCAATGCTGCACAGAAATTTTGCCAAAACCTAGAAGTGAATTGCACCCCTCGATCCGAAATAACCTCATCCGGTACTCCATGTAAGCGAAACACATCTTTAATCATCAAATCTGATGTCTGTTTTGCAGTGGGTAAGCCGACACAAGGGATAAAATGAGCTGCCTTTGTTAGACGGTCAACCACCACTAGAATGGTGTTCTTCCCTGAGAGGTTGGTAACTCCACAATGAAGTCCATAGAAATGGATCCCCACGGGCGGGACGGGGTGGGAAGAGGCTGTAACAGACCAGTTGGTGAGGAGCGAGGTGTTTTGCATCTTGCACAGACCTCACATGAAGTGACATAATTCAAAACATCCTTCCTGCAAGTGGGCCACCAAAAGAAACGAGAAAGAAATTCCTGTGTCTTTAGAATTCCTCTATGCCCAGCTATCTTGGAATCGTGAATGAGTTGCAATACTCTTAATCTGACTGTTTCAGGAATATACAGACGTTGTCCCTGAATCCACACACCATTCTTAAAGACAAGACTTACGTCCCTTGGGGGTTGTGCCAAAAAGGAATCCGCATGGTATGCTTCCTTGATGTCCTTAAGTAGGTCTTGATTATGAATTACTCCTAGGAATCTAGAGTCAGGAAGAATAGTCTTAGGAGGAGTAATTGGACGTGTCTCTGCTGAGTAAATCCTAGAGAGTGCATCAGCCTTTCCATTGCGCGATCCTGGTCTATAAGAGATGATAAAATTAAATTGGTTTAAGAAAAGATTCCAGCGAGCCTGGCGAGGAGTCAGGCACTTAGCCGACCTGATAAACTCAAGGTTACGATGGTCTGTCAGGACGACTATTTGCTGTGCAGCTCCTGAAGAAGGTGTCTCCATTCTTTGAAGGCGGCAATAATGGCCAACAACTCTCTATTGCCCACATCGTAGTTCCTCTCAGCCGAAGACAACTGCTGGGAAAAGAAGGCACAGGGATGCAAGACATTCTTCTCACCTGTTCTCTGAGAGAGTATAGCTCCAACGGCACAGTCTGAAGCATCCACCTCTATTATGAAGGCAAGCTCGGGGTTGGGATGTACTAGGATAGGTGCAGTGGTAAATTTATCTTTTAGACGGGAAAATGCTTCCTGGGCTTGGGGAGTCCAGGAAAACCTAGACTCTTTCCGGGTAAGTTGAGTGATAGGTGACACTACCTCAGAGAAATTTCTAATGAAACGTCTATAGAAGTTGGCAAACCCGATGAAGCGCTGTACCTCCTTCACATTTCTAGGACTTGGCCAATCCTTGATGGCTTGGGTTTTGCTTCCATCCATACTAATTCCTTGTGTAGACAGTACATACCCCAGAAATTGAATTTCGGTCCTATGGAATTCACACTTTTCAAGTTTGATGTAAAGATGATTTTGTCTTAGACGTTCCAAGACCATTCTCACATGTCCATGATGTTCCTCTGTGGAGTTAGAAAAAATTAGAATATCATCCAAATAAATTACCACGAATGTATCTAGGAGATCCCTGAAGATGTCATTCACCAAGTGTTGGAAAGTGGCTGGGGCGGTACTCAGACCAAAAGGCATAACTAGATATTCAAAGTGTCCATAGCGTGACCTGAATGCAGTCTTCCATTCATCCCCAGGTCTAATACGGACTAAGTTATAGGCCCCACGAAGATCTAGTTTAGAAAAAATTTTGGCATGTCGCACTCTCTCCAATAACTCAGGGATTAAAGGCAATGGATAACGGTTTCTAATAGTAACCTTATTGAGTTCCCTATAGTCTACGCATGGTCTCAGAGATCCATCTTTCTTCTTTACAAAGAAGATGGGTGCACCTGCAGGAGATGAAGAGGGGCGTATGAAGCCCTTGGCTAGATTTTCATCTATGTAATCCTTTAAAGCCTTTAGCTCGGGCCCCGCCAGGGGGTAGATCTTACCAAAAGGTATCTCTGCTCCAGGCAATAATTCAATTGGACAATCATATGGACGGTGAGGAGGAAGCTGGTCAGCGTTCTTCTTGTCACATAAATCCACATAGTCCTGGTATACAGCTGGTAGTTCAGGGACTGACATGATTCCTTTAGGAACAGAGCAAGCTGAAACTTTTGGACTCATCTGTTTCTCTGGAAAGTGTAATTCCTTGGTCTCCCAGTTAATGGTAGGATTCTGAGCCTGCAGCCATGGTAGCCCTAGAATAATGGGAAAGTGGGGAGAAGAGATAAGCATAAAGGACAGTTTCTCTTGATGATCTTTACCCATAAGAACCCTCAAAGGCTCTGTTTCCTGATCCACTGGTCCAGAGGTCAGCAGGGAGCCATCCACAGTTTCCATCTGTACTGGAGTAGCCTTCTTCACTGAACGTATTCCCTGTTTCAGAGCAAAGGAGACATCCATAAAATTTCCACTTGCCCCTGAGTCGATCATAGCAGAGCTAGACACCCAAGCTGAGTCAACCCAGAGTTTGATGGAAAGAAAGCAATGAGAATTGTTTTTCTTACAACTCAGCTGGGACACCGCTGAGGAAACTTGAAAAATGGCAGCGTTTACACAGTCAACGTCCTCAGAGGTAACGGAGTTTAAGTCCGAGAAATCAAAATCTGTTGCTGCAGATCTCTCTGGAGCCTGAGGCTCGGACCTGACAGATCCCCTCTCGCAACACTCACAATGAATGAGTGCTGCAGTAGTCTTACGAGAACGGCTGGGGCAGTTTATAATGAAGTGCCCTGACTTACCACAATAGAAACATAGATTCTCCTTAAAACGATGTTCTTTGCGTGCATCACTAACCCGTCGTTGTAAAGAGTCTACCTGCATGGGTTCAGGTTCAGGTTCCCGTGTAATCCTACTCAAAGGTTCCTTAGCTGGAGAGGAAGGTAGGAAAAGGTTAGTACGATTGCTTTCGAACCATCTCTCTTGCCTGCGTTCAGTCAGACGAGTATCAATACGGATGCAGTAGTTAATAAAGTCACCTAACGCAGTGGGAGGGTCGGCACGAGCAAGTTCATCCTTAATCAGTGGAGATAACCCCTTTTAAAAATAGATTTTTTGGCGGAACTGTCCCAGGTGGTATCAAGGGCCCATCTCCTGAAATCCAAGGCATATTCAGCTACCGAGTGCTTACCTTGGCGCAAAGCTAACATGGCTGCTTCAGCTGTTGCACCTCGATTGGGGTCATCAAACACCTGCCCCATGGCTGAAATAAAATCATCAAGGTGATTCAAACAATCATCCTCAGTCTCAATCAGAGGGTTTGCCCACATTAAAGCCTTGTTGGTAAGCAACATAATTATAGTAAGCACCTTAGATCGTTCAGTGGGAAATTGTGAAGCATGTGCAGAAAAAAAAAGATTGCATTGATTAATAAATCCCCTGAATTTCTCACGTTCACCGCCAAAACGAAAAGGGGGCAACTTGGGAATCCCAGCACTCGGGGCTACGGCAGGAGCCTGGACTCGCCCCTCTAGAACCTCAATCCTGGCTCGCAAATCCTGGGTAGTCTGTCCAACCACTTGCAAATTGTGATTATTGAGGTCCTGTAGATTTGTAAAACGGGTCTTTATATTCTGCAAATCTGCAAGGATATTATCAGTCACTCCGCAAAGTTCCTTTATGCGGGCCTCCATTTTCCAGATCTTTTAAGACAGGATTACTGGAAGAAGAGGAGAGAAAAAAAACAATAGTGTTCACCTGTGGCAACACTGCAGAGAGAAAAAAAAATTAAGGGAACTGCTCACCTGGAATGGTTGTGAGAAGTCACAACCACTATCATCACAGAAAGTTTCAACCAGACATCTGATATCCAGAGTTACAGCAGACAAAAAAGAGAAAAGAAAGGAAAAAAAAAAAAAACAATAGTGTTTACCTGTGTAACACTGCAAAAAGAAAAAACTTAAGGGAATTGCTCACCTGGAATGGTTGTGAGAAGTCACAACCACTGTCATCACAGAAAGTACAACCGGACGTCTGATATCCACAGTACAGCAGACACAGCCTTCCAGACCCAGCAGACACTAACGTTTTGGCTTCAGAATCTTGTAATGTATGTAGTACAGTTCATATAGCGTCTTGTGCTTGGGTGCGATGAAAACACAGGAGTCACAGGTTTGATATAGAAAAGTCCTGTATTACTTCATACAAGTTGGCAGAAATAGTCACACAGTTTGCAGACACAGAAACAGGAGACACAGCAGGCCAGAGTAATCCAAGCTCAGCAATCACTCTCCAATACAGATTCAGGATCTTCTTCTCTGTTACCGTAAGTCCATGCAAACGTGGGTCTTTCAAAGAGCAGGGTTCAGAGTCCACAAGTGCTTCAGAGTTCCTCAGTAGAATAGCTGGAGTACAAGGTCCAAGGCTTACAGGAGTCAAGTCACAGGTTCACTGCAGGCTAGATTCTGAAGCACTGATTGCTCAGCTGTGGCTGCTTAAGAAGCAAAGGAGAGAATCAGGGCGGGAACATGCAAGCTGGAAACTCCATTTTGACTAAGGGCAAGATAGCTGCAGCAAGACAGAAAGTAAAATGGCTGACGAACAAACTGAGTTTCAGGAATATATACAAAGAACCTTACAACAACTGCCCGCTTCTGCTCACAAATCCTTTCCAACATATGCAGTGTAGTGTTCCAATGCGTGGGGACATCACACACCAGTCAGTGAGCCGGAAGCTGCAAACGCTGCTGAATCATGGCAAGGGTGGCGGAATATGTAGCTGACTTTCGAAAACGGGCAGACAGAAAATGGGCGTACTTTCACTAGCAGATACGTCATCTCCGGGTAACTTTATAGAAAACGTTGAACCACAAGGTTAAGCACATGGGCCAGGCAAGGTACGTGTGTCAGCTCACCTTCCCTCAGAGCCGGCCATTGTCACACACGACCATGCCTGGCTGTAGGTTCATTGGGTCAACTGCTCTTTCAGCGCTGTCCACAACCCTTCTGCATTGTGTGGTTTGTCACCTATGCAGATTAGCTTCAGCACAACCTGTTGCCACTTGGCTGAAGCAGTGCTGCAGTGCTTCCAGCTTCAGACTGATGTATTCATTTCTGAGATGGAGGATGAAGAAGAGGAGGATGACGACGAGGAGGAGGTGCAAGAGCAGTAGACTGTGGGGGCAACCCTGATTAATGTAGGACCCGCAATCCTCGGCGTGGGGAGGATGTGTTCCATCCCAAGGTCTAAAAGGGTCCCAGCTTCCACTATGATAACCCAGTGTGCCGTCAGTGAGATGTACCTTCCCTGCCCACAGGCACTTGTCCATGTACCCGTGGTTAGGTGAACCTTCCCAGTAACTGTTGCACAGCTTCTGCATCCACACCTTTGCAGTAGAAAACTTCACAGAGCAGGCTGCATGGGATAACAAGCTTTTACTTCTTTCAACATGAGGTAAAGGAAAAATGCACAGTCATTCCAGCATTGCATCAGGAAACAGGAACAAAACGAAAGTGAATCTACAAGTGAGACTATTTCTTATACAATAAGCAAGGAAATGTTACACAACATCGCCATCTACTGTCAGGTCAGCATAAAGTCCTCCTTTTACTTATAATAAGTCCCAATCTGTTGCATATGCCAACACCCTTTCTCAACAGTAAGGACTTATTCAATGAAACCCAACTTTTTTATTAGTCTCTGATATTTATCAGCATTCAACGCCTTCATGAAAATGTCTGCTGTCATTTCTTCAGTAGGGCAATACTCCAACTTCAATACTCCTTGATCCTGATGATCTCTCAAGAAATTATATTTCACATCAATATGCTTGGTTCTTGGATTGACTCTTTCCATCTGAGCAAGAACAAGACATCCTTGATTGTCCTCTTTTAGTTTTGTAGGTTCCAAGTGTGAATGTCCTAATTCTGTCAACAATTGTCTTAACCATAGTACTTCTTGTCTTTCTATCTGTATTCCTAGGTACTGTTTTACATTTCCTAAGTTTTTGATTTCAAAATTTTGTTTCAGGGTTTTTAGAAAGTTTTCTTTATCACTTACTTGTTTAAAACAAATCAAAATGTCATCTACATATATGAGTACATAAATCCATCTATTACTCAGCCTTTTTGTGTACAAGCATGGATCAGCTTTGCTTCTTTGAAATTTTTCATTTGTTAGTACTTCCGTGATTTTGTCATTCCACGCTTTAGCTGCTTGCTTTAAACCATATATGCTTTTCTGTAGTTTACAAACTTTGTTTGGATTTCTTTCAAATTTGAATCCTGGAGGTTGTTCCATGTAAATGCCTTCTGTTAAATCTCAATTCAAAAACCTGTCTTTACATCCAGATGTCTTAGTTCCATCAGTTCCACTGCTGCAACTGTTAGTAAAGTTCTTATTGTAGTGTGTTTGACAACTGGAGCAAATGTTTCATCATAGTCTTCTCCATATTTTTGAGAATACCCTTCAGCTACGAGTCTTGCTCGATATCTTTCAGGTGTGCCATCTATTTGGTATTTTACTTTAAAAATCCATTTACATCCTATGGCTTTTCTTCCTTCTGGCAAATCTGTTAGTGTCCATGTATTTGAATCATGCATGGATTTAATTTCTGTTTCTGTTTCTTCTATCCATTTATTAGCTTCTTCTTCAGAAAGTTTAGATATGTCTTCCCAAGAAGCAGGCTCAAGGATTTTTCTTATACTTGTCTTGTATGAGAGACGTTTTGGTGGTTTTCCTTTGTTCGCTCTTATTGAACGTCTTGGTTCTGTGTCTGTTTGTAGTTGTGATTCTTCACTTTCAGTATTTTGTTCTTCATTAATTTCTACTTCTTTCTCATCAGATATTTCTTCAGTTATGTCACTATTGTTTTTCTCATTTTTTGTTTCAACTGAAATCATAACGTCTTCATTTAAATCTTCAATGAATGTCACACTGTTACTGTAACTCTGTCTGTTTTGGCATCTGAGATTCTATATCCTTTGCAATTTTCACTATATCCAACGAATATTCCTTCCATGGATCTGTTTTGAAGTTTGGAACGTTTTTCTGTTGGAATGAATATAAAAACTTTACATCCAAAAACTTTTAAATGATTGACACTTGGTTTCATACCTTGCCACAGTTCATATGGAGTTTTCTTCAGTTTTCTGGAAAAAAGTCGGTTCTGTAGATATGTAGCTGTCATTGCTGCCTCACCTCAATATTTCTCTGGTAGTTTATAATCTGTCAGCATACATCTCATCATTTCTGTTAGAGTAATGTTTTTCCTTTCTGCTACTCCATTTTGTTCAGGTGTGCATGGAACAGTTTTCTGATGTTCTATTCCATTTTGTCTTAAGTAGTCTTCTATTCTGTGACCTGTAAATTCACCTCCATTATCACTTCTGATGACAATTGGCTTTCTTTGAAATTTGTTACTTGATCTTGTTACATAGTCTACAAGGTTATCAAAAACTTCATTTTTGTTCTTAATTAAGTATGTGACTGTGTATCTTGAGTAGTCGTCTATAAAAGTCAACATGTATCTATTGACTCCTGATGTAGTCACTTTCATGGGTGCACATACGGAAGTATGCACCAAATCAAGTGGTCTTTCGCTTTTTATCTCACTTTCTTTTGGAATAGATATCCTTGTGGCTTTTGGATTTTGTACAACATTCACATCTTATGGTAATTGAGCAATCTGATATCTTTAAATCTTTTGTCAATTCTTTTCTCTGTAGTTCCCTTATACTGTCCGGGTGTCTATGTCCTAGACGTCTATGCCACATGTGAATACAGTTTTTGTGATCATGTGTACATACCTTCATCTGTTCCTTTGGTTTGTCAAAATGATATAATTGTTCATCTGCCTTGACTTTGGTTATCATCTTGTTTCCTGCAATTATTGCACACTCATTGTCTTTGAATTTTACTGTAAGTCCTTTTGCTGTTAAACTTTTCACAGATAATAATTCGTCTTCCAATTTTGGAACATACAACACATCCCGTACAAGTATCTTTGAATCTTGTCCGAACTTGTTTAAACAATTTAGCATACCATGTCCGATACCTACTGTGGTTATTTTGATTCCATCTGCAAGAAAAAATGGCTTCTTTCTTATCTAAATCAAGATCAGAAAATAAATTCTTGTCACTTGTCATATGACTCGTTGCTCCTGAATCAATAAACCAACCAAGTGATGATTTCTTGTCTGTTATTTTGAATGTGCCATTCCAATTATTCTCACCCGAATCGGAAATTGTGTTTTTCGCTTTCTGTGTATGCTTTTTATGTTGTAATTTTTGTTGTTCTGCTTTCCATATGGTACAGTCTTTCTTTAAATTACCTTTTTTGTTACATCTGAAGCATTCTCTTGTCTCTTTATTATAGGGTTTTTTAAATTCTGTAGCTTTAAGAGCGTTTTCACTGTCCTTTTCAGTAGAAGAATCATTGCTTTGTTCTTTTCTTCTCTGATATTCATCTATTAGTCTTGTTTTCACAAACTCTAATGTAATGTCAGTTTCATGTCTTGTCTCTAGTGCATTTATTAAAGCAGTATATGAATCTGGTAAACTGCACAACAATATAGATGCTATATGACTTTCCTTAATATCTTCACCAATAGATCTTAGCTGTGATATAACTTCCATAATAGAGAATATATGCTTCTGCATGTCAGTGTCTGCACTTAGTCTCATACTGTAAAGCTTTCTTAATAAAAATAACTTGTGATTTAAGCTGGGTCTCTCATATAGCTTTCTTAATGCTTCCCACATTCCTTTCGCTGTTTCTTCATTTCTTATATGTATTAATTGAGCATCATCCACTAATAAGCTAATGGTGTCTCTCGCTTGTCTATTTTTCTTATCCCATGTCTGATTATCCTGATTAGGTCTATCTGTAGTGATTACTTCCCATAAATCATCTTTAGACAATAACATCTCTACTTTGAACTTCCATAACTGATAGTTCTCATCATTCAGTTCAGCTACTGTGAGTTTTAGCTCTGTTCTACTTGTCATTTTTAACTTATCTTACTTGTTTGGAGAGACTTGCACTGTAGAATTCTTCTGCATTCACCAGGGTCTTGCTGAGAGTTCCAGTGTCCTGGGTATCTGGTATTTTTGGTGCTTGGGATATCTGTGGTGTCTGGATTCTCTGGTGCCTGGGTTCTCTGGGTATGCTGTATCTGGGTACGCTGTATCTGGGGTGACTTGGTGTCTGTGTCTGGGCCCATAACCTGTTGCACAGCTTCTGCATCCACATCTTTGCAGTAGAAAACTTCACAGAGCAGGCTGCATGGGAAAACAAGCTTTTACTTCTTTCAACATGAGGTAAAGGAAAAATGCACAGTCATTCCAGCATTGCATCAGGAAACAGGAACAAAACGAAAGTGAAACTACAAGTGAGACTATTTCTTATACAATAAGCAAGGAAACGTTACACAACATCGCCATCTACTGTTAGGTCAGCATAAAGTTCTCCTTTTACTTATAAGTCCCAATCTGTTGCATATGCCAACAGTAACAGCATTGTTGAGGGCACGGGTAATGTTGTGGGACACATGCTGGTGTAATGCCGGTACGGCACAATGGGAGAAATAGTGGCGACTGGGGACCGAGTACCTTGGGACGGCCGTCGACATCAGGTTGTGGAAAGCTTCCGTCTCAACGAGCCAAAAAGACAACATTTCGAGAGCAAGCAGTCAAGAAATGTGGAAATTAAGTACTGTGGTCTGTGGGGCATTGGCTGGGTATTTCAGCTTGCATTCCAATGACTGGGGTATAGGCAACTGAAGGCTGCGCTGGGACAAGGACATGGACGGGCTTGAAAATGGTGCTGGTTGACTGTGGGCAACAACAGGTGCAGGGCCCGAGGCATCTTCACAGGCATGCTGTACTGGGGATTGGCTTTATCGCAAAACAGTGGAAGAACCAGTGTTGTCACCTGCAGACAGTGTTCCTGGAGCCACGGGTTCGGCCCACAAAGTCGGGTTCTTTCCTGCCATGTGCCTAATCATGCTGGTGGTGGTCAGGCTGGTAATTTTGCTACCCCTGCTGATGCGTGCATGGCAAGTGCTGCCAATGGCCTGTTTGGGGTTCTTGGCAAAGTCTTTAAAAAATAACCAGACTTGGGAAGATCTAACAGCTGGAATGACAACTACCGTCCTGTTGGTGTTACGGGGAACGGATGCATGCATTCTGTCTGCAGCCAACACACTGCTTCTTCTTGCCTGTTGGGGTGATATGCCTCTTTCCCCATGTATGCTGCTGTCTTCGCTCTGCATGTCCTCCTGCTAGGTTGGGTCAGTCACTGTCATCCACCAACTCCTCTTCCACATCCGCACCATGCTCCTCTCCTGACTTTTCGGCAATTGTGTATCATCATTGTCCACCTCTTGTGACCGTGGCTGATCAAAGATTTGTGCATCACTACATGGAATATCATCTTTCCCCGCTTTAAGTGGAGCGGCCAAGAGGCACAAATCTCCAAATGGAAAACTGAACAGCTCTTCAGAGTGTCCGAGTGTGTGATCTGTTGTCTCAGGGCGCTCAGCATGGTAGGAGGAAGAAGGATCAGGGTGAGTAATAGCCGGTCCACACTCACGGCTACTCAGACTTGACCATGTGGAAGACATGGTGGTGGTGGTGGCTAAGTGACTTAAAGCATTATCCGCTATCTAACCAACTACCGTTTTACACTGCTCGGGCTTCAATAGTGGTGTGCTGTGCTCCCCTAGAAACTGGGTCAGGAAAGTTGAGCGAGAACATGTGGGTATTTGCTGCGGCCCACTTTCAGCTTGGCTACGGCCTCAGCTTCTGCATGCACCATCAGCATCACGTCCACTTCCCAGTCCCTTGCCTTGCCCATTTTAAATGAACTACTGAAATATTTGAAAAGCTCAATACAAATGGATTTATTTTGAGAAAAATTATATGTGATCAGTATACCTGCAAAGCAAAAATTTTTACACCACTGATACACCAGGCCTCAGCATGAGATAACAGACTGTATTAATATTTTGGGTTATGTATTTGTTTATTGTTTGAACACAGTAAAACAGGGGTACAAGAAGGCTAGCAAACAGAACTATGCAACATATGCCTGCCAAGAAAAGATTTTTCCACCACACATACACCAGGTCTTAGACTGAGATTACAGACTGTATAAATTTTTGCAGTTAGGTTTTTAGTTACGATTTGAGAAAAATAAAAAATGAGTTGAACCAGGATAGCAGACAGAACTATGCAACATATGCCTGCCAAGAAAAGATTTTTCCACCACAGATACACCAGGCCTCAGCCTGAGATAACAGACTGGATTAATTTTTTATGATTGTGTGGATAAAAAAGACTGCTGGATATAACGAGAACGAGAGAATGGCCAAAAAAGGAAGTTAGGCCTAAAATGCATCAAATTTTGGCACACGGATTTATGAGGCATGTCACCGATGGACCCCACAGTTAAATGTGGCCTGTTTTTAAAAATAATGCAACATGATGCTGTCTTTAAGTGCACTCACACCCAGGGCTAAAAAAAATTGCCCTATACTGGCCACTAGAGTTGAGCGAAACAGGTTGGTCAGATTCATAAGTCGCCGACTTTCGTCAAAGTCGGGTTTCGCCGAAACACGACCATAACGTGAGGTCGGCCATGCGTTCGGCAAAACAAGCGCCAAATTCAGTTTTCCCATAATGCTTGTAGGCGCCTTTTTTCAGCCAATGAGCAAGGACGTACACTGTGGGCAACGAGATTACATGGGCAGGGTCCAATACCATCTTAGAGAAGGGCATTGCAGTGATTGACTTGCTTTGGGGGCATCATTTTACTTCTGCTGATCTTAACATAGGGAGAGGTTGCTGAGCTATTTATCAGTAGGGAGAGAGTTAGGGCTGGAAAGAGAAGTTCTTATGTGCTTGTGCTGATAGCAATTGTGCTGTACAGTTAATGTGCAGTGACGGGAGGATTGTCTTCTGTGCAGCAGTGCTGGTTATTAGGCTGCCTGCCAGTGAGAGGGGAGGATTTTCTTGTGTGCAGCAGCGCTGGTTATTAGGCTGCCTGCTAGCTGTATTGCTGTGTGTACACTGCTGTGCAGACTGCTTTTTACACAGATCTAATACTTTTATTCTTTTTTTCTGCATAGTTAACGAGCATTCATTTTTTCCCACACCGTATAGAGCTGTACGCTCCTCACACACTACCGTGTACCGGCTGGTATCACGGACAAATACATGCTAACTATCTGTGTGTGACTCCGGAAATATATAAGGAGATTGAAATTTTCCCCTACACTTTATACACCTGGTATCTTCTGATAGAGTACCTTTTTTCTGCCTTTTGTATTACGGTCAAATCCATACTGAGAGAGCGTCTGTGTGTGACTCCGGAAATATATACGGAGATTGAAATTTTCCCCTACACTATATACACCTAGTATCTTCTGATAGAGTACCTTTTTTCTGCTTTTTGTATTCTGGTCAAATCCATAGTGAGTGAGCATCTGTGTGTGACTCCGGAAATATATACGGAGGTTAAATTTTCTCCTATACTATATACACCTGGTGTCTTCTGATACAGTATCTTTTTTCTGCTTTTTGTATTCTGGTCAAATCCATACTGAGTGAGAGTCTGTGTGTGACTCCGGAAATATATACAGAGATTTAAATTTTCCCCTATATTATATATACCTGGCATCTTCTGATACAAAAGGCAAAAAAATGTACTGTATTATGGTCAAATCCATACTGAGAGAGCGTCTGTGTGTGACTCCGGAAATATATACGGAGATTTACAATTTCCCCTACACTGTATACAGCTGTACGCTTCTGATACAGTACAATATTTTTCTGCTTTTTATATTCTGGCCTAATCCATAATGAGCCTGTGAGCGTCTGTGTGTGACTCCGGAAATATATACGGAGATTTACAATTACGCCTACACTGTATACAGCTGTACGCTTCTGATACAGTACCGTTTTTCTGCTTTTTATATTCTGGTCTAATCCATACTGAGCAAGCGTCTGTGTGACTCCGGAAATATATATGGAGATTTAAATTTTCCCCTTCACCGTATACAGTTGTACGCTTCTGATACAGTACCATATATCTGCTGGTATTTTTGGTACATTTTCCCAAACATGAGGAAGTATCGTGGGAGAGGCCGCGGACGTGGGAGGCCAGCTGGTACTGATGGTGGTGGTGCATCTGCTGGTAGTGCCAAAAGCACAATAGCACCTAAGGCAGGAGGTGTTGAGTCTGCATCATCGTCTGGCTCCAGAAGGCCTGGAAGGCTCTGTTTTCTGGGAGTAGGTAAACCGCTTTTAAAGCCGGAGCACAAGGAACAGGTTTTGACTTACAGTGCCGAAACAGCCCCCAGCTCTATCTCCTCCTCTTCTGAAGTTTCAAAAAATGCAAGCACTGAGTCGTCAGTGCAGGCTCCTGGTCAGGAACAACACTTTTCCTTGTGTCCATCACCCCCACCAACAATGAAGGATGCGGCAGGCCACACTTCAGATTACTCCATGGAGCTCTTTTCACTTACCATGCCTGGGTTATCAAGTCAAATCCTGAATTCCCCAGTCCAAGATGAATCTGACATGGAGTGAACTGATGCACAGCCACTGCTATATGATTCTGCTGGTACATTCACCCAGAGCACTACATTGCCCTCGCAGTCTAATGAGCCAGAATCTGACCCTGATGAAGCTCAGGTTCCCCTTCCCGCATACTATACCACTATGACTGGATGCAGGAACCCCTGTCCCCGCTGCTAAAGAGAAATGAATATTCACTGCTTCCCATGCCCCATGGGTGTGGAAAGGGGCGAATATCATTTCACTTTAGCCGCTAAACTTTAGTGGCTAACATTGCCCAGTGCAGTGCCCACTATCAGGGCTGGGGGACCAGGGCCCCCCGCTACCCCCGATGCCCCCCTTCTCTCCCAGGGGCCCCCAGCAGAGGCAGCCACTATGCGGCAGTAATTCAGGGCCGGCGCCACCCTCAGTTGTAATGGAAGAGAGAGCGTCAGATGACGCTCTCTCTCCCATCAGTCCCCTCTGCTTCTCACTCACAGCCGATGCGCGATGATGTCACTTCATCGGGCACCCGCTGTGTGTGTGTCTGGCAGACAGCAGCTCCTGACACTAAAGCACAGTCGCCGCCATAATTAGCGTGCGAGCGAAGAGGAGAGGTGAGTATTGTGGGTTTTTTTTTATATCTCTATATCTACGTATATCTATCTATTATCTATCAATCTATCTATCTCTATCTATCTATATATATAGCATTATACCCTATGGGGGGCAGCATTATACCCTATGAGAGGGGGCAGTATTATACCCTATGAGAGGGAGCAGCATTATACCCTATGAGGGGGTGCATTATACCCTATGAGGGGGGCAGCATTATACCCTATGAGAGGGGGCAGTATTATACCCATGAGAGGGGGCAGTATTATACCCTATGAGAGGGGGCAGCATTATACCCTATGAGAGGGAGCAGCATTATACCCTATGAGGGGGGGCATCATTATACCCTATGAGAGGGGGCAGTATTATACCCTATGAGAGGGGGCAGCATTATACCCTATGAGAGGGTGCTGTTGTGAATGTGCTGGAAATGAATTCTGAGCAGAAGCTCCCTCTGGTGGTTACAAACAGTACTGAACTATCCAATGAAGATTGTGAGGATTGGCGATCAGGTGTTACTGACTGGTCTTATATAAGGGAGGTTCCCTCCCATCAGGGTTGCCGGTGATCAATTGTTCTGGTCTCATCTTTGATTCCTGTTCACTTTGTAGCTTGCTGTTTCGTGCCTGCATCTTCTGCTAACAGATAAGACATTTTCTTCTTTTAGTTTTTTGTGCTTGCTTTTTGCATTTTGTCCTGCACTTCTGTGGGGGTCTGCCGGGTCACCTCCGGGGGCTTGTGCTCCTCTCAGTTTAGTTCAGCCACTGTTGTTTGTTCATTTGCCTTTTCCAGTTTTTTCAGTGGCTGCTGTTTAGTTTTGTTACACCAGAGAACTAATTTAGGTGGTAGAGGTCGTGTGATCTCAGGTGTTTTTGCAATTAGTAGAGTTGGTACTTTTCAGGGTTTTTTGGGATTGCAGTAAGTGTCCTTCCTATCCTTTTCTATTTAGGAAGTTTGGGCCCCAACGTTTGCTCATACTATTTTCTGTCTGTGTCTGTATTTTCCTCTTGTCTAACCGCCATTACATGTTTGGGGGCTTTCTATGTTCTTTGGGGATCTGCTCCGGGGCAGATAGTTTTCCTCTTTCTGTCTTTAGGTGTAGTTAGCTTCTCAGGCTGTGACGAGGCGTCTAGGACCAACGTAGGTACGCTCCACGGCTGCCTTTAGTTGTGGTGGTTAGTCAGGGTACTGCAATCCCATAGATTCCAACCTCTCTGGTGTATTTCCTTTTTTGCCTGCTCTCCTCAGCTGCCAAATCATAACAGGGTGCATTATACCCTATGAGGGGGGCAGCATTATACCCTATGAGAGGGGCAGTATTATACCCTATGAGAGGGGCAGTATTATACCCTATGAGAGGGGGCAGCATTATACCCTATGAGAGGGGGCAGCATTATACCCTATGAGGGGGGCAGCATTATACCTTATGAGGGGGCAGCATTATACCCTATGAGAGGGGGCAGCATTATACCCTATGAGAGGGGGCAGTATTATACCCTATGAGGGGGACAGCATTATACCCTATGAGGGGGGGCAGTATTATACCCTATGAGGGGGGCAGCATTATACCCTATGAGGGGGGCAGCATTATACCCTATGAGAGGGGCAGCATTATACCCTATGAGAGGGGCAGCATTATACCCTATGAGGGGGGGCAGCATTATACTCTATGAGGGGAGCAGCATTATACCCTATGAGGGGGGGCAGCATTATACCCTATGAGGGGGGGCAGCATTATACTCTATGAGGGGGGGCAGCATTATACCCTATGAGGGGGGCAGCATTATACCCTATGAGGGGGGCAGTATTATACTCTATGAGGGGGGGGCAGCTTTATATTCTATGAGGGAGGCTACCCCAACTCTTGCTACATAATTAAGATTTATACTACCTTATATTATACCCTGATATTAGCATGTTTTACCGCACAATTGGTGGTCTTGTATTTATTTCTATGTAGCTACACAGTGGGCCCCAAGAATGATTTTCTCTGGTGGGCCCAAGGTGTTCCAGTCCGACGCTGATCACCACCACCAACCCCCTCTCAGTCCGCCATGTCCACCGCTAGATCCCCCATATGCAGCTCTCAAGTCCAGCTCACCCTAGCAGACACTTTGAGTAGGACAAGAAAGTACTCATCCTCTCAACCGCATACACTGGCTTTAAACACCTACATTGCCAAATTGATCTAATTAGAGATGATGCCCTTCCGTTTGGTTGAAAGCGCAGCGTTCCGAGAGCTCATGGCCTACGCTGTCCATGATATGACCTACCCAGTAGGCACTTCTTTTCTAGAAAAGCCATCCCTGCCCTCCACCTGGATGTGAAAGACCACATTGTCCATGCACTCAAACAATCAGTTAGTGGAAAGGTGCACCTGACAACAGATGCATGGGCCAATAGGCATGGCCAGGGCCGTTACGTGTCCATCACGGCACACTGGGTTAATGTGGTGGATGCAGGCTTCACAGGGGACAGCGGCGGAGGCACAGTGGTGCCTAGCCCACCACGGTATACATATCAAAAAACTGACCGGCACATCCAAAAATAGACCCAATGTGAACCGGTGCTAAACCTAGTGTCACCAATTCATGCACATTCAAGAAAAAAAGGTAGCACACAGTAGCGCTATAGCTTGCAGACACAAAATATAGAAAATATAGAAAATGAATTGCATCACTGCCTTAGAAATATGAAAAATTGAGAAGTCTTAGCGCATAAAATGGCCAATTTATGTGTACCTGGAAGCCACGTTAAGGCTCTTCTCGTATTCCAGGTCCTAACTAATGCCATTCCTTGCTTAGAAAAATCTATTTGTATGGGAACATATGAATCCTCTCTCTAGACTAAAATCTACATCTCTGTGGAGGGGTAATGGACCTGGTATAATTAAAACACCTGTGACCAGCAGGTGGAGTGCTCAGGCAGAAGGTAACTGAACACATATCAAAAAACTGACCGGCACATCCAAAAATAGACCTAATGTGAACAGGTGCTAAACCTAGAGTCACCAACTCATGCACATTCAAGAAAAAAAAGGTAGCACACTGTAGCGCTATAGTCCATTACCCCTCCACAGAGATGTAGATTTTAGTCTAGAGAGAGGATTCATATGTTCCCATACAGATAGATTTTTCTAAGCGAGGATTGCCATTAGTTAGGACCTGGAATACGAGAAGAGCCTTAACGTGGCTTCCAGGTACACATAAATTGGCCATTTTATGCACTAAGACGCCTCAATTTTTCATATTTCTAATCAGTTATGCAATTCATTTTCTATATTTTCTATATTTCTTGTCTGCAAGCTATAGTGCTGCAGTGTGCTAGCCCACGGTATAGGCAACAGTTGGTTGTAGGCGTTCCACCCTCCTCCTCCACCTCCTCCAGAAGCGAAAGCTCGTCGACAGAGCGCAGTCACACGAGCATTCCATCCGCAGCTGCCAGTGTCGCACACGAGGTGTCCCACTATTGAACAGTAAGTGGTAAGCGTCATCAGGCTGTTTTAAAGCTGATGTCTTTGGGAGACAGACACACCGCGGAGGTACTGGCTGACTACTTGCAGCGAGAAACTGAGTCATGGCTGGGCATTCTACATCTTGAGCCAGGCAAGGTAGTCAGTGATAACGGTTGTAATTTTGTGGCGGCCATAGCCCTGGCAAAACTCAGACACATACCTTGCCTGGCTCACACCTTGAATCTGGTGGTGCAGTGCTTCATAAATAATTATCCGGAGTTAATAGCCCTGCTCCATAAGGTGCGAAGACTGTGCTCGCACATCCGTCGCTCGCCCGTAGACTCCAGTCGTATGCAGAGGCTGCAGCGATCGCTCCACCTCCCCAAGCACCGCCTAATCATAGACGTTGCAACAAGGTGGAAAAATCCCCTGAAATTGGGTTTAGAGGCGTGGAAAAGAGGCGGCTGTAATGCATTTTATGAGGGTACAGGGCAGGGAGTTTTAGGGAGACATTTAGTTTTCGGGGGGTGCAGTGGTCAAAATGGGAAAACCCCTGTAAAGTCCCTTTAGTGTTTTAGGAATGCCACGGGGTTGGGAAACGCAGACGACGCCCTCATAAACATGAACAAACCCACCCTTTGCGTCTGCTCATGCAAACTTGCCCCAAAAGGTAGGGGGTCTGCGGGAGAAGGAAAAAAAGGGGGAGGAGGGGACCCCGATGACAGTCACCCCCGTTGCCCGGGGAATTGTCCTGGATGAGGTGGGGAAGAAGGGAAGAGGGGAGGATAGGGGGATGGTTTTTTTGGGGAGGAGGGTGTTTTCAGGGGGCAAAAGAAAATGTTTTTTTTGTCAAAAGGGCGGTAAAGGGGGTTTTTTGGGGGGGGGGGTGGGGTTTGGCAAAGGGGGGGGGGGAAAATGGCCCCCTCCCCCCCACCGCGGCAGTGCTCATTTACACCCCGGTTCATTTGGGTTTTGGGGGGGCCCCCAAAATCGTCGGATTTCCAAAACCCGACTTTTTCAAGCTGAGTTTTTGGTGCTTTTTGGGGTTTTTTCGGGAGTGAGGGGTTAATTTCCCCCTCTCTGGCTTAAAGAGGCCCCGCCCCGCCCCCGGGGGGGTTTAAAGCTGCAATAAAGAATTTCCCCTTTTTAAAAACCCCCAGTCTGTAGGGGAAAAAGGGGGAAAGATTTATGCAGCCCGAGAGCGGGTTTGGATAATTTTGAAGTTGAATGAAGAGTACCTGGGTTGGGGTTTTTTCCCCCCCCCGCTTTTTTATTTAATTTTTCCCTTTCCCCTTTGGGGTTTTCCCCCCGTATTGTAAGTG
>JARQOD010000002.1:412901777-413007486 GCA_033576555.1 Oophaga sylvatica
TTGGGTTGGTTTTTTTCAGGGTTTTCTGGGATTGCATAAGTCCCTTCCTGTCCTTTTCTTTTTAATAGTTGGGCCCCACGTTTGCTCATACTATTTTTTTTCTGTTCAGTATTTCCTTTTGCTAACCCCATTACATGTTTGGGGGTTTCTTTTATTTTTGGGGGTTCGCCCGGGCAGATTTTTCCCATTTCTATCTTTAGGTGTAGTTAGTTTCTCAGGCGGGACAGGCGTCTGGCCCACGTAGGAACGCTCCACGGCTGCCTCTAGTTGCGGTGGTTAGCAGGGTATGCAATCTCATAGTTCCAACTGCTCTGGGTTTTCCCTTTTTTTTACCGCACCCCCTCAGCTCCCAAAAACAAACATATCACCGCCCAAAAAAATTGAAATGGTACTCACAAAAGGGAAAAAAAAATTTTTTTTTGGGAAGAAAAAGTTGTCAGAGATATTTTTCTGTTTGTTGCTTTTTTTTTTTTTTTTTCCCTTGAATTCTGGGTCGGGGGAGGATTTTTTCCCCCAATGGGTTTGCACAGTGTGGCCCGTGTGGACACTTGCCACTGGGGTTCGGAGTATTGTATCTACCCTTGCGGGTTCCCTGTTGTGGAACTAGGATCCCCTCCCAAATTTTTTTTTGGGGGATGTCCCCAATTTCTGAATTTCAAAATAATTGAAAATTTTGTTTTTTTGCCTTAAAATCTAAGTCCTCGGAAAACGCAGCGCAGCGTTAAAATTATCATCTCCCTCCTGCGCGGCGCCCCAGGATTGGGTTTTTTTCCTGATACCTGGGGATCCTGTTTTGGTGATGTTGATGCGTTTTTTCAGGCCTTGGGGTTATTGTACGATGAGCCTAATGTCACTGATAAAGCTGAAAAAGCCTTGTTGGCATTAAATCAGGGCTTGATGACGCTGAGTTATACTGTCAGAGATTCCGTAGGTGGGCAGTCCTGACCAAGTGGAATGACGACGCTTTGGCGGCCCTTTTCCGGAAGGGTTTGTCGGATAATGTAAAGGATGTTATGGTGGGATTCCTGTCCCCTCTGGTCTCAATGATTCTATGTCATTAGCGATTCAAGTTGACAGACGTTTGCGGTGAGCGGAGAAGAAATGCGTGGAGTGGTGTTGCCTTGTGAGCCAGCTGCTGAGCCCATGCAGTGTGATGAGTGGTGTCGGGGCACGCGTCAGAGTTTCGAAAGCGCAATGGGTTATGTTTTACTGTGGTGATGCCTCTCATGCTATTTCAGTCTGCCCTAAGCGGGGAAGACATTTTGCACGCTCAGTTGTCTTGGGTAGTGTTCAGACTAAGTTTTTATTAACTGTCACTCTGATATGCTCTCTGTCCTCATTTTCTGCTCAGGCTTTCGTTGATTCTGGAGCAGCTATTAACCTGATGGATTATGATTTTGCTAAACGTTGTGGATTTCCCTTGATACCCCTACAGAAGTCTATTCCTTTACGGGGGATCGATTCTACCCCTTTGGCTGAGAATAAACCCCAGTTTTCTACTCAGGTGATAATGAGGGTTGAACCCTGATCACCAGGAGTGCTGCAAATTTTTGGTTCTATATAATCTGCATGACATTATAGTGCTGGGTTTCCCTTGGTTACAGTCTCATAATCCTGTTTTGGATTGGAAATCTGGGTCTGTAACCAGTTGGGGCTGCCAATGTGTTAATACCAACTCCTGTTTTTTCTGCCTCCCCCCAGGCTGAGGATGTTCCTGACTTTTGTTTGATTTTTCTGATGTGTTTAGCGAAAGTAAATCTGCATCCTTGGCCTCCCCATAGGAGCTATGACTGCGCTATTGAATTAGTGCCGGGTAGTAAATTCCCTAAAGGTCGCCTTTTTAACTTGTCTGTACCTGAACATGACGCTATGCGGGTCTTATATCAAGGAATCATTGGAGAAGGGTCATATCAGACCATCCTCTTCACCCTTAGGTGCCGGTTTTTTTTTTGTGGCCAAAAAAGATGGTTCATTAAGGCCGTGTATTGATTATCGTCTCTTGAACAATATTACTGTGAAATATCAATACCCGTTACCCTTGATTTCTGACCTGTTTTCCAGGGTGAAAAACGCTACTTGGTTTACCAAGCTTGACCTCAGGGGGCGTATAACCTTATTCGCATTAAGCACGGGGATGAATGGAAGTCGGCATTTATCCTCAGACCAATGGTCAAACTGAGAGAACAAACCAGACATTGGAGACTTATCTAAGATGCTTTGTGTCTGCTGATCAGGATGACTGGGTCTCTTTTTTTGCCTTTGGCTGAGTTTGCTCTTAATAATAGGCTAGCTCTGCCACTTTGATGTCTCCGTTTTTCTGTAATTCTGGGTTTCACCCTCGATTTTCTTCAGGACAGACGGAGGCTTCTGTCTGTCCAGGTGTTGACTCTGTTGTTGAGCGTATGCAGCAGATTTGGGACCAGGTAGTGGAGAGGTTGTCCCTCCTCATTTGAAGGCCCAGCGGTTTGCTAACCGGCATAGGACTGATGGTCCTCGGTTTAAAGTGGGGGGACTTGGTCTGGTTGTCCTCAAAGAATATTCCTATGAGAGTAGCATCTCCTAAATTTAAGCCTAGGTTCATTGGACCTTATAAGATCTGGAGATTATTAATCCTGTTTCTTTTCGTTTGCTTCTTCCAGGGACATTTAAGATCCATAACGTGTTTCCACAAGTCCCTTGTTGAAGAGGTTTGTTGAGCCAGTGGTTCCTGCTGCTGTGCCTCCTGACCCTGTTTTGGTTGAGGGCAATCTGGAGTATGTGGTTGAGAAAATATTGGATTCTCGTTTTTCTAGACGAAGACTCCAGTATTTGGTTTAAATGGAGAGGTTTATGGTCAGGAAGACAATTCTTGGGTGTTTGCTTCGGACATCCATGCTAGGAGACTTATCCGTGCGTATCATAGAACTCATCCTGACCGACCTGGTTGCTCAAATGAGGGTTCGGTGACCCCTCCTCAAGGGGGGGGTACTGTTGTGAATGGGTTTGAGATGAGTTCTGAGCAGAGGCTCCTCTGGTGGTTACAAGCGGTACTAGTGAGGATTGTGAGGACTGGGAATCAGGTGTTACTGATTGGTCTTATATAAGGGAGTCATTTTCCCATCAGGGTTGCCGGTGATCAATTGTTCTGGTCTGAATCCTTCTTTCCAGTTTCCCTTGTAGCCTGCTGTGTCGTGTCTGCATCTCCTGCTATCAGATAAGACAATTTCTTATTTTGTGTTTTTGCTATATTTTTGCATTTTGTCCTGCACTTCTTTGGGGGCCTTCAGGGTCCCCTCCGGGGCTTCTGCCCTCTCAGTTTGGTTCAGCCGCTGGGTTTTGTTCTTTTGCTTTTTCCAGTTTTTTCAGTGGCTGCTGTTTTGATTTTCTTACTCCAGAGAACTAATTTAGGTGGTAGAGGTCGTGTGATCTCAGGTGATTTTGAAATTAGTAGAGTTGGTGTTTTCAGGGTTTTCTGGGATTGCATAGTACCCTTCCTGTCCTTTTCTATTTAGATAGTTTGGGCCCCAGCGTTTGCTCATACTATTTTCTTTCTGTGTCAGTATTTCCTCTTGTCTAACCGCCATTACATGTTTGGGGGCTTTCTATTATCTTTGGGGTTCTGCTCCGGGGCAGATAGCTTTCCTATTTCTATCTTTAGGTGTAGTTAGTTTCTCAGGCTGTGACGAGGCGTCTAGGACCAACGTAGGAACGCTCCACGGCTGCCTCTAGTTGCGGTGGTTAGTCAGGGTACTGCAATCTCATAGATTCCAACTGCTCTGGTGTATTGCCTTTTTTACCTGCACTCCTCAGCTACCGAAACATAACAGTTGGAGTTTTCGCTAGAAACACGAAAGCTACGGCTTTGAAACATGCGTCAATCAAGCGTCGTTCCCGTGGTACTGGTGAACCCGTAACTCCAACAGAATCCGAGAAATGGAATTCTCGGATGCACCATGAACTATCTCACCCAAGTTTGGGCTCATTTAAACTGTCATTTCAAAGTAAGATCATTGATAGGTCTGCCATTATTCTGCTAGGTTCCCAGGATGAGGTATGGTCCTTATGATCTCTCAGAGCTTCAAACTATAACTTGTAGCCCGGGGAGGTGGCCAGAAAACCATCCCCTTTTGTGAGGTCACCAGCCCACAGGTATAAGTCTTGCAGTTAGCCCCCCTTAGTCATTCCAGGCTGTGATGACTTGACTAACAGATCTGCAAATGAACTATGACATGTGGCTCCTCCTCCAGCCTGTCTTGCCTGTAACTACATAAGTGCCATGTAAGTTTTTCACCTTTAATCCTGTTTTATTTGTAACTGTATTGTACATAACTGTATTGTCTCAGCTTGTTACATCCTTTACAACTGTATAACACTGCCTGCCTCTTAGGAATAAATATATAAAATTTATTAGTTTGTTTCTCCTGCTCTATAAACGAATTTGCACGTGCCTGAAGTACTATGCTACTGTTTTGGGGTTGCTATGGACCCTCTTGATAAATTGTTCATTAAGTAAATCATAGCTGGTGGCAGCTAAAAGAGGGGGTGTAAAGTGTTAACCTATTGGGTGGCGTTGGCAGTGACGGAGCGGGTTTTATAAGTGTATTGTCTGGCTGCGGACCGGAGTAATTATAATTCCCTCACTGCAGCGTGCCCAATAGCCAGCACACATCCAAGTGGCCCGTCTGGCGACTAATTATCCTAGGTGCAGTTCCTGACTGACCTGAGGGTAAGGGGGGGGCGCCAGAGAGCTGCAAGTTCCTAAGTGGAAGTGGGATAATTATAAATCCCTGCAGATTATTGGGTCGGACGACAGCAGCCGTCGTGTGTGTGCGTGTTTTTTGTCACATTTGCGGCACGGAGGGATCACAAGCCGTGATACCCCGGGCTACCGTGTGGCGGACCGTGTGCACATTCCTCACATATACCGACTCGGGTAATCCTCTGATTGCGTTACCTGCCTGGGTATGGCTGTGATGGGCTACAGTACAACAGGTAATTAGCTTGGTGAGAAGGCAACAACTGTTGGCTAAGTTATTAAAAAATGGAAGAAACACAAGATGACTGTCAATATTACTTGGTCTAGTGCTCCATGCAAGATCTCGCCTTGTGGGTAAGGATTATTCAGAGGAAGGTCAGGAATCAGCCCAGAACTACACGGGAGGATATGGTCAATGACCTGAAGAGATGTGGGACCACAGTGTCAACTACAATCTCCATGTTTGGAGGAAGGATGACGAACACAACTGTAAGAATACCATCACCACCATGAAGCATGGTGAGGGAAACATCATACTTTGGGTGTGCTTGTCTGCAAAGGGAACAGGACAACTGCTCCATGTTGAAGGGAGGATGGATGGGGTCATATGTCCCGCACTTTTGTCAAACAAGCTCCTTCCCTCAGCAAGATCATTGAAGGTGGGTCGTGGCTGGGTGTTCCAGCATGACCAAGACCCAAAACACACCACCCGAGCAACTATGGAGTGACTCCGTAAGAAGCATTTCAAGGTCCTGGAGTGGCCTAGCCAGTCTCCAGACCTGAACCCAATAGAAAATATTTTGAGAGAGCTGCAACTCAATGTTGCCCTGTAACAGCGTGTCCCTCCCCCGGCCTGTGTTTCTGGACTGTTATGTAATCAGCCATAGGTCCACCTCACTTGTACTGCATCTAGTGAGGGATTCTGTCTTTGTTCTTCTCATCATGGGACTCATCCAATACACAAACTTGTAAGATAGAATGGAGCCGATATCTTCTGTAAACTTCTCAATGTAGCCACATGTTAAAAGTTGGTGTGAACCTCCCCCATCAATGGCCTGATCTGAGGACACAGTGTTGGCCGAGTCAGTTGTGTGGTGACTTGTAAAGGGCTGTTGTTAGGGTTTGCGGAACGCACCTAATAAATAATGTAGAGAGGTGTGTTCGTAGCCCGAGGTCCACCGTGCAGGCAGAGCCTGCTGCTAGTAAGATGGCGTAAGTAGCGAACTCTGTTATCCTGCAGAGTCGCTAAAATAAATGCCGTAGCGCGCTGTGGCTGATAGTGCGAACTCTGTTGTGAATATTTTGGAAATGAATTCTGAGCAGAAGCTCCCTCTGGTGGTTACAAACAGTACTGAACCATTCAATGAGGATTGATATAAGGGAGGTTCCCTCCCATCATGGTTGCCGGTGATCAATTGTTCTTGTCTCAACTGTGGTTCCTGGTTCACTTGGAAGCTTGCTGAGTCTTGCCTCTTCTGCTTTCAGATAAGATATTTTCTGTTTTTGTTTTTGTGCTTACCATTTGCATATTTCTCTGCATTTCTGTGAGGTTAGCCAGGTCCCCCCCCCCCTGGGGGGCTTGGGCTCCTCTCGGTTCTGCTGGAGCCACTGTTGTTTGTTCATTTGCCTTTTCCAGTTTTTTCAGTGGCTGCAGCTTAGTTTTGTTACACCAGAGAACTGATTTAGGTGGTAGAGGTCGTGTGATCTCAGGTGTTTTTGCAATTAGTAGCGTTGGCATTTTTTAGGGTTTTTTTGGATTGCAGTGAGTATCCTTTCTATCCTTTTCTGTCTAGGCAGATTGGGCCCCAGCGTTTGCTCATACTATTTTCTGTCTGTGTCTGTATTACCTCTTGTCTAACCGCCATTACATGTTTGGGGGCTTCCTATGTTCTTTGGGGATCTGCTCCGGGGCAGATAGCTTTCCTCTTTTTATCTTTAGGTGTAGTTAATCTCTCAGGCTGTGACGAGGTGTCTAGGGCCAACGTAGGAACGCTCCACGGCTGCCTTTAGTTGTGGTGGCTAGTCAGGGTACTGCAATCCAGTAGATTCCAACCTCTCTGGTGTATTGCCGTTTTTGCCTGCTCTCCTCAGCTACCAAAACACAACAGAACTCTGTTAATCCACAGAGCCACTAGAGGGAATGCCGCAGCGCTAAATAGCGATATAAGCTAACTCTGTTACACCACAGAGTCGCTGAGGTAAAGACACAGAGATAGGTACTGTGTCCTGTTAACACCACAGGGATACACAGATAACTGCTGTGTGGATAGCAGTCCGTGATCATGCAGACAGCAACACAATCAAGCAATCTCCTCACTGGAGAAGCCGGTATTCAAGGGGCTTATTTCAGCCAAGCCCTAACCACGTGCACTCAAATCTCCTCACCGGAGGTGCCGGTATTCTAGGGGCTTTTTTCAGCCGAGCCCTAACCACATGCGTGCATGATCACACTGGCGCAAAGCACATAAAGCAATTGATCCTAGCGCACGGCTGTGCGGTAAGGACAGCTTTTTATAGCAGCCACGAGAAAAAGACCTTCCAGGAAGGACCAATGGGAGGCTGCTTCAGAACATCAACAGCCAGAGGACCTTCCTGAAGGACCAATAGGAGTGGCAGCTGTATCTGTGCATGTGACCCTGATCTCCAATGGGAGATCTTGCCCTGGGCATGCTCAGATGAAGCAACAAAGGACTTAGTCCTAAAGACGTCTGCTCGCCGCTGACCAGTACTGGCTATAATAGCAGAAACTGAAGAGGCAGCAGCAAGTCTCTGCACAGCATTAGACCGGGCGAGACGCTGGGACCGACGTCTTTGCTGAGCAAGCTCCACTGCAGCCGGAGATGGATGGGGGATCGCAGCGGGACTGGTTCGAGACTCCCCATGTGCAGCAGCGGGAACTCGAACCCTATCAGCTGTGATCTTATGCTGAGGCGAGATCCTGGTGACCGTGCGTATTGTTAGAAGCTGCCACGTGGGACTGTGTTGTGTCTCTCATCTGCTGGATCCATTGAATTTATCCAAGGACTATTTCTATTTTCGTGTCGTCAGATTGCCGTGTGGCAATTAATCTCATTAGATTGTTTATTTGCCTGGTGTCCCTCCTCTGTGTCCTACCCCGTCACACAGCCATGAAACCTCAAAGATCGGGAGAACATCTGTATGGTGAAGTGGTCCAAAATCCATGCTGCCTTGGGAGCAAACTTGGTCAAGAAGTACATGAAAAATTTGACATCTGTAATTGCAAAAAAAGGTTTCTAACAAATATTAATTTCTATTTTTATATTGCATCAAATACTTAGTTCATGCAATAAAATGCTACTTATTTAGTTACAAATCATACTATGGTATTTTCTTGATTATTTTTACATTATATTTCTCACAGTTCAAGTGAAACTACTAAGAAAATTACTGCAGACCCCTCCATTGTTTGTAGGTGGGAAAAAGTGGAAATTCAGCAGTGCATCCAAATACATATTTTCACCACTGTATGTATGGTCATTCCACATAACAACTAAATAATATGTATTACCGTATATACTCATGTATAAGCCGACCCCTGTATAAGCCGACCCCCCTAATTTTGCCACAAAAAACTGAGAAAACTTATTGACTCGAGTATAAGCCTAGGGTGGAAAATGCAGCAGCTAATGGTAAATTACAAAAATAAAAATAGATACCAATAAAAGTAAAATGAATTGAGACATCAGTAGGTTAAATGTTTTTGAATATCCATATTGAATCAGGAGCCCCATATAATTCTCCATACAGTTAATGATGGGCCCATAAGATGCTCCATACAAAATACTTCCCATACAACGCTGCATAAAGGTTAATAATGGCCCCATAAGATGCTCCATAGAATAGGCCCCATATGCTGCTCCATAAAGGTTATGCCCCCCTAAAATGCTCCATAGATTATGCCCCCATATGATGCTCCATAGATTATGCCCCCATATGATGCTCCATAGATTATGCCCCCATATGATGCTCCATAGTATAGGTCCCTTATGCTTCCGCTGCTGCTGCAACTAAAACAAAATAAAGTGACATACTCATCTCTCGTCGCTGGGGGCCAGGTGTAAGGTTCTATGTATATATTCCTGAAACTCAGTTTGTTCGTCAGCCATTTTACTTTCTGTCTTGCTGCAGCTATCTTGCCCTCAGTCAAAATGGAGTATCCAGCTTGCATGTTCCCGCCCTGATTCTCTCCTTTGCTTCTTAAGCAGCCACAGCTGAGCAATCAGTGCTTCAGAATCTAGCCTGCAGTGAACCTGTGACTTGACTCCTGTAAGCCTTGGACCTTGTACTCCAGCTATTCCTACTGAGGAACTCTGAAGCACTTGTGGACTCTGAACCCTGCTCTTTGAAAGACCCACATTTGCATGGACTTACGGTAACAGAGAAGAAGATCCTGAATCTGTATTGGAGAGTGATTGCTGAGCTTGGATTACTCTGGCCTGCTGTGTCTCCTGTTTCTGTGTCTGCAAACTGTGTGACTATTTCTGCCAACTTGTATGAAGTAATACAGGACTTTTCTATATCAAACCTGTGACTCCTGTGTTTTCATCGCACCCAAGCACAAGACGCTATATGAACTGTACTACATACATTACAAGATTCTGAAGCCAAAACGTTAGTGTCTGCTGGGTCTGGAAGGCTGTGTCTGCTGTAATGTGGATATCAGACGTCCGGTTGTACTTTCTGTGATGACAGTGGTTGTGACTTCTCACAACCATTCCAGGTGAGCAATTCCCTTAAGTTTTTTCTTTTTGCAGTGTTACCACAGGTAAACACTATTGTTTTTTTTTTTCTTTCCTTTCTTTTCTCTTTTTTGTCTGCTGTAACTCTGGATATCAGATGTCTGGTTGAAACTTTCTGTGATGATAGTGGTTGTGACTTCTCACAACCATTCCAGTAACCCTGTCTTAAAAGATCTGGAAAATGGAGGCCCGCATAAAGGAACTTTGCGGAGTGACTGATAATATCCTTGCAGATTTGCAGAATATAAAGACCCGTTTTACAAATCTACAGGACCTCAATAATCACAATTTGCAAGTGGTTGGACAGACTACCCAGGATTTGCGAGCCAGGATTGAGGTTCTAGAGGGGCGAGTCCAGGCTCCTGCCGTAGCCCCGAGTGCTGGGATTCCCAAGTTGCCCCCTTTTCGTTTTGGCGGTGAACGTGAGAAATTCAGGGGATTTATTAATCAATGCAATCTTTTTTTTTCTGCACATGCTTCACAATTTCCCACTGAACGATCTAAGGTGCTTACTATAATTATGTTGCTTACCAACAAGGCTTTAATGTGGGCAAACCCTCTGATTGAGACTGAGGATGATTGTTTGAATCACCTTGATGATTTTATTTCAGCCATGGGGCAGGTGTTTGATGACCCCAATCGAGGTGCAACAGCTGAAGCAGCCATGTTAGCTTTGCGCCAAGGTAAGCACTCGGTAGCTGAATATGCCTTGGATTTCAGGAGATGGGCCCTTGATACCACCTGGGACAGTTCCGCCAAAAAATCTATTTTTCGAAAGGGGTTATCTCCACTGATTAAGGATGAACTTGCTCGTGCCGACCCTCCCACTGCGTTAGGTGACTTTATTAACTACTGCATCCGTATTGATACTCGTCTGACTGAACGCAGGCAAGAGAGATGGTTCGAAAGCAATCGTACTAACCTTTTCCTACCTTCCTCTCCAGCTAAGGAACCTTTGAGTAGGATTACACGGGAACCTGAACCTGAACCCATGCAGGTAGACTCTTTACAACGACGGGTTAGTGATGCACGCAAGGAACATCGTTTTAAGGAGAATCTATGTTTCTATTGTGGTAAGTCAGGGCACTTCATTATAAACTGCCCCAGCCGTTCTCGTAAGACTACTGCAGCACTCATTCATTGTGAGTGTTGCGAGAGGGGATCTGTCAGGTCCGAGCCTCAGGCTCCAGAGAGATCTGCAGCAACAGATCTTGATTTCTCGGACTTAAACTCCGTTACCTCTGAGGACGTTGACTGTGTAAACGCTGCCATTTTTCAAGTTTCCTCAGCGGTGTCCCAGCTGAGTTGTAAGAAAAACAATTCTCATTGCTTTCTTTCCATCAAACTCTGGGTTGACTCAGCTTGGGTGTCTAGCTCTGCTATGATCGACTCAGGGGCAAGTGGAAATTTTATGGATGTCTCCTTTGCTCTGAAACAGGGAATACGTTCAGTGAAGAAGGCTACTCCAGTACAGATGGAAACTGTGGATGGCTCCCTGCTGACCTCTGGACCAGTGGATCAGGAAACAGAGCCTTTGAGGGTTCTTATGGGTAAAGATCATCAAGAGAAACTGTCCTTTATGCTTATCTCTTCTCCCCACTTTCCCATTATTCTAGGGCTACCATGGCTGCAGGCTCAGAATCCTACCATTAACTGGGAGACCAAGGAATTACACTTTCCAGAGAAACAGATGAGTCCAAAAGTTTCAGCTTGCTCTGTTCCTAAAGGAATCATGTCAGTCCCTGAACTACCAGCTGTATACCAGGACTATGTGGATTTATGTGACAAGAAGAACGCTGACCAGCTTCCTCCTCACCGTCCATATGATTGTCCAATTGAATTATTGCCTGGAGCAGAGATACCTTTTGGTAAGATCTACCCCCTGGCGGGGCCCGAGCTAAAGGCTTTAAAGGATTACATAGATGAAAATCTAGCCAAGGGCTTCATACGCCCCTCTTCATCTCCTGCAGGTGCACCCATCTTCTTTGTAAAGAAGAAAGATGGATCTCTGAGACCATGCGTAGACTATAGGGAACTCAATAAGGTTACTATTAGAAACCGTTATCCATTGCCTTTAATCCCTGAGTTATTGGAGAGAGTGCGACATGCCAAAATTTTTTCTAAACTAGATCTTCGTGGGGCCTATAACTTAGTCCGTATTAGACCTGGGGATGAATGGAAGACTGCATTCAGGTCACTGCTATGGACACTTTGAATATCTAGTTATGCCTTTTGGTCTGAGTACCGCCCCAGCCACTTTCCAACACTTGGTGAATGACATCTTCAGGGATCTCCTAGATACATTCGTGGTAATTTATTTGGATGATATTCTAATTTTTTCTAACTCCACAGAGGAACATCATGGACATGTGAGAATGGTCTTGGAACGTCTAAGACAAAATCATCTTTAATCAAACTTGAAAAGTGTGAATTCCATAGGACCGAAATTCAATTTCTGGGGTATGTACTGTCTACACAAGGAATTAGTATGGATGGAAGCAAAACCCAAGCCATCAAGGATTGGCCAAGTCCTAGAAATGTGAAGGAGGTACAGCGCTTCATCGGGTTTGCCAACTTCTATAGACGTTTCATTAGAAATTTCTCTGAGGTAGTGTCACCTATCACTCAACTTACCCGGAAAGAGTCTAGGTTTTCCTGGACTCCCCAAGCCCAGGAAGCATTTTCCCATCTAAAAGATAAATTTACCACTGCACCTATCCTAGTACATCCCAACCCCGAGCTTGCCTTCATAATAGAGGTGGATGCTTCAGACTGTGCCGTTGGAGCTATACTCTCTCAGAGAACAGGTGAGAAGAATGTCTTGCATCCCTGTGCCTTCTTTTCCCAGCAGTTGTCTTCGGCTGAGAGGAACTACGATGTGGGCAATAGAGAGTTGTTGGCCATTATTGCCGCCTTCAAAGAATGGAGACACCTTCTTCAGGGAGCTGCCAGCAAATAGTCGTCCTGACAGACCATCGTAACCTTGAGTTTATCAGGTCGGCTAAGTGCCTGACTCCTCGCCAGGCTCGCTGGAATCTTTTCTTAAACCAATTTAATTTTATCATCTCTTATAGACCAGGATCGCGCAATGGAAAGGCTGATGCACTCTCTAGGATTTACTCAGCAGAGACACGTCCAATTACTCCTCCTAAGACTATTCTTCCTGACTCTAGATTCCTAGGAGTAATTCATAATCAAGACCTACTTAAGGACATCAAGGAAGCATACCATGCGGATTCCTTTTTGGCACAACCCCCAAGGGACGTAAGTCTTGTCTTTAAGAATGGTGTGTGGATTCAGGGACAACGTCTGTATATTCCTGAAACAGTCAGATTAAGAGTATTGCAACTCATTCACGATTCCAAGATAGCTGGGCATAGAGGAATTCTAAAGACACAGGAATTTCTTTCTCGTTTCTTTTGGTGGCCCACTTGCAGGAAGGATGTTTTAAACTATGTCACTTCATGTGAAGTCTGTGCAAGATGCAAAACACCTCGCTCCTCACCAACTGGTCTTTTACAGCCTCTTCCCACCCCGTCCCGCCCGTGGGGATCCATTTCTATGGACTTCATTGTGGAGTTACCAACCTCTCAGGGGAAGAAACACCATTCTAGTGGTGGTTGACCGTCTAACAAAGGCAGCTCATTTTATCCCTTGTGTCGGCTTACCCACTGCAAAACAGACATCAGATTTGATGATTAAAGATGTGTTTCGCTTACATGGAGTACCGGATGAGGTTATTTCGGATCGAGGGGTGCAATTCACTTCTAGGTTTTGGCAAAATTTCTGTGCAGCATTGGACATTAAAGTAAACATTTCTTCTGCTTTTCATCCCCAGACTAATGGACAGACGAACGAACCAATCAAACCCTGGAGCAGTATCTCCGCTGCTTTATCTGCCACCTACAGGATGATTGGGTGGATCTACTTCCATTAGCTGAGTTCTCGTATAACAACTCTCAGAGTGCCTCCACTAAACAGTCTCCTTTTTACTCTAATCTAGGTTATCATCCTAACATTCTACCACGATTTCCCATAGAAACGCCTTTACCAGCAGTGGCTGAATGAATCACGTCTTTACAGAAGAATATGGATCTTCTAAAGGAAAATCTGGAATCGGCTCAAGAAAGGTACAAGAAAGCAGCAGATAAATTTCGTAAACCTGCACCAGCTTTCAAGGTAGGAGACTTGGTCTCGCTGTCAACCAGAAATCTTAAGTTAAGGATTCCATCGTCTAAGTTGGGACATAAGTACATTGGACCCTATAAAATCAGTAAAATTATAAGTGCCGTTGCTTGTCGTCTTCAACTGCCCAGAACTATGAGAATCCACCCTGTCTTTCATGTATCCCTACTAAAGGCTGCGACACCCAATACGTTTCCTGGACGTTCCTCTCCTTGCCCTGACCCAGTGCTAGTCGATGGTCAGGAAGAATTTGTGGTGGAAAGGATTTTAGATTCCAGGTTGTATAGAAATCAGTTACAATATCTGATTAAATGGCAGGGCTACCCAGTGGAGGACAACTCATGGGAACCGGTCAATAACGTTAATGCTCCTCGCTTGCTCCGTCAGTTTCATCAGAGGTACCCACACAAGCCTGGTCTGAGGTCATCCGGAGGTTGTCCTTAAGGGGGGAGTAATGTAAGGTTCTATGTATATATTCCTGAAACTCAGTTTGTTCGTCAGCCATTTTACTTTCTGTCTTGCTGCAGCTATCTTGCCCTCAGTCAAAATGGAGTATCCAGCTTGCATGTTCCCGCTCTGTTTCTCTCCTTTGCTTCTTAAGCAGCCACAGCTGAGCAATCAGTGCTTCAGAATCTAGCCTGCAGTGAACCTGTGACTTGACTCCTGTAAGCCTTGGACCTTGTACTCCAGCTATTCCTACTGAGGAACTCTGAAGCACTTGTGGACTCTGAACCCTGCTCTTTGAAAGACCCACGTTTGCATGGACTTACGGTAACAGAGAAGAAGATCCTGAATCTGTATTGGAGAGTGATTGCTGAGCTTGGATTACTCTGGCCTGCTGTGTCTCCTGTTTCTGTGTCTGCAAACTGTGTGACTATTTCTGCCAACTTGTATGAAGTAATACAGGACTTTTCTATATCAAACCTGTGACTCCTGTGTTTTCATCACACCCAAGCACAAGACGCTATATGAACTGTACTACATACATTACACCAGGTGCCAGTGTCCTGAGCAGGCAGAGACAACGGCGCGCTATGTGGGACAGGTGATGGTGTCACTGCTGGCTCAGGGCCCCGGCACCTGAGATATTCACCTGTTCCCGGTCCACCGCCGCGTGCTGCTCTGTCTTCCGGGTCCTTATTCAAATCTGTGAAAATTGTCCGTTTGCCCACTTTGATACCAATTCTAATGCCCAGAACCCATTTGGGCCAGGCTATAGGGACCTGAGTTTGATGCGGGGCATCACTATCTGTATATTCTTAGTGTGAGATCAGTGGCCCAAAGACATTTAACCCCTGAAAAACATCGGTTACTTATTCAAATCTGTGAAAATTGGCTCTTTGCCCACTTTGATGCCAATTCTGATGCCCAGAACCCGTTTGGGCCAGGCAGGAGGGACCTTGGTTTGATGCAGGGCATCAATATCTGTATATTTCTAGTGTGAGATCAGTGGCCCAAAGTCATTTAACCCCTGAAAAACATCTGTTACTTATTCAAATCTGTGAAAATTGGCCGTTTGCCCGCTTTGATGCCAATTCTGATACCCAGAACCCATTTGGGCCAGGCAGGAGGGACCTGGGTTTGATGCAGGGCATGACTATCTGTATATTTCTAGTGTGAGATCAGTGGCACAAAGTCATTTAACCCCTTAAAAACATCTGTTACTTATTCAAATCTGTGAAAGTTGCCTGTTTGCCCACTTTGATGCCAATTCTGATGCCCAGAACCCATTTGGGCCAGGCTATAGGGACCTGAGTTTGATGCGGGGCATCACTATCTGTATATTCTTAGTGTGAGATCAGTGGCCCAAAGTCATTTAACCCCTGAAAAACATCTGTTACTTATTCAAATCTGTGAAAGTTGCCTGTTTGCCCACTTTGATGCCAATTCTGATGCCCAGAACCCATTTGGGCCAGGCAGGAGGGACCTGGGTTTGATGCGGGGCATCAATACCTGTATATTCTTAGTGTGAGATCAGTGGCCCAAAGTCATTTAACCCCTGAAAAACATCTGTTACTTATTCAAATCTGTGAAAATTGTCCGTTTGCCCACTTTGATGCCAATTCTGATGCCCAGAACCCATTTGGGCCAGGCAGGAGGGACCTGGGTTTGATGCGGGGCATCACTATCTGTATATTCTTAGTGTTAGATCAGTGGCCCAAAGTCATTTAACCCCTGAAAAACATCTGTTACTTATTCAAATCTATGAAAGTTGCCTGTTTGCCCACTTTGATGCCAATTCTGATGCCCAGAACCCATTTGGGCCAGGCAGAAGGGACCTGGGTTTGATGTGGGGCATCACTATCTGTATATTTCTAGTGTGAGATCAGTGGCCCAAAGTCATTTAACCCCTTAAAAACATCAGTTACTTATTCAAATCTGTGAAAATTGGGTTTTTGGCAACTTTGATGCCAATTCTGATGCCCAGAACCCATTTGGGCCAGGCAGAAGGGACCTGGGTTTGATGCGGGGCATCACTATCTGTATATTCTTAGTGTGAGATCAGTGGCCCAAAGTCATTTAACCCCTAAAAAACATCTGTTACTTATTCAAATCTGTGAAAATTGGCTGTTTGCCCACTTTGATGCCAATTCTGATGCCCAGAACCCATTTGGGCCAGGCAGGAGGGACCTGGGTTTGATGCGGGGAATCACTATCTGTATATTTCTAGTGTGAGATCAGTGGCCCAAAGTCATTTAACCCCTTAAAAACATCTGTTACTTATTCAAATCTGTGAAAATTGGGCTTTTGGCAACTTTGATGCCAATTCTGATGCCCAGAACCCATTTGGGCCAGGCAGAAGGGACCTGGGTTTGATGCGGGGCATCACTATCTGTATATTCTTAGTGTGAGATCAGTGGCCCAAAGTCATTTAACCCCTGAAAAACATCTGTTACTTATTCAAATCTGTGAAAATTGGCTGTTTGCCCACTTTGATGCCAATTCTGATGCCCAGAACCCATTTGGGCCAGGCAGAAGGGACCTGGGTTTGATGCGGGTCATCACTATCTGTATATTCTTAGTGTGAGATCAGTGGCCCAAAGTCATTTAACCCCTGAAAAACATCTGTTACTTATTCAAATCTGTGAAAATTGGCTGTTTGCCCACTTTGATGCCAATTCTGATGCCCAGAACCCATTTGGGCCAGGCAGAAGGGACCTGGGTTTGATGCGGGTCATCACTATCTGTATATTCTTAGTGTGAGATCAGTGGCCCAAAGTAATTTAACCCCTTAAAAACATCAGTTACTTATTCAAATCTGTGAAAATTGGCTGCGTGCCCACTTTGATGCCAATTTTGATGCCCAGAACCCATTTGGCCAGGCAGAAGGGACCTGGGTTTGATGCAGGGCATCACTATCTGTGTATACTTAGTGTGAGATCAGTGGCCCAAAGTCATTTAACCCCTTAAAAACATCAGTTACTTATTCAAATCTGTGAAAATTGGCTGTTTGCCCAGTTTGATGCCAATTCTGATGCCCAGAACCCATTTGAGCCAGGCTGGAGAGACTTGTTTTTAATGTGGGGCGCCCTGTTCTATATGTCTGCAGTGTCATATCAGTGGCCCAAAGTCATTTAACCCTTTCATTAACGCCCTCTGGTGCCCACTTTGATGCCCATTTTTGTGCCAGTTTTATAATTTTTGGCGCAGATTTTAAGTGTATTCTCATCAGGGCACCTCGCTGCAGTGTTTTTTATTAATTTGATGCTTTTTTTGTTGTTAAACCTATAAAAAACAGAAAAAAAATTTGCCGAATAAGAAACTGAAAATAAGAAACCAACTTCAGCCTCGTGAAATAAATATTAAAAATAACAGTTTGAGCAAGTAGATAAAAACTAAAAACATTAAATCATTAGTTATAAAACTGGTATATATATATATATATATATATATATATACAGTGTGTGAGTACATTGCAGTGTATGAGGATATTCTGAACACTGGAGTGGGTTTTTTGAGGAACGTCAGTGTAGAAACTGAACTGTCTAGAATGGAGAAGCTGCAGAGAGATCATAAAAAAATCCACTCCGATCCAGTCTCCTCACCAGTGAGTCAGCTACAGTGGAGTTGATAAAATGAGGTCCTCAAAAACGAAACTAGTGAGGCCTCAAAAAGTCAACTCCGAACTAGACGCAACCGTAGCTGGAGTCAGTGGACTAGCGATACAACGAGCCCGCTTGTCGTACGGAAGTGACGTTATATCTCCATGGTAACTAGTAGCATAGAGAAGATGTGTGTACAGAGCGAACCGCTCAGGTCCTGCCTACAGTGTTCGTGGCTCAGTCACGTGGTTGATTGCAGGCGTGTTCTTGAGGCTATTTGTATTTGCATAGTGCTTCGCGTCATTGTCGTCTCTCACTGTTCTCTCTCACTGCGTGCTTTAGCGAGCGAAGTCTGAGGTAGAAAGCTGCTGATTAGTTTTGAAAGATTGGCGACCTGCTGGGGAAGTCGTGTGATTGGTGCTGCGCGAGTGAAGATTTTTGATTGGCTAGTGTCTCTTTGCGCGCCAACAGGCCGACAGAAGGTTCTGAAGTAGAAGACGGAGAAACATGTGGAACAACCACGGTGAGTTCCTGAGCAGCCTACGCCCATGGGACGTGGTCGTGTTATGCGTGTGTATATCAGCAGATAGAGGACGTCCTCGGCTGGCAGCCTCGTAGTCTGCTGTGGCGTCGCTGTGCACTTCACGCTGCTGTCTTCCCACCATATACCTGATGCTGGGGGTCCTAGTTGTGTGAGGAGCCCTGCACGCCGCTGTCTCCCCATATACCTGATGCTGGGGTCCTAGTTGTGTGAGGAGCCCTGCACGCCGCTGTCTCCCCATATACCTGATGCTGGGGGTCCTAGTTGTGTGAGGAGCCCTGCACGCCGCTGTCTCCCCATATACCTGATGCTGGGGGTCCTAGTTGTGTGAGGAGCCCTGCACGCCGCTGTCTCCCCATATACCTGATGCTGGGGGCCCTAGTTGTGTGAGGAGCCCTGCACGCTGCTGTCTTCCCACCATATACCTGATGCTGGGGGCCCTAGTTGTGTGAAGAGCCCTGCACGCGCTGTCTCCCATATACCTGATGCTGGGGGTCCTAGTTGTGTGAGGAGCCCTGCACGCGCTGTCTCCCCATATACCTGATGCTGGGGGTCCTAGTTGTGTGAGGAGCCCTGCACGCCGCTGTCTCCCCATATACCTGATGCTGGGGGTCCTAGTTGTGTGAGGAGCCCTGCACGCCGCTGTCTCCCCATATACCTGATGCTGGGGGCCCTAGTTGTGTGAGGAGCCCTGCACGCTGCTGTCTTCCCCATATACCTGATGCTGGGGCCCTAGTTGTGTGAGGAGCCTGCACGCTGCTGTCTTCCCACCATATACCTGATGCTGGGGGGCCCTAGTTGTGTGAGGAGCCCTGCACGCCGCTGTCTCCCCATATACCTGATGCTGGGGGCCCTAGTTGTGTGAGGAGCCCTGCACGCCGCTGTCTTCCCACCATATACCTGATGCTGGGGGCCCTAGTTGTGTGAGGAGCCCTGCACGCCGCTGTCTCCCCATATACCTGATGCTGGGGGTCCTAGTTGTGTGAGGAGCCCTGCACGCCGCTGTCTTCCCACCATATACCTGATGCTGGGGGTCCTAGTTGTGTGAGGAGCCCTGCACGCCGCTGTCTCCCCATATACCTGATGCTGGGGGCCCTAGTTGTGTGAGGAGCCCTGCACGCCGCTGTCTTCCCACCATATACCTGATGCTGGGGGTCCTAGTTGTGTGAGGAGCCCTGCACGCCGCTGTCTCCCCATATACCTGATGCTGGGGGCCCTAGTTGTGTGAGGAGCCCTGCACGCTGCTGTCTTCCCACCATATACCTGATGCTGGGGGCCCTAGTTGTGTGAGGAGCCCTGCACGCTGCTGTCTTCCCACCATATACCTGATGCTGGGGGCCCTAGTTGTGTGAGGAGCCCTGCACGCCGCTGTCTCCCCATATACCTGATGCTGGGGGCCCTAGTTGTGTGAGGAGCCCTGCACGCTGCTGTCTTCCCACCATATACCTGATGCTGGGGGTCCTAGTTGTGTGAGGAGCCCTGCACTCCTCTTTCTCCCCATGTACCTGATGCTGGGGGGCCCTAGTTGTGTGAGGAGCCCTGCACGCCGCTGTCTCCCCATATACCTGATGCTGGGGGCCCTAATTGTGTGAGGAGCCCTGCACGCCGCTGTCACCCCATATACCTGATGCTGGGGGCCCTAATTGTGTGAGGAGCCCTGCACGCCGCTGTCTCCCCATATACCTGATGCTGGGGGCCCTAATTGTGTGAGGAGCCCTGCACGCCGCTGTCTCCCATATACCTGATGCTGGGGGCCCTAATTGTGTGAGGAGCCCTGCACGCGCTGTCTCCCATATACTGATGCTGGGGGCCTAATTGTGTGAGGAGCCCTGCACGCTGCTGTCTCCCACATACCTGATGTGGGGGTGCCCTAGTTGTGTGAGGAGCCCTGCACGCCGCTGTCTCCCCATGTACCTGATGCTGGGGGGACCTAGTTGTGTGAGGAGCCCTGCACGCTGCTGTCTTCCCACAATATACCTGATGCTGGGGGATCTAGTTGTGTGAGGAGCCCTGCACGCCAATGTCTCCTCATATACCTGATGCTGGGGGGCCTTAGTTCTGTGAGTAGCCCTGCATGCCGCTGTCTCCCCATATACCTGATGCTGGGGGGTGCCCTAGTTGTGTGAGGAGCCCTTCACTGTTTGCTCTAATGGCCGCTTGCTCAGTATAGATGACCTTTCTCCTTGTCTGTCGCTACAGGAGGCTTTGATGGCGGCTACGGAGGCTCTGGGATGGGAGGAGGCGGCTACATGCAGTCACCTGGAGGCTTCGGGTCTCCTGCTCCTACACAGGGAGAAAAGAAGTCTGTACGTATATTGCCTTTTATGTACTGCTGACACCCCAAGAAGATGGCGTCTGCTGGCAGCACACTGGTGCTGATGGGTATAAGGATCTAGTAGCAGTAGTGTTAGAATGTGTGTCCTGTTAGAACTCTTGGCGTCCTTGCTCTGTACAGCTTATTTGAAAATCGCGGACACATTGGAAGACTAATAAATTAACTAACCTTAAAAAAAATAATCATTATAGTCAAAATTATCTAAGTTTCTTCTGCCTAAAATAAACCTCAGATGCATCAGATTTTGAGAGTTCATTAAAGTAGCACTGTTTTACCATTTAGTAAAATGTCTGTCGAATGCAACTATAGGATTTTTTTGTAGTGTATGGTTGGCATAAATGTTGGGGTATTGCTCCCCTCATGCAAGCCATACATTAACCCCTTCAAGCTAGCAGGTTAAGGGCCCCCATACACATCAGACTAGTTGGCTGAACCCACCAATATGGACTTGTTAAGCCGATGGTCTGTGTATGGAGGTGACGGCTGACATATTGTTTGGAGAAATTTTAATTGTGCATATCTGATTTCGGACAGGCACAATGCTGATGTGTCTGCAGCTTTCTCATAAACAACACGGGCGCACTCGGCCATGTAAGCGCTTCTGTGCGTGGGGGTGTTGACTGAGACAGCTTTCAATTGAAGCAAAATTCAGACAACAGCCATCTAATGTGTATAGGCAGCTTTAGTGTGTCCTATTGATATCTGCTTGGCTGGTAGGTCCTTCTGTTGTATGCAAAAGCAGAATGTGGATCTTAAAGGGAGTGGCTTTACAGATCAAGTCCTATCAGTTTAATTAAACACAGCTAGACTCCAATGAAGGGTTAAGGGCCCGTCTCACACAACGATCTCGGTAGCGAGATCGTTGCTGAGTCACTAGTTTTGTGACGCTGCAGCGATCTCCCCAGCGATATCGCTGTGTGTGACATTCAGCGACGATCAGCCCCCCTGCTGGGTATCGCTGATCATCCCTGAAATGTCAGGATATTTTTTTGATCGCTGGTCTCCCGCTGACAGGCACGCATCGCTGCGTGTGACAGGCGGGAGACCAGCGATCCGCTGGTAACCAAGGTACACAGCGGTTTTCCAGGCGCAGGGCTGTGCCTAGAAACCCGCTGTGTACCTTGGATACCCGTGCCCTGATGCAGGGCGCTGGTATCCAAGGTACACTGCGGGTAACTAAGCGATGTTACCCGCAGTGTCCTTGTGCTGATCGCTGCCCTGAGCTGCCTGTTTGGCAGCTCAGCAGCGATCATGTAGCGATACACCAGCGATCCTGACAAGTGCATATCGTTGTCGGGATCTCTGGTGTATCGCTATGTGAGACCCAGCCTTTAGAACGATCTCATGGAGGATCACAAGGAAATGGACAGCATGTGACTTAAATATGAGTGTCTGAGCAAAGGGTCTGAATACTTAGGACCATGTGAAATTTCAGTCTTTCTTTTTTAATAAATTTGCATAAATTTCTACGTTTCAGTTTTTTTTTCTTTTTAGTCAATATTTGTGCAGAGTGTACATTAACCCCTTCATGACCCAGCCTATTTTGACCTTAAAGACCTTGCCATTTTTTGCAATTCTGACCAGTGTCCCTCTATGAGGTAATAACTCAGGAACGCTTCAATGGATCCTAGCGATTCTGAGATTGTTTTTTCATGACATTGGGCTTCATGTTAGTGGTAAATTTAGGTCGATAATTTTTGCGTTTATTTGTGAAAAAAATGGAAATTTTGCAAAAATTTTGAAAATTTCGCATTTTTAAAATTTTAAATTTTTATTTTGTTAAACCAGAGTTATGTGACACAAAATAGTGAATAACATTTCCCACATGTCTACTTTACATCAGCACAATTTTGGAAGCAACATTATTTTTTTGTTGGGAAGTTATAGGGGTTAAAAGTTGACCAGCGATTTCTCATTTTTACAACAAAATTTACAAAGCCATTTTTTTTTAGGGACCACCTCACATTTGAAGTCACTTAGAGGGCTCTATATGGTAGAAAATAGCCAAAAGTGACACCATTATAAAAACTGCACCCCTCAAGCTACTCAAAACTACATTCAAGAAGATTATTAACCCTTCAGGTGCTTCACAGGAACTAAAGCAACGTGGAAGGAAAAAATGGACATTTTAATTTTTCCAACAAAAATTTTCTTTTAGCATCAATTTTTTTCATTTTTACATGGGCAACAGGATAAAATGGATCCTAAAATTTGTTGGGCAATTTCTCCTGAGTACACAGATGCCTCTATTATTATTATTATTATTTTTATTTTTATTATTATTTATATAGCGCCATTAATTCCATGGTGCTGTACATGAGAAGGGGTTACATACAAAGTTATAGATATCGTTTACAGTAAACAAATTTACAATGACAGACTGGTACAGAGGGGAGAGGAACCTGTCCTTGCGGACTTACATTCTTCGGGATAATGGGGAAGAAACAGAAGGTCGGGGGTGCGGCAGCTCTGGTGGTGGTGGTGGCGGAAGCTCGGGTGGTGATGGCGAGGCGGAATGGTTATTGCAGGCTGTAGGCTTTCCTGAAGAGATGGGTTTTCAGGTTCTGTCTGAAGGATCCAAGGGTGGTGGATAATCGTACATGTTGAGTCGTGGAATTCCAGAGGATGAGGGATATTCGGGAGAAAACTTGGAGGCGGTTGTGTGAGGAACGAATAAGTGTGGAGGATAGTAGGAGGTCTTGGGAGGATCAAAGATTACGTGAAGGAAGATATTGGGAGATTAGTTCAGAGATATAGGGAGGGGACAGGTTGTGGATGGCTTTGTAGGTCAGTGTTAGTAGTTTGAACTGAATTCGTTGGGGAATTGGGAGCCAATGGAGGGATTTGCAGAGGGAAGTAGCGAGGGGAGAGGTGGATTAGTCGGGCAGCAGAGTTGAGGACAGACTGGAGTGGTGCAAGAAAGTTGACGGGGAGGCCACAGAGGAGGGTGTTGCAGTAATCAAGGCGGGAGATGATGAGGGCATGCACAAGAGTTTTAGTAGATTGAGGGCTGAGGAAGGGACGGATTCTGGAAATGTTTTTAAGTTGGAGGCGACAAGAGGTGGCAAGAGTTTGGATGTGTGGTTTGAAGGACAGGGCAGAGTCGAGAATTACTCCGAGGCAGCGTATTTCAGGTGCGGGAGAGATCATGATGCCATTTACCATAATAGATAGATCGGGTAGGGAAGATACGTGAGATGGAGGAAAGATGATGAGTTCGGTTTTGTCTACATTGAGTTTTAGGAAGCGAGAGGTGAAGGAGGATATGGCTGATAGACACTCCGGGATTCTGGACAGCAGAGAGGTGACATCTGGGCCAGAGAGGTAGATCTGAGTGTCGTCCGCATACAGGTGGTACCGGAAGCCATGGGACTTTGAGTTGTCTTAGGCCAAGGGTTTAGATAGAAATAAGTAGGGGCCCCAGGACAGAGCCTTGATGGACTCCAACAGAGAGCGGGCGGGATGAGGAGGTAGTGTGGGAGACGCTAAATGTGCAGTCGGAAAGGTAAGTGGCGAACCCGGACAGGGCTTTGATGCCATGGGAAGAAAGAATCTGTAGCAGTAGGCAGTGGTCGACTGTGTCAAAAGCAGAGGACAGGTCAAGGAGGATGGAGAACTGTCTGTTAGCTTTGGCTGTGAGTAAGTCATTAGTAATTTTGGTCAGGGCAGTTTCAGAGGAGTGGTGGGGGCGGAAGCCAGATTGGAGGTTGTCAAGGAGAGAGTTAGATGAGAGGTGGGAGGAAAGTTGAGTGTGGATATGCTACTCAAGGAGTTTGGAAGCAAACGGGAGCAATGATATTGGGCGATAGCTGGGCATAGCAGTTGGGTCAAGGTTTGCTTTTTTGAGGATGGGTGTGATGGTGGCATGTTTGAAGGCAGAGGGAAAGGTACCAGAAGATAGCGATAGGTTGAAGAGATGGGTTAGGGCTGGGATGAGCGTGTTAGTGAGGTTGGGGAGCAGGTGGGAAGAGATGGGGTCAAGTGCACAGGTGGTGAGGTGTGACTTGGAAAGGAGATGAGTAAGCTCTCCTTCAGTGATGTTGGAGAGGGAGGTTAGTTGGGAAGGGCAGAGGTCTGGTATATGGAGTGGTTGGGGTGGTGGAACAGTAAAGGTTTGCCTTGTTTGGTCGATCTTATTTTTGAAGTAGGTGGCAAAGTCCTCGGCAGAGATGAGGGGAGTTGGAGGTGGCAGTGGTGGGCGGAGGAGAGAGTTGAATGTTGCTCAACAGTTGTTTTGGGTTGTAGGATAATGAAGATACAAGGTTTGTGAAATAGGTCTGTTTAGCAGAGATGAGAGCTATTTTGAAGGCAAGTGTAGCTTGTTTGAAAGCAGTGAAGTCGTCTGGCAGGCGTGTTTTCTTCCAATGCCGCTCCGCGACCCTGGATGATTGTCAAAGTTTTTTGGTGAGATTGTTGTGCCAGGGTTGCCTATTGATTCGTTGCACTTTGCCGTGCGTGAGAAGGTCGACTGAGTCTATGGCCGATGTGTGTGTGTGTTGTGTGTGGTGTTAAAGAAAGCTGTGCGCTGTCTGTGTCATGGAGTGAAGATATGGAGGACAGAGGTAGAGAGTGTGAGAGTCTGTGAATGTCTAGGTGTGCGAAATTTCTGCGAGGATGTGCCAGTGGCTGGACATAGGGGGCAGGTGAAGAGGACAGGGATGAGAAGGTGAGTAGGTGGTGGTCTGATAGGGGAAGGGGAGAGATTGTGAGATTAGATAGGGAACAGAGGCGGGTGAAGATTAGGTCTAGTGTATGTCCGTCTGTGTGGGTGGCTGTGGAGGACCACTGAGTAAGTCCAAAGGATGAAGTAAGTGACAGGAGTTTGGAGGCTGCTGGCTGGTGGGTGTCAGTAGGGATATTAAAGTCACCCATGATCATGGTGGGGATGTCAGCAGAGAGAAAGTGAAGAAGCCAGCTGGAGAATTGGTCAGTGAAGGCAGTGGCTGAGCCCGGTGGTCGGTATATGACGGCCATTTGGAGATTAGAGGGAGAGTAGATACCAACCGAGTGGACCTCAAAGGAAGGGAGGATGAAGGAGGGTGGGGGTTGGATAGGGTTGAAGGAGCAGTTATTAGAAAGAAGGAAACCCACGCCTCCACCATGTCTGTTGCCAGAGCGAGGAGTGTGGGTGAAGTGGAGGCCACCGTAACTCAGTGCAGCAGGGGAGGCCGTGTCGGGGCGTCAGTCAGGTCTCAGTGAGGGCCAGGAAGGAGAGGTTGCGGAAAGTAAAGAGATCGTGGATCACGTGGAGCTTGTTGCAGAAGGAGCGGGCGTTCCAGAGTGCTCCAGAGAGAGAAAGCTGGGTGGTTGGAGTCAGTGGCACAGGTTTTAAGTGTGAGGAATTGCGGTAGTTTCTCTTACTGTGAGAAGTATAGGGGTGAGAATTAGTGGGATGTATGAGGCAGGGGGGGCCAGGATTGGGGGATATGTCGCCAGCAGTGAGAAGAAGCAGAGAAAGGGAAAGCAGATAGGTGAAGGAGAGTGACTGTCTTACATTATATTTTAGTGGGAGAGGTCTGAGGTTAAGAAGCAGGTCTGCAGATGAGGCGATGTAGAGGGGGTAAGAGAGAGGGGGTAGACAGTTATTTGGTTCTAGCTTGCAGGGGTTTGGGGATAGCGAAGGAGAGTGAAGATTGGTGGAGCAAAAACGATGAGGGCAAATGTGAGCATGGTTAAAGAGCAGGGTAAAAGAAAGGCAAGTAAAATTAGAAGACAGTAAATATTCTTACCTTCTGACCTATTTCTGGATATATTTCTGATGTAACACTTCAAAGATGTCACACTTAAAATGATGTCAATCTGACCTGCTCCATTCAACTTATACCATTCAAATGTCCAAGAAATTAATTAAATATGTGGTCATAAACCACTGTTTGGGCGTACGGCAGGGCTCAGAAGGGAAGGAGCGCCATTTGACTTTTTGAATGGAAAATATGCCTGAATATTTAGCGGTTGCCATGTCGCATTTGGAGAGTCCCTGTGTGCCTAAACCATGGAGCTCCCCCACAAATGACCCTATTTTGGAAACTAGACCCCCCAAGGAACTTATCTAGATACATAGTGAGCACTTTGAACCCCCCGGTGCTTCACAAAGTGATCCGTAAAAAAAAAAAGTAGTTTTTTTTCACAAATTTTCTTTTAGCCTCAGTTTTCATTTTCACATGGGCAACAGATAAAATGGATCCTAAAATTTGTTGGGCAATTTATCCTGAGTACACAGATACCTCATATGTGGTCATAAACCACTGTTTGGGCACATGGCAGGGCTCAGAAGGGAAGGAGCGCCATTTGACTTTTTGAATGGAAAATTAGCTCCAATCGTTAGCGGACACGATGACTCGTTTGGAGAGCCCCTGTGTGCCTAAACAGTGAAAAAACCCCACACGTGACACCATTTTGGAAACTAGACCCCTTATGGAACTTATCTAGATGTGTTGTGAGCACTCTGAATCCCCAAGTGCTTCACATAAGTTTATAACGCAGAGCAGTGAAAATAAAAAAATCATTTTTGTTCCTCAAAGCCCGCTATTTTTTATTTTCCCAGGGGTAACAGGATAAATTGGACCCCATAAGTTGTCCAGTTTTCCTTGAGTACGCTGTTGCCCCATATGTGGGGGGAACCACTGTTTGGGCGCACTGCAGGGCTCAGAAGAGATGGAGCGCCATTTGACTTTTTTAATGGAAAATTTGCTCCAATCGTTAGCGGACACCATGTTGTGTTTGGAGAGCCCCTGTGTGCCTAAACTTTGGAGCTCCCCCACAAATGACACCATTTTGGAAACTAGACCCCCTAAGGAACTTATCCAGATGCACAGTGAGCACTTTGAAGCCCCAGGTGATTCACAGAAGTTTATAACGCACAGCTGTGAAAATAAAAAATCATTTTTTTTCTCAAAAAATGATTTTTTTAGCCCCCTGTTTTTTATTTTCACAATGATTACAGAAGAAATTGGACCCCAAAAGTTGTCCAGTTTGTCCTGAGTATGCTGGTACCCCATATGTGGGGGGGAACCACTGTTCGGGCACACGTTGGGGCTCGGAAGGGAAATAGTGTCGTTTTGAAATGCCGATTTTGATGGAATGGTCTGCGGGCGTCATGTTACGTTTGCAGAGCCCCTGATGTGCCTAAACAGTAGAAACTCCCCACAAGTGACCCCATTTTGGAAACTAGACCCCCTAAGGAACTTATCTAGATGTGTGGTGAGCACTTTGAACCCCCAAGGGCCTCACAGAAGTTTATAACGCCCGGGCATGAAAATAAAAAAAAAAAACATTTATCCACAAACATTATCTTTTAGTCCCCAATTTTTTTTATTTTCCCAAGGGTAACAGGAGAAATTAGACCCCAAAAGTTGTTGTCCAATTTGTCCTGAGTACGCTGATATCCCATATGTTGGAGAAAACTACTGTATGGCACATATCGGGGCTTGGAAAGGAAGTAGTGACGTTTTGTAATACCGACTTGATGGAATGATCTGCTGGCGTCATGTTGCGTTTGCAGAGCCCATGATGTGCCTAAACAGTAGAAAACCCCCACAAGTGACCCCATTTTGGAGCAATTTGAATCTCCAAGTTCTTCACAGAAGTTTATAACGCAGAGCCGTGAAAATAAAAAATATTTTTTTTTTTCCACAAGCATGATCTTTTAGTCCCCAATTTTTTTTTCCCTAGGGTAACAGGAGAAATTAGACCCCCAAAGTTGTTGTGCAATTTTTCCTGAGTACGCTGATACCCCATATGTGGGGGTAAACCACTGTTTGGGCACACGTCAGGGCTCGGAATAAAGGGAGCACTGTTTGACTTTTTGAACGCAAAATTTGCAGGAATCAATGGTGGCGCCATGTCGTGTTTGGAGACCCCCTGATGTGCCTAAATAGTGGAAACCCCTTAATTCTAACTCCAACCCTAACCCCAACACACCTCCAACCCTAACCCCTACAAACCCCTAACCCTAATCCAAACTCTAACCATAACCCTAACCCCAAAACACCCCTAACACTAATCCTAACCCTAATTCCAAGCCCAACCCTAATTCCAAGCCCAACCCAAATTCCAACCGTAACCCTAATTCTAACCCTAATGCTAAAGGTTAGGTTCACATTACACGTTTTACCAGCCCGTTCAACACACGTTGACGTGCTGGTAACGGTATAGCATAACGCGATCACGTTATGCTAAACCCGCTAGTGCAGATGAATCAGCAGATGATTCATCTGTGCTAGCGGTGACGGAGCCCAGATGCTGCAGCCCGCGTCCGAGGCTCCGTCACTGAATGACGGCATGTCGCGAACGCATGCCGCTTTACGGCATGCGTCGTGATCGATTCGCCCGCAAATGGGGTTGAATGGCAGCTTTAATGGACTGTTACACTGCGTTATACCGCGGTGTAACGCAGTCCGTCTAACGGACTGCCATAACACAATATGAAGCCAGCCTAACCCTAATGCTAACCCTAAGGCTAACCTTAACCCTAAAATAACCCTAACTAATTCTAACCCTAATAGAAAAAAAAATCTATATATTTTCTTTATTTTATTATTTGTCCCTACCTATGGGGGTGATAAAGGGGGCGTTTACTTTATTTCTTTTGATCACTGTGAGAGTTTATCACAGTGATCAAAATAAATGTATTGAATCTGCTGGCCGGCGGGCACACTGCACATGCGCCAGCCATTTTCCAAGATGGCGGCGCCCATGAAGAGTCCCGGACGGACGCCGGGACGGATCCAGGGATACCAAAGGACTGGGGGAGGTGAGGGGAGCTGAGGGGGGGGATCTGAAGCCGAGGAGGAGGGGAGCGGACCGGAGGGCAGGGGAGCAGATAGTGACGGCGGTGACCGATCGCCGCCGTCACTCGGTGTAGGGAGGGTCGGAACTCTGTGTCCAGCCATGGCAGATGCTATTGCAGCTTCGGCCGTGGCTGGATTGTAATATTTCACCAAATTTCATTGGTGAAATATTACAGTTAGGTCTGATTGGCTGTTTCACTTTTAACAGCCAATCAGAGCGATCGTAGCCACGTGGGGGTTAAGCCACCCCCATTGTGGTGATGCACAAAGGGTCTTGTTACTGCGGGTCGGGTGACCTTTCAGTGACCCTGGTCACCCGACCCGCAGGAACATGTTTTATACCATGACGTCGGCGTCATGGGTCGGAATGCCACTGGTTTTCATGACGCCGACGTAGGCGTAACGGGTCTGGAACGGGTTAATGAGAAAAAAATGCACTTTTTTTTAATTTACTAAATGGCTGCAATGAAAGTGAAAAATTTAAAGGGGTCTGAATACTTTCCCAACTCACTGTATAAAATAAAGTTGCACTCTGTAACACTACAGCTTGCAAACATGAATTAGAATTTCATTACATTCCAAATGTAATCTTGCCTGAAGAAGGAGCCTCTGCGCTCTGAAAGCTTGCGAACATATAATTTTCTGGTTAGCCAATAAAGGTATCACTTTAAGAATGCTCTTGTCATAATTGGACGGAGAAGTATTCACATCGATTTTTCTGGCTAACACGGTACCACAATATAATTTATTATTGTACACCATTACTGCTCTACAAAATAGGAAAACTGAAGAGTCCTAGTGCATAAATTGGCCATTTCAAGTATGCCCACAGCCATTTTAAGGCAGTCCTCTTTGTTAATTCTAGGGCACATCAACTGAGCTCCATGGTTTGTATATTTTAATCCCATTTTCCAGTACGTCCCTTCTGACAGCACCATGGAGGGCGTTCTCCTCCTTGCAGGAACAGGAAAGCACACGAGATGTTAAAAGGCCTCACCCACCCCCTATCCCTCAGTGTTTTCCTGTCCCTGCACGGAGGGACACATGAGAGCGACACTGCGCAGCTTACCAGAGGGCTCAGGGGGATCTTGCGGCTGGTCCAATATCCTTCCCCCCTGTCAAACAGCCTAGGGCCAAAACTCCACTGTGTGGAGTTCCTCTGCCCCAAAGACCAGTTAACGGACTGGCTCCTATGTAAAAAATCCGGCAAAGCAGCCGCAAAATCCAACAGATGCCCTGTATGCCATGTGAAGTTGGCTGACGCACATGGCAAAACACTCTGCGGACCCTGTACATCCAGGGTAATAAGGGAAGAACAGCCATCCCTTCTCGCTGAAATGAGATCCCTAGTACGGGAGGAGGTTTAAGCCTCTATATCCAACATTTCAAGGCAGCAACCCCCCAGTCCAGGTCTGTCCCGTAAGGCCGGCGTCAGACACAACGACAAAAAATCGGTCCGTTTTAGTCGGTCGATTGTCGTATCAAAATGCAAACATCACACATCCTTCTGGCATCCGATTTTCCTTCAAAGATGCGATTTAATCGCATGTGTGTGTACCTTGTAACATCCGATTTTCATCCGACTTGCGAGAATTTCTCGCAGGCTTGCAAAACTGACATATAATGGATCCAAAAGAATAGTATTTCAATCACAAAAGAAAGAATAGATATATATAATATATATATATATATATATATATATATATATATATATATATATAATATATATAAACATACATACATACATCATATACATGTCATTGTGACATGTATATATACATATATTTATAGTTCCTAGACTTCTACATACTGTAATAGCCGCTAATTCAATTGCCGGCTTTGTGAAATCACAGAAGCCGACATGAAATGATACATTGTTTCCACACAGTTAACCATGTCATTTCCTGTATTTTGATATATGGTTTGAACTTACAATTACATGAGTGTATTTGTGCAAAATTTCAGACATGTAGGGGTTAATTAAAGGTGTAAATTCGTTGAAAAAAAATGCGTGGGCTCCCGCTGTATTTTCTCCACCAGACAGACAAAGCAAGCGAGTGGGGGCAGATAATAATAGCCTAGGAAGGGTACATTTTTTTTGTGCCCCCCCCCTGGCTACTAACATCTGCCCCCAGACACCCCAGAAAGGGCAAATCTATAATTAGATTCGCCCTTTCTGGCACTTTGCCCGTCTATTCCCATTGCCCTGTAGTGGTGGCGAATGGGTTAATAAGGCGTTAATGTCACCTTAGTATTGAAAGGTGACCTTAAGGCAGGTTAATAATTGAGAGCTGTCAATTAGACAACTATCAATTATTAATCCTATTGAAGTAAATAAAAAAACACACACACTTTAAGAATAAATAATTTTAATGAAATAAAAACACATATTTTTGACCATCTTTTATTTCACTCTTAATCCGTTCGAAGCCCTTGTTCTTCTAAAATAAATATAAAATAATAAAACAACCTTATTCTTACCTATCTGGCGATCTGTCACGTCCCACGATGTAATCCTTCACAAAGGGTTAACTAGCAATCAGCTAAGCAGCGCAACTAATTCTGCGTGCTCATCTGATAGCTCCTGAATGAATGAGCTTATCTCCTGCCGACAGGAGAGGATGTGATTAATGAATGAAGCTTAATTGATTGTATCCCACTTTCACGTTAGGTCAGGTCACTGAAGTGAAAGTGGCAATAAATCAATTAAGCTTCATTCATTCATGAATCTCTTCCTCTCCTTTCGCTGGGAGAGTAACTAATTCATTCATGGGGTTACAACTCGGAGAGAGCATTAGCTTTCTGCAAGCTGTAACCTGTTAACCCTTTCTGATGGATTACACCGTGGGACCTGACTGTACATCGGATTGGTAAGAATAATTTTGCTTTTTTTATTTTATTTTTATTACAGGAAATGGTTTTAGCAGGAAAATAAAATATGATCAAAAAATGTGTGATTATTTCATTAAACTTCTTTTCCAGGACGTCCCTCCTGACAGCACCATGGGACGTCCTCCTCTTTGCTGGGACAGGAAACACACAAGAGATTAAAAGTCCCCTCCCCGCCCCCTTTTCCTCAGTGTGTTTCCTGTCCCTGCATGGAGGGACACACAGGAGACTTACCGGTTTCAGGGGGATCGTGAGGCCACGCCAGATCCTTCCCCCTGTGAAGCAGCCCAGGGCTGAAACTCTCCAGTGGGGAGTCCCTCAGCTCCAAAGACCAGGTGCGGCAGGCCCTGAATTGCGGACGTTCCTCCAGGTGGGAGGCTCTCGTCCGGGACCTCATACTGAGGGGTGCAAGGCGGTTTCTGGTAGGACAGCATCCCGCAGCCTGGCGAGTGCTTTGCGGTGGATACTTTCCATACCTCGGCTGTGACCAGCGTCCGGGGGAGCGGTTCACTTCCGGTTCAGCGTCGCACTTCCGGTGACGTCATATCCGGGAGACGCTCACCGCATGGTGAGCAGACGCTTCCTGGAACGACGAGAGCTGGTGGAGACCATTACAGCACCTAATCGTGAGTATGGGTGTGTGATCTAGAGACACGCCAAGACAGGTGACATATCGCCGCTTCCCCTATCGGCAGGACGCAGTAATTTGGTCAAACAGCCTACCTTGTTCCTCATGGATACAGACGCGGCAGATGGTGGGGTAAGTGCGCTTGGCGCAAAAAACCCAGCCATAACCTGACAGCCACCCAGGAAACCGACCTAATTAAGTTCCTGTCTTTTCTATAGGACAAAGGAACTTCGTCCGCTCCCATAACTACAAAAAAGGCTGGTAAAGCCTTAGCAAAATCAGCCAGGTGTCCGGTGTGTCACAGCAAACTGCCAGATGGCTATGACAGAACCCTTTGTTCTTCTTGTACCTCTAAGGTTATGAGAGATGAGCAGCCTTCATTGCTTTCTGAAATGAGGCGCATGATTTCTGAGGAGGTTCAGGCCTCTAATACCACACTTACTCAGCAGTGGCCATGTAGTCCTGGCTCTAGTCGTAAGCGGCCCAGATGGGAAACGGATTCAAGAGAACAAGATTTAAGCTCTGAAAATAGATCAGATTTAGAAGAAGCTATTTCAGAGGAAGAAGGAGAACTTCCCCCCGACACTCAGGATAGGAAAAATAAATTTCTATTTCAACCTGAGGATACTAAGAATCTGATTAGATCTGTACGGAACACCATGGAGATCGAGGAAACTCCCAGAACACAATCTAGACAGGATTTGATGTTTGGGGGACTTACGTCTCAGAAAGAGACAGTTTTTCCTGTTAGCAATCACATTAAAACAATGATCCTGGAGGAATGGAAGAGTGCGGAACGGCGTCTAGTTTTGTCACGTGACTTCAGGGGAAGACTACCGTTCGAACCTGAAGATCTTAGATTATGGGAAGAAGTTCCGAAAATCGATACCCCAATAGCTAGAGTCACTAAAAAGACTGCCATCCCATTTGAGGACTCCTCTAGCCTACGTGACCCTATGGACAGAAAGGCCGATATTCTCCTGAAAAGAGCCTGGGAAACCTCAGCGGCCCTTATTAGGACTAATATTGCTGCCACCTATGTAGCCAGATCCATGGTTTATTGGATGAGTCAATTGGAGGATCAGTTATCCAATAAGACTCCTAGAGCTGAGATTTTAGCCACTCTGCCGGTTATGAATTCAGCCACGGCTTTCCTGGCTGATATGTCTGCAGAATCGGTCAGATTTTCTGCTAGAAACAGCTCCTTATCTAATGCAGCTAGGAGAGCTGTCTGGCTAAAATCATGGTCCGGAGATAACGCCTCTAAGATGAAATTATGTTCCATTCCATTTTCAGGGCTTAGGGTCTTCGGACCAGCTCTGGATACTATCTTAGAATCAGTATCAGACGCTAAGAAGGGTTTCCCAGAGGATAAACCCCGCCGAGCTCAATCCTTTCGGCGAGGTTCCCTGTCTAGAAGACAGTTTGATTCTAGAGGTCAGGGAAGATCAAGCAGAGGATCATATAAGAGTTACCATTCCCAGGGAGGAAAGAACAAGAATACGTTCTTTGGCTCCTCACATAGAACTAGGAGACAATGACGCCAACTTTATTGGCGGACGACTCCGTTATTTTGCAACAAACTGGGAACTGGTTACCCAGAATCAGTGGGTTCGCAGAACTATAGCGGAAGGTTATCGGATAGAGTGTTGCGCTCCGCCACCCGAAAGATATGTTCCCCCTACGGTGATCTCCACAGACTCGGTCATGTGGACAGATCTCCAGGACCTACTAAGGCTTTCTGTCATAATTCCTGTTCCCCGGGCAGAGTTAGGCAAGGGTCACTATTCCTCCCTCTTCACTATCTTAAAACCGTCCGGAGAATCCCGTACTATAATAAATCTGAAACCCCTAAACTATTGGGTCACATACAAAAGGTTCCGGATGGAATCAATCAGGTCTGCAACCCACCTTATAGACAAGGACGCGTTCATGTGCACTCTCGATCTGAAGAGTGCATACTACCATGTCCCAGTTCATCACTCATCACAAAGTCTTCTCAGGTTTGCAGTGCAGTTACCGACCCGGACCTGCCACTTTCAGTTTCAATGCCTACCCTTCGGGCTGGCCTCGGCTCCCCGAATATTCTCAAAATTGGTCTCGGAGATTGTGGCCTTTCTAAGAAGCAGAGGTACTATTATTGTTCCATACTTGGACGATTTTCTTATAGTGGCGCGAACAGAAGAGGCGCTGGTCGAACACAGAGATCGCTGCATTTCCATACTCAATTATCTGGGTTGGATAATAAATTGGGAAAAGTCAGATCTAGTTCCCGAACAAAAGAAAGTCTTCCTGGGTGTTATACTGGATTCAAGTCGAAGAATCTCTTTCTTACCTCGGAAGAAGCGAGAGTCCATACAGGATGTAACAAAGGTTCTAATGAAGCACCAGCCCTCTATAAGATCCGCCATGAAGGTTCTAGGTCAGATGACGGCTTGCATTCCATGCGTCAGATGGGCACAGTTCCACTCAAGACCCCTTCAGAAAGATTCTTTCGTCATGGAATCGGAACTACAGCTCGATAGACAGGACATTACATCTGTCAAAGACGGTAAAAGAATCTCTCCTTTGGTGGATGCAGCCAGACAATCTAAAGTTAGGAGTAAGATGGTCGACCTCCCCTTATGTAAAAGTTACCACGGACGCCAGTTCCTGGGGTTGGGGAGCTCATCTGAAGGGCAGAATACTACAGGGCAGATGGCCAGAAGAAATCCAGTATCGATCCTCAAACTTCAAGGAACTCTACGCTGTATGGGAAGCCCTAAGAAGGAACCAATCCGAACTCAAAAATCAGTATATCAGGATTTACTCGGACAACATCACAGCAGTTTCGTTTTTGAATCACCAAGGAGGTCCCAGACATCGACCCCTTCAACAGTTGGCAGAGATGATATTCACCTGGGCAGAGCAGGTCGTCCTTTCCTTAACGGCAGTCCACCTGGAAGGTTCCCAGAATGTAATAGCAGACTACCTGAGCAGAAAGAAAGTGAGTCCTACGGAGTGGGAACTAAACCAGGATATCTTCAGAGATCTATGTCGGAGGTGGGGAACACCTCAAATAGACCTATTTGCAAACAGAAGAAATGCGAAGATTCCCAGGTTTTTCTCCCTGAACCCCTTGGACGATCCAGAGGGATTGGATGCCTTAAGCCAGAAATGGGAAGAACATCTGTTATATGCATTCCCACCTCTAGCGCTCATCCCGGCCGTATTACGGAAGATCAAGGAGGATCGGGCTACAGTAATAATGATCGCCCCTTATTGGCCAAAGAGGAGCTGGTTTTCTCTACTAACAGACATGTCAATCGAAAACCCCTTAGAGCTGCCTCTGAATCCGGACTTAATTCATCAAGGTCCGATCCATCATCCGGACCTGAAGAGATTACATCTCTCAGCCTGGATCCTGAGAGGGTGACCTTGAAGGCCAAAGGCTTATCTGACCAGGTCATAACCACAATCCAGGCCAGTAGAAAGCCAGTCACATCGGCTATCTATCTCAGAATCTGGAAACGCTTCTGTACAGTGAGTGGCTGGTCCGACTTGGTGACAGGCACTCCGGACATTCCTAAGATTTTAGATTTCCTCCAGTCAGGCTTCAACATGGGACTCAGACCCAGTACCCTAAAAGTTCAGATCGCTGCATTAAGCTCCTTCTTAGACTACTCACTAGCTTCTCACCCATGGGTGATAAGATTTGTTAAAGCTATTCAGAGACTACGGCCCACGATTAGACAGTGTCTCCCAATATGGGACCTTACTCTGGTACTCAGGGCTTTATGTAATGATTCATTCCGTAATAACAGCACAATGCCTATTTCCTTGCTTACCAGGAAAGCAGCTTTCCTGGTAGCAATTACCACTGCTAAAAGAATAGGTGAAATTCAGGCTCTATCCACTAGAGACCCATATTTTCAGGTTAGGGACGACAGCATTCTGTTAAGGTTGGATCCTGCTTTCTTACCCAAGGTTGCTTCAGATAGTAACCGTAATCAGGAGATTATCTTACCTTCTTTCTGTGATAACCCTTCCAATGAAAAGGAGCTGAGGCTCCATTCGTTGGATGTCAGAAAGGTGGTACTAGACTACATAGATGCCACTAAAGACTGGCGTATAGATTCGAACCTATTTGTCCTCTACGGAGGAGTCAGTAAAGGGAAAAAGGCGTCTAAACCTTCCATCGCTAGATGGATTACCTCCTTAATTTCAGAGGCCTATTTAGCTGAAGGGTCAGAACCTCCGGCGGGCCTAAAGGCCCACTGAACCAGAGCATTAGCTGCCTCCTGGGCAGAGAGGGCAGGCGCCTCTCTGGAACAAATTTGTAAGGCGGCAACATGGGCTAGAATTGATACATTCTGCAAACATTATAAGATAGATGTACTTTCTAACCGGCAGACGGCCTTTGGTAGGAAAGTTCTGCAGGCGGTGATCCCACCCTAAGGAGCTTTCTTTGGTACTCCCCATGGTGCTGTCAGGAGGGACGTCCTGGAAAAGGGTCATTAGACCTACCGCTAATTAGGTTTCCAGGAGTCCATCCTGACAGCACTGGTAGCTCCCTCCCTCTTCAATACGTCATATGCTGTAATATGATTTTCAATAATTAAAGTGTTTTGTGCATTATACATGTCATGGTTCTTGATAAAACACTGAGGAAAAGGGGGCGGGGAGGGGACTTTTAATCTCTTGTGTGTTTCCTGTCCCAGCAAAGAGGAGGACGTCCCATGGTGCTGTCAGGATGGACTCCTGGAAACCTAATTAGCGGTAGGTCTAATGACCCTTTTTTATTAAACTGTGTGTGTTTGATTTTTCTTTCATACAATAGGATTAATAATTGATAGTTGTCTAATTGACAGCTCTCAATTATTAACCTGGCTTAAACTCACCTTTCAATAGCAAGGTGGGTTTAACCCCTTATTAACCCATTCGCCACCGCTACAGGGCAATGGGAATAGACAGGCAAATTGCCAGAAAGGGCGAATCTAATTATAGATTCGCCCTTTCTGGGGTGTCTGGGGGCAGATGTTAGTAGCCAGGGGGGCACAAAAAAAATGTACCCTCCCTAGGCTATTATTATCTGCCCCCACTCGCTTGCTTTGTCTGTCTGGTGGAGAAAATACAGCGGGAGCCCACACATTTTTTCTCAACGAATTTACACCTTTAATTAACCCCTACATGTCTGAAATTTTGCACAAATACACATATGTAATTGTAAGTTCAAACCATATATCAAAATACAGGAAATGACATGGTTAACTGTGTCTAAACAATGTATCATTTAATGTCGGCTTCTGTGATTTCACAAAAGCCGGCAATTGAATTAGCGGCTATTACAGTATGTAGAAGTCTAGGAAATATATATATATATATATATATATATATATATATATATATATAATATATATATATATTATATAACATACATACATGTCACAATGACATGTATATATATATATGTATTCTATGTGTGTATATCTATTCTTTCTATTCTTTATTAAAGCTGTCAGTGTGATTTTACAGTATAGCCGGGGATGAATTGCCGGCTTTATCTAAAGGACACCGGTGCGATTTAATCGCAAGTCACACGTGCGGTCCGTTTGTAATCCGATTTTTCATCGCTCCCATAGACTTGCATTGGCGATAGTCGACCCACAATCGGTGACAATCGCAGCATGCTGCGATTGCACACGGACGTTTAAAACGGACCACAAAAAAGCTGATACTAGGAGCTGCTCCATAGATTAACATAGGGCAGACTGCAATACGATATTTCATCGTATTGCAGTCGTCCGATTCTGTCGCCAGTGTGACGCCGGCCTAAGAGGCCTAGGTGGAAATGGAACATATGGAGATGGAAAAGAGCTCAGACGATAGGTCCGATTTCTGGGATTCCGACTTAGAGGAAGATGACGAACTCCCGTTAGAAAGCCAGGATCGGGGCAGGAACTATGTATTCTAGGCTGAGGAAACTGAGGAGCTAGTACAGGCGGTACGGAATACGATGCAGATAGAGGAGGTGCCTAAGCCACAGTCCAGGCAAGATCTAATGTTTGGAGGCCTTACATCACAGAAGCAGACAGTTTTTCCCATCAGTGATCATACAACCCCTAACAAAAATTATATAATCACTGGCCTAGTCAGTTAAGGCCTCTTTCACACTTCCGGCGGGCGTCTCACGGCGCCCCCGGCATTTTGCCGCAGCGCCGCATCAGAAAACCTGATGCACCGCCGGCGGCCGCATGCTGTTTTTTGCCGGATGGTTTCTGATGCTTGGAGACATCAGAAACCATCCGGCAAAAACAAACGTTACATGCAGCGTTTTGTCAGGCCGCCGCAATGTACATTTGCGCCGCATCCGGACAAAACCGCATGCAACGCATTGACATGCGGCGCCATCCGGCGCTAATGCATGTCAATGCGAAAAAAGCCGCATGCGGCGCATCAGGTTTTCTGATGCGGCGCTGCGGCAAAATGCCGGGGGCGCCGTCAGGCGCCTGCCGGAAGTGTGAAAGAGGCCTTGGTGATTTTTTTTTTTTTTTTTTTAACAAAGCATAGGGGAAAAATTAAGGAGTCACTCAATTCTGAGGGAAAAAAAATTATGGAATCATGAAAAACAAACAAAAAAACACTCCTACACATCACTAGTATTTTGTTGCACCACCTCTGGCTTTTACAACAGCTTGTAGTCTCTGAGGCATGGACTTAGTGAGTGTCAAACAGTACTCATCAATCTGGCTCCAACTTTGATTGCTGTTGCCAGATCAGCTTTGCAGGTTGGAGCCTTGTCATGGACCATTTACTTCAACTTCCACCAAAGATTTTCAATTGGATTGAGATCCGGACTATTTGCAGGGCATGACATTGACCTTATGTGTCTTTTCAGCTGCAGATGGAAGGAAGAGAGCCACAGTATTCATTACTGATGGGTAGGCGGAGCCCCAGATCAGGATGTCACCTCAGATCAAAAGAGTGCTGACTGGCTGGCCCCTCCAGCTCGGGCTCCTCCTACTCAGCTCCAGTCTAAGATTTGAGGTCCAGAGGATGGTCGCTGCTAATGCAGCTCCTCAGAAGATTTTATTATTTTATATTCGGACAGGAGACTTGGATCACTAGTTGGTCTAGAGGTCTCAGGGGTACCAGCGCTGCTGTACCCCAACCTCTCCCTTGGCGGATCTGTATTTACTCAAAGTCCCTGCAGAATCCTTGCCGGCCCTGGGGGATGAGGAGAGCTTCCCTGGCGGGACGCAAACCACACGTGCGGTCACTGCGTTCCTCGCCCTGGGGGAAGCATGGGCACAGCGCCAGAAACCCCTGAGGGTCCCTGTGGCGCCTTGGCTGGTGAGTACTCCACACAAATTTTTTATTATAATTATGTGTGAGTGCTTTAGCGTCTGAGTGAGCAGCGCTATTACTTGTATGTCAGTATGCTTCAGCGCTGCTGTGACAGCGCTACTACATGTATGTCAGTATGCTTCAGCGCTGTTGTGACAGCGCTGTTACAAGTAGATGTGGTGATTTTTTGTCCGCAGGCAGATACCTGCAGGACAGAGAGGGAGCAGGAGCGGGGGAGTTCGCGCTCAATATTCGAGCTGGCGGGGGGGGGTGGCCTAACTATTCCCGTCTTCTGAGCAGGAAGACGCGCGCTCTGGCGTTTCTCCTGCGACTCCCTCACTGTGGCGGCCATTACACAGGCTCCTGGCTCCTCAGACCGCTCCTCTGCTCATAAGACACCACGGCCAGCTGGGTGAGTGCTGATTCCTCACCCCGCAGCGCAGCGATCGCTATCCTGCAGCTGCAGTCTCATTAGAGACATAAAAATTGGCTGGGGCTCACAAATATATATATTGTGGTGAGTTTGCAATATTAACCCCTCTGAGGGTTATTTCTACCAGCTAAATTTTTTTGACTGAATACCGCTGGGGTAACCCTGCTTGGTGGAGCGTTAACCCTTCAGCGTTTAAAAAAAAAAAAAAAAAAAAAACGCATAGTTTTTGCTGGTATTACCGCTTTGACCTGCTCATACAGGTGAGACATGTCTGAACAGAGTTCAGATGCCGCGGACCATGTCCAGTGCCATTACGGCAATCAGATACGCAGACCTCCACAGCGTCTAGCGCTGCGGTCGACAGCGGTGGAAAATTGGACGATATCGCTCGATCGATCAACAACTTGTCTGACCTTTTAGGTCAATATGTGTCTGCTAATTCCTCTCAGAGGAAGCGACGCAGGCCATTACCGGCCTCTACACGGAGCGAGTCAGATGTATCTGATATTGGGCAGAGTTCCCCTTTAAATTCGGATGGAGAAATATCCGATTCAGATGCGGACGAGCCGCAGGGGCGTTCCTCTATGGCGAAGCGTACGGAGGCATTAATTGAAGCCATGAGAGATATATTACAGTTACCGGAGGAGGTAACTAGTCGTCCTGGTAAATCAGCACGCATGTTCCAGGAGTCCCGTGCTTCGCGTACAACATTGCCAGCTCTGGATGAGCTTAATAGTGTAATAGAGGAGGAACGTCTGTGTCCAGATAAGCGTTTTCATGGAACGCATTTCTTTGATACACTTTATCCTTGCTCTGCGGAGTTAAAGGCTAATTGGACTTCTGCTCCTGAAGTGGATGTGTCTTTATCTCAGCTTAGTAAATCCTCACTACTCCCTATTAAGGGAAAAGCGAGCTTACAGGAGCCTTTGGATAGAAAAGCAGAATTGGCGGCAAAAGCAAGCTATGAGGCTGCGGGTCATGGATTCCGAGCAGTGCTAGGATCCATGTGTGCTGCTAGAGCTTCTATAAGCTGGTTGGCACGTCTGAAGACGGAGTTGCAAAATGAATCTCCGTTATCTGAGATACGGGAAACTTGTGAATGGTTAGAAACGGCAGCCTGTTATATATTTGATGCCGGTCTGGATACGGCATCTCTGCTGGCCAAAGCGCAAGCTTCAGCGGTCACAGTCAGAAGAGCTTTATGGCTCAGACAGTGGGCCGGGGACGCAGTTTCCAAACAAGGGTTGTTGGCCTTACCTTACAAGGGTGGCCATCTTTTTGGATCCGACCTCACAGAGCTGATTTCCAAGGCTAAGGCGAAGGAATCAGCATTACCACAGCGTAGGGCCATGGCCTCGGTGTCCAGTAAGCCTGGTGTCTATAGTGGTCGGCGGTCCTTTCGGGGCCGAGGACGATCTAGTCACTCCTCGTGGGGATCGGGTCGTCCTTCCTTCTCAGGAAAGAAATCATCTCAGAAAACTCGTACTCCCTGGAAGCAGAGTTTCCGCCAGGACAAGCGGGAACTTGACAAGAAGCCCGCAAAGTCGGATTGACGCCAGGGTCCACTCGAGGATTCTCGAGTGGGGGGTCGCCTGCTTCTTTTCAAGGCGACTTGGATGGCTCGCGTTCCAGATTCCTGGGTAACGCGGATAGTGTTTGGCAGGCTATTTCATAGAGTTTGCTTCTCGACCCCCAAATGTTTTTTGTCAATCTCACGTTCCGTCGGAACCCGAGCTTGTTGTCGCTCTACAGCGAGAGGTCGAATCTCTGCTACAAAAGGGTGTAGTGATACCGGTTCCGTCAGAGGACCGAGGGAAAGGTTTTTATTCCAACCTTTTTATAGTTCCCAAAAAAGAACAAATTTCGCCCGATTCTGGATCTCAAGCGATTAAACCGGCATGTCCATGCCCGGAAATTTCGCATGGAGTCGCTTCGTTCCGTTGTGGCAGCTCTGTCACAGAACGATTTTCTGGAGTCAATCGACATTCGCGACGCCTATTTGCATATTCCCATCGGAAAGGCTCATCAGCGCTTTCTTCGATTTGCCATAGGTCAGAATCATTACCAGTTCGTGGCTCTGCCGTTCGGCTTAGCCTCAGCGCCAAGGGTCTTTACAAAAATTCTGGCGCCCCTCATGGCAATCCTTCGAAGACAGGGGATTACGATTCTCCCTTATCTGGACGATCTTTTGATCGTGGCTTCCTCGGAGGAGGAGGCGTTGACGGCTCGGGATTTGTCTCTTCAGTTTCTGAAGGACTTCGGTTGGCTGGTCAATTGGGAGAAGTCGTCCCTGGAACCATCGAGGACAATCCTCTTTTTGGGAATGCATCTCGACACGTTTCGGTCGGTAGTTTCCCTACCACCAGACAAACAGTCATGTCTTCTTCGACATGTACAGATTATGAAATCCTCAACGGCAATGTCCCTACGGAAGTGTATGCGTCTTCTGGGACTGATGGTGGCGTCCATGGTGCAATTCCTTTTGCCCAGTTCCATTCCAGGACTCTCCAAAGGTTCATCTTGAGTCGGTGGAACCAGTCGCAATCGCTGGATTGCAGTGTCACCATTTCTCGCGCGGTGCGGGATTCTCTAGAATGGTGGTTACGTCCAGGGCATTCTCCCTGGGGAAGTCTTTCCTCCCTCCGAAGTGGTCAGTCATAACCACCGATGCCAGCCTGACGGGCTGGGGGGGTGTTTGGAACAATCTCTGGATTCAGGGGGTATGGTCATCGGAAGAGTCTGTTCTTCCGATCAACATCCTGGAATTGAGGGCGATTTTCCTTTGCCTCCAACATTGGACGGTCCCTTTGAGCGGTCTGCCAGTCCGAGTGCAGACAGACAATGCGACGGCTGTCGCGTATATCAATCACCAAGGTGGGACAAGGAGTTCCAGACTCATGGTAGAGGTGTCCCGAATTCTGATTTGGGCAGAGGCCAGTGTACCAGCCATTTCGGCGATTCACATTCCAGGGGTTCAGAATATTACAGCGGACTTTCTCAGTCGCAGAAGGATGGATCCCGGGGAATGGAGCCTCCACCCGGAAGTTTTTTTGCACTACTGTGCTCTCGCTGGGGAACCCCACAAGTGGATTTGATGGCATCCAGGTCCAATGCCAAGTTACCGACGTTCATGTCCAGGTACAAGGACCCGAAGGCTGTGGCGGTGGATGCTCTAGTGGCTCAGTGGGATCAGTTCGAGCTGATCTATGTATTCCCGCCGATATCCTTACTTCCTCTAGTACTGCGTCGGATCAGACTAGAGAGAATTCCAGCTATTTTGATAGCTCCAGACTGGCCAAGAAGGGTGTGGTTCTCGACAATAATGTCGCTGTTGGCGGCACCTCCTTTTCCACTCCCTCTTCAACCGGACTTGTTGACTCAGGGGCCCGTTTGTCATCCGGACTTGATGTCCCTGCGTTTGACGGCGTGGCTCTTGAGACCGAAATCTTGACCCGTAGAGGTTTCTCAGCCGAGGTCATTGCTACCCTTCGTGCTGCAAGAAGTCCGCTACTACTAGGATTTACCACAAAATTTGGGAAACCTTCTTTTCGTGGTGTTTGGGGTCCTCTCGGAACACGAGAAAATTTTCCATTCCCAACCTGTTGGCTTTTCTGCAGCATGGGCTAGACAAGGGTTTGGCAGTCAGCACCCTGAAAGGTCAGATTTCTGCTCTGTCCTTATTGTTCCGGAGAACCATTGCTTCAAATAGAGACGTGCTCTCCTTTTCCGAGGTATATCTCGTAAGTTCCCGCCGCGGAAGGCACCCGTGTCTCCTTGGCGGCTCAACCTTGTTTTGGAGGCTCTTCAGCATAAACCTTTTGAGCCTATGGTTTCTGCTAGCCTTTCTTTACTTTCTTGGAAGGTGGCTTTCCTTGTTGCAGTCACTTCCTTGAGGAGAGTTTCTGAGTTGGCAGCTCTTTCTTGTTCGCTTCCTTTTCTGGAGTTTTTTCCGGATCGTGTAGTGCTTCGCACTCGGGGTGATTTTTTTTGCCTAAAATGGTGTCACAATTTCATGTCAACCAGGATATTGTGTTGCCTTTATTCTGCCCGGATCCGAAGAATGTGAAAGAGCGTGCTTTACACACATTGGATTTAGTGCGGGCCTTGAAGTTTTATCTATCTATTAGTCAAGGTTTTCGTAAGACGGACTCCCTATTTGTGGTTCCAGTCGGTCGTCGGCGTGGTCAACGAGCTTCCAAGGATTCTATAGCTCGTTGGATTCGTTCAGCTATATTGGAAGCTTACCGTCTTCAGGGTGAATCTTGCCCGATTAAGATTCAAGCCCATTCCACGAGGGCTGTGGCTTCATCGTGGGTTTTTCACCAAGGTGCTTCGGCAGTGCAGCTCTGCCGGGCGGCGACTTGGCGCTCTGTCCACACGTTTACGAAGTTTTATAAAGTGGACGTCAGTGCTTCCGCTGATGCAGCCCTCGGACGTAGGGTCCTGCAGGCAGCTGTAGTTTAAAGTTCTGGATGAACTTGTGTTTAGCGCTGGTTGCGCTTTGTTGTTAAGGTTGTTGGGTTTCTGCTTCTTGTTGGTTTTTTCCCACCCTTATTTTTGAACTGCTTTGGGACGTCCCATCAGTAATGAATACTGTGGCTCTCTTCCTTCCATCTGCAGCTGAAACACGGATTTTGGTAAGAACTTACCTGTAAAATCCTTTTCAGCGAAGGAAGGAAGAGAGACACAGCACCCTCCCAAGGCAGAAGTGTGTTGATGTTTTCAGATGCAGCGCGACCCTTATCTGATAGCGATTATCTGGGCTGAGGTCAGCGCGCTAAGGCTCTGTTCCAGCATCGCCAGCTCATCGCAGTAGTCAGGTTCCGTGAGTAGTACCTGGAACTCTGTGGTTTTTGGCTTTCTTTGCATGCATAACCTGTATCCTTGTGTTTTTTCTCTGAAGTTCCTTCAGAAGGGGTTATGTTGCTCCGCTGGTGATCTTGGCTCTTTTCCTAAAAGCTTTGGTACGACTGGAGCTGAGTAGGAGGAGCCCGAGCTGGAGGGGCCAGCCAGTCAGCACTCTTTTGATCTGAGGTGACATCCTGGTCTGGGGCTCCGCCTACCCATCAGTAATGAATACTGTGTCTCCCTTCCTTCGCTGAAAAGGATTTTACAGGTAAGTTCTTACCAAAATCCGTGTTTTTCAAGGAATGTTTTCACAGTTTTTGCTCTATAGCAGGGATGCATTATCATCTTGAAAAATTATTTCCTCAACTACAAACATCCTTTCTATTGATGGGATAAAAAAAAAGTGGTTGATACCTTTTAATGGCTAACTGAAAAGATGATAATAAATTGCAAGCTTTTGAGACTACTCAGGTCAGGTCAAAGCTTGCAATTTGTTATCTTTTCAGTTAGCCATTAAAAGGTATCAACCACTGAGGACTCTCAATTCTAAATATTTTTCTATCTACTGGCTAACACGGTACAAAGATACACATCTTTCCTATATCAAACTATCAACATAAACTTGTGCATTTCCACCCATTCGTTCCTCATTTGTTTTGTTATGCATTTTCTGTTTTGGAGACATATTGCTTTAAGTTTACGGTCTTGACGCTTTGAGGTCTTCCTTGGTCTGCTAGTATGTTTGCCTTTAACAACCTTCCCATTTTGTTTGTATTTGGTCCAGATTTTAGCCACAACTGACTGAACAACCAACATCTTTTGCAACATTGCGCGATGATTAAAGGGTATGCCACACTAAACAACATCGCTAACGGGATCGCTAAAAAACGTCACTATTTAGCGATCCCGTTAGCGATGTTGTTGTGTGCGGCATCTGTCAGCGACGAGGCCCCTGCTGTGATCTCGCTCGTCGCTGACATCGTTCCGGACCCTATTTAGATCGTCGGCGCCCCGCAGGTAAGTATATATCGCTAAGTGTGGCACCTTTTCTTAGCGATTTAGCGGTACTTTTGTACCGCTAAAGTCGTTAAGAAGATCGCTAACCACGATAGCGTCCTAACGACATCGCTAAGTTAAGCCGCACTTAGCGATATAGAAACAATCCCGCTAGCGATCGCATTAGTATGCGTCTTTATCGCTAGCGGGATTGTTTAGTGTGGCAGTACCTTAACACTCTTTTAAGAGTTTGATAATCCTCTCCTTTGTTTCAATTGACATCTCTTGTGTTGGAGCCATGATTCATGTCAGTCCAGTTGGTGCAACAGCTCTCCAAGGTGTGACCACTCCTTTTTAGATGCAGACTAACGAGCAGTTCTTATTTGATGCAGTTGTTAGTTTTGGGAATGAAAATTTACAGGATGATTCCATTATTTTTTTCCCTCAGAATTGAGTGACTCCATAATTTTTCCCCTATGCTTGGTTAAAAAAAAAAAAAAACATTACTGACTACCACATTTTATGTTCTTGATTTCTTTTAGTGGTTCTTAAAGCCAGAATGTTGCCTTTTGAAATGATTTCAGTTTTGTGCCGTGTCTGTGATCTGCTTTTTTTTAAATACAATTAAACAACTGAATGAACTCCTCCAAGGCCGTTGATTACATAATTTTTGCCAGGTGTTGTATTCGGGCCATGGTACTAGAGGAATGGAAGGAGGCTGAACAACGGCAAGTATTGTCCCGGGACTTCAACAGTCGTCTGCCTTTTGATCCAGAGGATATCAGAGTGTGGGAAGAGATGCCTAAAATTGATGTCCCTGTGGTCAAGGTTGCAAAAAAGACTTCCATCCCTTTGAGGACTCATCAACCTTGTGAGATCCGATGGGCAGAAAGGCGGACTTTCTCCTAAAACGGGCGTAGGAATCATCTGCGGCCCTAATCAGGACTAACATAGCGGCCACCTGGGTGGCTAGGTCTATGCTCCTATGGATGGGTCAATTGGAGGAACACCTATCCAATAAAACCCCCAGAGCAGATATATTGGCCTCCCTTCCCACTCATGAAATCCGCCACAGCATTCTTGGGTACATCTGACGAAACGGTTAGGTTTGCCACCAGGAAAAGCTCTTTGTCCAAAGCAACTCGTAGAGCGGTATGGCTAAAATCTTGGTCTGGGGATAATGCCTCTTAAGTCCAAACTGTGTTCCAGCCTCTTCTCAGGGCTTACAGTGTTCGGGACAGCATCCTGGAGCTTGTGCCAGACAAAAAGAAAGGGTTCCCCGAGGACAGACCTAGGAGGACACAGTCCTTTTGGCATCGGTCTGCCACCCGGAGACAATCTGACTACAGGAGTCAAGGACGGTCTGGTAGAGGAGCATATAGGGGTTCCTATAGCCAGAGCAGAAGGAGCAGGGGTTCTCTTTTTGGGGCAGGTCCTAAGTCCAGGAGACAATGACGCCACTTGCATCGGGGGGAGGCTTCTTCATTTTGCGGGAAAAGGTACATATCTCCTACTATAGTGCCAGCAGACTCTGCCATGTTGTTGGATCTGGAGCTTCTGGTCAGCTCAGCGGTCATAATTCCTGTTCCCCCGGTAGAAGTAGGCAGAAGTTTCTGCTCTTGTTTCCCATCACAAAACCCTCGGGAGAGGTCCGCACTATCTTAAATCTAAACTCCTGGGTCAGGTACAAGCGGTTCAGGATGGAGTCAATACAGTGAACAATTCATCTTATAGACAGGGATTCAGTGATGTGCACTCTCGATTTGAAGATTGCCTATTACCAGGTCCCGGTCCATCCAGATTCCCAGAGATTAAGATTTGCTGTTAGGCTGCCAAACCGGACCAGCCACTTCCAGTTCCAATGCCTCCTATTCGGCCTGGCCTCGGCTCCCCGAATATTCACAAAACTAGTATCAGAGGTAGTGGCCTACCTAAGGGTCCAAGGAATCGTGATCATACCATATCTGGACGACTTTCTCCTAGTAGCGAGATCAGCGGAAGTTTTGACCAGACAATCTCGGTGATGGAATTCCTCGGATGGGTCATAAACTGGCAGAAATCAGACCTGGTACCAGAATACAGGAAGGTTTTCCTAGGGGTACTTCTAGACTCTAGACGCAGAATGTCCTTTTTACCATTAGAGAAGCAGGAGTCTCTACCGGGCAGTATCGGAGAACTACTGAACCACCGCCCCACCATAAGGTCAGCGATGAAGGTACTGGGTCAGATGACTGTTTGCATCCCCTGTGTCAGGTGGGCACAGTCCCATTCAAGACCACTACAAAGAGATATCCTGGAGAAATGGGACCATCACCAAGCCTCGTTAGACAGGACTATGAGGCCATCCCTGGAAGTCAAGAAGGCACTTCTCTGGTGGACTCAACTGAAGAATCTGCAAATGGGAGTACAATGGACCACTTCACCTTACGTGATAATCACCACGGACGAAAGTACGTTGAGTTGGGTAGTCCACCTAGAAGGGACAATTTTTCAAGGCAGATGGCCGGCGTACATCAGCGAAAGATCCTCAAACTTCAGAGAGCAGTACGCGGTTTGGGAGTCCCTAAGGCGGAACCGGATGAGACTAAAAAAACCAGCACGTCAGAATACTATCAGACAACGTAACAGCGGTCTCGTCCCTGAAGCATCAAGGAGATCCCATACATCGGGCTTTACAAGACCTGGCAGGAAGAATATTCTCTTGGGCAGAAGACACCGTCCTCTCCATATCAGCAGTCCATCTGGTGGGTTCCCAAAATGTGGTAGCAGACTACCTGAGCAGACAAAGGATCTGCCCAACCGAGTGGGAACTGAATCAGGAGATATTCCAGGACCTATGTCGTCGCTGGGGGACGCCCTAGATAGACCTATTCGCAACAAGGAAGAACTCGAAGGTACCCAGGTTCTACTCTCTGAACCCTGCGGATGTGCCAGAAGGAGTAGATGCTCTGAGTCAGAGATGGGACGAACCCCTCTCATATGCGTTTCCACCTTCGGCACTAATTCCAGCTGTTCTCAGGAAAATCGGAAGATCAAGCAAAGGTGATTGTTCCATACTGGCCAAAGAGAATCTGGTTCCCTCGGTTAGGGACTCTGGCGGTAGAGATTCCGATCGAGCTTCCCCTGAGGAGAGACATAATCCACCAGGGTCCAATCTACCACCAGAATTCAGGAAAGCTTCACCTTTCAGCCTAGATCCTGAGAGGGACATCTTGAGATCCAAGGGTCTGTCGGATCAGGTCATAGCCACTATCCAGGCCAGCAGAAAACTAGTTACATCGGCAATTTACCTCAAAATTTGGAAGAGGTTCTGCTTGGAGGGTGAAAGGTCCGACTTTGTTGCAGGTGTCCCTGACATTCCTAAGATCCTAGACTTCCTGCAGGCGGGATTCAATAAAGGCCTTAGGCCTAGCACCTTGAAGGTCCAAATTTCGGCCCTGAGCACTTTTACTACGTCCTGGCATCTCACCCATGCATAGTAAGATTCATAAGAGTAGTCCAAAGACTGCGTTCTACAATTAGGCGTCTTACCCCTCCGTGGGACCTAAGCCTCGTCCTTAGGTCTCTTTGCAAGAATCCCTATGCCCCTAAGGAAGAAATGCCCATCTCTGTCCGCACTTGGAAAACAGTATTTCTAGTGGCTATTATCATGGCTAATAGGGTAGGCGAGATTCAGGCTCTATCCACTAGAGACCCGTATTTCCAGATCAGGGAAGACTGTATAGTATTAAGGCTCGACCCTGCATTGATACCCAAGGTAGCTTCCACCCAGAACAGATATCAAGAGATTGTGTTGCCTTCCTCTTGCTTCAATCCCTCAACACGAAAAAGAGCGGGCCCTCCACTCTATAGACGTTAGAAGGGCAGTTATAGACTACCTTGAGGCCACCCGTAGCTGGCGTATAGGTCCTAACTTGTTCATCCATTTATGAGGGGAAAAATAAAGGGAAAAAAGCCTCTAGTGCTTCCATCGTGAGATGGATTACCAGTTATTTCTAATACCTACCAAGAGGAAGGGGTGGCCCCTCCATAGTGTATAAAGGCCAACGCTATCAGGGCGGTTTCAGCTTCTTGGGCGGAGAGAGCAGACGCTTCAGTAGAACAGATCTGCAAGGCTGCAACCTGGGCTAAGGTTGATACGATTTGTAGACGCTACAAATTAGATGCACTATCTGTCCAGCAGAACGCTTTCGGTATAAATGTTCTCCAGGCAGTAATCCCACCCTGAGAAGGTTCTTTGGTATTCTCCATGGTGCTGTCAGCAGGGACGTCCTGGAAAATGGGTATTAGACCTACCAGTAATTGTTTCCATGAGTCCATCCTGACAGCACGGTTAATTCCCCCATTCATGATGTCATATGCTGTAATATGATTTTGTCAATAAAGTGTTACTAGCATGATCCATGATGTGGTACTTGTTAAAACACTGAGGGATAGGGGACAGGGTGGGGCCTTTTAACCTCTCATGTGCTTTCCTGTCCCTGCAACGAGGAGGAGGACGTCCTCCATGGTGCTGTCAGGATGGACTCCTGGAAACATAATTACCGGTAGGTCTAATACCTATTTAACATTATGGGTCACAGCGAGGCTCAGTCAGCTTAACCCCTTAACGACCGCCGATACGCCTTTTAACGGCGGTCATTAAGGGTACTTAAACCACAGCACCGTTAATTAACGGCGCTATGGAAAAAGTGAATAGCGCCCCCCAGAGGCGCATTTTCTCCAGGGTCTCTGCTACGAGGGGTAGCCGAGACCCCAGAGAACATGAATCGGGTCGGTTTTTACCGACCCGATGTTGCGATCGCCGTTATTAACCCTATAACAAAAAAAAAATCTGATGTGCCATTTAATTTCTCCTCTGATGTCATCGGACATCAGATGAGAGAGAAAAAGGGACCCCGCTCCCCCCCCTTGTGGCCCCCAACCTGCCCCTTGTGGCCCCCGGGCCCACCTGCCTCCTCTGGTGGGCGCCGCCATCTTGAATGGCGGGCGCATGCTCAGTGCGCCCGCCGCGATCTGCCGGGGGGGTGGGCTATTTTCTCTGGGGTCTCGTGTTATGTTGGGTAGCTGAAGAGGACAGGAACAACAGCCGGGCAGCCGGACACCTGAGATGTTGGGAACTAATGGGTTGCAGATTCCTAAACTAACCACACAACTAGAGGTAGCCGTGGAGCGTTCCTACGTTGATCCTAGATGCCTCGTCACAGCCTGAGAGATGACTACACCTAAAGGCAGAAAGATGAAAGCTATCTGCCCCGGAGCAGATCCCCAAAGAAAATAGGAAGCCCCCAAACATGTAATGGCGGTTAGACAAGAAGAAAGCACGAACACAGACCGAAAATAGAATGAGCAAACGCTGGGGCCACAAGCTGACTAAATAGGATAGGACAGGATAGATTACTTTCTGCAACCCAGAAAACCCTACAAAAATCCAACAATTCTGATTACAAAAATACTGAGATCACACGATCTCGCCACCCACTAAATCAGATCTCAGTGTGAACAAAACCAAGCCGCAGCCGCTGAAAAAGCAGGAAAAAGCAAATGAAAAAACAACAGTGGCTACAGACAAACTGTGAGGAGCTCAGGACCCCAGGAGGGGACCCGGCTGTCCTCCACAAATGTGCAGAAAACTATGCAAATAGCAAGCACAAAAAGAAAAGCAGAAAATATCTTATCTGAAAGCTGCAGACGCAGGCAAGACACAAGCAAATTTCCAAATGAACCAGGAACCACAATTGAGACCAGAACAATTGATCACCGGCGAGTCGTTTTTTCTTAAAAACTTCCGATATTTTGTTCCCATAGACTTACATTGGATTTCAGGTATCGGAATCGGGTTTTGGTATCGGAATGCTCAACCCTACCGGCGACCATCATGGGAGGGAACCTCCCTTATATCAGACCAGTCAGCGATCCCAGACTGACATTCCTCGCTGAAAGGTTCAGTACTGTCTGTAACCACCAGAGGGAGCCTCTGCTCAGAAACCATCTCTAGCACATTCACAACAGTCCCGGCTGCCGAGGGTAGCCGAGACCCCAGAGAACATGATCCGGGTCGGTAGTAACCGACCCCGGTGTCGCGATCGCCGTTATACTGAGGAAAACGGCGACTGCAAAAAAAAAATAAAAAAAATGATTTCTCTCCCCTCTGATGTGATCGCACATCAGAGGGGAGAGAATTAGGGTCCCCAGGCTCCCGGGTCTCTTCCTGTTAAAAAAAAAAAAAAAAATGGTGGGTGCATACGCAGTGCGCCCGCCGAATCTGCCTGGTGGCAGATTCAAAAAATTTTTCATTCATTCTCCTAAAAGTACATTTTGATCACTGTGATAAACTATCACAGCGATCAAAAAAAAAAAACTGTACATAACCCCCCCCTTTATCACCCCCTTAGTTAGGGACATATAATAAAATATAGAAATTATATTTATTTTCATTTTTCCGTTATGGTTAGGGCTAGGGTTAGGGTTATGCTATACCGTTACCAGCCCGTCAACGCTATGTGTCACTTCAAATGTAATGTGGTCCCTTTAGGCCTCTTTCACACATCCGTTTTGCGCCTGACGGCGCCCCCGGCATTTTGCCGCAGCGCCGCATTCGGCAACTAGTATGAAAAACCGGATGAGACGCATCCGGTTTTTCGCCGGATCCGGTTCTGTGCTCCGTAAAAAAAACGGATCCGTCTCATCCGGTGTATCCGGTTTTGCATCAGTTTACGACGGAATGCGCTGGATCCGGTTTTTAAGAACTCCCCTTTTTGGGGTTCCAAACATGATTGGCTACTGTAATCCTATATATACACTGTTCCTACAGCCCATCTTTGACAGGTTGTAGAGGAGCAAGTGCAGGTTGGAGAGAAGAGCAAGTAGCAAGTGATTGGCGAACATGGATGTCATTATCAGCAATATCTTCAAGAACCTTGTTGATTTTACTGCGGAGATGAATCGCTTGAGGTTTATAGTTCTGGAGAAGGAGCGAAAGATTGAGGAGCAGCGCATTATGCGTCAGCGCCAGCGAAGACGACGCCGTATGTGGATCCACCCCATCACGGCACAGAGATTAACTTGTGGTGTCTATTCTACTGGAGCTGCGAGAAAATCCAGAGAAGTTTTTTGCATATCTGCGGATGAACAAAGAAAACTTTGACGATTTGCTGGAGCGTGTTGGAGACCAAATTAAAAAATCGGACACCTACTGTCGGTTCTCGATATCTCCGGCGGAGCGTCTCATGGTCACTATAAGGTAAGCTATATGTATTGGATCTGTTTGCTTGAGCACACTTGTAATTTTATTATTTATTTAACATCACAGGACAACTAGGAAACCATATCAGTAGCCAAATTTTTTTTTATAAAACAGTGTTTTTCATTGATGTTATTATTTTTGGTATCTCCAATAGTTATAGCTGAGTTCTGGTATGTAATGCTGTGTTTCTGAAATAATTTGTATTTTCTATTTTGTTTTCAGATTTCTGGCAACTGGCGAAACCTGTCATCGCTCCCGTTCCAATATCGGCTGGGAATCTCCACACTATCCGGCATAATAAAGTATACTTGTCGTGCTCTGTGGGATAGTTTGGAGAATTTCTTCCAGAGCCAACAACAGAGTGGTGGCTTGAAATAGCGGACCAGTTTCTATGTATCTGCCAGTTCCCCAATTGCCTGGGCGCTGTTAATAGCAAACACATCCGCATTCAAAAGCCTTCAGGAACCGGATCAGAATTCTTCAACTAAAAAAATATTTTTCGGTTGTCCTGATGGGTATTGCAGATGCGGAGTACAAGTTTATTGCGGTGGACATTGGGTCTTATGGACGGTCAAATGACTCCCAAGTCTTTAAACTTTCTGTTATGGGCTGTAAACTGTACGGAAACAGTTTTCTGTTACCCCCTCCTAGGCCGCTGCCTCAAACCTCAGGCCCACCGATACCATTCGTTTGTGTAGGTGATGAGGCATTCCAGCTGTCCGAACACCTCTTGAAGCCGTACGCCAGCAGAGGATTAACACATACAAAGCGAATATTTAACTACCGCCTCACAAGAGCCAGACGGATGGTGGAGTGTGCCTTTGGCATTATGACAGCTAAATGGCGTGTCCTTTTGACTGCAATTAACTTGAAGACCGAGACTGTGGACGATGTTGTTAAAGCGTGCGTGGTCCTACATAATTTTGTCCTAACCAAGGAACCAATTTCTGTGGAGGACCACAATCAAGAAACAACTTTGCACGACTACAGCAACATTACCACTCGCAGTACAGTTGCGGTTTCAAGAATAAGGGACCAGTTTGCCCAATACTTTGTGTCACCAGAAGGTAGTGTTGACTGGCAGGATGACAGAGTGTGATAAATGTATTTGTTGTTTTAAAAATTTCTTTACCCACAATAAACCTTTAAAAGTTTACTTGTCTACCTTCTTGTGTGTTTTCTACTGTCTGTAACCTTTTTGCCATAGTTGTGTCCCTGGCTGTTTGTTTTAACAAAAGTATTTCACCTTTTGTCCAAAAAAGTGTACATTGTAGGGCAGGGTTCCCCAACTCCAGTCCTCAAGGTCCACCAACAGGTCATGTTTTCAGGATTTCCTTTGTATTGCTCAGGTGATAATTGCATCACCTGTGCAATACAAAGGAAATCCTGAAAACCTGATCTGTTGGTGGGCCTTGAGGACTGGAGTTGGGGAACCCTGTTGTAGGGGATAACCTAACAAAGTACACAATTTTTGGAAAAAGGTAATATACTTCGCATACTACACAACCCGGGACACAACTTTGGCAAAAAGGTTAAATTTATGAACCTTTTAGCCAAAGTTAGGTGTTTTTTACTAATGTTGTTTGTGTACCCACATGATTACCTGGTTTAATACATTTGTTACTTAACATCCTATAAATAAATGACAGACAACATTTGTAAACGACTTTAACTTTTATTAAAAAAAATGTTAATAATTTTTTTGAAAATTATGCCTTTTTGAGAAAGGAAAAAACATTTAACCCCTTAATGTCCACTGACGTGCAGAGTCCGTCATGGCAAGGTGCCAGTTCCGGCACCAGGACGGACTCCGCACGTCATGGCTTTGATCTACCACTGCGTGTAAACACGCAGTGGTAGATCAGTGCCGACAGCTGTCCAGACAGCTGACAGGCACGGCAAGCGGTGCGGGGACCTTTGCCGTCGGCTCCCGCACCCACAGCGCTGATTGGTCAGTCAATCTGACTGACCAAACACAGCAGCGATCGTGCAGGAGAAGCTGAAATTTCAGCTTCCCCAGCGCGATCAGTGCAGGAGCCGGCGCTGCAGTGGCCAGGCTTCCTGCACTGACAGCCAGGAGCGGAGCCCCCACCGCCCCTGGCTGTTAACCCCCTGACTGCTGCGATCCAGCGCGATCGCAGAGCTCAGGGGGGAGGCAGAGGGTCGGGAGCTCCCTCTGCCTCAGATCAGCGCCACCGCAATGTATTTGCAGGGCCTGATCTCTGCCTTGATGACCCGGGGGTTGTCATGACAACCTCCGGGTCATCTAGCTACGGGAAGCTGCTGTGATCATGTCACAGCAGCTTTCCCCATAGGTACAATGCATTGTAACTGCAATAAAAAGTAAAAAAAGTGAAAGTCCCATAAAGGGACAAGTTAAAAAAAATCATTTTTTTAAAAAAATTGTAAAAAAAATATTAAAAATAATTAAAAAAAAATCCCCTAAAAAATACACATTTTTATGTAATAAAAAAAATAAAAAACAAAAAACATACACATGTTAGGTATCGCCACGTCCGTAAAAATCCCATCTATAAAAGCGTAACCCTAGTTAACCCCTTCAGTGAAAGCCGTAAAAAAAAAACACAAAAAGTAGTAAATTATACTTTTTCCAAGCGGTATCATTATACCGCTTGGAAAAAGTGCAATAACACGCGATCAAAAAGTCAGATATAAATAATCATGGTACCGCTGAAAACGTCATCTTGTCCCGCAAAAAACAAGCCGCTATACAGCATCATCAGCGAAAAAATAAAAAAGTTATAGCTCGCGGAATAAACTGATGCAAAAATAATTATTTTTTCTATAAATTTTTATTGTGTAAAAAACGCCAAAACATAAAAAAAAATATATAAATGAGGAATTGCCGTAACCGTAGTGACCCGAAGAATAAAGCTGCTTTATCAATTTTACCACACACGGAACGGAGGAAAAAAAAAAAAAAAAAAAACAATTCCTGAATTGCTGGTTTTTGTTCATTCTGATTCCACAAAAATCGGAATAGGAAACTATCAAAAAACGTTATGTGCCTGAATATGGTACCAATAAAAACCTCAGCTCGTCCCGCAAAAAATAAGCCCATAGATAACTCTGTCGGCCGAAATATGGAAAATTATAGCTCTCAAAATACGGCGATGCAAAAATTTCTTACAAAAAATTATTCCAAAGAAAAGCATCTTTTAGTGTGTGACAGAAGCTAAACATGAAAAAAGTATAAATCTGGTATCGCTGTAATCGCACCGATCCGAGGAATAAAGTCGCCTAATCACTAATACCGCATGAGGAACGGCGCAAAAAAGAAAACCAATTCTTCACCTTTTGTGGATTTGTTCATTGTGCCTCCCAAAGATCGCAGTAAGGCGATCACAGTGGTTCCCCCCCACATATGGGGTATCGGCGTACTCAGGACAAAATGCACAATAGCTTTTGGGGCCCTATTTCTGCTGTTACCTTAGAAAAATAAAAATTTGGGGCAAAAAGATTATTTTTGTGGAAAAAAATATGATATTTTTATTTTCACGGCTCTACGTTATAAACTTCTGTGAAGCACTTGGGGGTTCAAAGTGCTCACCACACATCTAGATAAGTTCCTTGGGGGGGTCTAGTTTCCAAAATGGAGTCACTTGTGGGGGTTTCTACTGTTTAGGCACATCAGGGGCTTTCCAAACGTGACATGACACCCGCAGACCATTCATCAAAATCTGCATTTAAAAAGGGTGCTCCTTCCTTCCGAGCTCTGCCATGCGTCAAAATAGTGGTTCCCCCCCACATATGGGATATCGGCATACTCAGGACAAATTGCACAATAGCTTTTGGGGTCCTATTTCTCCTGTTACCCTTATAAAAATAAAAATTTGGGGGCAAAAATTATTTTTGTGGAAAAAAATGATATTTTTATTTTCACGGCTCTACGTTATAAACTTCTGTGAAGCACTTGGGGGTTCAAAGTGCTCACCACACATCTAGATAAGTTCCTTGGGGGGTCTAGTTTCCAAAATGGAGTCACTTGTGGGGGATTTCTACTGTTTAGGCACATCAGGGGCTTTCCAAACGTGACATGACACCCGCAGACCATTCCATCAAAATCTGCATTTGAAAAAGGCGCTCCTTCCCTTTCCAGCTCTGCCATGCGTCAAAATAGTGGTTCCCCCCCACATATGGGATATCAGCGTACTCAGGACAAATTGCACAATAGCTTTTGGGGTCCTATTTCTCCTGTTACCCTTATAAAAATAAAAATTTGGGGCAAAAAGATTATTTTTGTGGAAAAAAATATGATATTTTTATTTTCACGGCTCTACGTTATAAACTTCTGTGAAGCACTTGGGGGTTCAAAGTGCTCACCACACATCTAGATAAGTTCCTTGGGGGTCTAGTTTCCAAAATGGAGTCACTTGTGGGGGGTTTCTACTGTTTAGGCACATCAGGGGCTTTCCAAACGTGACATGACACCCGCAGACCATTCCATCAAAATCTGCATTTGAAAAAGGCACTCCTTCCCTTTCCAGCTCTGCCATGCGTCAAAATAGTGGTTCCCCCCCACATATGGGATATCAGCGTACTCAGGACAAATTGCACAATAGCTTTTGGGGTCCTATTTCTCCTGTTACCCTTATAAAAATAAAAATTTGGGGGCAAAAAGATTATTTTTGTGGAAAAAAATATGATATTTTTATTTTCCACGGCTCTACGTTATAAACTTCTGTGAAGCACTTGGGGGTTTAAAGTGCTCACCACACATCTAGATAAGTTCCTTGGGGGGTCTAGTTTCCAAAATGGAGTCACTTGTGGGGGGTTTCTACTGTTTAGGCACATCAGGGGCTTTCCAAACGTGACATGACACCCGCAGACCATTCCATCAAAATCTGCATTTGAAAAAGGCGCTCCTTCCCTTTCCAGCTCTGCCATGCGTCAAAATAGTGGTTTACCCCCACATATGGGGTATCAGCGTACTCAGGACAAATTGCACAATAACTTTTGGGGTCCTGTTACCCTTTGGGAAATAACAATTGGGGTGGAAAGATCATTTTTGTGGAAAACATATGATTTTTTAATTTTACTGCTCTACGTTATAACCTTCTGTGAAGCCCTTGGGGGTTCAAAGCTTTCACCACACATCTAGATAAGTTCCTTGGGGGTCTAGTTTCCAAAATGGGGTCACTTGTGGGGGGTTTCCACTGTTTAGGCACACAGGGGACTCTCCAAATGCGACATGGCGTCCAATCTCAATTCCAGCCAAAAAAGTCAAATGGCGCTGCTTCCCTTCCAAGCTCTGCCATGTGCCCAAATAGTGGTTTACCCCCACATATGGGGTATAAGCGTACTCAGGACAAATTGCACAATAACTTTTGAGGTCCTTTTACCCTTTGGAAAATAAAAATTGGGGGTGGAAAGATCATTTTAGTGGAAAAGATATGATTTTTTAATTTTACAGCTCTACTTTATAACCTTCTGTGAAGCCCTTGGGGGTTCAAAGCTCTCACCACACATCTAGATAAGTTCCTTGGGGGGTCTAGTTTCCAAAATGGGGTTACTTGTGGGGGGTTTCCACTGTTTAGGCACACAGGGGCTCTCCAAATACGACATGGCGTCCAATCTCAATTCCAGCCAAAAAAGTCAAATGGCGCTGCTTCCCTTCCGAGCTCTGCCATGCACCCAAATAGTGGTTTACCCCCACATATGGGGTATCAGTGTACTCAGGACTAATTGCACAATAACTTTTGGGGTCCTTTTATCCTTTGGAAAATAAAAATTGGGATGAAAAGATCATTTTTGTGGAAAAAATATGATTTTTTAATTTTACGGCTCTACGTTATAACCTTCTGTGAAGCCCTTGGGGTTCAAAGCTCTCACTACACATTTAGGTAAGTTACTTGGGGGTCTAGTTTCCAAAATGGGGTCACTTGTGGGGGTTTCCACTGTTTAGGCACACAGGGACTCTCCAAATGCGACATGGCGTCCAATCTCAATTCCAGCCAAAAAAGTCAAATGGCGCTGCTTCCCTTCCGAGCTCTGCCATGCGGCCAAATAGTGGTTTACCCCCACACATGGGGTATCGCTGTACTCAGGAGAAATTGTACAACAAATATTGTGGTTCATTTTCTACTGATACCCTTGACAAAATGTTAAAAAATTGTGTCGAAAGAAAAATTTTGGGATAAAAAAGTTAAATGTTAATTTTTATTCGAACGTCCATGACAGCACTACAGAGAGAGGGGATCCGCCCCTTAGGAACAGGAAACCTACAGATATAAAAGGGCGGCACCTCTCCCACACATCAGTTGGTTTCCTGTTCCTAAAGGACGGGTTTCCTACAGATGAAGATCTTCAGGAGGACCCAGGCCGGCCGGTCGACCCAGGTAGCGGGGGGGGATCTCCTACCTCGGCCGGTGCGGAGCCCCTGGAAGCGCCACGGTGGGTCCGGGTAGGATTCCACGGCAGTGTGCGGAGCAGGTGGAGCAGTATCCAGAGGATCTCTGTCTCCCAGCCAGCGCCGGTAGGTAAGTATTCCCCCCCCCCTCTCCCTGGTCCCGATGCCTTCTCCCTGTCCTCTCCTGTGGTCCTGTCATGGTGGGGGCCTCTTGAGGGTGCAGCCGTGATTTTTAAAAAAAAAAAAAAAATTTAAAATTTGAATTTCCCGCCGCGTCACTGCTGTGAACGGCGCGGCGGGGGTTTTTTGAATTTCCCGCCGCGCGTCACTGTTATGGATAGCGCGGCGGGGTTTTTTTTTTAATTTCCCGCCGCGCGTCACTGTTATGGATAGCGCGGCGGGGGTTTTTTTGAATTTCCCGCCGCGCGTCGCTGCTATGGACGGCGCGGCGGGCGGTTTTGAATTTCCCGCCGCGCGTCACGGCTATGGACGGCACGGCGGGGTTTTTGAAAATTCAGTCGTGCGCCGCTGTTGCAGCAGCGCGGCTGGGGTCGGGGGAGATCTCCGCTCGGAGGGGCGATGCAGCGGGGGATTATGCTTACCTCCATCGGTATGGTGGGGTCCGTGCGAGCGGGGGGAAAAAGGGGGCGGAGTCTCCACCACCGGAACCAGAAGTGAGACGCCGGCCGGCGTTTTTGAAAATTTTGGCGGCTGCATCATCGGACGGCGCCTGCTGTGGGGACGGCGGGGAGGTGCGGGGGGGGCCGTGGGGCGGGGAGTAGGAGGGGGTGGACCCCTGGCCAGACCTGCTGATCCGGATATCCGGGGGAGGATATAAGGAGCCTAGGAAAGAGGTAAAGCGCTTCTGCCCCATTTTTTTACGATGGACACTGCAGAGGCTCCCTCGGTGCAACAGGAGAGCCAGCAGCAGCAGACAGAGCGCTCCTCTTCAATGGCCAGGAGCACCAGCCGCAGAAGTTCCGCAGCTGGGAAAAAGCCCCCTCCCCGTGATCCGGTACCTACTGCTGTATAATCTGGGTAAGAGATCGTCAGACTTAGAATACCCAGTAATGCAGTTTTTCCCCCATTCTGTGTCTGTTACTAGGGGAAGAAGTGTTCGGTGAAAAGCAAGCACAGGGAATGTGCCTTTTGCGCTTGCCCTCTGCCTGACGCTTGCCCTAAGAGGTTGTGCCAGCCGTGCATGCAACAGACGGTAGGGCATTTTTTAGGGGAAGGGCAGGGGCATGGGATGACATAGTAAACCCCCCCCTATGCCCCTTCCCTTTTTAGATAGCGGAGGAGACTCTAGATTTCACCGAAAGCCTGAAGGAGATAATAAGAGCAGAGTTGAAAGCGTCCTCAAGACACGGAGAATTTTCCAGGCGTAGAAATGTACCAGTTTTATCTGATTCAGAGTCACCTGCCGCCCATGATAGGGGTGAAGTTGTGTCAGGACCCTCCTCGCCTTCCTCTTCGGCTTCCTCCTCGTCTTCTACGGAAGACGCTACCCGTTTTTGTTTTCCCTTGGACCAGATGGACAAATTTGTCAAATCAGTTAGGTCCACCATGGGGGTAGAAGAGGCGAAACCAGAGCCCTCAGTACAGGATCTGATGTTTGGTGGTCTAGATCCAAAAAAACGGAGATCCTTTCCACTAAACAGTAGCATCCAAGGCCTTATAGACAGAGAGTGGAAGAAGCCTGAAAAAAGAGGCTCCTTACCCCAGCGTTTAAACGGAGATATCCCTTTGAAGATCCCCTGACGGGTAGATGGGATAAGGCCCCGAAGCTGGATGCAGCAGTGGCGAAGGCTTCTAAAAAATCCTCCATCCCATTTGATGATATGGGGTCTTTGAAAGATCCACTAGACAGGAAGGCAGACTCCTTCTTGAAAGGCACATGGGAGATGTCGGCAGGTGCCCTGAGGCCGGCAGTTGCAGCCACTTGCGCAGCCAGGTCATTGATGGTCTGGCTAGACCAGTTAGCTTCCCAGTTAACAGATGGAACCTCCAGGGGGACAATTCGGAAGACCTTGCCAATAATTCAGAATGCGGCGGCTTTCCTAGCTGATTCCTCAGCGGACTCAGTAAGAATGGCTGCCAGAGCGGCAGGGCTGTCTAATGCAGCACGAAGGGCATTATGGCTGAAATGTTGGCCGGGCGATATTCAAGCCAGATCTCGCCTCTGCTCCATTCCGTGTGACGGCGAATATCTTTTTGGCCCAGTCCTGGACGAACTTTTAGAAAAGGCAGGGGACGACAAGAAAAAGTTTCCCAGTCTATCAACCCCTTCCTATAAAAGACCTTTCAGCAGAAGGAGGTTCAGCTACCGAAGGTCGTCCAGGGAACGAGCCAAATGGGATGAAAAGAGGCGAAGAGGTACAGGGTTTATGTTTAGAGGTCCACCTAGGGAAACAAAAAAACCCTCGCAATGACTAGCAATGCCGGTAGGAGGCAGATTGAAGGCCTTCTACCCGGCCTGGTCGGAAATCTCAAACAGTAGCTGGATCCTTAACATCATAGCTACAGGGCTGCGGTTAGAATTCTCCTCGGTACCTTGGGATAACTTTAAAATTACCCCACTCAGGTCATCGCCATCGGAGCAGGCCGCTCTAGAGTTGGAGGTTCAGGAGCTTTGCGCTAAGAATGTCTTAGTGGAGGTGCCAGAAGCAGAGCGGGGTAAGGGGTTTTACTCCCCTCTGTTTTTGATCCATAAACTGGATGGGTCTTTTAGAACAATTATTAATTTGAAAGCCCTCAATAAATTCCTGATTATTCACCCATTTAAAATGGAAACGGTCAGCTCAGCAATAAAGCTTCTGTTTGAAAATTGCTTTATGGTGGTGTTAGATCTGAAAGACGCTTATTACCACATACCGATCCATATGGAGCATCAGCGTTTCCTCAGAGTAGCAATCCAGATGGGGGAATCACTGCGACATTTTCAATTTAGCGCCCTTCCCTTTGGCTTGGCGGTTGCCCCACGAGTATTCACTAAGGTTATGTCGGAGGTCATGGCCCACTTACGTGAATCAAATATGCTCATAGTCCCCTACCTTGACGACTTTCTTATCATAGGAAAGACGGCAGAGCATTGCCTAGAGCAACTGAAAAGAGCGATTTCTACCTTAGAGCGGCTGGGATGGCTAATAAATACCAAAAAGCCTCGTTTGAATCCAATGAGGGTTCAGCAATTTCTAGGGCTAATTCTGGATTCACAAAATCAGAACAGTAGTTTACCGTCAGACAAGTTAATTCGCTTACGGTACCAGGTCCTAAACGCTTCCTGTAACCCCTCCATGTCGCTTAGGAAGGCCATGTCTCTTTTGGGCTCCCTCTCGTCCTGCATTCCCGCGGTTCGGTGGGCCCAATTTCACACAAGGGCACTGCAAGCTGAGGTCTTGCTGTATCAAAATTTGCTAGGTGGTTACCTGGAAGGCCAGCTATCCTTGTCCCAGGCTGCTATAAGATCCCTGGATTGGTGGAAGAATGAGACAAACCTGTCTAAGGGGGTTCCCTGGGTATATGACATATCCCGAATAGTCACAACAGATGCTAGCCCCTCTGGGTGGGGGGCTCATATGGGGGACGTTATGGTTCAGGGCTCATGGGAGCAGGATCAAATTCAAATGTCTTCTAATATGAAGGAATTAGCAGCGGTAGAGCTAGCGATTAAAAAACTCCTTGTCTATCTACAGGGTCACCACGTTCGAGTGCTCTCCGACAATCGGGTCACAGTCGCATACATCAACCACCAGGGTGGTACTCGTTCCGGTCCTCTCATGGAAGTGGCAAGGCGCCTACTTCAGATAGCAGAACGACACTTTCTTTCTCTAACGGCTCTACATATAAGGGGAGAAGAAAATACCAAGGCGGACTTCTTAAGCCGCAATCTCCTGAGCCAAGGAGAGTGGTCATTAAAGACTTCCATCTTCGACCTAATTGTGCGGAAATGGGGTCTACCGGAAGTAGATCTCTTTGCTACCAAAAGCAACAGGAAAGTGAGACAGTTCTGCTCTCTGAATCCCAAAGAACGCCCTCTTGCAGTGGACGCTCTTCTATTACAGTGGGATTTCAATCTAGCCTACGCCTTCCCTCCCCTGTCCTTACTCCCCCTAGTATTGAGGAAGGTCAGGAAGGACAGGGCGAGGATAATATTAATCGCTCCTTTTTGGCCCAGGAGGGCATGGTTTTCATGTCTCAGAAACATGTCGATAGCCGACCCGTGGGTCCTGCCGGACATTCCCGATCTGCTCTCCCAAGGTCCAGTCTACCATCCTCGAGTAGCGGGCCTCCACCTGACGGCGTGGATTTTGAACGGTCGCTGCTGAGAGATAAGGGGTTTTCTGCTAATGTAATTAATACTCTCCTTAAAAGCAGAAAAGAGGTTACAACTAGGATCTACGCTAGGATTTGGAAGAAATTTCTTCAGAGCTCGGCGGTTGTAGCAGGGGACACAACACCGATAACCCAGATTCTAGAATTCCTACAAAAGGGTCTGGACTTGGGTCTCTCCACAAGCACCCTTAAGGTGCAAGTTTCAGCTTTAGGGGCACTCTTTAGTTGCAACATCGCAAATAATTACTGGGTCAGTAGATTCATTAAAGCTGCGTGTAGGTCGAGACCCATAGTGAAGGTGAGAATCATGCCATGGGACTTAAATCTTGTTCTCACTGCTTTAACAGAGCCCCCTTTTGAACCTATATCAGCAGCATCAATAAAAATTCTTTCCCTTAAGACCGCTTTCCTGGTAGCATTAACCTCGGCTAGGAGGGTAAGTGACATCCAGGCACTATCTAGACTATCTCCTTACACTCAGGTCCTGAATGACAGGATAATACTTAGACCTGATCCGGCATACCTACCTAAGGTGTCTTCCGCTTTCCACAGAACACAGGAAATTATTCTCGCTTCGTTCATCCCTAATCCATCTAATCAAAAAGAGATGAAACTTCATACTTTAGATGTTAGAAGATGTCTGCTGCAATATTTGGCAGTCACTGATCCCTGGAAAAGGGACAATGCATTGTTTGTCTCTTTTCAAGGAATTAACAAAGGCCGTAGATTAACAAAGAGCTCATTGGCCAGATGGATTAGGGAAGCAATTTCTCTGGCATACACCTCGAGGGGCAAGCAGCCACCTGAGAGGCTAAGGGCGCATTCCACTCGAGCTGTGGCGACTTCATGGGCAGAAAGGGCAGAAGTCTCGATTGACCAGATATGTAAGGCAGCTACGTGGTCTTCTCCACACACGTTTTACACTCATTATAGATTAGATTTGGGTGCTTCCTCAGACCTTTCTTTCAGACTAAGGTGCTGCAGGCAGTAGTCCCTCCCTAAGTAGTTATTACTCTCTGTAATTCTCTCTGTAGTGCTGTCATGGACGTTCGAATAAAGTCTAAGTTACTTACCGTTAACGGTATTTTTCGAAGTCCATGACAGCACCCTTACATTCCCACCCAGGTTCTATGTGCACTTCTTCCGCTTATGTAGTCCACATGTAATAAACAATTGATTAATGTTACTGTGTGATGCATACAATTTTTTGCTGTATACCATTTAACCTTGATGTCCTCTTATGCTCTGTAATCCAACTGATGTGTGGGAGAGGTGCCGCCCTTTTATATCTGTAGGTTTCCTGTTCCTAAGGGGCGGATCCCCTCTCTCTGTAGTGCTGTCATGGACTTCGAAAAATACCGTTAACGGTAAGTAACTTAGACTTTTCCTTCCACATTGCTTCAATTCTTGTGAAGTACCTAAAGGGTTAATAAACTTCTTGAATGTGGCTTTGAACACGTTGAGGGGTGCAGTTTTTAGAATGGTGTCACTTTTGGGTATTTTCTGTCATATTGACCCCTCAAATTCACTTCAAATGTGAGGTGGTCCCTAAAAAAAAAATGATTTTGTAAATTTTGTTGGAAAAATGAGAAATTGCTGGTCAACTTTTAACACTTATAACTTCCTAACAAAAAAAAATGTTGGTTCCAAAATTGTGCTGATGTAAAGTAGACATGTGGGAAATGTTATTTATTAACTAATTTTTGTGACATATCTCTCTGATTTAATGGCATAAAAATTAAAAGTTTGAAAATTGCAAAATTTTCAAACTTTTTGCCATATTTCCGTTTTTTTCATAAATAAACGCAAGTTATATTGAAGAAATTTTACCACTATCATGAAGTACAATATGTCTCGAGAAAACAATCTCAGAATCGCCAAGATCCGTTGAAGCGTTCCAGAGTTATAACCTCATAAAGAGACAGTGGTCAGAATTGTAAAAATTGGCCTGGTCTTTAAACTACAAAATGGCTTGGTCTTTAAGGGGTTAAATAAACTTAACTTTTTTTTATTAAACTTAATTTTTTTATTAAAGTTTATTCTATTTTAAATAAAGAAAAAAAAAGTATATACACATCACAGGTCAGTGTAGTGTTGGGTGGAAATACTGCTGGAGGGGCTGCGGGACACTTCGACCGTGGGAGTGTGGAGGGACGACCGGGATGGTGGTGTGGAAGGAACAGGAAGAGGTGAAGGGGTGGAAAGACTAAAAGAATGGGAAGACAAGGCAGAACAGGTGGGTGGTGGTGGAGTGGAGGGTTGGGCAGGAGGAGCAGGTGACATGGTAGGGAATTGGAAGGGGGAAGGAGATCTGTAAGAACTAGGAGTGTGGAACGGGGTAGGTGACTGGTAGTGGGGAGGTTGCTGGTACTGGGGAGGTGACTGCAGTTGGGGAGGTGGTTGGAACTGGGGAGGTTGATGGACCTGGGGAGGTGGCTGGTATTGAATAGGAGGGGAGGAGGGACGGCAGGTGGAGGGGGGGGGAGATGTACGGTGGCTGTAGGGGGGGGAGGTGGAGGAACAACTGGGGTGGATTGAAGATGGGAGAGAACCTGCACTAGAGCAGCGTGGCACGTGTGCATCACATAAATCTGCTGGTCAGCAGATAGCGGATCTATGCGCTCCGCAACCGACCTAAAAAAGCTGTGGTTTGGTGATGCTCTTGCTTCTGACTGCACAGTTTGCAGAAGTGTCTTTAACCTCCCTAGTTGGTGAGGTATCTGATGAATGCCTGCGGCAAGTTGTTCAGATAATACCTTAAGACAGTTCTGGAAAGATGCATTCATATGCAAGAACTCGGGCGCATAGTTCTTTTCCTGACCCCTCTGACGCTGCCGCCCAGTACCCGCAGCTGTACTAGAGGTGGCAGGGTCAGAAGGGTGGGGTAAAGGGAATGCTATATCCTGACCAGCAGATTCATGTAATGCAGGCGGCCACGATGCTTCAGCGCTGGTGGAGGGGACTGCGGGATCAAATGTGTGGGAAGGTGCAGATGTAGAGGGTCGGACGAAGTGTCCCTCTGTGTCGGTCTCCTGAGGGATCGCTCTAGAAGGCGCCAACTCTGCGGGCGCCCGAGTGCTGGTCACCGTGCTGTGGAAGAAAGAAAAAACATAAAATTTATATACAGATGTGGAATGGCCTTGGCTGCAAAAAAACATTGGATAGATGTTAACATTTGATGGTAATATTTACCTTCTGGTGACCATTGTGTCACGCAGGAACGCCAGAGCTCGTGCATATTTATACTTGCTCTGGCGTCCTGAAGAACCACTCGGGGCTGCATCTCCTTGTTGAATTCCTTCTTAAAGCGATCCCTCACAGAACGCCACCGCTACACAATTCTCTCCCCTGAAACGAGAAAGCACACATTGGTTAGTATACAACATCAGTGTTTCCCAAACTTCATTCCTCGTGTCCCCCAGAGGTCATGTTTTCAGTATTTCCACAGTGTTTCACAAAAGGAAATCATGATAACATGAAGCGTGGGTGACACGAGGACAGAAGTTTTGGAAACACAGCTTTACAGTCAGCAACATGAACTATACTTATGGTGTTTAGTCTGGGACCTAACATCGAGGTCCTCCCAGCGGTCCACCATTGCCGCTGCCACTTCCTCCCAGAGCCGTCGGGTCACAATTTGATCCGAATGCCGGCGGTCCCCCATGTTCCACAGCGGCTCCCTTTCTCGGACCAGATCAATCATTAATTCCACGTCCAGGCCCTCCTCCGTGTCAGAGTCGGGAGCACGCTGTGAAGCCTGTGATATTAAAATAGAAAAAAAAAACATTACCATACGCATTATGTGAAAATGAAAAAATTATACATGTTAAACTGGAAAAATTTCAGCAAAAAAATTTAGATATAACACATGTTTTGTAAAAATTATATGAAATGGTACCAAAAATGGTAAATAGTTCAAAAATTTTCAAAAAGAAAAATGACATTTTAAAAAAGCACCCGAAAAAATTAAAAAATTGACGTTTAAAAAATAAAAAATATGAATTCCAAAAAAAAACAAAAAACTTACACGTTGAGAACCGCCGACAGTCTCACTACGACGACTCTGGGAGGCGCTGGGAGGAACCCTTTGTTGGCTCCCAGATCCGAGAGACTAAAATGAAAATAAAAATTAGGATATTGGCATGTGTTGGCCGCTGTGTCAAGTATGTACTAAATGGTTTTCTATGTATTGTGTGTAGTGTGATGTTGTGTTTCTGCGATTGATGCAGGATACTTACGAATTGTGAGCCCACTCCAGGTATCTCTCCACCCCGTCCTTCTTCCTCTGGGAGCTCCTCGTCATCTTGCGATTCCTGTTATTAAAAAAAGACAATCAATACATATATCCCACAGATGGATTGTGGAGAGAAAAAAAAATTAGATATTTTTACCGCCAATTGCTGACGATGGGTAGGAGGGCTCCCAGAAGAAGATGTGTCCTGCTCGGGCTCAAGTGGCTGGGAGGGAGGAGATGGAGGAGATGCTGCTGCTGCTTCTTCGGCCATAGCCGCCATTGCGGCAGCTGCAGCAGCTGTTTGACGGTCTCTGCTGTGGAAGAAAGACACAAAGGGCCAGTGAATATATTTCTATATTCCTTGTCCTGGCTGAAAGAGAAAAACAAACATGTAATTTTTTCGGGAAATGGGGGATGTAATATTTACTTTTTGCTGGCTGTCCTCTGTGCCCGCCTCTCCTCCTCTCGTCTTTCTGCTGCTGCCGCCTCCGCCTGTCTTTGCCGTCTTCTGCTGTTGAGTAAAAAGGGACTGTGAATATACTATTCCTTGTCCATGGCTGAAAGAAAAACAAACATGTAATTTAGAGCAAAATGGGGGATGTCATAGTTACTTTCTGCTGGCTTTCCTCCGAGCTTGGAGGTCCTCTCCTCCCCTCTGTTCAACTGGTGCTGCCGCCACCGCCTCTCGTTGACTTCTTCTGCTGTTGAGTAAGGACACAAATAGGGACAGTGAATATATGTTTATTCCTTGTCCCTGGCTGAAAGAGAAAAACAAACATGTAATTTTTTAGGGAAATGGGGGATGTCATATTTACTTTCTGCTGGCTTCCCTCCTAGCATCCAGGATGTCCTGCGCCCGTTCTGCTGCAGCTTCAATTCTTCTGCTGTGGAATAAACAGACAAAAAGGAACTGTGTTTATATGTATTGATTGTCCCTGTTTTAAAAAATAAGATTCAAACATGGACAGGATTGAGCTTTATGTTTTACGGAACACAACATCCCGTCATTAATTGGAGCCATAAACAGTACCAGGGGGAAACACCCTATCACTGCAAAAAAAAAACACACACGATACAGTACCAGGGGGAACCACCCGATCCCAAAAAAAAAAAATATATATATATTTCAGCTGCAGATGGAAGGAAGAGAGCCACAGTATTCATTACTGATGGGTAGGCGGAGCCCCAGATCAGGATGTCACCTCAGATCAAAAGAGTGCTGACTGGCTGGCCCCTCCAGCTCGGGCTCCTCCTACTCAGCTCCAGTCTAAGATTTGAGGTCCAGAAGGATGGTCGCTGCTAATGCAGCTCCTCAGAAGATTTTATTATTTTATATTCGGACAGGAGACCTGGATCACTAGTTGGTCTAGAGGTCTCAGGGGTACCAGCGCTGCTGTACCCCAACCTCTCCCTTGGCGGATCTGTATTTACTCAAAGTCCCTGCAGAATCCTTGCCGGCCCTGGGGGATGAGGAGAGCTTCCCTGGCGGGACGCAAACCACACGTGCGGTCACTGCGTTCCTCGCCCTGGGGGGAAGCATGGGCATAGCGCCAGAAACCCCTGAGGGTCCCTGTGGCGCCTTGGCTGGTGAGTACTCCACACAAAATTTTATTATAATGTGTGAGTGCTTTAGCGTCTGATGACAGCGCTATTACATGTATATCAGTATGCTTCAGCGCTGCGGTGACAGCGCTATTACATGTTTATCAGTGTTTTTCACCAGCCTCTCCCTTGGCGGATCTGTAATTACATAATGGTCCCTGCAGAATCCTTGCCGGCCCTGGGGGATGAGGAGAGTTTTCCCTGGCGGGGGCGCAAACCACACGCTGGGTCACTGCGCTTCCCGCCCTGGGGGGAAGCATGGGCATAGCGCCAGAAACCCTTAGGGTCCCTGTGGCGCTGAGCTGATGAGTTTTCCACACAATGTTTATTATAATAATGTGTGAGTGCTTCAGCGCTGCGGTGACAGCGCTACTACTGTATGTCAGTATGCTTCAGCGCTGCTGTGACAGCGCTGTTACATTGTAGATGTGGTGATCTTTTGTCCGCAGGCAGTTAGCTGCAGGACAGAGAGGGAGCAGGAGCGGGGGAGTTCGCGCTCAACATTTGAGCTAGCAGGGGGCGTGGCCTATCTATTCCCGGTCTTTTGAGCAGGAAGACGCGCGCTCTGGCGTTTCTCCTGCGACTCCCTCACTGTGGCGGCCATTACACAGGCACCTGGGCTCCTCAGACCGCTCCTCTCCTCATAAGACACCACGGCCAGCTGGGTGAGTGCTGATTCCTCACCCTGCAGCGCAGCGATCGCTATCCTGCAGCTGCAGTCTCATTAGAGACATAAAATTGGCTGGGACTCACACTTCATATATATATGTTGTGGTGAGTTTGCAATATTAACCCTTCTGAGGGTTATTTCTACCAGAAAAATTTTTTGACTGAATACCGCTGGGGTAACCCTGCCTGGTGGAGCGTTAACCCTTCAGCATATAAAAAAAAAAAAAAAAAAGAAAACCGCATAGTTTTTGCTGGTATTACCGCTTTGGCCTGTTCATACAGGTGAGACATGTCTGAACAGAGTTCAGATGCCGCGGATCACGTCCCAGTGCCATTGCGGCAATCAGATACGCAGACCTCCACAACGTCTAGCGCTGCGGTCGACAGCGGTGAAAAATTGGACGATATCGCTCGATCGATCAACAACTTGTCTGACCTTTTAGGTCAATATGTGTCTGCTAATTCCTCTCAGAGGAAGCGACGCAGGCCGTTACCGGCCTCTACACGGAGCGAGTCAGATGTATCTGATATTGGGCAGAGTTCCCCTTTAAATTCGGATGGAGAAATATCCGATTCAGATGCGGACGAGCCGCAGGGGCGTTCCTCTATGGCGAAGCGTACGGAGGCATTAATTGAAGCCATGAGAGATATATTACAGTTACCGGAGGAGGTAACTAGTCGTCCTGGTAAATCAGCACGCATGTTCCAGGAGTCCCGTGCTTCGCGTACAACATTGCCAGCTCTGGATGAGCTTAATAGTGTAATAGAGGAGGAACGTCTATGTCCAGATAAGCGTTTTCATGGAACGCATTTCTTGGATACACTTTATCCTTGCTCTGCGGAGTTAAAGGCTAATTGGACTTCTGCTCCTGAAGTGGATGTGTCTTTATCTCAGCTTAATAAATCCTCACTACTCCCTATTAAGGGAAAAGCGAGCTTACAGGAGCCTTTGGATAGAAAGGCAGAATTGGCGGCAAAAGCAAGCTATGAGGCTGCGGGTCATGGATTCCGAGCGGTGCTAGGATCCATGTGTGCTGCTAGAGCTTCTCTAGGCTGGTTGGCACGTCTGAAGACGGAGTTGCACAATGAATCTCCGTTATCTGAGATACGGGAAACTTGTGAATGGTTAGAAACGGCAGCCTGTTATATCTTTGATGCCGGTCTGGATACGGCATCTCTGCTGGCCAAAGCGCAAGCTTCAGCGGTCACAGTCAGAAGAGCTTTATGGCTCAGACAGTGGGCCGGGGACGCAGTTTCCAAACAAGGGTTGTTGGCCTTACCTTACAAGGGTGGCCATCTTTTTGGATCTGACCTCACAGAGCTGATTTCCAAGGCTAAGGCGAAGGAATCAGCATTACCACAGCGTAGGGCCATGGCCTCGGTGTCCAGTAGGCCTGGTGTCTATAGTGGTCGGCGGTCCTTTCGGGGCCGAGGACGATCTAGTCACTCCTCGTGGGGATCGGGTCGTCCTTCCTTCTCAGGAAAGAAATCCTCTCAGAAAACTCGTACTTCCTGGAAGCAGAGTTTCCGCCAGGACAAGCGGGAACTTGACAAGAAGCCCGCAAAGTCTAATTGACGCCAGGGGGTCCACTCGAGGATTCTCGAGTGGGGGGTCGCCTGCTTCTTTTCAAGGCGACTTGGATGGCTCGCGTTCCAGATTCCTGGGCAACGCGGATTGTGTCGGCAGGCTATTTCATAGAGTTTGCTTTCCGACCCCCGAATGTTTTTTGTCAGTCTCGCGTTCCGTCGGAACCCGAGCTTGTTGTCGCTCTACAGCGAGAGGTCGAATCTCTGCTACAAAAGGGTGTGGTGATACCGGTTCCGTCAGAGGACCGAGGAAAAGGTTTTTATTCCAACCTTTTTATAGTTCCCAAAAAGGAGAACAAATTTCGCCCGATTCTGGATCTCAAGCGATTAAACCGGCATGTCCATGCCCGGAAATTTCGCATGGAGTCGCTTCGTTCCGTTGTGGCAGCTCTGTCACAGAACGATTTTCTGGTGTCAATCGACATTCGCGACGCCTATTTGCATATTCCCATCGGAAAGGCTCATCAGCGCTTTCTTCGATTTGCCATAGGTCGGAATCATTACCAGTTCGTGGCTCTGCCGTTCGGCTTAGCCTCAGCGCCAAGGGTCTTTACAAAAATTCTGGCGCCTCTCATGGCAATCCTTCGAAGACAGGGGATTACGATTCTCCCTTATCTGGACGATCTTTTGATCATGGCTTCCTCGGAGGAGGAGGCGTTGACGGCTCGGGATTTGTCTCTTCAGTTTCTGAAGGACTTCGGTTGGCTGGTCAATTGGGAGAAGTCGTCCCTGGAACCATCGAGGACAATCCTCTTTTTGGGAATGCATCTCGACACGTTTCGGTCGGTAGTTTCCCTACCACCAGACAAACAGTCATGTCTTCTTCGACATGTACAGATTATGAAATCCTCAACGGCAATGTCTCTACGGAAGTGTATGCGTCTTCTAGGACTGATGGTGGCGTCCATGGAGGCAATTCCTTTTGCCCAGTTCCACTCCAGGACTCTTCAAAGGTTCATCTTGAGTCGATGGAATCAGTCGCAATCGCTGGATTGCAGTGTCACCATTTCTCGCGCGGTGCGGGATTCTCTAGAATGGTGGTTACGTCCAGGGGCATTCTCCCTGGGGAAGTCTTTCCTCCCTCCGAAGTGGTCAGTCATAACCACCGATGCCAGCCTGACGGGCTGGGGGGGTGTTTGGAACAATCTCTGGATTCAGGGGGTATGGTCATCGGAAGAGTCTGTGCTTCCGATCAACATCCTGGAGTTGAGGGCGATTTTTCCTTTGCCTCCAACATTGGACGGTCCCTTTGAGCGGTCTGCCAGTCCGTGTGCAGACAGACAATGCGACGGCTGTCGCGTATATCAATCACCAAGGTGGGACAAGGAGTTCCAGACTCATGGTAGAGGTGTCCCGAATTCTGATTTGGGCAGAGGCCAATGTACCAGCCATTTCGGCGATTCACATTCCAGGGGTTCAGAATGTTACAGCGGACTTTCTCAGTCGCAGAAGGATGGATTCCGGGGAATGGAGCCTCCATCCGGATGTGTTTGCACTACTGTGCTCTCGCTGGGGAACCCCCCAAGTGGATTTGATGGCATCCAGGTTCAATGCCAAGTTACCGACATTCATGTCCAGGTACAAGTATCCGAAGGCGGTGGCGGTGGATGCTCTAGTGGCTCAGTGGGATCAGTTTGAGCTGATCTATGTATTCCCGCCGATATCCTTACTTCCTCTAGTACTGCGTCGGATCAGACTAGAGAGAATTCCAGCTATTTTGATAGCTCCAGACTGGCCAAGAAGGGTGTGGTTCTCGACAATAATGTCGCTGTTGGCGGCACCTCCTTTTCCACTCCCTCTTCAACCGGACTTGTTGACTCAGGGGCCCGTTTGTCATCCGGACTTGATGTCCCTGCGTTTGACGGCGTGGCTCTTGAGACCGAAATCTTGACCCGTAGAGGTTTCTCAGCCGAGGTCATTGCTACCCTTCGTGCTGCAAGATGTCCGGCTACTACTAGGATTTACCACAAAATTTGGGAAACCTTCTTTTCGTGGTGTTTGGGGTCCTCTCGGAACCCGAGAAAATTTTCCATTCCCAACCTGTTGGCTTTTCTACAGCATGGGCTAGACAAGGGTTTGGCAGTAAGCACTCTGAAAGGTCAGATTTCTGCTCTGTCCTTATTGTTTCGGAGAACCATTGCTTCAAATAGAGACGTGCTCTCCTTTTTCCGAGGTATATCTCGTAAGTTTCCGCCGCGGAAGGCACCCGTGTCTCCTTGGCGGCTCAACCTTGTTTTGGAGGCTCTTCAGCATAAACCTTTTGAGCCTATGGTTTCTGCTAGCCTTTCTTTACTTTCTTGGAAGGTGGCTTTCCTTGTTGCAGTCACTTCCTTGAGGAGAGTTTCTGAGTTGGCAGCTCTTTCTTGTTCGCCTCCTTTTCTGGAGTTTTTTCCGGATCGTGTAGTGCTTCGCACTCGGGGTGATTTTTTGCCTAAAGTGGTGTCACAATTTCATGTCAACCAGGATATTGTGTTGCCTTCATTCTGCCCGGATCCGAAGAATGTGAAAGAGCGAGCTTTACACACATTGGATTTAGTGCGGGCCTTGAAGTTTTATCTATCTATTACTCAAGGTTTTCGTAAGACGGACTCCCTGTTTGTGGTTCCAGCAGGTCGTCGGCGTGGTCAACGAGCTTCCAAGGATTCTATAGCTCGTTGGATCCGGTCAGCTATTTTGGAAGCTTACCGTCTTCGGGGTGAATCTTGCCCGATTAAGATTCGAGCCCATTCTACGAGAGCTGTGGCCTCATCGTGGGCTTTTCATCAAGGTGCCTCGGCAGTGCAGCTCTGCCGAGCGGCAACTTGGCGCTCTGTCCACACGTTTACAAAGTTTTATAAAGTGGACGTCAGTGCTTCCGCTGATGCAGCCCTCGGACGTAGGGTCCTGCAGGCAGCTGTAGTTTAAAGTTCTGGATGAACTTGTGTTTAGCGCTGGTTGCGCTTTGTTGTTAAGGTTGTTGGGTTTCTGCCTTTTATTGGTTTTTCCCACCCTTATTTTTGAACTGCTTTGGGACGTCCCATCAGTAATGAATACTGTGGCTCTCTTCCTTCCATCTGCAGCTGAAACACGGATTTTGGTAAGAACTTACCTGTAAAATCCTTTTCAGCGAAGGAAGGAAGAGAGACACAGCACCCTCCCAAGGCAGAAGTGTGTTGATGTTTTCAGATGCAGCGCGACCCTTATCTGATAGCGATTATCTGGGCTGAGGTCAGCGCGCTAAGGCTCTGTTCCAGCATCGCCAGCTCATCGCAGTAGTCAGGTTCCGTGAGTAGTACCTGGAACTCTGTGGTTTTTGGCTTTCTTTGCATGCATAACCTGTATCCTTGTGTTTTTTCTCTGAAGTTCCTTCAGAAGGGGTTATGTTGCTCCGCTGGTGATCTTGGCTCTTTTCCTCAAAGCTTTGGTACGACTGGAGCTGAGTAGGAGGAGCCCGAGCTGGAGGGGCCAGCCAGTCAGCACTCTTTTGATCTGAGGTGACATCCTGATCTGGGGCTCCGCCTACCCATCAGTAATGAATACTGTGTCTCTCTTCCTTCCTTCGCTGAAAAGGATTTTACAGGTAAGTTCTTACCAAAATCCGTGTTTTTTTTAAAATAAATATTATGATATAAAAACATGCACATTTCAGATAGTCGCAGGAAGACCAACCACATCACAGCAAAAAAAGGTTTTAAAAAAAAAATACAGTAGATCAACATTATGATAGAAAAACATGCACATTTAAAAAAGTCGCAGGAAGACCAAAAAATCACATCACAGAATAAATAAATAATACATCAAAAAAAAAATTATGATACAAAAAAACATGCACATTTCATATTGTCGCAGGAAGACCAACCACATCACAGCAAAAAAAATTTAAAAAAAAAATACAGTAGATCAACATTATGATAGAAAAACATGCACATTTCAGATAGTAGCAGGAGAAGCAACCACATCACAGGCAAAAAAATTCAACAAAAAAAAAAATATATGAACATTATGATAGAAAAACATGCATGTAAGGAAAAGGTTGTCGCCATTTTGTATAGGGCCTGTACCAGCCTCCATTTTGTCAGTTCACACAGCCACAGACTTTTAGCTACACAGGGCCTATTAGCATATTCAGTACGGCCAGCTTTGATGTCCACTATGAATTAATAGGCCTTTACATGCTAATTGGTTTAGGCCAGGGTCTGAATAAGATGGTCAGTCGTATGGTAATTAGCTCAAGCCATTGTTTCCTGCTCCATATGAATTGCAGGCCAGTTAATATGCGTGCTTCAAAGCAAATGGGGAAGGGCCTAGCAGGGTTAAAAGCTGTAGCCAAGAAGAGGCTGGTCTCTCATTCCATTTTCACACACAGAAGCACCAGGGACAGACTTGCCAAATGGAGCTGCAGCACATGCATTGGGGGCTGTCCAGCAACTGAAGACTTTCCTGGGGAACGCAGAGCTCCATGCCTCCCCATGACCATACTACAACCCGGTAATATTGATCTATAGCTAATACCTTTAAGCCTTGTACATTATTGTTGTATTCTTACTCTGACTGCAAATCCATTGTAATTACGTTGTATAGCTTTACTGTATATTCCTGTAATTATCTAGTGCGCCCTTAAGGCAAATTAAACCATAAAATTAATCTTGGGCTGATGCTTTTACTCTGATCACGAATCTTAGAATACCCAGTGGGTAACAGGACACCTTCCCCGGCGGCCATTTGCTCTAGGTGCAGTTCTCTTACTGACCTGAGAGACAAAGGGGGGCGCCGGAGAGCTGTACCTGTGGAGTTACGTCCCATTGGTGACGTGGGAGGAAAGGGATCGTCCGTCACATTGGGTAGCGGCGGTGGTATCAGAAGCTGTGATACCCGGGCTACCGTGTGGCGGTCGGCTTAGTTCCTCACAAATTGGTGGCAGCGGTGGGATCAGAGTAATAGTGTGCGTGGGACCCCTACTCCCAGACACTAGAGACTACCAGCAGTACTTTCACTGCTGGGGTCTTAAGGTCAGCCCAGCACTAGACGGTCAGAGTGTAAATATAACAAGTTGTGTGCAAGGTCAGGGTTGCAGCTGTGTTTCAGTAACCAAAGGTTCCCAAGATGGCGGAAGGCACCAGGAGTAGGGCAAAGGGGGAGGCCAATGCTGTGGCCTATGAGGGGTTCGATACCGATGAGGGGGAGCTCAGCCAGGGCTCCCCAAGGAGCCCGACACCCATGCTCAGTCTCAGTGGACTGCCCACCCCGCTGCCCGTCCCAGCCTGTCCAGATCGGAGACCCTCTTCCAAGCGGCTATGGCACAGCTCGAGGCTGGTAATGACGCCGCCTATGAAAGACTCCTGGTGGCGGCAGAGACAGCAGCAGAGCGTGAGCAAGCAGCGGCAGAGAAAGCAGCAGAGCGTGAGCAAGCAGAACGCCGTGAAGCTGCGGAGCGTGAGCAAGCAGCAGCAGAGCGTGCAGCGGAGCGGGAGCATACAGAACGCCGTGAAGCTGCGGAGCGCCGGCACCGACTGGAGATGGCTCAGCACAGGCCCCCACTGGACGCACCAGGCCCACCGGAGACAAGGGCTCCCAAGGCGGAGGACTTTCCCTTACTTGAAAAGGATGGAGACCTGGATTCCTTTCTGCTTGCCTTTGAGAGGACATGCCTCCAACATCATCTGGCCCCGGATCAGTGGGCAAGGTACCTGACCCCCCGTTTGAGGGTAAGTCCCTGGAAGTTTTGGGGGACTTACCTGCCGGGGAGGAGCAGGACTACAACAGCATCAAGCGGGCCCTGATCCAGCACTACAACCTCACCCCGGAGTCGTACCGCAGGAAGTTCAGGAGCCTGCAGCGGGGTTCAAAGGACACCTGGACCGACCACATGCGGGCCCTGCTGAGAGCTGCGGAGCACTGGACCTCGGGTCTAGAGCTCACTACCCGCCAGGAGGTCCAGGAACTGTTTGTCGTGGAGCAATTTTTGTGGAACTGCCCAGAGGACCTCCAGCAGTTCCTCCGTGACCGGAAACCAAAGGGGGCTTCTGCTACAGCTGCCCTGGCAGACGAGTATGCCAACAACAGGGCGCCGGAGCCAAAGAAGCCTGCCAGCAGCACCTGGAGAGGGGGTAAGCCCAATCCTGCCCCAGCCCCATATCCAGCCCCCTCGGCTGCCCTCTCCAGGCCAGGAACAGAACCCAGACGTTGCCATAATTGCAATCAGTCAGGACACTTTAAGGCTGCATGTCCCCAGCGCCAGAAGGCCCCATCCCTGTCCCAGAAACCGTCCACTGTTTTGTGTGTGGGAGGGGGTGGTGGGAGGTCCCTAGACAATTACCAACCCGTCACCATCGGCCGCTCAGCGGTCATGGGACTGCGGGACACAGGCGCTGAACGAACCCTGGTACGCCCTGAGGTGGTGTCCCCTCAAGACTTGGTACCTGGGAAAACCCTTTCCGTCTCCGGAATTGGAGGCGTTGAACCGGCGCTGCCCGTTGCCAAGGTGTATTTGGATTGGGGTGCCGGGAGGGGGATGCGGGAGGTGGGAGTAACGCCGAATATTCCTGCAAATGTGTTGCTTGGGACCGATTTGGGGCGGCTAGTGTCCCAGTATGTGGCCACTGAACCCCCAAGTCCGGCTCCCCAAGAATGTCATGACTCTACTGTGTGCAATGTTAATGTATTGAATGTGCCTCCAACAGTGGAGGAGGGAGTGAAACCTGATGGTAAGCCATGCACTGACACTACACACACAGGGCTCACAGTGAGGACAGGTGAGGAGGCTGCACGGGAGAGCTCAGAGGTGGGGGGAGGGGCTGCTATGAGCAGTGTAGGGCCCTAAGTGAACCCAGCCTGCTGAGTCTAGGGCCCCTGCAGGAAGAGGAACAGGCCATGGGGGGAGGGGGTGTCCCGGGAGAGGAGCCACCAAGTAGGACCCCAGGTCAGGAGTTCCCCACATCCGGGATGTCAGGAAGTCAGGGAAGACTGCCTGACCCGGCGACATGGTCAGAGGATGAGGGAAAGCAGGCGCTACCCGTGGTCTCAGCGGTCGTGGCCGCTGTTACCAGGAGTGGGGGCGCTGAAGCCCAAGGAGCCTCGCGGAGGTCCGACGGTTTCCCCCTCTCTGACCGAGTGGCTGCCGAGTCAGACAGTAGCCAGGAGACAGATCCCGGGGAACTGACAGAGGACATGGCAGTTTCATCAATTCTTGCCACATCAAGTCAGGGATTTCAGGCAGCGTTGGAAGCTGACCCTAGCCTGAAGACTCTCAAGGAACAGGCGGCACAGCCTCCCCTGGAGTCCGACCGCGAGCGAGTGGTCTGGGACCAGGGACGGCTGTACCGGGTAACGGTCCAGCAGGGTTCACCGGAGGTGTGGCCCAGGGACCGACAGTTAGTGGTGCCCCATCCGTTCAGGGAGGAATTGTTGCGGATTGCACACGAGATTCCAATGGCCGGACACTTAGGGATCACTAAAACCAGGGCCAGGCTAGCTCAGCATTTCTACTGGCCTGGAATGAGGACCGAGGTGATAGCCTACTGCCGTTCGTGTGACACCTGTCAGAGGGTGGGGAAGGCGGGGCCACGCCCCAAAGCCCCACTGGTAACTCTGCCCATCATCGAAGAGCCTTTCTCGAGGGTGGCTGTGGATCTCATTGGACCTCTGTCCACTCCCAGCCGCTCCGGGAAATGCTTCATACTAACGGTAGTGGACTATGCCACCCGGTACCCGGAGGCGGTAGCTTTTTCGTCCATTCGGGCCGACAAAGTGGCCACTGCCTTACTGGAGATTTTCTCCAGGGTGGGTTTCCCAAGGAAATGCTCACCGACCGAGGGACCCAGTTCATGTCGCAGCTGATGGAGTCTCTCTGTAAGCAGGTACAGGTGCAACATCTGGTGGCCAGCCCGTATCACCCACAGACCAATGGCTTGTGTGAGCGGTTCAATGGCACCCTAAAGCAGATGCTGAAGATGTTGGTCGACTCCCACGGGAGAGACTGGGAGCGGTATCTCCCACACCTGCTGTTTGCCTACCGGGAGGTCCCACAGGCCTCAACGGGGTTCTCCCCCTTTGAGCTCCTGTACGGGCGACGTGTACGGGGGCCCCTTGCTCTGGTGAAGGAAGCATGGGAAGGGGATTTAGCCACCCCTGGAGTGTCGGTCATTGAGTATGTCGTGCGCTTCCGGGACCGAATGATGGCCTTGACACGGCTGGTGCATGACAATATGGCCCAAGCTCAGGCTGACCAGAAGCGATGGTACGACCAGAATGCTTGTGAGCGGACCTACCAGGTAGGTCAAAAGGTGTGGGTACTGGTCCCCGTACCACAAAACAAGCTTCAGGCGGCCTGGGAGGGTCCATACCTCGTGCACGAGCAGCTCAACGCCGTCACCTACCTGGTCACCCTGGACCACGCCCGTGGAAGGAGGAAGGCCTTCCATGTGAACATGATGAAGGCCCATCACGAGCGGGAGGCTTATGCTCACTCAGTGTGCAACCTTCCAGAGGAAGGAGAGGACAGAGTCAGAAATCCTCGTGGATCTGCCACCCTAGCCAAAGAGAGGGTGCGGTAGGGCGCATGGGGGAACACAGGAATGTGATGCCCCCTAGCGCCCTCAAAAGCAGGGAGGTGTAAGGAAAAGGTTGTCGCCATTTTGTATAGGGCCTGTACCAGCCTCCATTTTGTCAGTTCACACAGCCACAGACTTTTAGCTACACAGGGCCTATTAGCATATTCAGTACGGCCAGCTTTGATGTCCACTATGAATTAATAGGCCTTTACATGCTAATTGGTTTAGGCCAGGGTCTGAATAAGATGGTCAGTCGTATGGTAATTAGCTCAAGCTCAAGCCATTGTTTCCTGCTCCATATCAATTGCAGGCCAGTTAATATGCGTGCTTCAAAGCAAATGGGGAAGGGCCTAGCAGGGTTAAAAGCTGTAGCCAAGAAGAGGCTGGTCTCTCATTCCATTTTCACACACAGAAGCACCAGGGACAGACTTGCCAAATGGAGCTGCAGCACATGCATTGGGGGCTGTCCAGCAACTGAAGACTTTCCTGGGGAACGCAGAGCTCCATGCCTCCCCATGACCATACTACAACCCGGTAATATTGATCTATAGCTAATACCTTTAAGCCTTGTACATTATTGTTGTATTCTTACTCTGACTGCAAATCCATTGTAATTACATTGTATAGCTTTACTGTATATTCCTGTAATTATCTAGTGCGCCCTTAAGGCAAATTAAACCATAAAATTAATCTTGGGCTGATGTTTTTACTCTGATCACGAATCTTAGAATACCCAGTGGGTAACAGGACACCTTCCCCGGCGGCCATTTGCTCTAGGTGCAGTTCTCTTACTGACCTGAGAGACAAAGGGGGGCGCCGGAGAGCTGTACCTGTGGAGTTACGTCCCATTGGTGACGTGGGAGGAAAGGGATCGTCCGTCACATTTGGTAGCGGCGGTGGTATCAGAAGCTGTGATACCCGGGCTACCGTGTGGCGGTCGGCTGAGTTCCTCACAATGCACATTTCATATTGTCGCAGGAAGACCAACCACATTACATCAAAAAATTAAAAAAAAAAAAAAACAGTAGATCAACATCATGATAGAAAAACATGAACATTTCAGATAGTAGCAGGAGAAGCAACCACATCACAGGCAAAAAAATAAAAAAAAAAAAATATATATGAACATTATGATAGAAAAACATGCACATTTCAGATAGTAGCATGAGGAGCAACACCATCACAGGCAAAAAAATGTTTAAAAAAATAAAACACTAGATCAACATTATGATACAAAAAACATGCACATTTCATATTGTCGCAGGAAGACCAACCACATCACAGCAAAAAATTTAAAAGAAAAAAAAAACAAAAAAAACAGTAGATCAACATTATGATAGAAAAACATGCACATATCATATTGTCGCAGGAGGACAAACCCCATCACAGGCAAAAAAACAGTACCAGTAGATCCACATTATCAATAAAACACATTCACTACAGTAGCAGGGGATACACAATATAACTTCCAAAACATACGTATTTGAAACACTACCAGGGGGACCCACCCCATCAGCGGAAATAACATTTCATACAGTACCAGGGGAACCAACCCCATCACAGAAAAAACATGAATTTGAAAATGTACCAGGGTGCAAAAAAAAATGCAGTAGCTCAGACAGCATTGGTGACATATGCGTTGTAAAATTTGGGGTGGGGGGTGTCATATTTACCGTCTGTTGTGCTGACTGCGGATCCTGGTGCTGCTGGCTGCGGATCCTGGTGCTGCTGTCTTGATGTCTTGCTCTCTTCTTATGTGCATGGTATGTCTGATGTCCCACTGCATGCTTTTTTATATGTTTGCTGTGGGCTGGTATCTCAATTAAAAAACTGGATCCGGCCACCGGATCCGGCTCTTGCCGGATCCGCCGCATTGCGGCGTTCATGGACTTTCATTGTAACAAAAGCCGGAAGCGCCGGATCCGGATGTGTGAAAGAGGCCTTAATTTACAATTTTTTGTTGTTGGGAAAAATAAGAAATCGCTGGTTAACTTTTAACCTGTACAACTTCCTAACAAAAAAATGTTTCCAAAATTGTGCTGATGTAAAGTAGACGTGGGAAATGTTATTAATGAACTATTTTTTATGACATAAATTAATTTTTAAGGGCATAAAAATTAAGTTTGAAAATTGGAAAATCAAAGAGATCCCTTGAAGTGTTCCAGAGTTGACACATGGTGATACAAGTCAGATTTGTAAAATTTGGCTTGGTCCTTAAGGTCAAAATTGGCTTGGTCACTAAGTGGTTAATGTTTAATGCTTCATACCTGTGTAACAAAAATATCTGTTGTGTGCCTAATATATATTTAAATTTATATAAAATATAACCTTTTATTTATTTATTTTTTTCAGAGGTCAAGGGCACAACAAATTGTGCCATGTACAGTTTCACACCTTCTTTCTGCTTCCCAAAGTGAAGAGTTGTTTAGGATAGGAGAAGTTGAGCTTTCTCAGGTATGTAAATTGGCAAGTCTGGATTACCTTAGCAGGTGTGTGATGCATTTACATGAAATACAGCAAACTTTTTAAATGTTGAGTAGGTTTGTAGATACTTTGTAGTTGGTAGTATGTAACTGAATTACATTCAAGCATTAAAATGAAAGCTCAATTGAGGGGCTCTCTATAGGAGTGAACCATTAGAGAGGTTTGTTAGACATGGTGAAAAGCACACCATTCCTGGAGTATGGCTTCTGTGATTGCAGCCAGGAGTTTCTTACTAGAATAAACTGAGATATCTTTGTGCACCCAGTCAAATACCACCTCCACATTTTTCAGTAAGGCTCAGTAGTTCAATTGTCATCTGTTTGTAGCCGAGCAAGTAATTTAAAAATAAAATTGCATCTGATAAACAGACCAAATATAGATGCACACTTTGGTTTCTGCTTTGCAGCAGTTTTTGTTATCTTTGTAACATCTGTTTTTACTAGAGTCACCACTTGGGTATATCATCTGTCAATGAAAAAGCAAAATGGCTCCTCCTCTTCACCCCCCACAACCAACATAAAATAGAAATCCAGTGAATTCTGCGCTTTCACATCATAATGCACCCTTCACTTCTGAGCTCAACAGTGTGCCTAAACCGCAGTTAGCATCTATGTTATGTTTTGGTAGCTGAGGAGGCAGGAGCAAAAAACCGCATAGGCAGCCTGACACCAGAGAGGTAGGAAACTAATAAGTTGCAGACCCCTAAACTAACCGCACAACTAGAAGCAGCCGTGGAGCGTACCTACGGTGGTCCTAGATGCCTTGGCACAGCTGGAGAGATAGCTATCCCTGAAGATGGAAAGAGGAAAGCTGACTGCCCCGGAGTAGACCCCAAAAGAGTAGGAAGCCCCCAAACCTATAATGGCGGTTAGACAAGATGAAAACACGAACACAGACAGAAAATAGCGCAAACGCTGGGGCTCAAAACTGTCTAGATAGGATAGTACAGGAGAGAATACTGTCTGTAACCCAGAAAAACCCTAGGAAAAACTCCAACACTTCTGAATCCAAAAACACTGAGACCACAGGGTCTCGACCACCTATATCAGATCTCTGGTGTGGACATGTAGCTACCCAGCAGCAAGATATCACAAGAACTGAGCAAATGAACAAATAAAAAAAACGAACGGAGACCAGCCAAAGCCCCCCAAAGGGGACCCGGCTGAATACTAAATGCAATGCAGCAAAAAGCAAGGGATTCAAACCACAGTAAAAAAAAAACTGAAAGAGACTTATCTGAAACCAAGCAGGAGACAGCAGGAAAGCAAGCTGAATTCCAACCTAGACCAGGAAGCACAATTTATTACGGCGAGGATCATGGGAGTCCAGCTCACTTATATCAGGCCAGTCATTACCACCTGACCACCACTCGTTATTTACAGGTGTAGGGCTCTTGGTATTCAACATTGGTTCAATACCCTCAGCAACCACCAGAGGGAGCCTCAGCACCGAAGTCGTCTCCAAAATGTTCACAACACATCCACATGTTTATTTCTGTAGCCATGAGAGCCCGCCTAATTAATGTAGTCCATGTCTCAAGAAGCACGAGCTGAGCATAGTGTATGGGCATTACAACTGCAAATGTGCAATTTTTCACTCAGCAACATCCATCCATAAGTTCCCTAATGGGGTCACTTTAGGGGGGATTCGGCTCTTTTGGCACTTGAGGGCTGTGTATATGGAGTCCGCAAACTTTTCTACTAAGATTTATTTTCCAAGAGTGCTCTTTCTCCTTAGAGTCTTGCCATGTGGCTAAGCAGTACTGTACAGCCACATATGGGGTATTTTCACGTTCAGCAGAAATTGTATGACACATTTTGGTGTAATTTATCCCCATATGAAAATGTAAAATCTGAGGCTAAAGAAAAATTTTGTGTTTAAAAATTGAATGATTTTTTTCCAAGACGTCTCTCCTGACAGCACCTTCAGGACGTTCTCCTTCATATTCTTGATGGGGACAGGAACACACAGAATGTTAATAAGCTCCTCTCACCACCATCCCTCAGTGTTTTTCTTGTACCTATCAAGGATGGATGCAGAAGATTTGTACTCACATCTTGGGGCCCATTCTGTATGGCTCATTATATGCGGCCCATTTTTCTGTACTTCGCATTATATGGGGCCCATAATTCTGTAGGACGCATTATGTGGCGCCAACTGTACTGTGTGGCGCACTCTGTGGGGCCCAGTTACTGTGTGGCTCACTCTGTGGGGCCCACTGTACTGTCGGGTTTCTGAGCTATTGATATTATGTAATGTAAGAAGTGTAATCTTTGGCATTGTACTACACCTATATTTCTCTACCATATCTGTGAATCATGAATTGTGGTATGTGTTAAAGGGGCCCACTGAGACTCTTTCGCCCGGGGCCCCACGAAAACCTGGAGCCAGCCATGCTAAGAAGTTTCAGATTCCTAAAGTCAATATCGCTATAGCTAGGGTAGCAAAGAAAACAGCTATCCTTTTGAGGACTCATCATGTTTGAAGAAGCCTATAGACAGCAAGGCAGATAGTCTTCTCAAAAAGACATGGGAGATCTCTGCAGCAATAATTAAGACTAATATAGCGGCCACCTCTGTAGCAAGATCCATGAATGTATGAATAGAGGCTCATATAAGGAAAAATACATCCAGGGATGAGATCCTGGAGTCTGTTCCATTACTCAAGATGACAACAGGCTTTATGGCCGACACCTCAGCTAAGTCAATTTATACTTGCCTCAAGGAATGGGGCACTTTCCAACACTGCTAGGTGAGCAATCTGGCTAAAAACCTAGTTGCGGGATAGTCACTTCAAAAGTACATTGTGCGCCATTCCCTTTTCTGGCCTTCAAGTATTTGGTCCTGTCCTAGATAATATTCTAGAAAGAGCCTCCGACAAGAAGAGAAGTTTTCCAGAAGAAAAACTTAAAGGGGTATCGTCCTTTTGGAGGCCTTCTTCCCATGAAAAACAGAAAATGTGGATAAAGGGAAGACAGGTAGATGGACCTACCCGAAGAGAGGCAAAGGAAGGAATATCTTTCCCAGTTCGGCAAATGGCACAAGTATACAATGACGCCAAGAAAGTGTGTGTGTGTGTGGGGGGGCTCCAATACTTTATCACATCCTTTACCGAAGTATCTGGGAACCCATCGATTCTTTAGACAATAGCAGGAAGATACAAAATACTGTTTGAGCAGATCTCTCAGGGAAGATTCCACCTAACAACTATTCAGTCCCTCAGGTCACAAGAAGGTTACCGACGGAATTAAGGAAGTTGGTGGATTCAGGGGTGTTAGTACTAGTGCCAGAATCGGAATGCTTTCTGGGATGCTAATCATTTTTGATAAAGAAACACGGTGGTGGCTATAGCACAATAATAAATCTAAAGTCTGTGAACAGATGGGGTATCCTACGAGAAGTTCAGGATGAAATCGATAAAATCTATGATTCCATTGATCAAGGAAAACATAGTAATGTGTACTCTAGATCTCAAAGAAGTGTATTAAGACATGCTCATTCATCCTCACAGTCAGTGATATCTAAGATTCTCGTTGAAAGAGGAAGAAAACATTAACCCCCAAGGGTGGTTTGCATGTTAATGACCGGGCCAATTTTTACAATTCTGACCACTGTCTCTTTGAGGTTATAACTCTGGAACGCTTCAACGGATCTTCGCGATTCTGAGATTTTCTCGTGACATATTGTACTTCATGATAGTGGTAAAATTTCTTTGATATAACTTGCGTTTATTTATGGAAAAAATGGTAATACGGTATGTCAAATTTTGCAATTTTCAAACTTTGAATTTTTATTCCCTTAAAACAAAGAAATATGTCACACAAAATAGTTACTAAATAACATTTCCCACATGTTTACTTTACATCAGCACAATTTTGGAACCACATTTTTTTTTTTGTTAGGAAGTTATAAGGGTTAAATTTGACCAGCGATTTCTCATTTTTACAACAAAATGTACAAAACCATTTTTTTTTTAGGTACCACCTCACATTTGAAGTCACTTTGAGGGGTCTGTATGGCAGAAAATACCCAAAAGTGACACTATTCTGAAAACTGCACCCCTCAAGGTACTCCAAACCACATTCAAGAAGATTATTAACCCTTCAGGTGCTTCACAGAAGCTGAAGCAACGTGGAAGAAAAAAATGAACATTTAACTTTTTAGTCACGAAAAGGATCTTTTACAAACAATTTATTTTAACAAGGGTAAGAAGAGAAAATGGACAGATTAAGTTATTGTGCAATTTCTCCTGAGTACGCTGATACCCCATATGTGGGGGAAACTGTTTGGGCGCAGGGCTCGGAAAGGAAGTAACGTTTTGGAATGCAGACTTTGATGGGTGTCATGTTCAGTTTGCAGAGCCCCTGATGTGCCTAAACAGTGGAAACCTCCACAAAGTGACCCCATTTTGGAAACTAGACCCCGTAAGGAACTTATCTAGATCTGTGGTGAGCACTTTGAACCCCAAGTGCTTCACACAAGTTTATAACGTAGAGCCGTAAAATTATAAAAATCATATTTTTTCCACAAAAATGATCTTTTCACCCCAATTTTTATTTTCCCAAGGGTAACAAGACCTCAAAAGTTATTGTGCAGTTTGTCCTGAGTACGTTGATACCCAATACGTGGGGGTAAACCACTGTTTAGGTGCATGGCAGAGCATTGGAAGGGAAGTAACGCAGTTTGACTTTTTCAAATCAAAATTGGCTGGAATTGAGATTGGACTCCATGTCGCGTTTGGAGAGCCCTTTTTGTGCCTAAATAGTGGAAACAACCCACAAGTGACACCATTTTGGAAACTAGACCCCACCCCCAAGGAACTTACATAGATCTGTTGTGAGCACTTGGAACCCCCAAGTGTTTCACAAAAGTTTATAATGCCTGGGTGGGAAAAAAAATTTTTTTTCCACAAAAATGATTTTTTAGTCTCCAATTTTTTATTTTCCCAAGGATAACAGGAGAAATTGGACCCCAAGAGTTGTGCAATTTGTCCTGAGTATGCTGATGCCCCATATGTGGGAGAAAACTACTATATGGGCACATGTCAGGGCTCGGAAGGGAAGTAGTGAGGTTTTGCATTGCAGACTTTGATGAAATAGTCTGCGGGCATCATGTCGCGTTTGGAAAGCCCCTGATGTGCCTTAACAGTGGAAACCCCAACAAGTGACCCCATTTTGGTAACTAGACCCTTCAAGTAACTTATCTAAATGTGTGTGTGAGGACTTTGAACCCCCAAGTTCTTCACAGAAGTTTATAACGTAGAGCCATAAAAATAAAAAATCATATTCTTTTCCACAAAAATGATTTTTTGTCCCCAGTTTTTTTTTATTTTCCCAAGGGTAACAGAAGAAATTGGACCCCAAGAGTTATTGTGCAATTTGTCCTGTGTACGCTGATACCTCATGTGGGGGTAAAGTACTGTTTGGGCGCATGGCAGAGCTCAGAAGTGAAGGAGCACCGTTTGACTTTTTCAACGCAGAATTGGCTGGAATTGAGATCAGACGCCATGTCACGTTTGGAGAGCCCCTGATGTGCCTAAACAGTGGAAACCCCCCAATTCTAGCTCCAACCCTAACCCAAACACACCGCTAACCCTAGTCCCAACCCTAACCATAACCACAAACCTAACCCTAATCCCAACCCTAACCCTAATCCTAATTTTAGCCCTAACCCTAATGGGAAATTAATACATTTTTAAATTATTTTTTTTCCCTAACGAAGGGGGTGATAAAGGGGGTTTGATTTACTATTTATTGGGGTTTTTTATGTTTTGCAGCTGTCACACGCTAAGACGCTTTTTATTGCAAAAAATAGTTTTATCATCACCACATTTTGAGAGCTATAATCTGCTATGTAATCGTCTAATTCTGTCTGTCTGTAATGGAAATCCCGCGTCGCTGATTAGTTCCTGCTTCCTCCTTGTTATGTCCCGCCCACCTCTCTGCTCAGCTGCCTCCGGATTGGATGTGAGTGTTGCTGGGGGGAGTGGTGCGGTCACTCCCCTTGGATACCCGACTGCGGCCTTAGCAACGTCATAGGAACTGTCACAGAACCTGTGTTAGAGAGCAAATGGAGGGGAAAATAATTATTTCGGCATGATGTGTGTTGACGGCGGTGGGTGCTGACGCCGGCCCTGTGTGGTTCACTCATGTTTAATAAACAAGTTCTGTCAGTCACAGTATGATGTAGTTCAGTCACTTTATTTAAATACAGTTAGATATTCATGTAATGGTTTATATATTTTGATGATCTGTTTAACCCCTCTCTGACATCTGACGTACTATCCCGTCCATAAAACCCGTGACAATCTGACCATGGACGGGATAGTACGTCATAGCGATCAGCTGCGCTCCCGGGTGTCAGCTGATTATCACAGCTGACACCCGGGACTGTGTGCCAGGAGCGGTCACGAACCGCTCCCGGCACATTAACCCCTTGCACACCGGGGGCACAGGGGAGCATCGCGCAGGGAGGGGGCTCCCTGCGAGCTCCCCTGAGACCCTCAGAACAGCGCGATGTGATCGCGCTGTTCTGAGGGCTTCCTCCCTCCCAGGACCCGGATCCAAGATGGCGCCGGGGTCCTGGAGGGAGGCAGCTTCCTCAGTGCCTGCTGAGAGCAGGCACTGAGAAGCCTGCAGCGCTGCCTGTGAGATCGCTGGTCTCAGAGTGCTGTGCACACTGTGAGACCAGCGATCTGACATTTTACTGTGATGTCCCACCCTGGGACAATGTAAAAAAATAAAAAAAAATAAACGTGTAAAAAAAAAAAAAAAAAATTCCAAAATAAATAAAAAAAAAAATAAAAAAATTATTCCCCAATAAATTAATTTCTTCCTGTAAATAAAAAAAATAAAACAATAAAAGTACACATATTTGGTGTTGCCGCGTCCGTAACGACCCCCCCCCTATAAAACTGTCCCACTAGTTAACCTTTTGTGAACCCCTTAAAAAAAAATAAAAACAAAGCAAAAAATCAGTGCTTTATCATCATACCGCTGAATAAAAAGTGGAATAACACGCGATCAAAAAGACCGATATAAATAAACATGGTACCACTGAAAACGTCATCTTGTCCCGCAAAAAACGAGCCGCCATACAGCATCATCAGCGAAAAAATAAAAAAGTTATAGCTCGCAGAATAAAGCGATGCAAAAATAATTTTTTATATAAAATTGTTTTATTCTATAAAAGCGCCAAAACATAAAAAAATGATATAAATGAGGTATCGCTGTAATCATACTGACCCGAAGAATAAAACTGCTTTATCAATGTTACCACACGCGGAACGGTATAAATGCCTCCCCCAAAAGAAATTCATGAATTGCTGATTTTTGTTCATTCTAACCTCCCAAAAATCGAAATAAAAAGCGATCAAAAAATGTCACGTGCTCAAAAATGGTACCAATAAAAACGTCAACTCGTACCGCAAAAAATAAGACCTCACATGACTCTGTTGGCCCAAATATGGAAAAACTAGATGGTGGCCCGATTCTAACGCATCGGGTATTCTAGAATATGCATGTAGTTTATTTATGAAGATTTAAGAATAATGCAAATACACAGGATTTTCCGAGTAAAATATATACATTATTAAATGGTATTGCTCAGATTACTTAATACAACTGAACGAAATTATTAACCCCTCCACCCCCAAGGGTGGTTTGCACGTTAATGACGGGCCAATTTTTACAATTCTGACCACTGTCTCTTTATGAGGTTATAACTCTGGAACGCTTCAACGGATCTGTGGGCCAAAATATGCAAAAATTATAGCTCTCAAAATGTGGCGATGCAAAAAACTATTTTTTGCAAAAAAAGCGTCTTTTAGCGTGACAGCGGCCAATCATGAAAACCCGCTATAAATAGTAAATCAAACCCCCCTTTATCACCCCCTTAGGGAAAAATAATAAAATAAAAAAAAAATTTAATTATTTCCATTTTCACATTAGGGTTATGGTTAAGGTTAGGGTTGCGGCTAAAGTTAGGGTTAGGGTTGGCGCTAAAGTTAGTATTAGGGTTATGGTTGGGATTAGGGATAGGGGTGGTTAGGGTTAGGTTTGTGGTTAGGGTTGGGACTAGGGTTAAGGGTGTGTTGGGGTTAGGGTTGGAGTTAGAATTGGGGGGTTTCCGCTGTTTAGGCACATCAGGGGCTCTCCAAATGTGACATGGCGTCTGATCTCAATTCAGGCCAATTCTGCGTTGAAAAAGTCAAACGGTGCTCCTTCACTTCTGAGCTCTGCCATGCGTCCAAACAGTAGTTTACCCCTGCATATGGGGTATTCGCGTACTCTGGACCACAAGAGTTATTGTGCAAATTGTCCTATTTCTTCTGTTACCCTTGGGAAAGTAAAAAACTGGGGGCAAAAATATCATTTTTTTAAAAAAAAATGATTTTTTTTGTTTTTAAGACTGTACGTTATAAACTTCTGTGAAGCACTTGGGGCTTCATAGCGCTCACCACACATCTAGATAAGTTCCTTGTGGGGTCTATTTTCCAAAATGGGGTCACTTGTGGGGGGTTTCCACTGTTTAGGCACATCAGGGGCTCTCCAAATGCGACATGACGCCCCCAGAGCATTCCATCAAAGTCTGCAATCCAAAACGTCACTACATCCCTTCCGAGCCCCAACGTGTACCCATACAGTAGTTTTCTCCCACATATTGGGTATCGGCGTACTCAGGACAAATTGCACAATAGCTTTTGGGGTCCAATTTCTCCTGTTACCCTTGTGAAAATAAAATATTAGGGACGAAAAAATCATTTTTGTAAAAAAAAAAAAATATTATTTTACGGCTGTACGTTATAAACTTCTGTGAAGCACTTGGGGGTTCAAAGTGCTCACCACACATCTTGATAAGTTCCTTGAGGGGTCTAGTTTCCAAAATGGTGTCATTTGTGGGGGTTTCCACTGTTTAGGCAGATCAGGAGCTCTCCAAACACGACATGGCATCCAGCCAAAGCTGCGTTGAAAAAGTCAAACGGCGCTCCTTCCCTTCCAAACTCTGCCATGCACCCAAACAGTGGTTTACCCCCACATATGGGGTATCAGCGTACTCAGGACAAATTGCACAATAACTTTTGGAGTCTTGTTACCCTTGGGAAAATAAAAATTGGGGTGAAAAGATCAATTTTGTGGAAAAAATATGATTTTTTAATTTTACGGCTCTACGTTATAAACTTGTGTGAAGCACTTGGGGTTCAAATTGCTCACCAAAGATCTAGATAAGTTCCTTAGGGGGTCTAGTTTCCCAAATGGGGTCACTTGTGGGGGGTTTCCACTGTTTAGTCACATCAGGGGCTCTCCAAATGCAACATGGCGTCCAATCTCAATTCCAGCCAATTTTGGTTGGAAAAAGTCAAATGGTGCTCCTTCCATTCCGAGCTCTGCCGTGCGCCCAAACAGTGGTTCCCCCCCACATATCGGGTATCAGCGTTCTCAGGACAAATTGGACAACAACTTTTGTGGTCCAATTTCTCCTGTTACCCTTGGGAAAATAAAAAATTTGTGACTAAAAATAATTTTTGTGGGAAAAAAAATAGGATTTTTTATTTTCATGCCCGGGCATTATAAACTTGTGTAAAGCACTTGGAGGTTCAAAGTGCTCACCAAAGATCTAGATAAGTACCTTAGGGGGTCTAGTTTCCAAAATGTGGTCACTTGTGGGGGGTTTCTACTGTTTAGACTCATCTGGGGCACTGCAAAAGGAACGTGACCCCCATCAACGTCTGCATTCCAAAACGTTACTACTTCCTTTCCAAGCCCTGCCGTGCGCCCAAACAGTTTCCCCCTCCCACATATTGGGTATCAGCGTACTCAGGACAAATTGGCCAACAACTTTTGGGGTCCAATTTCCTTGGGAAAAATCAAAAATTTGGGACAAAATCATTTTTGTGGAAAATTGTTTTTTTTTCAGCTTCAGATGAAGGAAGGGAGACAGTCATTACTAGTGGGTAGGCGGAGCCCAGATGAGATACACCTCAGATTAAAAAGAGTGTTGACTGGCCCCTCCAGCTCGGGCTCCTCCTACTCAGCTCTCTAGTTTACAATTTGAGGTCTCAGAGGATAGTCGCTGCTGGAAGCAGCTCCTCAGAAGATTTTATTATTTTTTATCGGACAAGAGACTTGGATCACCAGAAGTGGTCTAGAGGTCTCAGGGGTCTCAGCGCTGCTGGACCCCAACCTCTCCCTTGGCGGATCTGTATTACCCTAATGGTGGTCCCTGCAGAACCCTGCCGGCCCGGGGGGATGAGAATAGCTTCCCTGGCGGGGGCGCAAACCGCCTGCAGGTCACTGCGTCCCCGCCTGGGAGGAAGTGATGGGCATAGCGCCAGAAACCCCTGGGGGTCCCTGTGGCGTTTCGACTGGTGAGTACTCCACATTTTTATTGATGTGTCTGAGTGATTCAGCGACTGCTGCGGCAGTCGCTGTTACAATATACATGCGGTGAATTGTGTTTTTTTTTTTTTTGTCCGCAGGTGGATGCCTGCAGGACATAGGTGCGGGAAGAGAGGAGTGCGCGCTTTTTTATTTGAATTTCGTGCCGCTCTGAGCGCGCTTTATGGCAGTCTCCATTTCCGGCTTCTCTCATGAAGCACACGGAGACACAGCGCGGCGGCCATTACTGACAGGCTGAAAGCTCCCTCGGTCATCGCTCCCCTCCCGGCAAGCGCTGCACCGCGACCAGCTGGGTGAGTCGCTTCTACCCGTCTAGGGCAGAAGCTTAACCCCTTAACCCCCACAGCGCGGGCGCCTTTCTGAGGCACAAATGGGTGACAGACTGCGCTGTCTGCAGCTGTTATCTCATAAGGGGGCTCGCACACCTTTTCAATAAAGAGGTTGTGGGGAGTCTGCGACCGTAATACTGCCACTATACGTTCCTGCTAACGACCGATAACGACGCATACTATGCGATCGTTTGTTTAACCATTTTTAATGTCGCTAGTAGCTGCCAATCTGGGATAACAACACATAAGCGGTTAGCGATCCCTTAATGACTTTGGCTGTCATTGCGATTTACTAACAGCGCAATTTTTTAGCGATCTTGTGAACTTTTTTCTTGTAAGTGTGGCATAGCTGTCCTGTGGCTGCTGCTTTATAAGAGGCACTTGGGGCTCGCACACCCTTTCATTATTAAGGTTGTGAGGAGTCTGCGACTTTGACCCCTTCTTAAGCGGTTAACTCAATGGGGGACAGCTGGGGTAGCTCTCTTTAAGAGCTTTAACCCTTCAGCGTTCGTTTTTTCTTTAAGAAACACACTGTTCTAGTACTGACAGTTTTAACCTGCCATTTTCTGTGCAACCGTCTCCCAGATTCGCTACAGGATCAGTCTCTCTTATCTGACGCGCAGACCTCGACGGCGTCAAGCACAGCGGTCGGAGGTTCCAGTGGTGTCAGAATGGAGGCCCTCGCTAGTTTCTATGATGACCTGTCTGATTTTCTATTATTGAGTGTCAGCTAGATCCTCTCATGTCAGGAAGCGACACAAGCCGGTGCCTTCCTTCCCGTGTAACGAAAATATCAACGATTCGGACAAGGAGGATCGGCAGGGACACTGCCTATCTTTTGGGCCGTAAAGAGGTTTTTATTTAAGGAGGTATCTGGACGTCTTGGTAAGTCGGCCCGGATGTTTTCAGTCACGATCAAGCTTTACCATCACTGGATGAGCTTAATGGGGCAGTGCAGAAGGAGCGCCTGTGTCCAAAAAATTGAGACACCGTATCCGCGTTCTACGGAGTTGATGATAATTGGATCCTTCTCCTGAAATGGATGTCCCTTTATCCCAGCTTAGCAAATTCCTCCTGTTGAGGGGAAGGCGAGTCTGCAGGACCCGCTGGACAGAAATAAGATAGATGGCAGAAAAATCCATCTGCGAGGCGCGGATCATGGATTCAGTATTAAGGATCCATGTGTGCTTGTAAAGTTCCCCTGAGCTGGTTGGACCGTCTACGGACGGCGTGGCAAGGTGGATCTGCTCTATCGAGGTAGATGGGCTTTTCCAGTTGTTGGAGGATCCTGCGTCCCTGCTATCCAGGGCGCATTCCTCGGCAGTCACAGTCAGAAGAGCACTGTGGCTTAGACAAAGGTGGTCAGCTATTTGGACCTGACCTCACGGAGCTGATTGCCAAGGTAAAGGCAAAAGAAACAGCTTTACCGCAGCGCAGAGCTGTGACTTCTGCGTCTGGCAGGACTAGTGCCCGTAGTTGTCGGCGGTCCTTTCGGTCCAGGAGATGATTCAGTCAGCCCTCTGGGGTTCCGGTCGTCCCTCTCTTTTTAAAAAAAAAAAAAAAAAAAGGGGGAATTTTCAGAAATTCTGCATACCCTGGAAACAGAACTTCCATTAACACAAGCGGGAAGCTGGCAAAAAGCCCGCTAAGGCGGACTGACGCCTGGGTCTCACTCGAGCGCTCTCGAGTGGGGGGTCGTTTACTCCAATTCAAAACCGACTTGGGCTTCCCGCATGTCGGACGCCTGGGTGACACGGGTTGTGTTGGCAGGCTACTTCATAGAGTCTTTTTCTCGACCCCCCAGACAGTTATGTCAACCTCGCGTTTCCGTCAGAGCCCGAGCTTTCTGCCGCTCTGCTGCGGGAGGTAGATTCCCTTCTGCAGAAAGGTGTGGTGGTGCCGGTTCCGCCGGAGGGCCGGGGAAGAGGGTTTTATTCTAACCTCTTTGTGGTCCCCAAAAAAGAGGACAAATTTCGGCCCATTCTGGATCTCAAAATATTGAATCTGCATGTCCACGCCAGGAAATTCCGCATGGAGTCGCTTCGCTCCGTTTTTGGCGGCCCTGTCGCAGAACGCTTTTCTGGTGTCAATCGACATTCGTGACGCTTATTTGCACTTCCCAATCGGAAGGGCTCACCAACGCTTCATTCGTTTTGCCATAGGTCAGAACCATTACCAGTTTGTGGCTCTGCCATTCGGATTGGCCTCAGCGCCCAAAGTTTTTACAAAAATTTCTGGCGCCTCTCATGGCATTTCTTCGAAGACAGGGGATTTTGATTCTTCCCGACCTGGACGACCTTTTGATTGTGGCGTCCTCGAAGGAGGAGGCAGTGACTGCTTACAATCTATCACTTCAGCTCCTGGAGGACTTGGGGTGGCTGGTCAGTTGGGAGAAGTCGTCTCTGGAACCGTGGCAGTCAATCCTGTTTTTGGGGATGCATTTCGACACGGTACGAGCAGTGGTCTGCCTCCAGACAAGCAAGCATGTCTCCTTCGACATGTACAGGTTATGAAGTCTTCGACAGCGATGTCTCTTCGAGGGTGTATGCACCTTCTGGGTTTGATGGCCAAGGCTCATTCTGAGCCGTTGGGATCGATCGCAGACTTCGCTGGATTGCAGTTTCATCATCTCCCACAGGGTGCGAGAGTCTTTCGGATGTTGGTTACGTACGGAAGCGTTATCCCTGGGGAAGTCTTTCCCCCTCCGAGGTAGTCGGTCATAATCACCGATGCCAGCCTGACGGGCTGGGGAGGTGTCTGGACGATCTCTAGATTCAGGGAGTATTATCGTCGGAGGAGCCTCCTGCCGATCAACATCCTGGAATTGAGGGCAATTTTCCTTTGCCTCCAACATTGGACGGTCCCTTTAAGCGGTCTGCCAGTCCGAGTGCAGACAGACAACGCGACGGCGGTCGCGTATATCAACCATCAAGGTGGGACAAGGAGCTCCAGGCTCATGATGGAGGTGTCTCGGATCCTGGTATGGGCAGAGACCAGAGTGCCAGCTTTCTCTACAATCCACATCCCGGGAGTTCAGAATATCGCGGCGGACTTTCTCAGTCGCGAGAAGATGGATTCCGGAGAATGGAGTCTTCATCCGGAAGTTTTTGCACTGCTGTGATTCCGTTGGGGAACTCCCCAGGTGGATCTGATGGCATCCAGGGTCAATGCCAAGTTACCGACTTTCATGTCCAGGTACAAGGATCCGAAGGCTGTGGCGGTGGATGCTCTAGTGGCTCCGTGGGGCCAATTCGAGCTAATCTATGTGTTTCCGCCAATTTCCTTGCTTCTTCTGGTGCTACGTCGGATCAGACTGGAGAGAATCCCGGCCATGTTGATAGCCCCAGATTGGCCAAGGAGGATGTGGTTTTCGACTCTGGTGTCGCTTCTGGCAGCGCCACCATTTCCACTTCCTCTTTGCTCGGATCTGTTAACCCAAGGGCCCGTTCGTCATCCCGACCTGAAGTCTCTGCGTTTGACGGCGTGGCTCTTGAGACCGAAATATTGACCCGTCAAGGGTTTTCAGGCGAAGTCATTGCCACTTTGCGAGCTGCCAGAGGTCCGGCTACTACTAGGATCTACCACAAGACTTGGGAAGTCTTCTTTTCGTGGTGTTCGGGTTCTTCAAGGAACCCGAGGATTTTCTCCATTTCCAATTTGTTGGCCTTTCTGCAATTTGGGCTGGACAAGGGTTTGGCAGTGAGCACCCTGAGGGGTCGGGTTTCTGCTCTGTCCTTGCTGTTCCGGAAGGCTATCGCCTCGCGTAGGGACGTATGTCCCTTTTTTCGCGGTGTAACCCGTCAGTTTCCGCCGCGGAGGGCACCTGTGTCTCCTTGGCGTCTCAATCTGGTTTTGGAGGCTCTTCAACACGGGCTTTTTTTGAGCCTATGGACTCTGTTAGTCTCTTTGCTCTCTTGGAAGGTTGCCTTCCTAGTGGCGGTCACCTCTTTGTGAAGGGTTTCTGAGTTGGCGGCTCTTTCTTGCTCGTCTCCTTTCCTGGAGTTTCACCCGGATCGCGTAGTGCTTCGCACACGGGGCGACTTCCTACCTAAGGTGGTGTCGCAATTTCATGCTAACCAGAATATTGTGTTGCCCTCTTTGTCCGGGGCCGAGTAATGCGAGGGAACGGGCCTTGCACACGTTGGATTTGGTGCGGGCTTTGAAGTTCTATTTGTCTGTTACTCAAAGTTTTCGGAAGTCGGACTCCCTGTTTGTGATTCCAGCAGGTCGTCGATGTGGTCATCGAGCTTCCAAGGACTTTATAGCTCGTTGGATTCGGTCGGCCATTTTGGAGGCTTACCGACTTAAGGGCGAACCTTGCCCGATTAAGGTTCGAGCCCATTCCACGAGAGCTGTGGGCTCATCGTGGGCTTTCCATCAAGGGGCCTCGGCAGCTCAGCTTTGCCGGGCGGCGACCTGGCGCTCCGTCCACACCTTTACAAAATTTTATAAGGTGGACGTTAGTGCTTCCGCTGATGCAGCCTTGGGACGTAGGGTCCTACAGGCGGCTGTGGTTTAAAGTTCTAGTTAACTTGTGTTTAGCGCTAATTGCGCATTTTCTTAGGTTGTTGGGTTCTGCCTTTTATGTTTTTTTTCCCACCCTTAATTTTTGGACTGCTTTGGGACGTCCCACTAGTAATGACTGTGTCTCCCTTCCTTCATCTGAAGCTGAAAGACGGATTTTGGTAAGAACTTACCTGTAAAATCCTTTTCAGCGAAGAAGGAAGGGAGACACAGATCCCGCCCATGGCAGAAGTGTGTTGTTGTTTTCAGATGCGGCGTGACCCTCCTCTGATAGCGATTATCTGGGCTGAGGTTGACGCGCTAAGGCTCTGTTCCAGCATCGCCAGCTCATCGCAGTGGTCAGGTCCAGTGAGTAGTACCTGGAACTGTGTGGTTTTTGCCTAAATGCATGCATAACCTGTATTCTTGTGTTTTTTTTCTCTGAATTTCTTCAGAAGGGGTTATGTTGCTCCGCTGGTGATATTGCTCTTCCTTAAGCTTGTGTACGACTGGAGAGCTGAGTAGGAGGAGCCCGAGCTGGAGGGGCCGGTCAACACTCTTTTTAATCTGAGGTGTCTATCTCATCTGGGCTCCGCCTACCCACTAGTAATGATTGTGTCTTCCTTCCTTCTTCGCTGAAAAGGATTTTACAGGTAAGTTCTTACCAAAATCCGTCTTTTTCACACCCAGGCATTATAAACTTTTGTGAAACACTTGGGGTTCAAAGTGCTCACAACAGATCTAGATAAGTTCCTTAGGGGGTCTAGTTTCCAAAATGGTGTCACTTGTGGGGGGTTTCCACTGTTTAGGCGCTTCAGGGGCTCTCCAAATGCGACATGGCATCCAATCTCAATTCCAGCCAATTTTAGTTTGAAAAAGTCAAACGGCGCTCCTTACCTTATGAGCTCTGCTTTGCGCACAGACAGTGGTTTTTCCCCCACATATGGGGTATTGGCGTACCCAGGAGAAACTGTACAACAACTTTATCTGTCCATTTTCTTCTTTTACCCTTGTGAAAATAAAAAAAAAAAGTTTGTAAAAGATCATTTTTGTGGCTAAAAAGTTAAATATTCATTTTTTCCTTCCACGTTGCTTCAGCTTCTGTGAAGCACCTGAAGGGTTATTAAACTTCTTGAATGTGGTTTTGAGTACCTTGAGGGGTGCAGTTTTTAGAATGGTGTCACTTTTGGGTATTTTCTGCTATAGACCCGTCAAAGTGACTTCAAATATGAGGTGGTCCCTAAAAAAATTGCTTTGTAAATTTTGTTGTAAAAATGAGAAATCGCTGGTCAACTTTTAACCCTTATAACTTCCTAAGAAAAAAAAATTTCGATTCCAAAATTGTGCTGATGTAAGTAGACATGTGGGAAATGTTATTTCTTAACTATTTTGTGTGACATATTTATCTGTTTTAAGGGAATAAAAATTCAAAGTTTGAAAATTTGCTTTTTTTCAAAAATAAACGCAATTTATATCGAAGAAATTTTACCAATGACGTGAAGTACAATATGTCACGAGAAAACAATCTCAGAATCGCGCAGATCCGTTGAAGCGTTCCAGAGTTATAACCTCATAAAGAGACAGTGGTCAGAATTGTAAAAATTGGCCCGTCATTAACGTGCAAACCACCCTTGGGGGTGGAGGGGTTAATAATTTTGTTCAGTTGTATTACGTAATCTGAGCAATACCATTTAATAATGTATATATTTTACTCGGAAAATCCTGTGTATTTGCATTATTCTTAAATCTTCATAAATAAACTACATGCATATTCTAGAATACCCGATGCGTTAGAATCGGGCCACCATCTAGTTTTTCCATATTTGGGCAAACAGAGTTATGTGAGGTCTTATTTTTTGTGGGACGAGTTGACTTCTTTATTGGTACCATTTTTTACACATGACATTTTTTGATTGCTTTTTATTACGATTTATGGGAGGCAGAATGAACAAAAACCTGGAATTCATGAATTTCTATTGGGGGGGCGTGTATATGGTTCCGCGTGTGGTAATATTGATAAAGCAGTCTTATTCTTCGGGTCAGTACGATTACAGCGACACCTCATTTATATCATTTTTATGTTTTGGCGCTTTTATACAATAAAAGCAATTATATATAAAAAATAATTATTTTTGCATCGCTTAATTCTGCGGGCTATAACTTTTTAAAATTTTTCGCTGATGCTGTATGGCAGCTCGTTTTTTGCGTGACAAGATGACGCTTTCAGCGGTACCATGTTTATAGCTGTCTTTTTTATCACGTGTTATTCCACTTTTTGTTCGGCAGTATGATAAAGCATTGTTTTTTGCCTTGTGGTTTTTTTTTTTTTTTGGGGTGGGGTTCACTAAAGGGGTTAACTACTGGGACAGTTTTATAGTGGGGGTCGTTACTGAGCGGCGATACTAATTATGTGTGCTTTTAATGTCCAGAGTGGGACATCACTGTATATTGTCAGATCGGCAATCTGACAGGCACTGCAGGAGGCTTTTTCAGCGCTTGCTCTCAGCGGGCACTAAGAAGCCACCTTCCTGCAGGACCCAGAAGGACTCCGTGGTCCTGAAGGGAGGAGGCCCTCGGAACAGCGCGATCACATTGCGCTGTTCTGGGGTTCTCAGGGAAGCACGCAGGGAGCTCCCCCCCCCGTGAGCGCAGATGATGGCATATGACGTGCTATTCCGTCCTTGGGAATTAAGTCCCAGGGCACATGGACGGAATAGTACGTCAGATGGCAGAAAGGGGTTAAGCATTACCAATTCAAATGCCTGCAGTTTGGTTTTTAATCAGTGCCACGCATCTTCGCCAAGCTGGTGGCAGAGGTTATGGCTTTCCTGAGGGAACATGTCCAATATCTGGACGATTACCTGTTGATTGCAGAGTCACCCCAACAACTAAAAGAGTTTAACGTCAACTGTTTTAGCTTTCAAGAACTTGGGATGGCTCATAAACTGGAATTATCAGATCTCGTGCCAGGAAGACAGAAGATCTTCCTAGGGATCCTCTTTGACTCCAAACAGCAGATGTCCTTCTTACTAGAAAAAAAAACTGAAATAACTCAGTTATAGCTTTCAGAAATTGCAAGTTTCCATCAGAGACGCTAAGGGTTCAACGACTAATGACTGCTTCTATACCAGGAAATTGGTGGAGTGAATTCCACAATTACATCAGATTCTGACAGCCTGGAACAGAAGGACAGATGGGCTAGTTAAGAAATAGCAGCAATAACAAAAAGGTCATTCGTCTGAACGTCCATGATCTACGTGAAAAACGGGTTATTTGGAATCTGTCCTTTTTTGTAACTGTCAGGGAAACTAAAGCCCCCGTCTCACACAGCGATCTTGCTAGCGAGATCGCTGCTGAGTCACTAGTTTTGTGACGCAACAGCGATCTCCCCAGCGATATCGCTGTGTGTGACATTCAGCGACGATCAGCCCCTCTGATCGTCGCTGAATGTCCTGGACATTTTTTTGATCGCTGGTCTCCCGCTGGCCAGCACGCATCGCTGCGTGTGGCAGGCAGGAGACCAGCGATACCTGCATCAGGGCCCTTGTATCCAACGTACACTGCGGGTAACTAAGCGACGTTACCCGCAGTGTCGCTGTGCTGATCGCTGCCTGAGCTGCCTGTTTGGCAGCTCAGCAGTGATCATGTTAGCGACACACCAGCGATCCTGACAAGTACATATCGTTGTCGGGATCGCTGGTGTGTCGCTAGGTGAGACGGGGCCCTAACTTGTTTTTATACTGTTTTATTGAAAGAGTCACAGGAGAAGATTACAAACATATAACAATACAATGTAAAGTCAGAATAATCCATACAGTCACCGTCCACAGTGACATAGATATGATATCACACTTTCAATAATAAAACAAATAGAACATAGCATTAAAGGGTATCCCACACTTAGCGAGCGCACTAGCAATCACGACAACGACACAACCTGGCGAGATCGCTAGTGCGATCGCAAAGTGATAGCTAGTTAGATTCCAAACACATCTCATCAGCGATCTGTAGAACGACCTCTGCGGTCGTTGGGAAAACCTAGTCCCACCTGCGATGCTGGTGAAGTCGTTCATAAAGGGTGTCACAGTCAGCGATTCAGGCTCACCAGCGGGACACCAACGACCAAAAAACTGCTCAGAACGTTCATAAGCTATCAACGACATTTCAGCAGGGGCCACATTGCTGCTACATGTCACACACAGCTATGTCGCTAACGAGATCGCTACTGCGTCATAAATGGTGGCGCAGTAGTGATCTCGTTAGCGATCTCGTTAGTGTGGCATACCCTTAACATTATGTACACTACAAATCATTGCACCTTAAAACCAACAGCTTCATTATAAGATTTTGTGCTCTTATCAGGTCAGGTTAAAGTGGGCCCACCTCCCAAAGCCCACACATATTATCACTTTAATGCCAGGGAAAGGGGATATACATCAGGGATTGTGTCCTGAGATTGATGAGACCATGGAATTAGTAGCCAAGTGTGTTAAGGGTGAGTCACACTACCTTTCCCAAATCTTATGGAACTTCTGGGGATATCCTCTATTTCTATACCGTGTGTTCTCTTATGGAATTATATCATTAACTAATTTTTTCCATTGATTAATCGAAGGAGACTCCCTCCTCCCCCACCACCTCAACGCTATTGTTTCTTAGCCATAAATAGAACTTCCCAAAAAATGGACCCCCATCTCTTCATCCACAACTGTGGACTAAATTCAATTGGTATCCCAATTATCCATTTTTACATCACACCTGTATCATTGTATTATTCTACAATTTCAAATGAGGTGCCAGAAATCCGCCCCGATTTCCCACAACTATCACATTCATCAGTTTGCCTGTCTACCAAATTTATGCAATTTACCTGGGGTCAGATAGGATTGATGAAGTATATATAATTGGATTAGCTTATTTGCTGCTGGCGACATATTGTATGTGCCTCTAGGGCATCATTTCACTGGTCATCAGCGGTAGAGGGGATAAGTGCCGCCATTTACCCTCTACAGCAAGCTGGTGGAAGCAATTCAGGAATTTAGCAAAAAAGGTATATAGTGAGGATATCATGCCTGTGGGTCCTTGAGTTGATAGTACGCCTATCAATGGGTATCTAGATATTTACATTCTAGGAAATGGGAACTGATACATAATGGATTTTGCAGATGCCTGTAAAACTCCCTGTGGGGGGGTCTCAAACTGTACATGAATTTGTTCAAATGATGATAAAGTTTCATGTTCAAAAATCTGATTGTCATTATTCCATTTTGTTTCCAGAAACTTGGGTCTTGCAAACCTTGGAGGGGGAGATCTCGGGTTTATCCTCTGAGTCTCCCAACTAGATCAGTGAATTTCAAAATGCGCTTACTTTCTCACCAAACCTGTATCGCTAAGCTATGTGCAAACAGCAAACCCTGGGGTGGTCTGTATGAACCTTCCAATATTGCCCACCCAAAAAATGTATGAGATGAGCATCCGCATTACGTCCATCCTGAATCAACCAATGCCTTAAGTAGTGCAACTGACCAGTAGGTAATACAAAAAAAGATCGGGCACTGCACATCCAGCCAGGTTTGACGTCATGAAAAACCTGTGCCATCCGACCCATGACGCCGGCGTCGGCGTCATGCTATAAATCATGTTCCTGCGGGCCGGGTGACCGGGGTCACTGAAAGGTCCCTTAGTGCATCACCACAGGGGGGTTGGCTTAACCCCCACGTGGCCACGATCGCTCTGATTGGCTGTTTCACTTTTAACAGCCAATCAGAGCGATTTGTAATATTTCACCAATGAAACTGGTGAAATATTACAATCCAGCCATGGCCGATGCTGTAATAGCATCTGCCATGGCTGGACACCGAGCCCTGACCCTCCCCACACCAAGTCACGGCGGTGATCGGCCGCCCCCCACCGAAATTTGGCAGCGATCGGTCACCGCCGTCACTGTCTGCTCCTGCTCCTACGATCAGCTGCCCCACCTACCGATCCACCCCCTCACCTTCCGACCCCCCACTCACCTCTCCCGGTCCACCGATGTCCCTGGATCCGTCCTGGCGGCTGCCCGGGATTCTTCATGGGTGCCGCCATCTTGGAAAATGGCGGGCGCATGCGCAGTGCGGCCGGCGCATGCGCAGTGCGCCCTCCATTGTACAAAAATTTATTTTGATCACTGTGATAAACTGTCACAATGATCAAAATAAAAAAAAAAAGTAAATGAACTTCCCCCTGTCATAGGTAGGGACAAATAAAAATTAAAGAATTTTTTTTTTTTTCCCTAGCGGATTTTGCTGCTGATCGCAGCTGATTTTGCTGCTGATCCGCGGCGGATTTTGCTGCTGATCCGCGGCGGATTTTGCTGCTGATCCGCGGCGGATTTTGCTGCTGATCCGCGGCGGATTTTGCTGCTGATCCGCGGGCGGATTTGGCTCTGCGGATCCACAGCAGATCCAGAAACCATGTACAGTACAATGCAAAAAATGGTTTTAAAACAAAACGCTGTGCACATGCGATTTGTGCGGTTTTAAATCCGCAGCATGTCAACTCTTTGTGCGGATTCCGCCAGAGGATTTACACCTATTCCATTATAGGTGTAAAACCGCAGGGAAAAAACCGCAACAAATCCGCGCTAATTCGCAGGTAAAACGCAGGTCATTTTACCTGCGGATTTAAGAAAAATCCGCAATGTGAATCCGCAACGTGTGCACGGGCCTCAGGGTTAGGGTTAGGCTGGGTTCATATTGCATTATGGCAGTCCGTTAGATGGACTGCGTTTCACCGCTGTATAACGCGGTGTAACGCAGTCCGTTAACGCTGCCATTCACCCCATTTGTTGTGCGCATCGCATGCCGTAAAAACGGCATGCGTTCGCGAGTGCCGTCATTCAGTGACGGAAGCCTCGGACACGGGCTGCAGCGTCTG
>JARQOD010000002.1:413007586-413189345 GCA_033576555.1 Oophaga sylvatica
TTACTTCAGGCTGTCCGAGACACTATGCAGGTGCAGGACGTACCAGAGGAGACATCTATTCAGGACGAAATGTTTGAGGGCCTGCAGTCCCAGATCTCCAGTGTTTCCAGTCAACAACCATATCCGATCCATGATTCTGGGAGGATGCGGAGAAAAGACTTACAGTACCTAGAAACTTCAGGCTTAGGTTGCCGTACAACCAGGACGATATCAGAGCTTGGGATGAGGTCCCTAAAATAGATGTGCCAGTAGCCAAAGTGGCGAGAAAGTCGGCAATTCTGTTTGACGATTCGAGTCTAAAAGAACCGATGGTTCGACAGGCGGATGAGCTGTTGAGAAGGGCATGGGATGCCTCTGCGGCTATTTATTCGAGCTAATATTGCAGCCACGTCAGTCGCCCAATCCATGCACCTTTGGGTAGACAACTTAGAGGATCACTTAAAAGCCAAGAACCCTAGGGAAGTCATTCTTAAGTCCCTACTGTTAAAACTTGCTACGGGTTTTATGGCAGATGCATCCGCAGAGTAAGTGCGCTTTGCGGCCAGGAGTGAGTCATTGTCTAACTTCGCCAGGCGGGCAATCTGGCTTAAGATGTGGTCCGGGGACACCCATTCAAAAAATAAAATGTGCGCCATTCCCTTCTCGGGAGGTAAAATGTTTGGGCCAGTGCTAGATGACATAGTAGAAAAGGCCTCTGACAGGAAAAAAGGGGTTCCCTGAGGAAAATGCTAAAAGTACCAGCCCTTTCGGAGATCCTGACCTGGTCAAAGAACAGACTATAGGGAGAAGGGAAAGACAGGTAGATGGAGCCTTCCCATAGGAGGTAGGGGTAGAGACTCCATCTTCGGGGCAGGATCAGGGGCCCAGAGAAAATGACGCTGTCAGAGTGGGGGGCCGGTTAAGGGACTTTCTCGGAGGTTGGCAGAAAATCTCTCAGAGCCCTTGGATCCTCCATACAATCAGCCAGGGTTATACTCTGGAGCTTACCGACAGGCCGCCAGAAAGGTTTGTGATCACCAGGTCTCAGCCCCTTCTGGCCTCATCTATGTGGACAGCTGTCCAGGACCTACGCAAATTAGGAGTAATAGTCACAGTTCCCCTGGCAGAAAGGAGCAAGGGGCATTATTCAAAACTCTTTACAATAAAGAAACCATCTGGAGGTTCCTGAACTATCGTAAATCTCAGACCCTTGAACCGGTACATAAGATACAAAAGATTCAAAATGGAATCGATAAGGTCCGCTATACCCCTGATAGACAAGGACATAGTAATGTGCACACTAGACTTAGAGAATGCATATTACCATGTGCCAATCCATCCTGCCTTTCAGAGGTATCTGAGATTTGCCTTGACAGATCGGGGGAGAGTCCATCACTTTCAGTTCCGAGCCCTTCCCTTCGGATTATCCTCAGCTCCCAGAACTTTCATCAAATTGATGGTGGAAGTAGTGGCGTAGTTGAGAAATTAAGGGATAAACTATAGTACCATATTTAGACGATTTCCTGGTGGCAGCAGGGTCCGAAGAACAGCTCAGGGCCGATTGTCACGCCACAATCTCCATAGTTCAGGAGCTGGGGTGGATAATAAATTGGAGGAAGTCGAGCTTAGTTCCGCAGGGCCGAGTGAAGTTTTTAGGAGTTATACTGGACTACCATGTCAGAACTTCCTTTCTGCCGGACGAAAAACAGACGTTACGGAAGAGATTCGCCGGTTCAAGAAGGCTTGTTCCATCATAGAGGCAATGGCAGTCCTGGGTCGAATGACAGCGTGCATTCCCTGCTTGAGATGGAGCAAATTCCACTCACTGAAGTTACAATACCCCACTATTTTTTTTTTTTGTACTTTATTTTTCGGGGTTCAGCCAGGCCCAGGCACGTCTGGTCTCATGAGGGTGTTCACACTGGTGCGCATTGAGAGTGTACTGGCCAGCCCGCCTAGTCTAATAGTAGAGGCGTGATTAATAAGCTGTGAACCAGACACTGTGCAGTATCCTTGTGTGAATGGCACCCTATGTGGGCCTCTATTGTGCAATTGTATACTGGGCAGTCACCCCTTCCTTTAATGGGTATGTGGAGAGTGGCTGTTTAATCTGGTATTTTGCACCTGTGCTGCTAACATCTTGCTTTATGGGCTGGCTGCATCCTGTAGTGCATTTGTTCTGAGATCTGGGCAGGTGAGTGTTGCTGCCTTTTTTTTGCTGTTTATATTGAATTTTTGGAGACCTTGAGTCTCCTTTAGTGGCTTTGCTGGATAGTGTAGTGTAGGACTTGTAAGCGTGGGGACCTTTGGTGCAGGTTACAAGCTTACTTATTTTGGCCAAAATATTAACTAATACCCCACTATTTTTGTATTTTTTGCACTTTATTTTTCGGGGTGCAGCCAGGTCCAGGCACGTCTGGTCTCGCATGAGGGGTGTTCACACTGGTGCGCATTGAGTGTACTGGCCAGCCCGCCTAGTCGAATAGTAGGGGCGTGATTAATAGGCTGTGAACCAGACACTGCAGTATCCTTGTGTGAACTGCACCCTATGTGGGCCTCTATTGTGCAATTGTATACTGGACAGTCACCCCCTCCTTTAATGGGTATGTGGAGAGTGGCTGTTTAATCTTGTATTTTGCACCTGTGCTGCTAACATCTTGCTTTATGGGCTGGCTGCATCCTGTAGTGCATTTGTTCTGAGATCTGGGCAGGTGAGTGTTGCTGCCTTTTTTTTTGCTGTTTATCACTGAAGTTACAGCAGCAAATTCTACTGTCCTGGGACAGAGGACAGTGTACCCTGAACAAGAAGATTACACTATCATCGGCAGTGAGAAAATCTCTCGGATGGTGGAGCGTTCCAAAGAACCTCAGAGTAGGGGTACCCTGGATCTTTACACCTTGTGTCACGGTAACCAGACGCCAGTCAGACCGGATGGGGTGAACACGTGGAGAGAGCCTACTATCAAGGTCAATGGGATCAAGAAACAAGTACAAGATCGTCAAATTTCAGAGAGCTTTACACAATATGGAAAGTTCTCCTGCAGGCCAGATCGAAGGTCAGAGGAAAGCATGTGAAGATACTTTCCGACAACACGACGGCCGTGGCATTCGTAAGACATCAAGGAGGCCCAAGACACCCGGCGTTAAAATATCTGGCAGACCGGATTTTCAAGTGGGTGGAAAAGACGGTGAAGTCCATCTTGGCAGTGCACCTGGAGGAAGCCAGGAATCGGGTGGCGGATTTCCTGAGCAGGACAACAGTAAATCCGTCCGAATGGGAGCTAAACTCAGAAGTATTCTAGGTACTATGTCAGCGGTGGGGAACACCACAGGTGGACCTTTTCACCAGCAGGGAAAACGCGAAGATCAGAACATTCTTCTCACTGAATCCGCTGGATGGGGCAGCAGAGATAGATGCTCTGTCGCAACATTGGGGAGAGGGACTCTTATACGCCTTTCCACCTTTTCCTCTAATTCCGAGAATGGCCCAACAGAAGTTGGTTTTCACTACTGAGCAGGATGGCCATAGAAGAACCCTTACAGCTGCAAAGAAGAGAAGATGTTTTACACCAGGGCCCAGTTCTTCATTCCAATCTGGACCCACTTCAGCTGTCGGCATGGATCCTGAGCGCCAGATCTTGAGATCCAGAGGGCTTTCAGAAGATGTAATCTCAACAATACAAGCAAGTAGGAAGCCGGTGACTACAGCTATTTATAACAAGATATGGAAGCGTTTCTGCACTTTTTCAGGAGAGACCACAGTGGATACGGCGGTTCCTAACATTCCTAATATCCTTGACTTCCCCCAGTCAGGTTTTAGGAAAGGTCTGCGACCTAGTACTTTAAAAGTACAAATTTCGGCCCTTAGTGTGTTCTTCGACTACCCTCTAGCCACACACCCCTGGGTAGCAAGATTTTCAAGAGCAATTAGACTAAGATCCTTAGTAAAGAATCCAGCTCCGCCATGGAACCTTAACTTAGTCTTGAATGTCCTATGTAGGCCCCCATAACTCCTGTCAGAGGAGATTCAGATAGCGAAACTCTAAATGAAAAGGGCCTTTTTAGTTGCAATAACATCGGCAAAGAGGTTGGGGGAAATGCAAGCGTTATCTGTTCAGGACCCATACCTGCAGACCTTTGAGGATATATTAATCCTAAGACTTGACCCCTCTTTTCTTCCCAAAGTAGTGTCACGTTCGAACATGGATCAGGTGGTGGTCCTGCCCTCCTTCTGCTAGCATCCTAGAAATCATAGGGAGCAAGCCTTTCGCAATTTAGACGTAAGGGACACAGTGCTAAAATATATAAAGGCAACTGAAGGTTGGAGGAGCGATAAGAATTTGTTCGTTCAGTATGGGGTCCAAATAGAGGCAAGAAGGCAGCAAAAGCTACTATTGGTAGATGGATAAAGACCATGATAGCCCTAGCCTACAAGTCAGAAGGAAAGATCCCCCCGACATCCTTAGAGCCCATTCCACACGCTATGGCCACATCGTGTGAACCGAGAGGGGGGACCTCAACAGAGCAAATTTGTAGGGCAGCAACGTGGGCTAGCATCAGTACCTTCGCTAAGCATTACAAATTAGATGTCAGCTTGGAACAGTTGGCCTTTGGTAGGAAGATTTTGTATGCAGTAGTCCCGCCCTACAGTCATGGCCAAAAGTTTTGAGAATGACACAAATCTTATATTTTCACATGATCTGCTGCCCTCTGGTTTTTATGTGTGTGTTTGACAGATGTTTTTATCACAGACAGAAATATAATTGCAAACATGAGTAACAAAAGCTTATATTGACAGTTAGAATGAGTTAATTCAGCAAGTCAATATTTGCAGTGTTGACCCTTCTTCTTCAGGACCTCTGCAATTCTCCCTTGCATGCTCTCAATCAACTTCTGGACCAAATCCTGACTGATAGCAGTCCATTCTTGCACAATCAATGCTTTCATTTTGTCAGAATTTTTAGGTTTTTGTTTGTCCACCCGTCTCTTGATGATTGACCACAAGTTCTCAATGGGATTAAGATCTGGGGAGTTTCCAGGCCATGGACCCAAAATCTCTTTTTTGTTCCCTGAGCCATTTAGTTATCACCTTTGCTTTATGGCAAGGTGCTCCATCATGCTGGAAAAGGCATTGTTGATTGCCAAACAGCTCTTGGAGGGTTGGGAGAAGTTGCTCTTGGAGGACATTCTGGTACCATTCTTTATTCATGGCTGTGTTTTTAGGCAAGACTGTGAGAGAGCCGATTCCCTTGGCTGAGAAGCAACCCCACACATGAATGGTTTCAGGATGCTTAACAGTTGGCATAAGACAAGACTGGTGGTAGCGCTCACCTTGTCTTCTCCGATTGAGGCGTTTTCCTGATGTCCCAAACAATCGAAAAGGGGATTCATCAGAGAAAATAACTTTACCCCAGTCCTCAGCAGTCCACTGCCTGTACCTTTTGCAGAAAATCAGTCTGTCCATGATGTTTTTTCTGGAGAGAAGTGGCTTCTTTGCTGCCCTCCTTGAGACCAGGCCTTGCTCCAAGAGTCTCCGCCTCACAGTGCGTGCAGATGCACTCACACCTGCCTGCTGCCATTCCTGAGCAAGCTCTGCACTGCTGGTAGCCCGATCCCGCAGCTGAAACACTTTTAAGAGACGATCCTGGCGCTTGCTGGTCTTTCTTGGGCACCCTAGAGCCTTTTTGGCAACAATGGAACCTCTCTCCTTGAAGTTCTTGATGATGCGATAGATTGTTGACTGAGGTGCAATCTTTCTAGCTGCGATACTCTTCCGTGTTAGGCCATTTTTGTGTAGTGCAATGATGACTGCACGTGTTTCTTTAGAGATAACCATGGTTAACAGAAGAGTAACAATGATGCCAAGCACCAGCCTCCTTTTAAAGTGTCCAGTGGTGTCATTCTTACTTAATCATGACAGATTGATCTCCAGCCATGTCCTCATCAACACCCACACCTTTGTTAATGGAGCAATCACTGAAAAGAGGTTAGCTGGTCCTTTTAAGGCAGGGCTGCAATGATGTTGAAATGTTTTTTTGGGGATAAAGTTCATTTTCTAGCCAAATATTGACTTTGCAAGTAATTGCTGTTAAGCTGATCACTCTTTATAACATTCTGGAGTATTTGCAAATTGCCATTAGAAAAAGTGAAGCAGTAGACTTTGTAAAAATTAATATTTGTGTCATTCTCAAAACTTTTGGCCATGACTGTAGTGTTACCATTCTCTGGTACTTCTCCATTGATCTGTCATGTTGTGAACTGGAAAACAGTAATTAGACCTACTGGTAATTGTGTTTCCAGGAATCCATCCTGACAGCACTATTAGTTCCCTCCCTACTGCAATACCGTTTATGTTGATTCCTTTGTGAATGAACATTTGTATGGAATTTGTTAATAAATTTATGTTTGCATCCATCCAGATGTGGTACTTTGGAAAATCACTGAGGGGGTGGTGAGGGGAGGGTCCTTTTAACCGCTCATTGCCGTGTGCCCAAACAGTATTTCCCCCCACATATGGGGTATCAGCGTATTCAGGACATATTGGACAAGAACTTTTGGGGTCCAATTTTCTTGGGAAATATCAAAAATTGGGGACTAAAAAATCATTTTTGTGGAATTTTTTTTTTTTTTTTTTTCACATCCAGGCATTATAAACTTTAGTGAAATACTTGGGGGTTCAAAGTGCTCACAACAGATCTAGAGAAGTTCCTTAGGGGGTCTAGTTGCCAAAATGGTTTTACTTGTGGGGGGTTTCCACTGTTTAGGCACATCATGGGCTCTCCAAAAGCAACATGGCGTCCAATCTCAATTCCAGCCAATTTTGGTTTGAAAAAGTCAAACGGCGCTCCTTCCCTTTCGATCCCTGCCGTGCACCCAGACAGTGGTTTTCCCCACATATGGGGTATCGGCGTACTCAGGAGAAATTGCACAACTTTTTCTATCCATTTTCTCCTTTTACCCTTGTTAAAATAAAAAAGTTGTTTGTAAAAGATCTTTTGTGACTAAAGTTAAATGTTAATTTTTTTCTTCCAAGTTGCTTCAGCACCGGTGAAGCACCTGAAGGGTTAATAAACTTGTTGAATGTGGTTTTGAGTACCTTGAGGGGTGCAGTTTTTAGAATGGTGTCACTTTTGGGTATTTTCAGCCATATAGACCCCTCAAAGTAACTTCAAAAGTGAGGTGGTCCCTAAAAAAAAAAAAAAAAGGTTTTGTACGCAAGTTATATCGAAGAAATTTTACCACTATCATGAAGTACAATATGTTCACAGAATCGCAAAGATCCGTTGAAGCGTTCCAGAGTTATAACCTCATAAAGAGACAGTGGTCAGAATTGTAAATATTGGCCCCGGTCATTAACGTGCAAACCACCCTTGGGGGTAAAGGGGTTAAAGAGGGGTGGTTTTGTATTTTGTGAATGCCATTGCCTCTTGGCTATCCCCACTGGGGGATATGTTTACCAGCTACTCTTGACAAGGAATATGTGTGCCATTCACCTGATGAATCGAGCAATTGAGGAAACGCGTCGGGAGGCACACAGTCAGTCTAGGGCTGGCTAGTGATAGGGCTACCTGTAAATTCAGGAGTCTTGGGGTGCCAGATTCAGTACCATAATAGGGATGTTACCTGGACCACTATTCCGCTGTGATTAAAGAAAACCAGCATTAGTGAGACTTTTCCTTTTTTATACAGCTTTATGATGATTGAATGTGATCAATTTATGTTTTATTAGGCTCTATGGAAGTGTTATGAAGCATTTCAGCTATTTATTGACTCACAAAAATGCTATGAAATAGTGTGCCGAAAGTCCTAAAAATTCTTTTTCCTCCTTTGTATCGAATAGGGGGTAAATAGTTCTGTAATTGATCCCAGACAGGGAACAGAAATAAGTCTTTTTATTGATATTTGTGCACTGGGGTATTGGCTCACTTAAAAATTTTGAGGTGATATCCTTTTTAAAAGCTAACAAGTAAAAGTTATGTTTTAAATCACGTAAAATATTAGCTATATTTTCTATTTTCCGGTTGTGTGATATAGATAGTGGAGGGAGACTGCTGCTATTTTCTTCTCCCGTTATATACCATATGTGACTTGTACTGTAGAAGTCAGAAATAAATGTATTAGTCCATGCATGAGTGGTAGATTATGAAACAGTCTTTCATAGGCACCTTCAGTTCTGCAAGCACTGGGGCCATCTGCTTACAAAATGCAACATATTAGGGCCTTCATCACCACTTCCTGGAACGGAAGGAAGGTCCCGATCTGGTCTGCATATCGTGATAGCGCGTAAGCGTTGTACATTGCCATCTGTACGACGTGCACAGCCAGCTTCTTGTACCATATCTTGGCTTTTCTCTCGGCACTGTACGGCTGGAGAACTTGATCAGAGAGATCAACTCTCCTCATGATCTTGTTGTACTCCAGTACACTAGTTTGTGGACATGTGTAAAGGGGTGCTGCTGCCATCATCATGTATGGTGACCAAGAAAAAGACATCCCTCTTGTTCTTGTACTAGACCAAAAGTAAGTCGTTGCTACATTGGGCTCTTCTCTCGCCTTTTTTGAACAGCTGCCCAATTAGCGACTTAGGGAGGTCTCTATGATTTTTGTACAGCAGGCTGCAGTAGCTTATTCAGAGAGAGACTTGTAGAGTATGATGCTGGTATAAAAGTTGTCTACGTAGAGGTGATGAGCTTGATCCAGCAGTGGGTGCATTAAATCCCATACAATTGTCCCACTCATTCCCAGATCAGGGGGCATTCAGGTGTCCTTCCTTTCATAAACCCTAAACTCGTGTGTGTGTGTGTGTGTGTGTGTGTGTATACTGAAGTACGCTCACACAGTTTGTACAGCTTAATTCCTTACCTGGCCCTCTTACTGGGCAGGTATTGCTTGAATTTGAGCCTCCCCTTGAAATGTATTAGACTCATCCACGCACATGTCCTTTTGAGGAAAAAAATATTTTTCCTCCTTTGTATCAAATAGAGGTTAAATAGTTCTGTAATTGATCCCAGACAGGGAACAAAAATAAGTGTTTTTATTGATATTTGTGCACTGGTGTATGGGTTCACTTAAAAATGTTGAGGTGATAACTTTTACTTGTTAGTTTTTAAAAAGGTTATGTTTTAAATCATGTAAAATATTTGCTATATTTTTCTATAACTCACATATGCCAACGAGATGCACGCTACACAACTGGCGTATGCCACCACATTAAAAAATTCACATACCAAGAAAACACTAGATCAATTCCAAAGGGTCACTAATGTGGGATTTCCACTACTTAGGCACATCAGCTGCTCTCCAAGTACGACATGATTCCTGCAAGACCATTCCATCAAAGTCTGCATTCCAAAACGTCACTCTTACCCTTCCGAGCCCTGCCATACACCCAAACAGTAGTTTTCCCCCACATTTGGGATATCTGCGTACTTGGGAGAAATTGCACAACAGTTTTCGGGGTCCATTTTTTCTTGTTAGTCTTGTGAAAGGAAAAAAAATGAAGCTGAAAGATCATTCTTAATGAAAAAATGTTTTTTTTTTTTTTTCACACTTCTACCTCCTATGAAGCACCTGGTGGTTTAACCCCTTATTGACCACCAATAATCCTTTTAACGGTGACAGTTAAGGGTTCTTATTTCTTAGCGCCACTTTTAACGGCGCTTAGAAATGAGTGTAGAGCGCCCCCCCTCGTCGGAAAATCAATCGGGTAGCTGAGACCCCGGAGAACATGATTCAGATCACTACCGTCCCCAGTATTGTGCGAATAACGGCGACTGCAAAAAAGAAAAAAAGTCCAGTTTCCCATTTGTCTCTCCTCTGATTTGATCTAGCACATCAAAGGAGAGAGAAATGGGGTCCCTCCGGCTCTGTCCGCTCTTTTTCCGTGAAGAAAATGATGGGCGCATGCGCAGTTCTCCCGTCAAGATCTGCCAGCCGGCACCCGTAAACAGTAGGAGATTTTTCCTTTTGGTTCATTTTGATCACTGTGATAGACCCTATAACAGTGATCAAAATAAAAAAAAATAGTAAATCAAAACCCCCTTTATCAACCCCTTAGGTAAAAATAATAAAAATGTATTTCCATTAGGCTTGGGGTTATAGCTAGTTAGGGTTGGGGATGTGTGTTGGGTTGGATTAGGTTAGGGGTGTGTTGGGGTTGGGATTAGGGTTAGGGGTGTGTTGGGGTTGGAACTGGAAATGGGGTTCCACTGTTTAGGTACATCAGGAGGTCTTCAAACGCGACATGGCGCCCACTATTGATTCCAGCCAATTTTGCATTCAAAAAGTCAAACAGTGCCCTCCTCCCTTCTGAACCATGCTGTGCGCCCAAACAGTGGCTTTCCCCCACTTACAGGGTTTTGCACAACAAATTTTGTCCATTTTATCCTGATACCTTGTGAAAATAAAGTTTGGTTCCAAAGTAAATTTATTGTGACAAAAGTGCCGTATATACCCATGTATAAGCTGAGATTTTCAGCCCATTTTTTAGGGCTGAAAGTCCCCCTCTCGGCTTATACGCGGGTCATATACGGGGGTCGGCGGGAGAGCGGGGGTGTCGGATCATACTCACCCCTCCGCTGGCGCGGTCTCTGCAGCCCCCTGTTTTTCCCGCGATCTCCGGCTCCTTCCTGCAGCAGTCACATGGCACCGCTCATTAAAGTCATGAATATGCACATATTCATGACTTTAATGAGCGGTACCACGTGACCGCTGCAGGACTGAAGCGCTGCGGAGACCACGGGGAGATAAGGAGAGGCTGCAGGGACGCGCGGTGGAGGGGTGAGTATAGCGATATTTACCCGTCCTCAGTCCACCGCTGCGTCCTCTTCTGACTCCTCTGGCTGTGAATGTTCAGGCAGAGGGCGCGATGACGTCGTTAGTGCGCGCCCCGCCCCCTGCCAGATCATTCACAGCCAGAGGAGTCAGACGAGGACGCAGCGTGCAGAGAGGACAGGTAAATATCTCAGGTGCCGGGGTCCTGAGCGAGCGGTGACACCGGCACCTGTCCCCCATAGCGCGCCGCTGTCACCGCCTGCTCAGGATACCGACACCTGGCCCCCAGCGACGAGAGGTGAGTATGTCATTTTTTTTTTTTTGCAGCATATGAAGCCTAATACTATGGGGCATATGGGGGCATAATCTGGAGCATATGGGGGCATAATCTGGAGCATATGGGGGCATAATCTGGAGCATATGGGGGCATAAGCTGTGGAACATATGGGGCATAATCTGGAGCATATGGGGGCATAAACTGTGGAACATATGGGGCATAATCTGGAGCATATGGGGGCATAATCTGGAGCATATGGGGCATAATATGGTGCATATGGGGGCATAAACTGTGGAACATATGGGGGCATAATCTGGAGCATATGGGGGCATAAGCTGTGGAACATGGGGGCATAATATGGAGCATATGGGGTATAATCTGTGGAACATATGGGGCATAATCTGGAGCATATGGGGGCATAATCTGTGGAGAATATGGGGGCATAATATGGAGCATATGGGGGCATAATATGGAGCATATGGGGGCATAATCTGGAGCATATGGGGGCATAATCTCTGAAGCATATTGGGCATAATCTGGAGCATATGGGAGCATAATCTGTGGAGCATATGGGGGCATAATCATTTTTCACCCTAAGCTTATACACGAGTCAATAAATTTTCCCAGTTTTTTGTGGCAAAATTAGGGGGGTCGGCTTACACACGGGTTGGCTTATACATGAGTATATACGGTAGGATGTTCATTTCCACATTGCTTTAGTTCTCGTGAAGCACTTGAAGGATTAATAAACTTCTTGAATGTGGTATTGCGCACCTTGAAGGGTGCAGTTTTTAGAAAGGTGTAGCTTTTGGGTATTTACTGTTATTGACATCCCCACACTCCTAAAAAAAAAAAAAAAAAAAAATGGTTTTGTAAATTTTGTTGGAAAAATAAGAAATTGCTGGTCAACTTTTAGGGTATGTACACATGTTGCAGATTTTTCCGCACAGATTTTGCTAAATCCGCTGGTAAATTGACCTGCGTTTTACCTGCGAATTTAGTGCTGATTTTCTGAAGTTTTTGTGCGGATTTCCTCTGCGTTTTTACACCTGCGGATTTCTATAGTGGAGCAGGTGTAAAACCACTGCGGATTCCTCACAAAGAATTGACATGCTGCAGATTCAAATCCGCAGCATGTGCACAGCGTTTTTGTTTTTACATAGATATAATGGTACTGTGCAACGCAGCAGAAACTGCTGCGGATCCGCAGGGCCTAGTCCGCTGCGGATCCGCAGGAGAATCCGCAACGTGTGCACTAACCCTTATAATGTCGTAACAAATAAAATTGTTTCTAAAATTGTGCTAATGTATAGTAGACATGTGGGAAATGTTATTAACTATTTTGTGTGACACCACTCTCTAATTTCAGGGTACAAACATTAAAAGTTTTGACAATTGCTACATTTTTTGCCAAATTTGTGTTTTTTTTTCTTAAATAAACACAAGTTATATCGAAGAAATTTTACCACTAACATGAAGTACAATATGATATGTTGAAGCGTTCCAGAGCTAAAACTTCATAAAGTGACAATGGTCAGAATTGTAAAAATTGTCTTGGTCAATAAGTACTAAATTTAGGGACGTGCTGTCCAATAAAAATTCCAACAAATTTTGCTTTCAAAAAGTCAAGTGGTGCCCCTACCCTGCCAAGCCAAGCCTGCCGTTTGCCCAATCAGTAATTTTCCTCCACATATGGAGTTTCCATGTAGTCAGGAGAAATGGCACCTCAATTTTTAGGGTACATTCTCTCCTGTTACCCTTGGAAAAAAAAATTGTGGGAAAAAAGTTAAATGCTCATTTTTTTTCCCATCCACATTGCTTCAGTTCTTGTAAAGCACCTGAAGGGTTAATAAACTTCTTGAATGTGGATTTAAGCACCTTGAGGGGTGCAGTTTTTAGAACTGACACTTTTGAGTATTTTCTGTCATATAGGACCCTCAGTGTCACTTTAAATGTGATGTGGTCCAAAAAAAGCGTTTTTTTTTTGCAAATTTTGTTATAAAAATGAGAAATCGCTGGTCAACTTTTGTCCCTCCTAACTTCCAAAATAGTTCTGATGTAAAATAGACATGTGGGAAATGTTATTTATTAATCATTTTGTGTGACATAACTCTGTTTTAAGCTCATAAAATTAAAAGTTTGATAATTGCAAAATTTTCGCCAAATTTCCATGATTTTTTTTTCTTTAAATTTTAAATTTTCCCCGCAAATAAATGCAGTTCATAGCGAACAAATTTTACCACTATCATGATGTACAATATGTCATGAGCAAACCTTCTCAGAATCGGTGGGATCCGTTGAAATGTTCCAGAATTACAGTATTACCACATAAAATGACACTGATCAGAATTGTAAAATTTGGCCAGGTCATGAAGGTGAAAACAGCCTTGGGGACAGGGCCGGCGTCAGCACCAGGCTCACCCGGGCAAGTGCCAGGGCCCTCAGCAGGCTGGGGGGCCCACCCGACGTCCGGGACATTGGCACACTATGAGGGCCCGGTGTCTGTGCCGACTCCCGTGAGTGGGCCCCCCAGCTTGCTCAGGGCCCTCTCATTTGTGATACTTTCCTCTCCCCGTTCTATCGTTTTGGCGTCCTCTGACTGTGACGTTCAGGTCAGAGGACGCTATGATATCGCGTCTGTGCTCCCTCTGCCTTAACAGAGAGCTGGAAGATGGCGATGCTGATGAGTCCAGAGCAGCAAGGAGAGGTATTTCATATTTTTTTTATGTTTGGAGCATTATATATAGGGACCATCATAGACTGGTATGAGGCCCATTATACACTGAAGCATCGTATATGGGGCCCATTATACACAGGATATGGGGCCAATTATGTATGGATCATTATATGGGCCCATCATATACTGGAGCATTATATGGAGTTCATCATATTCTGTATGGAACATTATATGGGCCCCTTTATGTATTGAGCAATATATAGGGCCTATTTTATGCTGTATGGAGCAATATATGGGGCCCATTATACAGTATGTAACATTATATGGGGTCCATTATTCTGTATGGAGAAATATATGGGCCCTATTATATACTGTATGGAGCAATATATGGGGCTCATTATTGTGCATGGAGCTATATATGTGGCTCATTATTCTGTATGGAACAGCATATAGGGCTCATTATGTATGGAACAACATATAGTGCTCATTATTCTGTATGGAGCAAAATATGGGGTCCATGATTCTGTATGGAGCAATATATGGTGCCCAAAATACTGTATGGAGCATTATATTGTCTCAATATACTGTATGGAGCATACCTGTAGACTGTGAGCCCTCGCGGGCAGGGTCCTCTCTCCTTCTGTACTTATGCGTCCCTTGTCTAGCACATGTTTATTGTATCTGTCTATATTTTTCCCCTTTTCATATGTAAAGCGCCATGGAATAAATGGCGCTATATAAATATATAATAATTATAATAATAATAATAATAATAATAATATATGTGGCTCATACTATATTGCGCATTATATGGGGTCCATTATTCTGTGTGTAACAGTATATGGGACTCATTCTGTATGGAGCACTATGTGGTGCCCATAATACTGTATGGAGGACTATACTGTCCAATTTCTGATCTATTGTAGAATTTACAATATATCACTCATGTAATGGATTAAGTGAAATCTTTGGCAGTGTACTATACCTATATTTTTTTTGCCGTATCTGCATCATGAATTGTGGTATGTGTTGAAGGGGCCCACTGAGACTTTCGCCCGGGGCCAACGAAAACCTGGAACCTGCCCTGCTTGGGGCGGTAAGGGGGTTAAGCTTAAGACCCAAACAGACCCAGTTATTAAGGGGTTAAGATAAACACACACAATCTTGGAGAGTCTCCATTCAGTTAATAGGCTAATACCAGTTACTCATTTCACCATAGGAACCAGCACAACATAGTTGCCTTAAGAGTGCCATGTTTACCAAGTGTCATACTGAGGGGGACATGTTTGCTGGCATAAAAGCTGAAAATTTAATTGCCATTCCAAGCCAAATTTTTTTTAGCCAGTTATGCCAGATATTAGTCATAATGTCACAATATATTGATGTAAAAGTTTTTTTTTAATTTTTTTTATTATTTCTTTATGTTTACAGGCAGCGTCAGCACATTGCTGTCCTGGAACAAAAATTAAGGGATGGAGAGCTGCAAGTCCATAGCACTGTGCTGAACCAATCCAGTCCATATAGCGATATGTGTCTCATGAGGTTACAGGTAATTGCATATGACCACTAAAGCCTATGTATGTAATCTCCATAATAAACCGTATTTCTTTAATTCTGAGATGTACTTTTTAGGTAGAAAAAAATATTGCTGTAGTTCGAACGCAGCCTCCTGTATTTGAAAAGAATGCTAGCGTTGCATGCTTTCCAATCAGTAAAAGAACTGCTCTCTTGCCCCACACTGATCAGTCTGATCGGCGTCAGACAGTAGTGAAAGCTGTACATGCTGTGTAGCGGAAGGACCCTCAATCACTTCCTGACTAGGCAATTTTCTTTTTTCTTTCACCCCAGTTCGTGCTTACATTGTTTTTTTTTTTTTCTCTCTCTCTCTTCTTCTAAGGCTAAGTGCACACGTCAGGAATTTTCGCGTTTTTTTTTCCGCGTTTTTTCCTGCGAAAAAAACGCAAGCATTAAGCATCCTATTCATTTAAATGGATTCCGCACTTTTTGTGCACATGCAACATGCTCATTAATTTCGCGTAATAGCGGCGATTCCGCCACCATAGGAATGCATTGAACCGCTTACTTTCGCATGTGGCTATGCCCACCATGCGCAATGTAAGCGGTTCTTGTGCGGATGGTACCTAGGGTCCGGAGGAGAAAAGACTCTCCTCCAGGCCCTGTGTACCATATCCCTGGTAAAACAATAATTAAAATAAAAAATAATGATATTCTCACCTCCGGCGGCCCCTGCAGCTTTCCCGCCTCTCAGCGACTCTCCCTGCCAATCCCGTTCCCAGTAATGCATTGCGAGAATCACCCCAGATGACGTAGCGGTCTCACGTGATGCTTCGTCATCTGGGGTCTGTCGCAATGCATCCTTGGGAACGGGATTGGCCGGCAGCGTCGCTGAGGACCAGGAAGGCTGCGGAGGCCGCCGGAAGGTGAGAATAGCACAATTTATTATTTTTTTTTTATTATTTTTACATTAGATCTTTTTACTATTGATGCGGCATCAATAGTAAAAAGTTGGTCACACGTGTCAAACACTATGTTTGACTCGTGTGACCAACCTGTCAATCAGTTTTCCAAGCGATGCTACAGATCGCTAGGAAAACGCTAGCATTCTGCAAGCTAATTACGCTTGCAAAACGCTAGTTTCTGGCGGGAATACGCATACCAAAAAAAATGCTTATTTCCCGCTGCAGAGAAGTGCGGGATTGCCTCGAAAATTTCTGCGGCAATTCCGCAACGTGTGAACTTAGCCTAAGAGCCATAACTTTTTTATTTTTGTCTACATAGACGCATGAGGTCTTGTTTTTTGCTGGGCGAATTTTAGTTTGGATTGGCACCGTTTATTTTTATCAATGTACTGGATAGGGAGAAATAAATTAAGCGAAATTGCAGGGAAAACTCAATTCGGCAATTATTTGTGGGGCAGAATTGTGTGTGTGTGGTGCAGGGGATGTGTGCGAGAAGGGTGGGTGCATCTGAGCTCTATTTGGGAGCTCTTGGATGTGTTTGTAGCAGAGCATTGCATATACAGGTGCTACTCAGAAAATTAGAATATCAAAAAGTTAATTTTTTCAGTTCTTCAATATGAAAGTGAAACTCATATAATAGTCATTACAGTGTGATCTATTTCAAGTGTTTATTTCTGTTAATGTTGATGATTATGGCTTACAGACAATGAAAACCCAAAAGTCATTATCTCAGTAAATTGGAAGACATTATAGCACCAGCTTGAAAAATAATTTTAAAATCTGAAATGTTGGTCTACTGAAATGTATGTTAAGTAAATGCACTCAATACTTGGTCGGTGAAAAAATAAGGAAAAAAACTCAGCTCACCACATTGTAGGAATACAGATTAGAGGTCCTGCACGGATGGCCTGGAGCAAGGCAAAATCTTCAGTATTCAATATGAAAGGGATTGGAAATCCAGCAAGGCATATGTGGTAAAATTCAGAAAAAACTTTATTTAAAAATGAATAAAATTCAAAGTCAAAGATGGAGTCAGCAGCGACATACTGACCAACGTGTTTTTGCTGGCTAAAAAGCCTTATTCATGGTAGTGTATAATATGCAAGATAGAATATGATATAATATAATAATCTGATATAATATGCTAATCAAGCCTCGACCACTTTCCTTTCTGCTGTTGGTATACAATCTTTGGGTGTTAAGGGTATGCCACACTAAACAACATCGCTAACGGGATCGCTAAAAAAACGTCACTATTTAGCGATCCCGTTAGCGATGTTGTAGTGTGCGGCATCTGCCAGCGACGAGCTTCCTGCTGTGATCTCGCACGTCGCTGGAATCGCTCCGGACCCTATTTTATCGTCGGCGCTCCCGCTGGGTAAGTATTATCGCTGAGTGTGGCACCTTTTCTTAGCGATTTAGCGGTACTTTTGTACCGCTAAAGTCGTTAAGGAGATCGCTAACCGCGATAGCGTCCTTAACGATATCGCTAAGTTAAGCCGCACTCAGCGATATACAAACAATCCCGCTAGCGATCTCATTAGTATGCGACGCTAACGAGATCGCTAGCGGGATTGTGTAGTGTGGCAGTACCTTTAGACTTAGAATGGAGATCCCCATGCATTGTGAGGAGCTTTCGTGTCTTCACATCTGCAACTTCCATCTCTTCTTTTGGCCAGTACACACTGCCAGCAGGGTATCTGATAACTGGCAGGGCATAGGTATTGACTGCGCGGATTTTATTCTTCCCATTGAGCTGGCTCTTCAGGACCTGTCTTACCCTTTGATGGTATTTGGATGTTGCTGCTTTCCTTGCTTCCTCATCATGGTTACCGTATCCCTTTGGGATGCCGAGGTACTTGTAGTATGTCTGTACATCTGCTATATGCCTGCTGGTGTAACGAATGGAAGCGGAGGCACAGATGTAGTGCACATTCGTTTATTGCTATTTTTTGGAACCACGGGACCATGAATTGGGGGGGCTTGACTATGCAAGCCCCAGACACCCATAGTAAGACATCTCAAACAGGATCAGATTGGAGTGCCCAGGGGACGCAGGTTCTACCTCCAGTTAAACCCTGGACACGTGGAAGCTGGCCCAACGGAACCGGTGAACAGGCAGGGATAACAAGTAGCGTTGAACTCGACTGGCGGGAGCAGGGGACGGAGATGGCACAGGCAGTACTGACGTCATCCTGGGTAACGGAGTGACGGACGGCTGGGCAGGATGGATCTTGCACAGGCTGCACTGGTATCGTCCCAGGTACAAAATAGAGAGCCACTGGTAGTCTGAGAAGACAATCAGAATTAGCTGAGTACTGGCAGGATGCTGGCAGTGCACAACAGAACACTGAACTGGAAACAAGCAACATTGTTGCTCCGGCGCCCTCTCTATGGCAGAGTGGCCTGAAATAGCACACACTATAACACCATTGGTTAGCAGCATATTTGAAAAATGCACGCTGTCTCTTTAGGGGACCGGCAGCATGCGCAACCTCAGCATCATACCAGGAGATCTGCTGGCCGTGCGCCAGGAAGCAGGAGCAGGGGAGAGACCAGGAGCTGAGGCAGAGCAAACGGGAAGCAGACAGAGAAAAGGGACCCCACGGAGGTTCTGGTGCGGGTGTTACAGCTGGTAATTCCACTCCATCAGTTTTGACTACCTTGCATATCTTTAATACCAACTGGCCGCACTTCTGTCCGAAGGACATACCGGTGTCTTCACTGTAGATCCTTGTAAGGTGGATCAGTGAATTAATGTCTAGTTCATTTTTCGCATACAGCTGGATGTCATCAATGTAGAGGATGTGGCTGATGGTGCTTCCACTATTGAACTTGTATCCATAGCCAGACTCTGTAATTATCTGACTGAGGGGATTCAAGCCTATACAGAACAGCAATGGGGACAGTGCATCACCTTGGTATATGCCACATATGATGGTCACTTGTGCTATTTGTCTTGAGGTTACTTCCAATGTTGTTCTCTATTGCCACATTGAGTTTCTGAGGAAGGTTCTTAATTTCCTGTTGACAGTGTAGAGAGCCAAGCATTCTCAGATCCATGTGTGTGGCATTGAGTCATAGGCTATCCTGTAGTCAATCCAATCCAGGCTGTACTGAGATTGGTCTGTCTGGATCGTGTGTCTTGAGCTACTGCTCCATCTACTAGGAACTGGTGCTTAGAGCCTCGGTGTTGGTCCCAATGCCTTTCTGAGCTGGGTTCATGTACTGGTTCATATGGTTCTGTAGCTTGGTGGCAATGATGCCTGACAGAAGTTTCCATGTTGTTGTAAGGCAGGTTATTGGGCGTTAGTTGGATGGAACTGTTCCTTTGTGAGGATCCTTCTTGATCAGCACTGTTCTTCCTTGTGGCCTTCTTCCAGCAGTTGATTCATCTGCCATGCGTTTATGTACTGCTGTTAATTTCTTTATCCAGTAGGTGTGGATCATGTCTGGGCCAGGTGTTGTGTTTTTTCCTTCTCCCATATGTTCCTCCAGTATTGTTAAGTCTCTGCTATTCGTGGAGTTGCTGCCTATGTGCTGTTACTCTGTAGTTGGGAGTACACCTTGGATGGCTCTTTGAAGAACAGGGCATTTATCTTCTTGGCCTCCGCTTACCCTGGCAATCGCACTATAAATGGCTCACATGTGATGTGGTTGGACTATATCCCTCCATACCACATTCGGTAGCCATTAAGTGCTTAACATTTTTTCAAAACTTACTGCACCTATTTCATTCCTATTGAGGATTTTTTCGTTATGTCTATCATGTTCCTTTCGACACAGAATTATTTTTCCTTTAATAACCAATTTTTTTTTATTACAGAATCATGGTGTTAGGATTCCCCCTCCCTTGCTAACATTGTCATGGGTGTTTGGGAGGAGCAATTCCTTTTTAGTGAAAAAAATGTTTTCAAAAATCAAATTTCTTAGTTTGGTCGCTACATAGATGACCTGATATTCATCTAGACAGGAATGCATGAAGAAGCACTTACTTTTGTTTCCTACAATAATAACACATTTGATCTCAAATTTACTTTTGTGTACAACACTGAAAAAATTAATTTTCTAGACATTCATCACGTAGGTGACGCCAATAGCAAAAGCATTACCATCTCACCATACAGAAAACCAACTGATTCTAACTCAATTTTGTCTGCACATTCATGTCATCCTGGTCATATCATCAACAATATCCCCAAAGGCTAGCTTATGAACAAAAATATATCACTCCAAAGCTGAAGACTTTTTTTTACATGAGTCGCAAGTAGTCCTACACAAACTGCAAAATCGTGGTTGCAAACATAGTACACTGCAACAAACTTTAAAGCATGTTTCCCATATAGACAGATTGAATCTATTGGACAGTGTTCACACTACAACAGAACCTGTTGCAAAACCAATCTCCAAACAAAAAACATTTTTTAGTTTAACAAACCTTCTACACATAATTCCCGACAAATCACTTTTCTCCATCACCTCATTGGGGGACACAAGACCATGGGTGTTATGCTGCTGCCACTAGGAGGACACTAAGCAATACATAAGCAAAGAAGATTAACTCCTCCTCCTGCAGTATACACCCTCTGTTGGCTCAATCCTGAACCAGTTCTTGCTTAGTGTCTGTAGGGGGCACTAGGGTCTGCTCTCAGACCCCACTTTTTTCATTTTTTTACCTTTTTTATTATTTTTCTCTCTTCATGCACGGCAGGGCGACGTGGCTTATTGAAAAGTCCCGATCTCCCAAAAACCATCAACAGGCGTCATCGTGGAGTGTCGCCTCCACGTACCCCTCCTGCTACTCTACCATGGGGCGACTGACCCCTTGAATGGGCCCGCTCTCCCCATGAGATACCCCTCGATGTGGGCGATGTGATATGGCGTGGAACGATGGATGGATACCCCTCACCACCTCTACTGAAAGCGGTGGCGGTATGGAGGCAGATTAAGATCCTCTCACCTCATCAAGGGGACGGTGGATTGAGGAAGTACGGCCACATCTGCCATAGTCCCTGCGGAGGCCCCCCTTCATCTTCGGGGTTTTCTTCCCTCCCCGCAGTGAGTACAAGCACCTGGGATATGCGGCTCCTATATCTGGGCCCACCGCGACTGCTTCTCTGTGCAGCGGCCGCCTGTCGCCGCGGCCGCCTCTGCGTTGCGCCGCGGCCGTTTCTGCGTCGCGCCGCAGCCATAAATTTTGTCCCCGGCTTCGGCCCGGGATAGGCCACAACCATAAATTTAGTCCCCGGCTTCGACCTGGGATAGGCCGCAGCCATAAAGTTAGTCCCCGGCTTCGGGCCGGGATAGGCCTCAATGGGGGAGGGCTGGCCGCGTGACTCCGCCCACATTAAACGCTAATGGCCGGATTCAGATAGCATGGGATCCCTCCTGGTCCCTCCCCCTCTCCTCCCACTGCTTCTGGTGCTTTGTGTCATACGAGAAGCGCTATTCTAATCTCGGGCGCCATCTTTCCAGTGGGACAGGTCTGCAGACGCCATTCTCCCTTTACCTGGTTCAGACACAGGACCTGGGTAAGTGCTCGCTGCGACTAGGTCTACACAGCGCTTGACCCTTCTCCTGCAGCAGGCTCTCAAGGCAGAAATATGTCGCAATCAAAGGGCGCTAAAAAGGCTGACAAAAACTACACTGTAGTGTATGCCGCCTGCGTTTCATGCAACGCTTCCCTGCCGTCAAAACATGGTTCCCAATTCTGTGCATCATGTGCCCAAGAGCCCACTGCTTCTACTGCTCAGGAGCCCCCTACTACCGTTCAGGAGCCCCTACCTATTCCTGATCCCAATGAGCCGGGTCCTTCAGGGTGGCCTGCGTTTCTGGCGCAGTCCATGGATTCTCTGACTAGGGCCTTGGATACCTTCCGTGGCTCCTCTTCTAGCCAGGGCGTCCCTTTTCCAGAAAGGGGCCCGTTAGCCTTCAGAGAGACCTCATCAGACAGGGGCCGACCCACGGTGTCAGCAAAGCGGTCATCTAGAAAACGCCACCATAATGCATCTCCCAATCCATCTAGTGGTTCGGCATCGGCGAGCTCAGGCTCTCGCTCCCCCTCTCCCAGAGATCTTAGTGATCATGATTCTGAGTACGAGTCGGATACTGGTGATGACCCCAACTCGCCAGAGTTTCAAGAGTCTCTAGATTCTCTCATTGAGGCGATTAATAAAATCCTCAAGCTAGATGAAGAACCCGGGTCTCAACCGAATCATCCTATCTCTTTCAAAAGAGCCAAACGTTCTCACAAGGTGTTTGGTAACCACCCGGAGTTTACGGACATTGTTCAGGGACATACAGATCGTCTAGACAGACGTTTTTCAGGACTGAAGTCTCTGAAAGCACGATACCCATTTTCAGCAACTGTAGAAAAAGAGTGGACTGAATCTCCAGTTGTAGATCCACCAGTATCTCGCTTAGCTTCAAAAACCCTGCTCTCCGTTTCAGATGGTTCATCCATTAAGAACCCCTCAGATAAACAGATCGACAACCTCCCCAAATCGATTTTTGAGGCTGCTGGAGCATCTCTCTCTCCTTCCTTTGCGGCCACCTGGGTGGCAAGGGCCATGGTGGCCTGGGCTGAGAATTTAGTTAAAATTACTAGTGATATCCCCCTTCCACCCGAGGCACGTAATCTGGCCTATCAGATTACTCGGGCAGGCGACTACATGGTCCATGCGTCCCTAGATGCAGCTAATTGCGCTGCACTCACAGCCGCCAATGTTATCGCCATTCGGAGGTCCCTTTGGCTCCGAGAGTGGCGTGCAGACTCTGCTTCAAAGAGGACTTTGACTTCGCTGCCTTATCTTTCAGGGCGTCTCTTTGGAGATCGTCTTGATCAGATTATTTCTGACGCTACAGGTGGCAAAAGTAAATTTCTTCCGCAGAGCAGAATCATTCGGCCTTTTCGGTCTCAATACCAAAGTCGTTCCCGGCCATTTCGTAGCTCCTTTAATTGGTCCTCTGCCTCGACCTCGTCCCAAGCACCCCGTTCTTCTTGCAGAGACAGGGGCTCACAACCATCGTTCAGGTCCTCTCAGCCCTGGCGAAACAGATTCTCCCAGGCGGGAAATAAGAGCTCCTCCTCTCGCAAATTATCTTCCCAATGACTCCTTGCTGGGGACGGGGGACCCAAACAAGGTAGGCGGCCGCCTACTCTTGTTCCGCGAGGTCTGGGGGTCGGTCGTTCAAGACCGGTGGGTCCGAGATCTTGTACACTCCGGCTACAAGATCGAATTCTTGTCTCTCCCCAAAGGCGTTTCTTACAGTCTCGCCCCCCAAAGTCCAAGGATCTCGCAATTCCCTTTCTTCAGGCCCTGAACATACTTCATACCAGCGGGGTCATCGTCCCAGATCCTCACAAGGAAAGATTCAAAGGGTTTTACTCAAACCTCTTTGTGCTTCCCAAGAAGGACGGCTCCTTGCGTCCTATTCTGGACCTAAAATTGCTGAACATATTCATTAGAGTCCGCCATTTCAGAATGGAATCCCTCCGTTCTGTTGTCGCATCTCTAGAAAGAAAAGAATACTTGGCGTCTATCGACATCAAGGATGCGTATCTACACATTCCGATTTTCAGAGGCCATCAAAGGTTTCTGCGTTTTGCAGTCGGGGATGATCATTTTCAATTTGCCGCCCTGCCCTTCGGACTCGCAACCGCCCCCTGAGTGTTCACAAAAGTCATGGCGGCCGCCATGCCAATTTTCCACTCTCGAGGTGTGGTGGTCCTCCCGTACCTGGACGACCTGCTCATCTAAGGACCGACTTTTCGGGCCTGCGCAGAGAGTGTCAAGATCACTATCGACACCCTATCTCGACTGGGTTGGCTTGTCAATTTGGACAAGTCTTCTCCCATTCCCTCTCAGAAGATTCCTTTTCTGGCAATGATTCTGGACACCTCCCAAGTGTTGGTATCTCCCTCCAGAGAAGATTGCTTCTCTGAGGTGGGGAGTGCTCCTGTTGTCTCTAGGCTGCTCCCACTCTCTGCGGGGCGACATGCAGGTCCTCGGGAAAATGGTAGCCTCCATCGAGGCAGTGCCGTTCTGCCCAGTTCCATCTTCGACCTCTTCAACAGGAGCTAATATCAGTCTGGGACAGGAACCCAGCGTCCCTAAGTCGCCGCTTTCGTCTTTCTCCCAGAGTCAGAAGCTCCCTGAATGGTGGACAAATGCTTCATCGCTGAATCAAGGGAAATCTTTTCTGCCTGTCCATTTGCTGGTGGTGACCACCGATGCCAGTCTCCTCGGATGGGTAGCGGTGATCCTTCACCACACGGCTCAAGGCCGCTGGTCTCTCCCAGAGACCCGTCTCCCGATAAACATCCTGGAGATCAGAGCTATCAAACTAGCTCTCTTGCAGTTCCATCATCTTCTGGCCGGTCGTCCCATCCGGATCCAGTCAGACAACGCCACGGCCGTGGCGTACATCAACCGTCAGGGAGGCACTCGGAGCAGAACAGCGATGCTTGAGGTATCACACATCCTGCGCTGGGCCGAGGCAAACCGCTCGCCCATCTCCGCGGTTCACATCCCAGGAGTGGACAATTGGGAGGCCGACTTCCTCAGTCGCCAAGGCTTAGACTCAGGGGAATGTTTCCTGCACCCGGAAATGTTTCAACTCATTTGCCAGCGTTGGGGCATGCCGGATGTGGATCTCATGGCATCCAGGCTGAATGCCAAAGATAAGATTTTCATAAGTCGATCTCGCGATCCACTAGCCATCGGCTCGGATGCGCTAGTCCTTCCTTGGAGTCAATTTCGCCTTCCTTACATCTTTCCACCTCTTCCGTTAATCCCCATGGTGATTCGGAAGATCAAGGCGGAAGGCGTTCCCCTCATTCTGGTCGCTCCGGACTGGCTTTGCCGTCCGTGGTATGCGGATATAGTGCGTCTGGTCGCAGACATCCCTTGGAAATTACCAGATCGTCCGGACCTTCTTTCACAGGGTCCAATTTACCATCACAATTCGAAAGCGCTGAATTTGATGGTGTGGCCATTGAAGCCTGGATCTTAGGTCAGGCTGGTTTTTCTCACAAAGTTGTCTCCACAATGGTCAATGCCAGGAAGCCGGCTTCCGCCCGCATTTATCATCGTGTCTGGAAAACATTCTTTTCCTGGTGTAAGGAGAAAGGTCGTTCCCCTTTGGTTTTTTCTATCCCTTCCATTCTGGAATTTCTCCAAGCAGGAATGGACTCGGGGTTAGCACTCTCCTCCCTCAAGGGGCAGATTTCTGCTTTGTCTGTCCTATTCCAACGACGGATCGCATCTAAGTCTCAGGTCAGGACTTTTATCCAAGGAGTGTCACATCTTGCTCCGCCCTACAAGAGGCCTTTGGAGCCTTGGGATCTTAATCTGGTCCTCAGTGCGTTACAAGAATCTCCCTTCGAGCCTTTGCCGGAAGTGACCTTATCTCTTCTTTCCTGGAAGGTTGTCTTCCTAGTGGCAATTACCTCTATCAGGCGGGTATCGGAGTTGGCAGCTTTGTCTTCTAAACCTCCTTTTCTCATTTTTCACCAGGACAAGGTAGTTCTTAGGACTTCTCCTTCTTTCATACCAAAAGTCGTTTCGGCTTTTCATATCAGTGAAGAGATAGTCTTGCCCTCGTTTTGTCCGGCGCCGATTCACCGTACTGAAAAAGCCTTCACACCTTGGATTTGGTGAGGGCTCTCCGAAGGTACATTTCGAGAACTGCATCTTTCCGTAAATCGGAAGCCCTGTTTGTGCTTCCGGAAGGACGCAGACAGGGTCTTCCTGCTTCCAAGGCCACGTTAGCCAGATGGATCCGTTCGGCGATCCAAGAGGCATATCGTGTAAAAGGTCAGCCTATCCCGGCTGGGATTAAGGCACACTCCACTCGGTCTGTGGGGGCCTCCTGGGCCATTCGGCACCAGGCTTCGGCACAGCAAGTGTGCAAGGCTGCGACTTGGTCCAGTGTTCATACTTTTGTCAAGCATTACCAAATCCATGCTCAAGTTTCTTCAGATGCGGAACTTGGCAGACAAATTCTGCAATCAGCTGTTGCGCATCTGTAAGTTGTCCGTTGATTGTATCAGCGTTTTATGCATATGGTTCACGAGGCTTCATCTACTGTTATGGCTTCCCACCCAGGGACTGCTTTGGGACGTCCTATGGTCTTGTGTCCCCCAATGAGGCGATGGAGAAAAGGAGATTTTTGTGTACTCACCGTAAAATCCTTTTCTCAGAGACGCTCATTGGGGGACACCGCTCCCACCCTTGTTTAGCCAGTAGCCTCGTTGTTTCTTTGAATTGTTGACATATTGCACTCTGTTATGAGCTCCTACTGCTTTGGCACCGAACTGGTTCAGGATTGAGCCAACAGAGGGTGTATACTGCAGGAGGAGAAGTTAATCTTTGCTTATGTATTGCTTAGTGTCCTCCTAGTGGCAGCAGCATAACACCCATGGTCTTGCGTCCCCCAATGAGCGTCTCGGAGAAAAGTATTTTACGGTGAGTACACAAAAATCTCCTTTTTCTACAGAATATAGTTCACAATTTCATGATATAGTGGGCATTATCAAAAATATTTGCCCATATTAAATCAGGACACTCAGATTTCCAACATTATTTCTAATTCTAATGTCAGTATGTTCCTAAAAGAGCTCTCACACTTGGCTCAATTCTGTCTCCCAGTCTGTTCATATCCTCAACTGAAAACACCACGGATTCTTGGCTTTCCCTGAAAGGTTTTTCAAATGTGACAGTCATAAATGTCTTTCTTGCGATCGTCGTCAAAACTAAAAAGTTTACGTCCTTTTCTACAAATAAGTTACAATAGTCACAGCTTTATTAATTGCAACACCACTGGGGTAATATATTTAATAGATTGTACGTCCTGCCGAGTACAATATGTGGGATGCACGATCGGCATGCTGAAAAAACGCATCGGATGCCTCGTGTCGGATTCTTCTAGTGCAACAATAGTGAATACTTCCGCTGCCTACCAGCATTTCTCGCAAAAACATGGGGGTGAGATTTATCTACAGTATATACTCGAGTATAAGCTGATCCGAGTATAAGCGGACCCCCCTAATTTTGCCACTAAAAACTGGGAAAACTTATCGACTTGAGTATAAGCCTAGGGTGGAAAATGAGGCAGCTTCTGGTAAATTTCAAAATTAAAAATATTTACCATTAAAAGTAAAATTAAAGTACCGTATATACTCATGTATAAGCCGACCAGTATATAAGCCGACCCCCCTAATTTTGCCACAAAAAACTGGGAATGCTTATTGACTCACGTATAAGTCTAGGGTGAAAAATCATTATGCCCCCATATGCTTCATAGATTATGCCCCCATATGCTCCATAGATTATGCCCCCATATGATGCTCCATAGATTATGCCCTCATATGATGCTCCATAGATTATGCCCCCATATGATGCTCCACAGATCCCCATATGCTGCACATATTATGCCCCAATATGCTCCACATATTATGCCCCCATATGCTGCACAGATTATGCCCCCATATGCTCCACAGATTATGCCCCCATATGCTGCACAGAATATGCCCCATAGTATAGGTTCCTTATGCTGCCGCTGCTGCTGCAAACAAAGACATACTCACCTCTCGTCGCTGGGGACCAGGTGCCGGTGTCCTGAGCAGGCGGTGACACCGGCGCGCTATGGGGGACAGGTGCTGGTGTCAACGCTCGCTCAGGACCCCGGCACCTGAGATATTTACCTGTCACCGGACCTGTCCACCGCTGCGCTGCTCGCTCTTCCTGGTCCTTGGCAGTGAATGATCAGGCAGAGGGCGCGGTGCGCACTAACGAAGTCATTGCGCCCTCTGCCTGAACATTCACAGCAAGAGGAGTCGGACGAGGGAGCAGCGCAGCGGTAAAACGGGGACAGGTAAATATCGCTATACTCACCCCTCCGCCGGCGCGTCTCTGCAACCTCTCCTCTTCTCCCGGCAGTCTCCGCAGCTCTTCCGTCCTACAGCGGTCACGTGGTACCGCTCATTAAAGTCATGAATATGTGCATATTCATGACTTTAATGAGCGGTACCACGTGACCGCTGCAGGAAAGAGCCGGAGATCGTGGGAGAAGCAGGGGGGCTGCAGAGACGCGCCGGCGGAGGGGTGAGTATGATCCGACACCCCACTCCCCCTCCCGCGCCGACCCCCGTATGACTCGCGTATAAGCCGAGAGGGGGACTTTCAGCCCTAAAAAATGGGCTGAAAATCTCGGCTTATACATGAGTATATACGGTAGGTTAAATGTTTTTGAATAGCCATATTGAATCAGGAGCCCCATATGCTGCCCCATATGCTGCCCCATTTTGCTGCTCCCCATATGCTGTCCCCATGTATTATGCCCCATATTCATGTCCCATGTATTATGCCCCATATTCTGTCCCATGTATTATGCCCCATTTTGCATGCCCATAGTATTATGCCCCATATGCTGCCCATGTATTGTGCCCCATATGCTGCCCATGTATTGTGCCCCATATGCTGCCCCACGTATTATGCCCCATATTCCGCCCCATGTATTGTGCCCCATATGCTCTAAAGATTATGCCCCATATGTTCCACAGATTATGCCCCATATGTTCCACAGATTATGTCCCATATGCTTCACAGATTATGCCCCATATGTTCCACAGATTATATCCCATATGTTCCACAGATTGTGCCCCATATGCTCTATAGATTATGCCCCATAGTATAGGTCCCTTATGCTGCTGCTACTGCTGCAACTAAAAAAAAAATGACATGCTCACCTCTCGTCGCTGGGGGCCAGGTGCTGATTGTACCGCTGGCTCAGGGCTCGGCATCTGCAATATTCACCTGTCCCGTTCCACCGCTAAGCGCCGCTGTCTTCCAGGTCCCCCAGCAGTGAATGCTCAGGCAGAGGGCGCGGCGCGCACTAACCACGTCATCGCGCCCTCTCACCTGAACATTCACAGCTAAAGGACGCGAGGACACAGCGGCGAGCAGCGGTGGAACGGGAACAGGTGAATATGGAATATGCTCACCCCCTCCTGGCGCGGTCTCTGCAGCCCCTGCTCTTCTTCCACGGTCTCCGACACTATGCCTAACTTCAGCGGTCACGTGATACCGCTCATTAAAGTCATGAATATGTTCATATTCATGACTTTAATGAGCGGTACCACTGATGGCTGAACACAGGCGCCGGAGACCGTGGAGAAGAGCAGGGGCTGCAGAGACCGCGCCACGAGAGGGTGAGTATATAGGACAGCTGTTCTCCCCCACCCCCTCCGACCGCCCGGTATATGACTCGAGTATAAGCCGAGAGGGGGACTTTCAGCCCTAAAAATGGGCTGAAAATCTCGGCTTCTACTTGAGTATATACGGTACTTTTGTGGTTAGAGGCATAGAAGAAGTACACAAATCTCATAGGGGAGGAAATTTCTGAAGGCTCTTAACAGAGAATCATTCTGGACTTTTATACTTACCGTATATACCCATGTATAAGCCGAGATTTTCAGCCCATTTTTTAGGGCTGAAAGTCCCCCTCTCGGCTTATACGCGGGTTATATACCAGGGTCGGCGGGCGAGGGGGAGCGGGGGTGTCGGATCATACTCACCCCTCCGCCGGCGCGGTCTCTGCAGCCCCCTGCTTCTCCCACGATCTCCGGCTCCTTCCTGCAGCGGTCACATGGCACCGCTCATTAAAGTCATGAATATGCACATATTCATGACTTTAATGAGCGGTAGCACTTGACCGCTGCAGGACTGAAGCGCTGCCGGGAGAAGAGAGGCTGCAGGGACGCGCGGCGGAGGGTGAGTACAGCTATATTTACCTATCCCCGTGCCACCGCTGCGCTGCGTCCTCGGTCTGACTCCTCTGGCTGTGAATGTTCAGGCAGAGGGCGCGATGACGTCGTTAGTGCTCGCCCCGCCCCCTGCCAGATCATTCACAGCCAGAGGAGTCAGACCGAGGGAGTAGCGCAGCGGAGCAGAGAGGACAGGTAAATATCTTAGGTGCCGGGGTCCTGAGCGAGCGGTGACACCGGCACCTGTCCCACATAGCGCGCCGCTGTCACCGCCTGCTCAGGACACCGGCACCTGGCCCCCAGCGGCGAGAGGTGAGTATGTCATTTTTTTTTTTTTTTTTGCAGCGCAGCAGCATATGAGGCCTATACTATGGGGCATAATTGTGCAGCATATGGGGGCATAATCTGGAGCATAAGCTGTGGAACATATGGGGCATAATCTGGAGCATATGGGGGCATAAGCTGTGGAACATATGGGGGCATAATCTGGAGCATATGGGGGCATAATCTATGGATCATACGGGGGCATAATCTGTGGAATATATGGAGGTATAATCTGGAGCATATGGGGGCATAATCTGTGGAACATATGGGGCATAATCTGGAGCATATGGGGGCATAATCTGTGGAACATATGGGGCATAATCTGGAGCATATGGGGCATAATCTGTGGAACATATGGGGCATAATCTGGAGCATATGGGGGCATAATCTATGGATCATACAGGGGCATAATCTGGAGCATATGGGGCATAATCTCTGAAGCATATTGGGCATAATCTGGAGCATATGGAGGCATAATCTGTGGAGCATCATATGGGGGCTTAATCTGGAGCATATGGAGGCATAATCTGTGGAGCATTATATGGAGGCATAATCTGTGGAGCATATTGGGCATAATCTGTGCAGCATATGGGGGCATAATCTGTGGAGTATCATATGGGGGCATAATCATTTTTCACCCTAGGCTTATACGCGAGTCAATAAGTTTTCCCAGTTTTTGTGGCAAAATTAGGGGAGTCGGCTTATACATGAGTATATATGGTAATACCAGATTTCCCTCAGGTCTTAATATTAGACATGATCTTATTTTACAGTACAATTAAAAGAGATTGAGGGAGAATAAAGAGGAAGGGAAGAAATGGGAGAAAGAAAGGTAAAAGATTTTTTTTTTTCTCCATTCCCACATGCACGTGTTTTTGGAACATTATACAGCACTGTTTTCTTTCTACCATTCTGTTTTTGTCTAGTTTTTATATAAATTTCAGCAATTGTCACATACACGGCTTTGTTAATGCATTTATTTAACATGTTCACTGATGGTTAGGCAATATGTCTCAGGTGTGCCGGTTTACTACCTTCATCCTCATTGGTTGACATATACCATGTTCTCTTGAGTCTGTATATATACAGTGGGTGCAGAAAGTATTCAGACCCCTTTAAATTTTTCACTCTGTTTCAATTGCAGCCATTTGGTAAATTCAAAAAAGTTCATTTTTTTTCTCATTAACCCCTCTCTGACATTAGACGTACTATCCCATCCATAAAACCCGTGACAATCTGACCATGGACGGGATAGTACGTCATAGGCGATCAGCTGCGCTCCCTGAGGGAGCGCAGCTAATCGCCGCCAGGTGTCAGCTGATTATCACAGCTGACACCCGTGACTGTGTGTCAGGAGCAGTCACGGACCGCTCCCGGCACATAAACCCCTAGCACACTGCGATCAAACATGATCGCGATGTACTGGGGGCACAGGGAAGCATCGCGCAGGGAGTGGGCTCACTGCGCGCCCCCCTGAGACCCTCAGACCAGCGCGATGTGATCGCACTGTTCTGAGGGCTTCCTCCCTCCCAGGACCCGGATCCAAGATGGCGCCGGGGTCCTGGAGGGAGGCGGCTTCCTCAGTGCCTGCTGAGAGCAGGCACTGAGAAGCCTGCTGCACTGCCTGAGCGATCGCTGGTGTGACAGTGTGCTGTGCACACTGTCACACCAGCGATCTGATAAAATACAGTTATGTCCCACCCTGGGACAAAGTAAAAAAGTTAAAAAAATAAAAATAAACATGTTATAAAAAAAATCCAAAATAAATAAAAAAAAAAAATTTCCCCAATAAATTCATTTCTTCCTGTAAATAAAAAAAACAAAACAATAAAAGTACACATATTTGGTATCGCCGCGTCCGTAACGACCCCCCCCTATAAAACTGTCCCACTAGTTAACCCCTTTAGTGAACCCCTTAAAAAAAAAAAAAGAAGCAAAAAATCAATGCTTTATCATCATACCGCCGAACAAAAAGTGGAATAACGCGCGATCAAAAAGACCGATATAAATAAACATGGTACCGCTGAAAACGTCATCTTGTCCCGCAAAAAACGAGCCGCCATACAGCATCATCAGCGAAAAAATAAAAAGTTATAGCTCGCAGAATAAAGCGGTGCAAAAATAATTATTTTTTATATAAATTTGTTTTTATTCTAGAAAAGCGCCAAAACATAAAAAAATGATATAAATGAGGTATCGCCATAATCTTACTGACCCGAAGAATAAAACTGCTTTATCAACTTTACCACTCGCGGAACGGTAAAAACCCCCCCCCAAAAGAAATTCATGAATTGCTGATTTTTGTTCATTCTAACCTCCCAAAAATCGAAATAAAAAGCGATCAAAAAATGTCACGTGCTCAAAAATGGTACAAATAAAAACGTCAACTCGTACCGCAAAAAATAAGACCTCACATGACTCTGTGGGCCAAAATATGCAAAAATTATAGCTCTCAAAATGTGGCGATGCAAAAAACTATTTTTGCAATAAAAAGCGTCTTTTAGCGTGACAGCTGCCAATCATGAAAACCCGCTATAAATAGTAAATCAAACCCCCCTTTATCACCCCCTTAGTTAGGGAAAAGTAATAAAAATAAAAAAATGCATTTATTTCCATTTTCCGGTTAGGGTTGCGGCTAAAGTTAGGGTTAGGGTTGGCGCTAAAGTTAGGATTAGGGTTAGGGTTGGGATTAGGGGTGTGTTAGGGTTAGGTTTGTGGTTAGGGTTGGGACTAGGGTTAGGGGTGTGTTGGGGTTAGGGTTGGAGTTAGAATTGGGGGGTTTCCGCTGTTTAGGCACATCAGGGGCTCTCCAAATGTGACATGGCGTCTGATCTCAATTCCAGCCAATTCTGCGTTCAAAAAGTCAAACGGTGCTCCTTCACTTCTGAGCTCTGCCATGCGTCCAAACAGTAGTTTATCCCCACATATGGGGTATCAGCGTACTCTGGACCCCAAGAGTTATTGTGCAATTTGTCCTATTTCTTCTGTTACCCTTGGGAAAATAAAAAACTGGGGGCGAAAATATCATTTTTGTACAAAAAAAATTATTTTTTTGTTTTTAACGGCTGTACATTATAAACTTCTGTGAAGCACTTGGGGCTTCATAGCGCTCACCACACATCTAGATAAGTTCCTTGTGGGGTCTATTTTCCAAAATGGGGTCACTTGTTGGGGATTTCCACTGTTTAGGCGCATCAGGGGCTCTCCAAATGCGACATGACGCCCCAAGACCATTCCATCAAAATCTGCAATCCAAAACGTCACTACTTCCCTTCCGAGCCCTGACGTGCACCCATACAGTAGTTTTCTCCCACATATTGGGTATCAGCGTACTCAGGACAAATTGGACAACAACTTTTGGGGTCCAATTTCTCCTGTTACCCTTGTAAAAATAAAATATTGGGGGCGAAAAAATCATTTTTGTAAAAAAAAAAAGATTTTTTTATTTTTACGGCTGTGCGTTATAAACTTCTGTGAAGCACTTCGGGGTTCAAAGTGCTCACCACACATCTAGATAAGTTCCTTGTGGGGTCTATTTGCCAAAATGGGGTTACTTGTGGGAGGTTTCCACTGTTTAGGTGCATCAGGGGCTCTCCAAATGTGACATGACGCCCCCAGACCATTCCATCAAAGTCTGCAATCCAAAACGTTACTACTTCCCTTCCGAGCCCCGACGTGTGCCCATACAGTAGTTTTCGCCCACATATTGGGTATCAGTGTACTCAGGACAAATTGGACAACAACTTTTGGGTTCCAATTTCTTCTGTTACCCTTGTGAAAATAAAATATTGGGGGCGAAAAAATCATTTTTGTAAAAAAAAAAAAAAAAAAAAGATTTTTTATTTTACGGCTATACGTTATAAACTTTAGTGAAACACCTGGGGGTTCAAAGTTCTCACCACACATCTAGATAAGTTTTTTGAGGGGTCTAGTTTCAAAATGGTGTCATTTATGGGGGTTTCCACTGTTTAGGCATTTCAGGAGCTCTCCAAACACGACATGGCGTCCAGCCAATTTTGCGTTGAAAAAGTCAGACGGCGCTCTTTCCCTTCCAAACTCTGCCATGCACCCAAACAGTGGTTTACCCCCACATATGGGGTATCAGCGCACTCAGGACAAATTGCACAATAACTTTTGGAGTCTTGTTACCCTTGGAAAAATAAAAATTGGGGTGAAAAGATCATTTTTGTGGAAAAAATATGATTTTTAAATTTTACGGCTCTACGTTATAAACTTGTGTGAAGCACTTGGGGGTTCAAATTGCTCATCAAAAATCAAGATAAGTTCCTTAGGGGGTCTAGTTTCCCAAATGGGGTCATTTGTGGAGGGTTTCCACTGTTTAGGCACATCAGGGGCTCTCCAAATGCAACATGGCATCCAAACTCAATTCCAGCCAGTTTTGGTTGAAAAAAGTCAAATGGTGCTCCTTCCATTCCGAGCTCTGCCGTGCGCCCAAACAGTGGTTCCCCCCCACATATGGGGTATCAGCGTACTCAGGACAAATTGTACAACAACTTATGTGGTCCAATTTCTCCTGTTACCCATGGGAAATTAAAAAATTAGTGTCTAAAAGATAATTTTTGTGGGAAAAAAAATAGGATTTTTTATTTTCATGCCCGGGCATTATAAACTTGTGTGAAGCACTCGGGGGTTCAAAGTGCTCACCAAAGATCTAGATAAGTTCCTTAGGGGGTCTAGTTTCCAAAATGGGGTCACTTGTGGGGGGTTTCCACTGTTTAGGCTCATCTGGGGCACTGCAAACGGAACATGACCCCCATCAACGTCTGCATTCCAAAACGTTACTACTTCCTTTCCAAGCCCTGCCGTGCGCCCAAACAGTTCCCCCCCCACATATGGGGTATCAGCGTACTCGGGACAAATTGGACAACAACTTTTGGGGTCCAATTTCCTTGGGAAATTTCAAAAATTTGGGACTAAAAAATCATTTTTGTGGAAAATTGTTTTTTTTTTTCTTTTCACACCCAAGCATTATAAACTTTTGTGAAACACTTGGGGGTTCAAAGTGCTCACAACAGATCTAGATAAGTACCTTAGGGGGTCTAGTTTCCAAAATGGTGTCACTTGTGGGGGGTTTCCACTGTTTAGGCGCATCAGAGGTTCTCCAAAGGCGACATGGCATCCAATCTAAATTCCAGCCAATTTTAGTTTGAAAAAGTCAAACGGCGCTCCTTCCCTTACGAGCTCTGCCGTGTGCCCAAACAGTGGTTTTCCCCCACATATTGGGTATTGGCGTACTCAGGAGAAATTGCATAACAACCTTATCTGTCCATTTTCTCCTTTTACCCTTGTGAAAATAAAAAAAAAGTTTGTAAAAGATCATTTTTGTGGCTAAAAAGTAAAATATTCATTTTTTCCTTCCACGTTGCTTTAGTTCCTGTGAAGCACCTGAAGGGTTAATAAACTTCTTGAATGTGGTTTTGAGTACCTTGAGGGGTGCAGTTTTTAGAATGGTGTCACTTTTGAGTATTTTCTGCCACAAAGACCCCTCAAAGTGACTTCAAATGTGAGGTGGTCCCTAAAAAAAATGGCTTTGTAAATTTTGTTGTAAAAATGAGAAATCGCTGGTCAACTTTTAACCCTTATAACTTCCTAACAAAAAAAAAATTTTGGTTCCAAAATTGTGCTGATGTAAAGTAGACATGTGGGAAATGTTATTTCTTAACTATTTTGTGTGATACATTTCTCTGTTTTAAGGGAATAAAAATTCAAAGTTTGAAAATTGCAAAATTTTAAAAATTTTCGCCATATTTGTGTTTTTTTTCAAAAATAAACGCAAGTTATATCGAAGAAATTTTACCACTAACATGAAGTACAATATGTCACGAGAAAACAATCTCAGAATCGCGAAGATCCGTTGAAGCGTTCCAGAGTTATAACCTCATAAAGAGACAGTGGTCAGAATTGTAAAAATTGGCCCGGTCATTAACGTGCAAACCACCCTTGGGGGTGAAGGGGTTAATGTACACACTGCACCCCATCTTGAATGAAAAAAACTAATGTAGAAATTTTTGAAAATTATTAACACTTTTCTGCCATATGACGTACTATCCCATCCATGTGCCCTGGGACTTATTTCCCAAGGACGGGATAGTACGTCATACGCGATCAGTAGCGCGTCTGGGTGTCAGCTGATTATCACAGCTGACACCCTGCACTATGTGCCAGGAGCGGTCACGGACGGCACTTTAACCCCCGGAACACTGCGATCAAACAAGATCGCAGCGTTTAGGTGGTATAGGGAAGCATTGCTCAGGGATGGGGCTCCCTGCGTGCTTCCTTGAGACCCTCAGAACAACGCGATGTGAAAGTGTTCCGAGAGTCTCCTACCTGCAGGCCCCCGGATCCAAGATGGTCGCGGGGTCCTTCCAGGTCCTGCAGGGAGGTGGCTTGTCAGTGCCTGCTGAGAGAAGGCGCCAGCAAGCCTCCTGCACTGCCTGTCCCCAAGTGCAGTTGCAAAAACCATCAAGCGCTACAAAGAAACTCGCTCACATGAGGACTGCCCCAGGAAAGGAAGACCAAGAGTCACCTCTGCTTCTGAGGACATGTTTATCCAAGTCACCAGCCTCAGAAATCGCAGGTTAACAGCAGCTCAGATTAGAGACCAGGTCATTGCCACAAAGAGTTCTAGCAGCAGACACATCTCTACAACAACTGTTAAGAGGAGACTTTGTTCAGCAGGCCTTCATGGTAAAATTGCTGGTAGGAAACCACTACTAAGGACAGGCAACAAGGAGAAGAGACTTGTTTGGGCTAAAGAACGCAAGTAATGGACATTAGACCAGTGGGAATCTGTGCTTTGGTCTGATAAGTCCAAATTTGAGATCTTTGGTTCCAACCACCGTGTCTTTGTGCGACGCAGAAAAGGTGAACGGATGGACTCTACATGCCTGGTTCCCACCGTGAAGCATGGAGGAGGAGGTGTGATGGTGTGGGGGTGCTTTGCTGGTGACACTGTTGGGGATTTATTCAAAATTGAAGGCATACTGAAACAGCATGGCTACCACAGCATCTTGCAGCGTCATGCTATTCCATCCGGTTTGCGTTTAGTTGGACCATAATTTATTTTTCAACAGGACAATGACCCCAAACACACCTCCAGGCTGTGTAAGGGCTATTTGACCAAGAAGGAGAGTGATGGAGTGCTACGCCAGATGACCTGGTCTCTACAGTCACCAGACCTGAACCCAGTCGAGATGGTTTGGGGTGAGCTGGACCGCAGAGTGAAGGTAAAAGGGGCCAACAAGTGCTAAGCATCTCTGGGAACTCCTTCAAGACTGTTGGAAGACCATTTCCGGTGATTACCTCTTGAAGCTCATCAAGAGAATGCCAAGAGTGTGCAAAGCAGTCATCAAAGCAAAAGGTGGCTACTTTGAAGAACCTAGAATATAAGACATAATTTCAGTTGTTACACACTTTTTTGTTAAGTATATAATTCCACATGTGTTAATTCATAGTTTTGATGCCTTCAGTGTGAATTTACAATTTTCATAGTCATGAAAATACAGAAAAATCTTAAAATGAGAAGGCGTGTCCAAACTTTTGGTCTGTACTGTATAAAACTGTCCCACTAGTTAACCCCTTTAGTGAACCCCTTAGGCTAAGTGCACACGTTTGCAGAATGTTTGCAGAATATTCCTGAGCAAAACCGGACTTTTTTGCGCGGCAAAAACGCGCGTTTTTTTGCGCGGATTTTGCGCGTTTTTGGTGCGTTTTTTGCGCGGTTTTGACGCGTTTTTACCGCGATTTTTTCCTGAACTTTCTAGGTCAATAATAGAGGGAAAAACGCTAGAAATCCGCAAAATTAATGGACAAACTGCTAGATTTTCCGCGATGCGTTTTTTTTGCGGAAAAAAACGCACCATGTGCACAAAATTTGCGGAATTCATTCTAAATGATAGGATGCTTAATACATGCGTTTTTGACGCGTTTTTTCCCGCGAAAAAAACGCAAATATTCCTGAACGTGTGCACTTAGCCTTAAAGTATTGTTTTATTGCTTTTTTTTTTTTTTATCATACCACCGAGCAAAAAGCGGAATAACACGCAATCAAAAAGACGGATATAAATAAACATGGTACCGCTGAAAACGTCATCTTGTCCCGCAAAAAACAAACCGCCATACAGCATCATCAGCGAAAAAATAAGTTATAGCTCGCAGAATAAAGCAATGCAAAAATAATTTTTTATATAATATTTTTTTTATTGTATAAAAGCGCCAAAATATAAAAAAAATTATATAAATGAGGTATCGCTGTAATCGTACTAACCCAAAGAAAAAAACTGCTTTATCAATTTTACCTCGGAACTGTATAAACGCCCCCCAAAAGAATTTCATGAATTGATGGTTTTTGTTCATTCTGCTTCTCAAAAATCGTAATAAAAAGCGATTTAAAAAAAGTCATGTGCCCGAAATTGGTACCAATAAAAACATCAACTCGTCCCTCAAAAAACAAGACCTCACATGACTCTGTGGGCCAAAATATGGGAAAATTATAGCTCTCAAAATGTGATGCAAAAAGTTTTTTGCAATAAAGTGTCTTTTAGCGTGTGACAGCTGCCAAACAGGGAAAAATAATAAAATTAAAAAAATGTATTTCCATTTTCCCATTAGGGTTAAGGCTAAAGTTAGGGTTAGGGCTAAGGTGGTTAGGGTTGGGGCTAAAGTTAGGGTTAATGGTATGTTGGGGTTAGGTTTGGAGTTAGAATTTCCACTGTTTAGGCACATCGGGGGCTCTCCAAACGAGACATGGCGTCTGATCTCATTTCCTGCCAATTCTGCGTTGAATAAGTCAAGCTATTCTCCTTCCCTTCCGAGCTCTGTCATGCACCCAAACAGTGGTTTATCCCCACATATGGGGTATCAGCGTACTCCGAACAGATTGCACAATAACTCTTTATGTCTAATTTCTTCCGTTACCCTTGGGAGAATAAAAAATTGAGGGGCGAAAATATCATTTTTGTGGAAAAAATGTTTTTTTTTAATTTAATGCTCTACTTTATAAACTTAATGTGAAGCACTTGAGGGTTCAAAGTGCTCATCACACATCTAGATAAGTTTCTTGGGGGGTCTAGTTTCCAAAATGGGGTCACTTGTGGGGGGGTTTCCGCTGTTTAGGCACATCAGGGGCTTTCCAAACGAGACATGCATCAAAGTCTGCATTCCAAAATGTCACTACTTCCCTTCCGAGCCCTGACGTGTGCTCATACAGTAGTTTTCTCCACAGATGGGGTATTGGCGTACTCGGGACAAATTGGGCAACAACTTTTGGGGTCCAATTTCTCCTTTTACCCTTCAGAAAATAAAAAATTGGAAACTAAAAGATCATGTTTGTGGGAAAAATGTTTTTATTTTTTTTTATTTTCACTCTTGGGCATTATAAAGTTTAGTTTAGAAACACTTGAGGGTTCAAAGTTCTCACTACACATCTAGACAAGTTCCTTGGGGGATTAAAAACAGAAACACATGAGCCATGCACACATTGAACAAGCAAGGGACATTGTTCACACAACCAGAAGACTGAAAACATAAAGAAGCACAGTAAAACCAAAAAATACTCTGTTGTAAAAAAAATAAAATAACCGTAAACAGCAAGTGCTAATAAAAAGATGGAAAAACACAGGGTATTTGGTTACCGTATTTTTCGGATTATAAGACGCACTTTTTTTCCCCAAGAATTTTTGGGGAAAATGGGGGGTGCGTCTTATGGTCGCAATATACTTACAAATCCTGTGGCGGCAGTCCCGTGGCGCTGGTCCTGATGCAGCCTCCCTGTGCTCTGTGGCGTAGCTGCAGCGGGGCTCTGTGCTGCGTGGGGGCTCAGCCGGCATTTCGTCAAAGGCCGAAAGCCCCCCGCAGCTCCATTGCTGCGATGCGGTGGCCTCCAGAAAGATGGTCGCCGGGGGCAGCGCATACTCAAATTCAGATCCCGGCAACGAGATCTCGTCTCCCGAGATTCTGGGACCTGATCTCGTTGCAAAGATCTGAATGTGAGCATGCGCCGCCCCCAGCGGCCATCTTTCCGGAGGCCCCTGGCGGCCAACTTTCCGGAGGCCTCCGCGTCGCAGCAACAGAGCTGCGGGAGGCTTTCGGGCTTTGACGAAATGCCGGCGGAGCCCCCACGCAGCACAGAGCCCCACTGTAGCCTCACTACAGAGCCCCGACACCACCGCACCACAGAGCACAGGGAGGCTGCATTGGAACCACCGCCATGGGACCGCAGCCACACGATTTGTAAGTATATTGCGACCAGAGCACAGCCACCCCACGGAGCGCAGCCACCCCAAAGAGCACCCCTGTAACACAGCACCACCACCGCACCAGCCAGGACCACCGAACGACCCCTGTGACCACTCCTCTACCTGTGCTGATCCCTTCTCTGGTAAGCTGAATTCGGACTGTAAGATGGACCCCCATTTGACACAATTATTTTTTTTCCCATATTTTCCACCCTAAAATTTGGGGTGCATCTTATAGTCCGGTGCGTCTTATAGTCCGAAAAATACGGTAATACTTTTTTTGCAAAAAATGTATATTAAGACGCTCTACCAAACGTCAAGGTATACGCTTAGTGTGAGCAGTCCGAGACTAATGCATGTAATCCCTATCTGATGTATTTAAAAACCTGGTCATATGTGTAATAACTGTATGAGCAGGATTCAGAAAGGTAATGTCCAATGTGGACACACAGCTTAGAACGGATTTTATGTGCACGGCAAACAAAGGAGGGGTGAAACACTCCCTGGTCTTGTAGAGACAAGAAAACGATTGATTAAAAACAGAAACACATGAGCCATGCACACAGTGAACAAGCCTGTAGGGACATTGATCACACCACCAGAAGACTGAAAACACAAAGAAGCACAGTAAAACCAAAAAATACTCTGTTGCAAAAAAATAAACTAACCGTAAACAGCAAGTGCTAATAAAATGATGGAAAAACACAGGGTATTTGGTTAATACGTTTTTTTTTTTCTTTTGCAAAAAATTTATATTAACCCCTTAAGGACCAAGCCATTTTGTAGGTTAATGACCAAGCCTTAATTTTGAAATCGGACCACTGTCACTTTATGTGCTTATAACTCTGGAACGCTTCAATGGATCCTGCTGATTCTGAGATTGTTTTTTCGTGAGATATTGTACTTCATGTTAGTGGTAAAATTTCTTCGATATAACTTGCATTTATGTATGAAAAACGGATATATGGCGAAAATTTTTAACATTTTGCAATTTTCAAACTTTTAATCTTTATGTCCTTAAATCAGAGAGATATGTCACAAAGAATAGTTAATAAAGAACTTTCCCACATGTCTACATCAGCACAATTTTGGAACCAAAATTTTTTTATGTTAGGAAGTTATAAGGGTTAAAAGTTGACCAGCGATTTCTCATTTTTCCAACAAAATTTACAAACCCATTTTTTTAGGGAGCACCTCACATTTGAAGTCACTTTTGGGGGGTCAATATGACAGAAAATACCCAAAAGTGACACCATACTAAAAACTGCACCCCTCAAGGTCTTCAAAACCACACTCAAGAAGTTTATTTACCCTTTAGGTACTTCACAAGAATTGCAGCAATGTGGAAGGAAAAAATGAACATTTATCTTTTTTTCCCCAAAATTATTGTTCAGACACAATTTTTATTTTGTCAAGGGTATCAAGAGAAATTGAACTACAATATTTGTTGTGCAATTTCTCTTGAGTACAGCGATACCCCATGAGTGGAGGAAGACCAGTCTTTAGGCGCACGGCCGGGCTCGGAAGGGAAGGAGCATCATTTGAGATTTTGAATGTCAAATTGGCTGGAATAGATAACCCCCCCCCCCCCCCCCATAAGTTACCCTATTTTGGAAACTAGACCCCCCCAAGGAACTTATCTAAATGTGTGGTGAGCACTTTGAACCCCCAAGGGTTTCACAGAAGGTTATAACTCAGAGCCGTAAAATTAATAAATAATATTTTTACCACAAAAATGATCTTTTCACCCCCAATTTTTATTTTCCCAAGGGTAACAGGACCCCAAAAGTTATTGTGCAATTTATCCTGAGTTTGCGGATACCCCATATGTGATGGTAAACCACTATTTGGGCGCATGGCAGAGCTCGGAAGGGAACGGGCTCCATTTGATTTTTTTGGCTGGAATTGAGATCGGACACCATGTCGCGTTTGGTGAGCCCCTGATGTGCCGATATCATAGAAATCCCCCACAAGTGACCTCATTTTGGAAATTAGGCCACCCAAGGAACTTATCTAGATGTGTGGTGAGAGCTCTGAACCTTCAAGGGCTTCACAGAAGTTTATAACATAGAACCGTAAGATTAAAAAATCATTTTTTTGCACAAAAATGATCTTTCAGCTGCAGATGGAAGGAAGAGAGCCACAGTAATTCATTACTGATGGGTAGGCGGAGCCCCAGATCAGGATGACACCTCAGATCAAAAGCGTGTTGACTTGATGGCTCCTCCAGCTCGGGCTCCTCCTACTCAGCTCCTTCAGTCTAAGATTTGAGGTCTCAGAGGATGGTAGCTGCTAATGCAGCTCCTCAGAAGATTTTATTATTTTATTTCGGACAAGAGACTTGGATCACCAGATGTGGTCTAGAGGTCTCAGGGGTTTCAGCGCTGCTGTACCCCAACCTCTCCCTTGGCGGATCTGTATTTACATTATGGTCCCTGCAGAATCTTGCCGGCCCTGGGGGATGTGGAGAGCTTCCCTGGCAGGGACGCAAACCACACGTGGGGTCACTGCGTTCCTCACCCTGGGGGGAAGCATGGGCACAAGCGCCACAAATCCTGAGGGGTCCCTGTGGCGCTAAGCTGGTGAGTACTCCACAAAATTTTTATTAATAATGTGTGAGTGCTTTAGCGTCTGAGGTGGCAGCGCTATTACATGTATACCAAAGCTACATGGTTATCAGTATGCTTCAGCGCTGCGGTGACAGCGCCGTTACATGTAAATGTGGTGAACTTTTGTCCGCAGGCAGATACCTGCAGGACAGAGAGGGAGCAGGAGCGAGGGAGTTCGCGCTCAATATTTGAGCCGGCGGGGGGCGTGGCCTAACTCTTCCCGGTCTTTTGTGCAGGAATACGCGCGCTCTGGCGCTTCTCTTCAGACTCCCTCACTGCGGCGGCCATTACCAAAGGCTCCTGGGCTCCTCAGACCGCTCCTCTCATCATAGACACCACGGACAGCTGGGTGAGTGCTGATCCCTCACCCCGCAGCGCAGAGATCGTTATCCTGCAGCTGCAGTCTCATTAGAGACCTGGATTTTTTAGCTGGGGCTCACACAATATATATTGTGGGGAGTCTGCGACATTAACCCTTCTGAGGGTTATTTCTACCAGCGTTTTTACTGTAATACCGCTGGGGTAGCTCTACCTGTAAAAGAGCTTTAACCCTTCAGCGATTTATTAAAAAAAAACAAAAAAAAAACGCGTATTTTGCCGGTACTGCCGTTTGGACCTGCTAATACAGGTGAGGCATGTCTGAACAGAGTTCAGAAGCCACGGACCATGTCCCAGTGCCACTGATGCAATCTGATACGCAGACCTCAACAGCGTCTAGCACTGCGGTTGACAGTGGTGCAAAATTGGATGATATCGCTCGCTCGCTTAACAACTTGTCTGACCTTTTAGGTCAATATGTGTCAGCTAAATCCTCTCAGGATAGGAAGCGACGCAGGCCGTTACCGGCCTCTACACGAAGCGAGTCAGATGTATCTGATTTGGATGGTGGACAGGGTTCCCCTTTAAGTTCGGATGGAGAGATATCCGATTCAGATGAGGACGAACGGCAGGGGCGTTCTTCTCTTGCGAAACGTACGGAGGCATTGATTGAAGCCATGAGAGAGGTTTTACAGTTACCGGAGGTGGTAACTAGTCGTCCTGGTAAATCAGCACGTATGTTCCAGGAGTACCGTACTTCGCGTACAACATTGCCAGCTCTGGAGGAGCTTAATAGTGTAATAGAAGAGGAACGTCTGTGTCCAGATAAGCGTTTTCACGGAACGCGTTTCTTTGATGCACTTTATCCATGCTCTGCGGAGTTAAAGGATAATTGGACTTCTGCTCCTGAAGTGGATGTTTCTTTATCCCAGCTTAGTAAATCCTCATTACTCCCTGTTAAAGGGAAGGCGAGTTTGCAGGAGCCGTTGGACAGAAAAACGGAGATGGCGGCAAAATCAAGCTATGAGGCCGCGGGTCATGGATTCCGAGCGGTGCTAGGATCCATGTGTGCTTCTAGAGCTTCTCTAGGCTGGTTGGCACGTCTAAAGACGGCGTTGCAGAATGGATCTCCGTTATCTGATATACAGGAAATTTGCGAATGGTTAGAAACTGCAGCCTGTTATATCTTTGATGCGGGTCTGGATACGGCATCCCTTCTGGCCAGAGCGCAAGCTACGGCGGTCACAGTCAGAAGAGCTTTATGGCTCAGACAGTGGGCCGGGGACGCAGTTTCCAAACAAGGTTTATTGGCCTTACCTTACAAAGGTGGCCTTCTTTTTGGATCTGACCTCACAGAGCTGATTTCCCAGGCAAAGGCGAAGGAAACAGCATTGCCACAGCGTAGGGCCATGGCTTCGGTGTCTAGCAAGCCTGGTGTCTATAGCGGTCGGCGGTCCTTTCGGGGCCGAGGACGATTCGGTCACTCCTCGTGGGGATCGGGTCGTTCTTCTTTCTCGGGAAAGAAGTCCTCTCAGAAACCTCGCACTCTCTGGAAGCAGAATTTCCGTCAGGACAAGCGGGAATCTGACAAGAAGCCTGCTAAGTCAGACTGACGCCAGGGGTCCACTCGAGGACTCTCGAGTGGGGGGTCGCCTGCTTCAGTTCAAGGCGACTTGGATATCTCGCGTTCCAGATTCCTGGGTAACGCGGGTCGTGTCGGCAGGCTATTTCATAGTTTTCTTCTCGACCCCCAAATATTTTTTGTCAGTCTCGCATTCCGTCAGAGCCCAAGCTTTTTGTCGCTCTACAGCGAGAGGTCGTATTTCTCCTACAAAAGGGTGTAGTTATACCGGTTCCGTCAGAGGACCGAGGAAAAGGTTTTTATTCCAACCTTTTTGTGGTTCCCAAAGAAAAGACAATTTCGCCCGATTCTGGATCTCAAGCGATTAAATTGGCATGTCCACACCCGGAAATTTCGCATGGAGTCACTTCGCTCCGTTGTAGCAGCTCTGTCACAGAACGATTTTCTGGTGTCAATCGACATTCGCGACGCCTATTTGCATGTTCCCATCGGAAGGGCTCATCAGCGCTTTCTTCGGTTTGCCATAGGACAGGATCACTACCAGTTCGTGGCTCTGCCTTTCGGCTTAGCCTCAGCGCCCAGAGTCTTTACAAAGATTCTGGCGCCCCTCATGGCAATCCTTCGAAGACAGGGGATTACGATTCTTCCTTATCTGGACGATCTTTTGATAGTGGCTTCCTCGGAAGAGGAGGCAGTGACGGCTCGCGATTTGTCTCTTCAGCTTCTGAAGGACTTCGGTTGGCTGGTCAATTGGGAGAAGTCGTTCCTGGAACCATCGCGGGCAATCCTCTTTTTGGGGATGCATTTCGACACGATTCGGACAGTAGTTTCTCTACCGCCAGACAAGCAGTCATGTCTTCTTCGACATGTGCAGATTATGAAATCCTTGACAGCAATGTCTCTACGGAAGTGTATGCGTCTTCTGGGACTAATGGTGGCTTCCATGGAGGCAATTCCTTTTGCCCAGTTCCATTCCAGGACTCTCCAAAGGTTCATCCTGAGTCGATGGAATCGGTCGCAATCGCTGGATTGCAGTGTCACCATTTCTCGCGCGGTGCGAGATTCCCTAGGATGGTGGTTACGTCCAGGGGCATTTTCCCTGGGGAAGTCCTTCCTTCCTCCGAAGTGGTCAGTCATAACCACCGATGCCAGCCTGACGGGCTGGGGGGGTGTTTGGAACAGTCTCTGGATTCAGGGAGTATGGTCATCGGAAGAGTCTGTTCTTCCGATCAACATCCTGGAATTGAGGGCGATTTTCCTTTGCCTCCAGCATTGGAATGTCCCTTTGAGCGGTCAGCCAGTCCGAGTGCAAACAGACAATGCGACGGCTGTCGCGTATATCAATCACCAAGGCGGGACAAGGAGCTCCAGGCTCATGGTGGAGGTGTCTCGGATTCTGATTTGGGCCGAGGCCAGAGTACCAGCCATTTCTGCGATTCACATTCCAGGGGTTCAGAATGTTACAGCGGACTTTCTCAGTCGCAAGAAGATGGATCCCGGAGAATGGAGTCTTCACCCGGAAGTTTTTGCACTACTGTGCTCCCGTTGGGGAACTCCCCAAGTGGATTTGATGGCATCCAGGTCCAATGCCAAGTTACCGACGTTCATGTCCAGGTACAAGGACCCAAAGGCTGTGGCGGTGGATGCTCTAGTGCTCAGTGGGATCAGTTCGAGCTAATCTATGTATTCCCGCCGATATCCTTACTTCCTCTAGTACTGCGTCAGATCAGACTAGAGAGAATCCCAGCTATGTTGATAGCTCCAGATTGGCCAAGAAGGATGTGGTTCTCGACAATAATGTCGCTGTTGGCGGCACCTCCTTTTCCACTTCCTCTTCGGCCGGACTTGTTGACTCAGGGGCCCGTTTGTCATCCGGACTTGAAGTCTCTGCGTTTGACGGCGTGGCTCTTGAGACCGAAATGTTAACCCGTAGAGGCTTTTCAGCCGAGGTCATTGCTACTCTTCGAGCTGCCAGAAGTCCGGCTACTACTAGGATTTACCACAAAACTTGGGAAACCTTCTTTTCGTGGTGTTCGGGATCTTCACGGAACCCGAGAAAGTTTTCCATTCCCAATCTGTTGGCTTTTCTGCAGCATGGGTTAGACAAGGGTTTGGCAGTTAGCACCCTGAAAGGTCAGGTTTCTGCTCTGTCCTTATTATTCCGGAGAGCTATTGCCTCGCGTAGGGACGTGCTTTCCTTTTTCCGCGGTATAGCTCGTAAGTTTCCACCGCGGAAGGCACCCGTGTCTCCTTGGCGGCTCAACCTTGTTTTAGAGGCTCTTCAGCATAAACCTTTTGAGCCTATGGATTCTGCTAGCCTTTCTTTACTTTCTTGGAAGGTGGCCTTCCTAGTAGCGGTCACCTCTTTGAGGAGAGTTTCTGAGTTGGCAGCTCTTTCTTGCTCGCCTCCTTTTCTGGAGTTTTTTCCGGATCGTGTAGTGCTTCGCACACGGGGTGATTTTCTACCTAAAGTAGTGTCACAATTTCATGTTAACCAGGATATTGTGTTGCCTTCACTCTGTCCGGATCCGAAGAATGCGAAAGAGCGAGCTTTACACACATTGGATTTAGTGCGGGCCTTGAAGTTTTATCTATCTATTACTCAAGGTTTTCGTAAGACGGACTCCCTGTTTGTGGTTCCAGCAGGTCGTCGGCGTGGTCAACGAGCCTCCAAGGATTCTATAGCTCGTTGGATCCGGTCAGCTATTTTGGAAGCTTACCGTCTTCGGGGTGAATCTTGCCCGATTAAGATTCGAGCCCATTCCACGAGAGCTGTGGCTTCATCGTGGGCTTTTCATCAAGGTGCCTCGGCAGTGCAGCTCTGCCGGGCGGCAACTTGGCTTTCTGTCCACACGTTTACAAAGTTTTATAAAGTGGACGTCAGTGCTTCCGCTGATGCAGCCCTCGGACGTAGGGTCCTGCAGGCAGCTGTAGTTTAAAGTTCTAGATGAACTTGTGTTTAGCGCTGGTTGCGCTTTTTTGTTAAGGTTGTTGGGTTTCTGCCTTTTGTTGGTTTTTTCCAACCCTTATTTTTGAACTGCTTTGGGACGTCCCATCAGTAATGAATTACTGTGGCTCTCTTCCTTCCATCTGCAGCTGAAACACGGATTTTGGTAAGAACTTACCTGTAAAATCCTTTTCAGCGAAGGAAGGATTAGAGACACAGCACCCTCCCAAGGCAGAAGTGTGTTGATGTTTCAGATGCAGCGCGACCCTTATCTGATTGCGATATCTGGGCTGAAGTCAGCGCGCTAAGGCTCTGTTCCAGCATCGCCAGCTCATCGCAGTGGTCAGGTCCAGTGAGTAGTACCTGGAACTGTGTGGTTTTTGCCTAAATGCATGCATAACCTGTATTCTTGTGTTTTTTCTCTGAAGTTCCTTCAGAAGGGGTTATGTTGCTCCGCTGGTGATCTTGGTTCTTCCCTAAAGCTTTGGTACGACTGAAGGAGCTGAGTAGGAGGAGCCCGAGCTGGAGGAGCCAGCCAGTCAACACGCTTTTGATCTGAGGTGTCATCCTGATCTGGGGCTCCGCCTACCCATCAGTAATGAATTACTGTGTCTCTCTTCCTTCCTTCGCTGAAAAGGATTTTACAGGTAAGTTCTTACCAAAATCCGTGTTTTTGCCCCAAAATTTTTATTTTCCCAAGGGTAACAGGACCCCAAAAGTTATTGTGCAATTTTTCCTTGAGTATGCTGATACCCCATATGGGGGGTTAAACCACTATTTGGGCGCATGGCAGACCTTGGAAGGGAAGGAGCACCGTTTGACTTTTTCAATGCAAAATTGGCTGGAATTGAGATCGGACGCCATGTCGTGTTTGGCGAGCCCCTGATTTGCCTAAACAGTGAAAACCCTCGACAAGTGACACCATTTTGGAAACTAGACTCCCTAAGGAATTTATCTAGATATGTGGTGAACACTTTGAACCCCCAAATGCTTCACAGAAGTTTATAACATAGAGCCGTGAAAAACAACAACCTTTTTTTCCTCAAAAATGAACCTTTTGCCCCAAATTTTTATTTTCACAAAGGTAACAGGAGAAATAGGACCGCAAATGTTGTTGTGCAATTTGTCCTGAGTACGCTGATACCCCATGTGTGGGGGGGAACCACTGTTTGGGTGCATGGCAGACCTTGGAAGGGAAGGAGCGCCGTTTTGGAATGCACACTTTGTTGGAATGGTCTGCAGGCGTCATGTTGTGTTTGGAGAGACCCTGATTTGCCTAAACAGTAGAAAACCCCCACAAGTGACCCCATTTTTTGTAACTAGATTACCCATGGAGCTTTTCTAGATGTGTGGCGAGCACGTTGAACCCCCAACTGCTTAACAGACGTTTATAACGTAGAGCAGTGAAAATAAAAAAACATTTTTTTCCACAAAAATAATCTTTTTGCCCCAAAATTTTTATTTTCACAAAGGTAACAGGAGAAATTAGACCCCCAAAGTCGTTGTGCAATTTGGCCTGAGTACGCTGATACCTTATATGTGGGGGTAAACCACTGTGATCGCCTTACTGCGATCTTTGGGAGGCTGAATGAACAAATCCTCAAAAGGTGAAGAATTGGTTTTATTTTTTACGCCGTTCCTCGTGCACTATTAGTGAGTAGGCGACTTTATTCTTTAGATCGGTGTGATTACAGCGATACCAGATTTATACCCTTTTTTCATGTTTAGCTTCTGTCACACTAAAAGACGTGTTTTTTTGTAAGAATTTTTTGTGAGAAATTTTTGCATCGCTATGTTTTGAGAGCTGTAATTTTTCCATATTCTGGTCACAGAGTCATTTGAGGTCTTGTTTTTTGCGGGACAAGCTGACGTTTTTATTGGTACCATTTTCGGGCACATAACGTTTTTTGATCGCTTTCTGTTCGGATTTTTGTGGAGGCAGAATAAACAAAAAACAAATTCAGGAATTGTTTTTTTTTTTTTTTTTCTCCATTCCGCGTGTGGTAAAATTGGTAAGGCAGTTTTATTCTTCGGGTCACTACGGTTACAGTGATACCTGGTTTATATATATATTTTTTTTATGTTTTGATGTTTTTTACACAATAAAAACTTTTCTAGAAAAAATAATTATTTTTGCATCAGTTTATTGTGAGAGCTATAACTTTTTCATTTTTTTCGCTGATGGAGCTATATGGTGGCTTGTTTTTTGCGGGACAAGATGACGTTTTCAGCGGTACCATGATTATTTATATCTGTCTTTTTGATCGCGTGTTATTGCACTTTTCCAAGCTGTATGATACCGCTTGGAAAAAGTATAATTTGCTACTTTTTTTTTTTATTTTTTTTATGTCGTTCACTGAAGGGATTAACTAGGATGACGCTTTTATAGATTGGATTTTTACGGACGCGGCGATACCAAACGTGTATTTTTTTTGTTTATTTTCTTTTTTACATAAAAATGTCTATTAGGGGAATTTTTTTATTTTTCATTTTTTTTATTTTTTTTTTAACTTTTTTTTTTTTTTTTTTACCTAGTCCCTTCATGGACTTTTTAACTTTTGATTGATGGTATAATACATTGCAATGCTCCAGCATTGCAATGTATTACGCCTATGCAGAAAGCTTCTGAGACCATGCTGTGAGCATGTTCAAGAAAAAAAGGTAGCACACTGTAGCGCTATAGCTTGCGGACACAAAATATGAAAAATATGAAAAATGAATTGCATCACTGCCTTAGAAATATGAAAAATTAAGTCTTAGCGCATAAAAAGGCAAATTTATGTGTACCTGGGAGCCACGTTAAGGCTCTTCTCGTATCCCAGGTCCTAACTATGCCAATCCTCACTTAGAAAAGTCTGTCTGCATGGGAACATATGAATCCCAGGTACACATAAATTAGCCTTTTTATGCGTTAAGACTTCTCAATTTTTCATATTTCTAAGGCAGTGATGCAATTCATTTTTTATATTTTCATATTTTCATATTTTGTGTCCGCAAGCTATAGCGCTACAGTGTGCTACTTTTTTTTCTTGAATATGTATGAGTTGGTGACTCTAGGTTTTAGCACCTGTTCACATTGAATCTATGTTTGGATGTGCCGGTCAGTTTTTTGATGTGCATGCTGTGAGCATGGTCTCAGAGGCTTTCCGTAGCTGGATGATCTGGGGGTTGTTATGACAACCTCGGGTTATCATGGATGAGATTGGGCCCTGTGATTATATTGCAGGGACGCCGATCTGAGTCAGAGGGAGCCCCCGACCCTCTGCCTCCCCTCCTGAACGCTGCGATCGTGCTCGATCGCAGCAGTCAATGGGTTAACAGCCAGGGCGGAGCAGACGCCGCTCCTGGCTGCTAGTGCAGGAAGCTCAGCCACTGCAGCGCTGAGCTCCTACTCTGATCGCGCAGGAGATGCTGAAATTTCAGCATCTCCTGCCTGATCACGCTGTGTTTGGTCAGTCAGATTGACTGACCAATCACATTGCTGGTGGTGCGGGGACCGACTGCAAGGGTCCCTGTACCTCTTGCCATGCCTGTCAGCTGTCATAGACGGCTGTCGGCACTGAACTGTCACTGCGTGTTTACACACAGTGACCGTTCTAATGCAGGACGTGCACAGTCCGTCCTGGTGCCAGAACTGACATCCTGCCATGACGGACTGTGCACGTCAATGGACATTAAGGGGTTAAGCTGCTCTACCAAACGTCAAGGTATACCCGTATCAGAGCAGTCCCTGACTAATGTATGTAATCCCGATCTGATGTATTTAAATACCTGGTCATATGTGTAATACCTGTGTGAGTAGAATGCAGGTAATGTCCAATGTGGACACACAGCATAGAACGGCTTTTATGTGCACGGCTCACACAAGTCTTCTGGTGGTGTGAACAATTCCCTAAAGGCTTGTTCACTGTGTGCATGGCTCATGTGTTTCTGTTTTTAATCAATTGTTTTCTTGTTTTTACAAGACAAGGGAGTTTTCCACCCCTCCTTTGTGAGCCGTGCACATAAAAACCATTCTATGCTGTGGATCATGGAAACGGTCCAGAGTTATTACCTCATAAAGGGACAATGGTCAGAATTGTAAAAATTGGCGTGGAAACCACCCATGGGGGTCAAGGGGTTAAAAAAGAAAACTGAATTACCACATGGTCATAAGTATTCAGACCCTTTTGCTCAGTATTGAGTTCAAGCACCCTTTTGAGCTAGTACAGCCATGATTTTTATTAGGAATGATACAAGTTTTTCACACCTGGATTTAGGGATCCTCTGCCATTCTTCCTTGCAGATCCTCTCCAGTTCCATCAGGTTGGATGGTGAATGTTGGTGGACAGCCTTTTTCAGGTCTCTCCAGAGATGCCCATTTGGGTTTAGGTTGGTTCTCTGTCTGGGCCAGTCAAGGATGGTCAGAGAGTTGTTCTCAAGCCACGCCTTTGTTATTTTAGCTGTGTGATTAGGGTCATTGTCTTGTTGGAAGGTGGACTTTTCGGCCAAGTGTGAGGTTCAGCACTCTGAAGAGGGTTTCCTCCAGGGTATGTCTGCACTTGGCTGAATTCATGTTTCCTTCAATTGCAATTAGTTGTTCTGTACCTGCAGCTGAAAAACACCCCCATAGCATGATGCTGCCACAACCTTGTTTCACTATTGCGATTGTATTGGGCCGTTGAGCAGTGCCTGGTTTTCTCCACACATACCACTTAGAATTGTCACCAAAAAGATCTATGTTAGACTCATCAGACCAGAGAATCTTATTTCTCATAGTCTGGGAGTCCTTCATGTGTGTTTTAGCAAACTCTATACGGGCTTTCATATGTTTTACTCTGCGGAGAGGCTTCCGTCTGGCCACTCTGCCATAAAGGCTAGACTGGTGGAGGGCTGCAGTGATAGTTGACTTTATGAAACTTTCTCCCATCTCTTTACTGCATCTCTGGAGCTCATCCACAGTGATCTTGGGGTTCTTCTTTACCTCTCTCACCAAGGCTCTTCTCCCACGATTGCTCAGTTTGGCTGGACGGCCGGCCAGGTCTAGTAAGACTTCTGGTGGTCCCAAACTTCTATTTAAGGCCTCTTTCACACTTCAGTCGTTCGACGACAGTCAAAATCCGTCAAAGCGTCCAAAAAATGGATCTGCCTTTTTTTTTTTTTGGCGGATCCGTTTTTTGCCATTGAGTTGTGTTAGTGACGGATTTTGACAGATGGGCGTCCGTTCGATCCGTCAAATGACGGATCCGTCATAATTTTGGCATGTATTCCATATTGTCATGCTTTAGTATGATAAAGTGCAGCCTTTTTTGTATGTTTTACATGGGGGTAGCTCCCCTTGGTTTGCACCTAATTCACATTAGTCTGGATGTGCCAGTCAGTCTTTTTGTCTATTGAATGTTAGCTTACTTGACCGAGCACTCTGCCCCCACCAGGTGGTGATTTGAATTACAGCAGGTCCCTACTTACCCATAAATGCAGGCATTGCTGACAGAGGTGTCCACATTCACCCAGAAATTCAGATATCAGCCTAATAGAGGTATGTTCACATAGGTCAGGGACTCACCAGACTTGAGACCACCTTGACGATGGTTGGTGGCAAATAATATTTGGCCAAATGTTATACAAAGCGTTCCAAAATTTTTTCCTTATACTCCAAAGCCGTATTGCTATTCAAAATTTCATGTATTCCATATTGTCATGCTTTAGTATGATATAGTGCAGCCTTTTTTTGTATATTTTACATGGTGGTAGCTCCCCTTGTTTTGCACCTAATTCACATTAGTCTGGATGTGCCAGTCAGTCTTTTGTCTATATAATTTTGGCGTCCGTCGGTTTTTGAAAACGTCCACTGGGACGTTTTTTGTGTGCGTCGAAAAGGCGGACCATGACGGATCCGTCGCGTCAGCATTTTTCTATAATGGTCGCCTATGGGTGGCGGATCCGTTGTCATCCGTTATTGACGGAATCCGACGACGAAATCCGTTATTGTATGCTGAGCATGGCCAGAAGCCCTTCTGGGGTCTCTGTGTGTCTCCCTCTTTTTCTTTCTCTCCCTCTTTCTCTCTCCCTCTTTTTCTCTCTCCCTCTCTCCCTCTTTCTCTCTCCCCTCTTTTTCTCTCTCCCACTCTCCCTCTTTTTCTCTCCCTCTCTCCCTCTTTTTCTCTTTCTCTCTTTCTCTCTTTTTTTCTCTCTCTCTCTCCCTCTTTTACTCTTTTTATCTCTTCCTCCCTCTTTCTCTCTCCTCTCTCTCCTCTTTCTCTCTCCCTCTTTCTCTCCCTCTTTCTCTGCCTCTTCTTACTCTCTCCTTCTCTCTCCCTCTTTCCCTCTTCTCTCTGTCCCTCCCTCTTTTTCTCCCTCTTTTTCTTTCTCTCTCCCTCTTTTTCTTTCTCTCCCTCTCCCTCTTTTTCTCTCTCCCTCTTTTTCTCTCTCCCTCTTTTTCTCTCTCCCTCTTTTTCTCTCTCCCTCTCTCTCCAACTTTTTTCTTTCTCTCGCCCTCTCCCTCTTTTTTTTTCTCTTTCCTTCTTTCTCTCTCCCTCTTTTTCTTTCTCTCTCTTCCTCTATCTTTCTCTCTCCCTTTTTTTCTCTCTCCTTCTCCTTCTCTCCCTCTTTCTTTCTCTCGCCCTCTCCCTCTTTTTCTCTCCTCTCTCTCTCCCTCTTTTTCTTTCTTTCCCTCTTTCTCTCTCCCTCTTTCTCTTTCTCTCCCTCTATCCTCTATCTTTTTCTCTCCCTCTTTTCCTCTTTCTCTCTCCCTCTTCTTTCTCTCTCCTCCTTCTCTCCCTCTTTTTCTTTCTTTCCCTCTTTCTCTCTCCCTCTTTCTCTTTCTCTCCCTCTCTTTCTCTCTCCCTCTTTTCCTCTTTCTCTCTCCCTCTTCTTTCTCTCTCCCTCTTCTCTCTCCCTCTTTTTCTTTCTCTCGCCCTCTCCCCCTTTTTTTCTCTCCCTCCCTCTTTCTTTCTCTTTTCTCTCTCCCTCTTTCTCTTTCTTTCTCTTCCTCTTTTTCTCTTTCTCTCTCCCTTTTTTTTCTCTCTCCTTCTCCTTCTCTCCCTCTTTTTCTTTCTCTCGCCCTCTCTCCCTCTTTTTCTCTCCCTCTCTCTCTCCCTCTTTTTCTTTCTTTCCCTCTTTCTCCCTCTTTCTCTCCCTCTCTCCCTCTATCTTTCTCTCTCCCTCTTTCTCTCTCCCTCTCCCTCTTTTTCTCTCCTTCTCTCCCTCTTTTTCTTTCTCTCTCGCCCTCTCTCCCTCTTTTTCTCTCCCTCTCTCTCCCTCTTTTTCTTTCTTTCCCTCTTTCTCTCTCCCTCTTTTTCTCTCTCCCTCTCCCCTCTTTTCTCTCTCTCTCTCCCTCTCTCTCCCTCTTTCTCTCCCTCTTTTTCTCTCTCTCCCACTCTCCCTCTTTTTCTCTCCCTCTTTTTCTCTCCCTCTTTTTCTCTCCCTCTTTTTCTCTCCCTCTTTTTCTCTCCCTCTTTTTCTTTCCCTCTTTTTCTCTCCCTCTTTTTCTCTCCCTCTTTTCTCTCCCTCTTTTTCTCTCCCTCTTTTTCTTTCCCTCTTTTTTCTCTCCCCTCTTTTTCTCTCCCTCTTTTTCTCTCGCTCCCTCTTTTTCTCTCGCTCCCTCTTTTTCTCTCTCCCTCTTTTTCTCTCGCTCCCTCTTTTTCTCTCCTCCCTCTTTTCTCTCTCTCCCTCTTTTTCTCTCTCTCCCTCTTTTCTCTCTCTCTCCCTCTTTTTCTCTCTCTCCCTCTTTTTCTCTCTCTCCCTCTTTTTCTCTCTCTCCCTCTTTTTCTCTCTCTCCCTCTTTTCTCTCTCTCCCTCTTTTTCTCTCTCTCCCTCTTTTTCTCTCTCTCCCTCTTTTTCTCTCTCTCTCCTCCTTTTTCTCTCTCTCTCCCTCTTTTTCTCTCTCTCCCTCTTTTTCTCTCTCCCCTCTTTTTCTCTCTCCCTCTTTTCTCTCTCTCTTCCTCTCTCTCTCCCTTCCTCTCTCTCTGACTCTTTCTCTCTATTCCTCTTTTCCTCTCTCTCTGACTCTTTCTCTCTATTCCTCTTTTTCTCTCTCCCTCTTTTTCTCTCTCTCCCTCTTTTTCTCTCTCTCCCTCTTTTTCTCTCTCTCCCTCTTTTCTCTCTCTCCCTCTTTTTCTCTCTCTCCCTCTTTCAGCTGCAGATGGAAGGAAGAGAGCCACAGTATTCATTACTGATGGGTAGGCGGAGCCCCAGATCAGGATGTCACCTCAGATCAAAAGAGTGCTGACTGGCTGGCCCCTCCAGCTCGGGCTCCTCCTACTCAGCTCCAGTCTAAGATTTGAGGTCCAGAGGATGGTCGCTGCTAATGCAGCTCCTCAGAAGATTTTATTATTTTATATTCGGACAGGAGACTTGGATCACTAGTTGGTCTAGAGGTCTCAGGGGTACCAGCGCTGCTGTACCCCAACCTCTCCCTTGGCGGATCTGTATTTACTTAAAGTCCCTGCAGAATCCTTGCCGGCCCTGGGGGATGAGGAGAGCTTCCCTGGCGGGGACGCAAACCACACGTGCGGTCACTGCGTTCTTCGCCCTGGGGGGAAGCTTGGGCACAGCGCCAGAAACCCCTGAGGGTCCCTGTGGCGCCTTGGCTGGTGAGTACTCCACACAAATTTTATTATTATAATTATGTGTGAGTGCTTTAGCGTCTGGATGAGCAGCGCTATTACTTGTGTCAGTATGCTTCAGTGCTGCTGTGACAGCGCTACTACATGTATGTCAGTATGCTTCAGCGCTGCTGTGACAGCGCTGTTACAAGTAGATGTGGTGATTTTTTGTCCGCAGGCAGATGCCTGCAGGACAGAGAGGGAGCAGGAGCGGGGGAGTTCGCGCTCATTATTCGAGCTGGCGGGGGCGTGGCCTAACTATTCCCGGTCTTCTGAGCAGGAAGACGCGCGCTCTGGCGTTTCTCCTGCGACTCCCTCACTGTGGCGGCCATTACACAGGCTCCTGGGCTCCTCAGACCGCTCCTCTCCTCATAAGACACCACGGCCAGCTGGGTGAGTGCTGATTCCTCACCCTGCAGCGCAGCGATCGCTATCCTGCAGCTGCAGTCTCATTAGAGACATAAAAATTGGCTGGGGCTCACAAATATATATATTGTGGTGAGTTTGCAATATTAACCCCTCTGAGGGTTATTTCTACCAGCTAAATTTTTTTGACTGAATACCGCTGGGGTAACCCTGCTTGGTGGAGCGTTAACCCTTCAGCGTTTGAAAAAACAAAAAAAAAAAAAAACCGCATAGTTTTTTGCTGGTATTACCGCTTTGACCTGCTCATACAGGTGAGACATGTCTGAACAGGGTTCAGATGCCGCGGACCATGTCCCAGTGCCATTACGGCAATCAGATACGCAGACCTCCACAGCGTCTAGCGCTGCGGTCGACAGCGGTGGAAAATTGGACGATATCGCTCGATCGATCAGCAACTTGTCTGACCTTTTAGGTCAATATGTGTCTGCTAATTCCTCTCAGAGGAAGCGACGCAGGCCGTTACCGGCCTCTACACGGAGCGAGTCAGATGTATCTGATATTGGGCAGAGTTCCCCTTTAAATTCGGATGGAGAAATATCCGATTCAGATGCGGACGAGCCGCAGGGGCGTTCCTCTATGGCGAAGCGTACGGAGGCATTAATTGAAGCCATGAGAGATATATTACAGTTACCGGAGGAGGTAACTAGTCGTCCTGGTAAATCAGCACGCATGTTCCAGGAGTCCCGTGCTTCGCGTACAACATTGCCAGCTCTGGATGAGCTTAATAGTGTAATAGAGGAGGAACGTCTATGTCCAGATAAGCGTTTTCATGGAACGCATTTCTTTGATACACTTTATCCTTGCTCTGCGGAGTTAAAGGCTAATTGGACTTCGGCTCCTGAAGTGGATGTGTCTTTATCTCAGCTTAGTAAATCCTCACTACTCCCTATTAAGGGAAAAGCGAGCTTACAGGAGCCTTTGGATAGAAAGGCAGAAGTGGCGGCAAAAGCAAGCTATGAGGCTGCGGGTCATGGATTTCGAGCAGTGCTAGGATCCATGTGTGCTGCTAGAGCTTCTCTAAGCTGGTTGGCACGTCTGAAGACGGAGTTGCAAAATGAATCTCCGTTATCTGAGATACGGGAAACTTGTGAATGGTTAGAAACGGCAGCCTGTTATATCTTTGATGCCGGTCTGGATACGGCATCTCTGCTGTCCAAAGCGCAAGCTTCAGCGGTCACAGTCAGAAGAGCTTTATGGCTCAGACAGTGGGCCGGGGACGCAGTTTCCAAACAAGGGTTGTTGGCCTTACCTTACAAGGGTGGCCATCTTTTTGGATCCGACCTCACAGAGCTGATTTCCAAGGCTAAGGCGAAGGAATCAGCATTACCACAGCGTAGGGCCATGGCCTCTGTGTCCAGTAAGCCTGGTGTCTATAGTGGTCGGCGGTCCTTTCGGGGCCGAGGACGATCTAGTCACTCCTCGTGGGGATCGGGTCGTCCTTCCTTCTCAGGAAAGAAATCCTCTCAGAAAACTCGTACTCCCTGAAGCAGAGTTTCCGCCAGGACAAGCGGGAACTTGACAAGAAGCCCGCAAAGTCGGATTGACGCCAGGGGTCCACTCGAGGATTCTCGAGTGGGGGGTCGCCTGCTTCTTTTCAAGGAGACTTGGATGGCTCGCGTTCCAGATTCCTGGGTAACGCGGATAGTGTCGGCAGGCTATTTCATAGAGTTTGCTTCTCGACCCCCAAATGTTTTTTGTCAGTCTCGCGTTCCGTCGAAACCCGAGCTTGTTGTCGCTCTACAGCGAGAGGTCGAATCTCTGCTACAAAAGGGTGTAGTGATACCGGTTCCGTCAGAGGACCGAGGGAAAGGTTTTTATTCCAACCTTTTTATAGTTCCCAAAAAGGAGAACAAATTTCGCCCGATTCTGGATCTCAAGCGATTAAACCGGCATGTCCATGCCCGGAAATTTCGCATGGAGTCGCTTCGTTCCGTTGTGGCAGCTCTGTCACAGAACGATTTTCTGGTGTCAATCGACATTCGCGACGCCTATTTGCATATTCCCATCGGAAAGGCTCATCAGCGCTTTCTTCGATTTGCCATAGGTCAGAATCATTACCAGTTCGTGGCTCTGCCGTTCGGCTTAGCCTCAGCGCCAAGGGTCTTTACAAAAATTTTGGCGCCCCTCATGGCAATCCTTCGAAGACAGGGGATTACGATTCTCCCTTATCTGGACGATCTTTTGATCGTGGCTTCCTCGGAGGAGGAGGCGTTGACGGCTCGGGATTTGTCTCTTCAGTTTCTGAAGGACTTCGGTTGGCTGGTCAATTGGGAGAAGTCGTCCCTGGAACCATCGAGGACAATTCTCTTTTTGGGAATGCATCTCGACACGTTTCGGTCGGTAGTTTCCCTACCACCAGACAAACAGTCATGTCTTCTTCGACATGTACAGATTATGAAATCCTCAACGGCAATGTCCCTACGGAAGTGTATGCGTCTTCTGGGACTGATGGTGGCGTCCATGGAGGCAATTCCTTTTGCCCAGTTCCATTCCAGGACTCTCCAAAGGTTCATCTTGAGTCGATGGAACCAGTCGCAATCGCTGGATTGCAGTGTCACCATTCCTCGCGCGGTGCGGGATTCTCTAGAATGGTGGTTACGTCCAGGGGCATTCTCCCTGGGGAAGTCTTTCCTCCTCCGAAGTGGTCAGTTATAACCACCGATGCCAGCCTGATGGGCTGGGGGGGTGTTTGGAACAATCTCTGGATTCAGGGGGTATGGTCATCGGAAGAGTCTTTTCTTCCGATCAACATCCTGGAATTGAGGGCGATTTTCCTTTGCCTCCAACATTGGACGGTCCCTTTGAGCGGTCTGCCAGTCCGAGTGCAGACAGACAATGCGACGGCTGTCGCGTATATCAATCACCAAGGTGGGACAAAGAGTTCCAGACTCATGGTAGAGGTGTCCCGAATTCTGATTTGGGCAGAGGCCAGTGTACCAGCCATTTCGGCGATTCACATTCCAGGGGTTCAGAATATTACAGCGGACTTTCTCAGTCGCAGAAGGATGGATCCCGGGGAATGGAGCCTCCACCCGGAAGTTTTTGCACTACTGTGCTCTCGCTGGGGAACCCCCCAAGTGGATTTGATGGCATCCAGGTCCAATGCCAAGTTACCGACATTCATGTCCAGGTACAAGGACCCGAAGGCGGTGGCGGTGGATGCTCTAGTGGCTCAGTGGGATCAGTTCGAGCTGATCTATGTATTCCCGCCAATATCCTTACTTCCTCTAGTACTGCGTCGGATCAGACTAGAGAGAATTTCAGCTATTCTGATAGCTCCAGACTGGCCAAGAAGGGTGTGGTTCTCGACAATAATGTCGCTGTTGGCGGCACCTCCTTTTCCACTCCCTCTTCAACCGGACTTGTTGACTCAGGGGCCCGTTTGTCATCCGGACTTGATGTTCCTGCGTTTGACGGCGTGGCTCTTGAGACCGAAATCTTGACCCGTAGAGGTTTTTCAGCCGAGGTCATTGCTACCCTTCGTGCTGCAAGATGTCCGGCTACTACTAGGATTTACCACAAAATTTGGGAAACCTTCTTTTCGTGGTGTTTGGGGTCCTCTCGGAACCCGAGAAAATTTTCCATTCCCAACCTGTTGGCTTTTCTGCAGCATGGGCTAGACAAGGGTTTGGCAGTTAGCACTCTGAAAGGTCAGATTTCTGCTCTGTCCTTATTGTTCCGGAGAACCATTGCTTCAAATAGAGACGTGCTCTCCTTTTTCCGAGGTATCTCTCGTAAGTTTCCGCCGCGGAAGGCACCCGTGTCTCCTTGGCGGCTCAACCTTGTTTTGGAGGCTCTTCAGCATAAACCTTTTGAGCCTATGGTTTCTGCTAGCCTTTCTTTACTTTTTTGGAAGGTGGCTTTCCTTGTTGCAGTCACTTCCTTGAGGAGAGTTTCTGAGTTGGCAGCTCTTTCTTGTTCGCCTCCTTTTCTGGAGTTTTTTCCGGATCGTGTAGTGCTTCGCACTCGGGGTGATTTTTTGCCTAAAGTGGTGTCACAATTTCATGTTAACCAGGATATTGTGTTGCCTTCACTCTGTCCGGATCCGAAGAATGCGAAAGAGCGAGATTTACACACATTGGATTTAGTGCGGGCCTTGAAGTTTTATCTATCTATTACTCAAGGTTTTCGTAAGACGGACTCCCTGTTTGTGGTTCCAGCAGGTCGTCGGCGTGGTCAACGAGCTTCCAAGGATTCTATAGCTCGTTGGATCCGGTCAGCTATTTTGGAAGCTTACCGCCTTCGGGGTGAATCTTGCCCGATTAAGATTCGAGCCCATTCCACGAGAGCTGTGGCTTCATCGTGGGCTTTTCATCAAGGTGCCTCGGCAGTTCAGCTCTGCCGAGCGGCAACTTGGCGCTCTGTCCACACGTTTACAAGGTTTTATAAAGTGGACGTCAGTGCTTCCGCTGATGCAGCCCTCGGACGTAGGGTCCTGCAGGCAGCTGTAGTTTAAAGTTCTGGATGAACTTGTGTTTAGCGCTGGTTGCGCTTTGTTGTTAAGGTTGTTGGGTTTCTGCCTTTTGTTGGTTTTTCCCACCCTTATTTTTGAACTGCTTTGGGACGTCCCATCAGTAATGAATACTGTGGCTCTCTTCCTTCCATCTGCAGCTGAAACACGGATTTTGGTAAAAACTTACCTGTAAAATCCTTTTCAGCGAAGGAAGGAAGAGAGACACAGCACCCTCCCACGGCAGAAGTGTGTTGATGTTTTCAGATGCAGCGCGACCCTTATCTGATAGCGATTATCTGGGCTGAGGTCAGCGCGCTAAGGCTCTGTTCCGGCATCGCCAGCTCATCGCAGTAGTCAGGTTCCGTGAGTAGTACCTGGAACTCTGTGGTTTTTGGCTTTCTTTGCATGCATAACCTGTATCCTTGTGTTTTTTCTCTGAAGTTCCTTCAGAAGGGGTTATGTTGCTCCGCTGGTGATCTTGGCTCTTTTCCTAAAAGCTTTGGTACGACTGGAGCTGAGTAGGAGGAGCCCGAGCTGGAGGGGCCAGCCAGTCAGCACTCTTTTGATCTGAGGTGACATCCTGATCTGGGGCTCCGCCTACCCATCAGTAATGAATACTGTGTCTCTCTTCCTTCCTTCGCTGAAAAGGATTTTACAGGTAAGTTTTTACCAAAATCCGTGTTTTTCTCTCTCCCTCTTTTTCTCTCTCTCCCTCTTTTTCTCTCTCCTCTTTCTCTCTCTCCCTCTTTCTCTCTCTCCCTCTTTTTCTCTCTCTCCCTCTTTCTCTCTCTCCTTCTCTCTCTCCCTCTTTCTCTCTCTCCCTCTTTTTCTTTCTCGTTCTTTCTCTCCCTCTCTCCCTCTCCCTCTTTTTCTTTCTCCCTTTTTTTTCTCTCACCCTCTCCCTCTTTTTCTTTCTTTCTCTCTCTCTCCCTCCCTCTTTTTCTTTCTCTCCCTCTTTATCTCTCCCTCTTTTTCTCTCTCCCTCCTCTCCCTCTCCCTCTTTTTCTCTCTCTCCCCTCTCTCTCCCTTTTTCTGTCTCGCTCTCCCTCTTTTTCTTTGTCTCTCTCCCTCTTTTTCTGTGTCTCTCTCCCTCTTTTTCTCTCTCCCTCTTTTTCTCCCTCTCCCTCTTTTTCTTTCTCTCTCTCCCTCTCCCTCTTTTACTCTTTCTCTCTCCCTCTCTATCTCTCTCTCTCCTTTTCCAGCCATGTTAAGCCTGCATTTCTCGGGTTCAAAAGTTCATAACAAATCTGTCTAAAAACTGATCCGCTGCATCTGTTTTTGCAAATTTACAACGGATCCGTTTTATGCACCCTTTGGCTTATTTCAACTGACGTCGAACGACTGAAGTGTCAAAGAGGCCTAAGGGTTACGGAGGCCAGTTTACGCTTAGGGTATGTGCACACGATGCTGATTTAGATACGGATGCGCAGCATTTTTGGATGCGCGAATTTGCATCAAATCCACAGTGTAGTGCATGTCAATTCTTTGTGCGGATCTGCAGCGTTTCTGCATCCATTGACTTGCATTGTCGGGCACATCCGCAGCAAAACCGCAGGTTTAAGAAAGATCTGCGGTTTTACTGCGGATCAGGAGGAGGGAAGTGTGTGAACTTGAGACTATGTGTGTGTGTGCTGGTGTGTGCGTGTCTGTGTAAGCAGGCATTGTCTGATGGGACTACTGCTGCCATCCGGCACTGAATACACAGTGACAGCATTGCAGATGATGCGAAGTAGTAAAAAAAAAAAAAAACAAAAAACATACAGAACATACATTACATACATATAAGACGCACTTTTTTCCCCCAAAATTTGGGGAAAATGGGGTGCGTCTTATGGTCGCAATACACTTACAAATCCCATTGGTGGCAGCGGCGGCGGTCCCGACGCAGCCTCCCTTCCCAGGCTGGTGTGATTGTGGCGGTGCGGCGGGGCTCTGTAGTGTGGTGGTGGCGGGCTTTGTGCTCCGGGGCAGTGGCAGCGGCTCTCTGTGCTGTGTGGGGGGGCTCCGTCGGCATTTCGGCAAAGCCCGGAGGCCCCCGCTCCTCCGTTAATGCCATGCTGCGGTGGCCTCCGGAAACATGGCCTGCCTGGCCAACGCATGCTCAGATGCTAATCTCGGCAACGAGATCTCGTCCCGAGATCTGAATCTGAGCATGCGTTGGCCCGGCGACCATCTTGCCGGCGGCCATGTTCCCAGAGGCCACCGCAGCATCGCATTAACGGAGGAGCGGGGGCCTCTGGGCTTTGACAAAATGCCCACATACAGCAGAGAGCCCCTGCCCGGAGCACAATGCACCTGCCCCGGAGCACAATGCCCCGGAGCAGAGCCCCTGCCACTGAGCAGAGCCCTCTGCCCCGGAGAACAAAGCCCCTGATGCGGAGCAGAGCCCCCTGATGCGGAGCAGAGCCCCCTGCCCGGAGCACAGAGCCCCTGCCCCGGAGCACAGAGCCCCCTGCCCCGGAGCACAGAGCCCCCTGCCCCGGAGCACAGAGCCCCCTGCCGCGGAGCACAGAGCCCCCTGCCGCGGAGCACAGAGCCCCCTGCCGCGGAGCACAGAGCCCCCTGCCGCGGAGCACAGAGCCCCCTGCCGCGGAGCACAGAGCCCCCTGCCGCGGAGCACAGAGCCCCCTGCCGCGGAGCACAGAGCCCCTGCCGCGGAGCACAGAGCCGCCCGTCGCGGAGCACAGAGCCCCTGCCACTGCACCAGCCTGGTCAACCAAATGACCCCTGTGACCAATCATCCACCTGTGCTGATCCCTTCACTGGTAAGCGGAATTCGGACTGTAAGACGGACCCCCATTTGACACTTTATTTTTTTTCCCCTATTTTCCCTCTGAAAATTTGGGGTGCGTCTTATGGTCAGGTGCATCTTATAGTCCGAAAAATACGGTAACATATAGAACATACATATAACATTAACGAGTGTCCTACAACGATCTCTGGTGTAGAACACTGACATCGGGTACGGTCGCGTGGACCCTCTCTTTGCCCAAACTTGCTCGTTTATCAGGTGATGTTTGTTGTGGCAGATATTTTACCATTTATTTTTGTTAACGTTATGATACTCTGTAGATGATACTTCTGGCCAACATGTACCTTACTTATCAGCATATGCTATATGATGTGTTGTTTATTATTCACCTCTGTAAAGCCCCCGTCTCACACAGCGATCTCGCTAGCAAGATCGCTGCTGAGTCACTAGTTTTGTGACACAACAGCGATCTCCCCAGCGATATCGCAGTGTGTGACATTCAGCGACGATCAGCCCCCTGCTGGGTATCGCTGATCCTCGCTGAATGTCCTGGACTTTTTTTTGATCGCTGGTCTCCCGCTGGCCAGCACGCATCGCTGCGTGTGACAGGTGGGAGACCAGCGATCTGCTGGTAACCAAGGTACACAGCGGGTTTCCAGGCACCGCGCAGCGCCTGGAAACCCGACGTGTACCTTGGTTACCAGCTCCCTGCATCAGGGCGCTGGTATCCAATGTACACTGCGGGTAACTAAGCGATGTTACCCGCAGTGTCGCTGTGCTGATCGCTGCCTGAGCTGCCTGTTTGGCAGCTCAGCAGCGATACTGATCGTTGTCGGGATCGCTGGTGTATCGCTATGTGAGACCCGGGCTTTACAGTGTGGTGTTGCTATAGGATTTACACCTTATCAAGTTTTTACAAATAGGGCAATCATGGTCCATTATGCTCTTATATTTCTGTGGCTGACAATCTGCTCTTTTAGCGTGTAATACTATTCCTTGCCCTCCTTGAATAAAGCAATTTTATACTATAGACCTATGGTTGTCGTTCTGGATTTTTTTCTCCCCCTCATGAATTTGTTCATTTGACAACCGGTCTTATTTTAGGTCTCTTATTCATTTTTTTGGGTGAATTATCCATTTATAACTTTGGAATGATATTGAATATATTTAAGTTCCTCAAATGATTTATATACCAATGTTCACCACTTATCTTTCTTCTGGACATCTGTCTAGTCAGCAGTCTTCCCCATGATTGTGGAGCCTACTGAAACAGACTAAGGGACCCTTTTAAATGCTTAGGGAGCCTTTGCAGGTGTTTTTTGTTAATTCTTATTTACTGAGATGACTTTTGGGTTTTCATTGTCTGTAAGCCTTAATCATCAACATTAACAGAAATAAACACTTGAAATACAGCTCTGGCAAAAATTAAAAGGCCATTGCAAAATGTTCAGTTTGTCTGATTTTTCTCTTTATAGGTATATTTTTGAGTAAAATGTAAATTGCTCTTTTTTTCTATAAACTACTTACAACATGTCTCCGAATTTACAAGCAATAAATTTTGTATTTATTTTCAGAAAATGTGAAATGGTCAATATAACAAAAAAATGCTTTGCTTTCAGACCTCGAATAATGCTAAGAAAGCAAGTTCATAATTATTTAGAAACCACAATACTAATGTTTTAATTAAGAGTTCAGAAATCAATATTTTGTGGAATAACCATGATTTTTAACCACAGCTTTCATGCGTCTTGGCATGCTTTCCACCAGTCTTTCACACTGCTTTTGGGTGACCTTATGCCACTCCTGGTACACAAATTTAAGCAGTTTTTCTTTGTTTGATGGCTTGTGACTATCCATATTCCTCTTGATTACATTCCAGAGGTTTTCAATGGTGGTCAGGCCATGACAGGGAATTGATGTGGTGGTCCTTCATCCACACATTGACCTCGCTGTATGGAATGGCGCATTGTCCTGCTGGAAAAAACAGTCCTCAGAGTTGGGAAATATTTGCCTGAGCTGAAGTAATCAACTGTTTTTCCAGGATAACCTTGTATGCTGCTTGATTCATATGTCCTTCACAAAGATTGACCTGCCCAATTCCAGCGTTGCTGAAACATCTCCAGATCATCACTGATCCTCCACCAAATTTCACAGTGGGTGCAAGACACTGTGGAATGTGCGCATCTCCAGGTCGCTGTGTAACCATTAGATGACCAGGTGTTGGGCAAAGCTGAAAATTAGAATCAGAGAGCATTACCTTACCCAGTCCTCTATGGTCCAATCCTTATGGTCTTGGCAAACTTCAGCCTGGCTCTCCTTTGCTTCTCTTTGATGAAAGTCCTTTTTCTAGCTTTTACATGACTTGAGCCCTACCTCTAGGAGCCTGTTATGAATTGTTCTTGTTGTGCACTTCACCCCTGCTGCCAATTGCCATTCCTTTTGTAGGTCACTTGATGTCATCCTGTGGTTGCTGAGTGACTTTCGAATACGATGACGGTCATCCCTGTCAGTGGAGTTTTTTTTGCCCTCTGCCAGTCTGTAGCTTTGTTGTCCCCAATGTCTTAGAAATTCTAAGGATGGAGGCAACATGACGCTCAATGTATCCATCTACTAGTAAAGCAAAAATTGAGCCCTTTTCCTCACTCAAGACTTTTCTTTTCAACTCCTTTGGCATGGCTAAAAGTTATTTTTCTCTAGTAACCCCCCACTACAGCACACCAGGAGGATGTTACTCCTTTCCTAATAAGGACAGGAAATGACAGAGGTTAAATACACCCCCCACATCTTCCCCTTCAGTGCTCTTACCTGTCCCTACTAGGGATGAAGAGGTCATCCTAGAGGTGCCGTGCCGGCGGCGGTCACCAGGGAAAATTAGAAACCCGGGCAGCTGGGGAGCAGACCCGCCTTTCTTCCCTGAGCGCTGCTCCCGTCTCCATTGGGACTTGGGACGCCTCCTACAGTCCGCACCTTCGGTCAAGGTCTGGGGGAGAAATCTTCAGCTGGAGGCCTTGCTGAGCTCTCCCGCCCCTCTCCTCCTCTGTCGCGGTGACAGCGTGTTGCGCAGAGCGCCTACGCGTGAGGACTTCCAGTTCAGAAGCCGGCGGCCGGATGTGACGTCAGATGCCGGCCGGCTTCAACACACAAAAACCTTTTTTACGTTCCACGCTGGAACGCATGGCCAGATTTCAGTGTGGATGGTGCTGGCGGGCTCCTCCCACCTTCTTCCACTCCCACACCTGGACAATGGAGGAAGGAGGTCATTTATTCAAGAGGACAGGTGCTGCAGTCCGATCGCCTTGATTAAAGCCCTGGACAGGAAGACTTGTCAGGTAGGACCACAGTGTGGTAACCAACATGGAGATGTCAGCTTCTGCCCTCTCTGCATCTGCAGACCCCAGCACCAACCTGGTCCCAGTAAGTACTCTGGCACTGGGTGTCCGTCTCCTGATGCAGGTTGGAATCTTATGGCCGTCTCCCTTTATTTTAGGGGGACTAGGAACCTGAATCAGGAAGCAAGACCAAGCCTTAACATAAATGTGCAGTCTGTGCAAAGAAATTGAGCTCCTCATATAAGAAAGCCTTATGCAAGGAGTGCACACAGAGAGTCATCAGGCAAGAGCAACCGTCCTTGATGGAAGAAATTAAAGGCCTGATTCAGTAGGAGATTACATCCTCTATGGCCACTTTTTCCCAGCCTTCATCCTCTCTTGGTGTCCCTCCCGAAGCAAAGAAGAGGAAGCTGGATATAGAGGAAGAAGGAGGAGGCGTCAGTCCCAGACGAACCTCTTTGGCAGGGTGAATTATTCCTAGACCCAGAGGTCTCCCGACAAGAGAGATATTGCTTCTCCTTGGGTGATTTAGAGGAACTCATCACAGCAGTAAGGAGAACCATGCAGGTCGAGGAGGAAAAGACGTTACAGGAGCAGATGTTCGTGGGGCTCCGTTCCAAAAAGAAACAGGTGTTTCCCATTCATAAAAATATCCGGGACCTGGTCCATGAGGAATGGGAATCTCCAGAAAAGAGGCTGACCACCCCAGCAGAAATGAAGGACAGGTTCCCGGTAGACTACGAGACGGCGTCATGCTGATCGGAGATTCTGAGAGTAGACGCCCAGATTGCTAGGCTAGCTAAGAAGACCAAACTACCATTTGAGGATGCCTCCCAGCTGAAGGACCCTCTGGAACGCAAGATAGATGGGCTTCTAAGGAAGTCATGGGAAACTTCAGCATATTTATTTAGCACCAATGCAGTAACCACTTGTGTCGATCAGTGTACCGCTGGTTGAAACAACTGGAGGAACACCTATTTACGGGTACTCCTAGAGAAGATATCCTGGCTTCCCTACCCCTTCTCCAGAAGGCTACAGGGTTTCTAGCAGATGCCTCTGCAGAATCTGACAGTGGCAGCAAGATCGTCAGGATTATCAAACTAAGTAAGACGCGCACTCTGGCTGAGATCCTGGACTGTGGACATTTAACTCAAAGATGAAGTTGTGTTCTATCCCCTTTAAAGGGAAGTACATGTTTGATCCTGCCCTTGACGAACTGCTGGAGAAGGCTTCAGACAACAAGACCTTACCAGAACCTAGAAATCCTAGGAAGAGACACTTCTGATCCCAACAGGAACAGAGGAAAGGGCAAGTCGGGGCGCTGGAGATACCCAAAAGGAGGGAAAAATCAAGAAAGGCGCATCCAGTCCATGAATGGCAGCGCTTCCCAGGACTCGCATCCAAAGATGATATTTCATATTTTTTTATTTGATAAGTTAAAATGGGGGAGATACAACGCGTTTCGGATACAGTATATATCCTTCATCAGGTATCATAAAAAACACAGTACAGATTTGTACTTGTTATGTTTTGGTAGCTGAGGAGAGCAGGCAAAAACGGCAATACACCAGAGAGGTTGGAATCTACTGGATTGCAGTACCCTGACTAACCACCACAACTAAAGGCAGCCGTGGAGCGTTCCTACGTTGGTCCTAGACGCCTCATCACAGCCTGAGAGGTTAACTACACCTAAAGATAGAAAGAGGAAAGCTATCTGCCCCGGAGCAGATCCCCAAAGAACATAGGAAGCCCCAAACATGTCATGGCGGTTAGACAAGAGGAAATAGACACAGACAGAAAATAGTATGAGCAAACGCTGGGGCCCAATCTGCCTAGACAGAAAAGGATAGGAAGGATACTTACTGCAATCCAAAATAACCCCTAAAAAAAGCCAACGCTACTAATTGCAAAAACACCTGAGATCACACGACCTCTACCACCTAAATTAGTTCTCTGGTGTAACAAAACTAAGCCGCAGCCACTAAAAAAACTGGAAAAGGCAAATGAACAAACAGTGGCTCCAGAGGAACCGAGAGGAGCCCAAGCCCCCCGGGGAGGGGAACCTGGCCAACCTCACAGAAATGCAGAGAAATATGCAAATGGCAAGCACAAAAACAAAAAACAGAAAATATCTTATCTGAGAGAAAGGAGAAGAGGCAAGACTCAGCAAGCTTCCAAGTGAACCAGGAAACAACGTTGAGACAAGAACAATTGATCACCGGCAACCATGATGGGGGGAAACCTCCCTTATATCCAGCCAGTCAGTGATTCCTGATTGCCAATCCTCATTGAATGGTTCAGTACTGTTTGTAACCACCAGAGGGAGCTTCTGCTCAGAATTCATTTCCAAAACATTCACAACAGTACCCCCCCTTGAGGAGGGGTCACCGAACCCTCATTGTGCAACCAGGTCGGTCAGGATGAGCTCTGTGATACGCACGGATCAGTCTCCTAGCATGGATGTCCGAAGCAAACACCCAAAAATTGTCCTCCTGACCATAACCTCTCCATTTAACCAAATACTGGAGTTTCCGTCTAGAAAAACGAGAATCCATTATTTTCTCAACCACATACTCCAGATTGCCCTCAACCAAAACAGGGTCAGGAGGCGCAGCCATAGGAACCACTGGATCGACAAACCTCTTCAATAAGGACTTGTGGAACACGTTATGGATCTTAAATGTCCCTGGAAGAAGTAAACGAAAGGAAACAGGATTAGGAATCTCCATGATCTTATAAGGTCCAATGAACCTAGGCTTAAACTTAGGAGATGCAACCCTCATAGGGATATTTCTTGAGGACAACCAGACCAAGTCCCCCACTTTAAACCGAGGACCATCAGTCCTATGCCGGTTGGCAAACCGCTGGGCCTTCTCCTGAGAAAGTGACAACCTCTCCACTACCTGGTCCCAAATCTGCTGCATACGCTCCACAACAGATTCAACACCCGGACAGATAGAAGCCTCCGTCTGTCCCGAAGAAAATCAAGGGTGAAACCCAAAATTGCAGAAAAATGGAGACCTCAAAGTGGCAGAGCTTGCCCTATTATTAAGAGCAAACTCAGCCAAAGGCATAAAAAAGAGACCCAGTCATCTTGATCAGCAGACACAAAGCATCTCCGATAAGTCTCCAATGTCTGGTTTGTTCTCTCAGTTTGTCCATTGGTCTGAGGATGAAAAGCAGAGGAGAAAGACAATTGAACACCAAGTTTAGAACAAAAAGTCCTCCAAAATCTGGAAACAAACTGGACTCCTCTGTCAGACACAATGTTCTCAGGAATGCCGTGTAACCGAACCACGTGCTGAAGGAACAAAGGCACCAATTCGGAGGAGGAAGGCAACTTAGGTAATGGCACAAGATATATTATTCTTGGAAAACCTATCACAAATCACCCAGATAACGGTCATTCTCTGAGAAACAGGGAGGTCGGAAATAAAATCCATAGAGATATGGGTCCATGGTCTCTTGGGCACAGGCAATGGCATCAACAAACCACTAGAGCGAGAGCAAGTCCCACAGGACTGCACAAACTCCCTGACGTTACGAGACAAAGTAGGCCACCAAAAGGACCGACTAACCAAGTCTCTGGTACCAAAAATTCCGGGAAGACCGGCCAACGCGGAACAATGAATCTCAGACATCACACTCTTCTTCCACTGGTCTGGGACAAACAATTTCCCAACAGGGCAGCGCTCTGGTTTATCCTCCTGACTCCACTCCAGAGCCAGTCTCAAATTGGGCGAGATGGCGGAAAGAACTACACCCTCTTTCAAAATAACAGCAGGATCAGATAACTCGGGAGAGTCCGCAAGGAAACTCCTCGAGAGGGCATCCGCCTTAACATTCTTAGTGCCAGGAAGAAAGGAAACCACAAAATTAAAACGTGTGAAATCCTGGCCAACTAGGATTAAGTCGCTTGGCTGATTCCAGATAAACCAGATTCTTATGGTCCGTGAGAACCACCACCTGATGTTTGGCTCCCTCCAGCCAATATCTCCACTCTTCAAAAGCCCACTTCATGGCCAATAACTCCCGATTACCCACGTCATAATTACGTTCAGTTAGAGAAAATTTTCGAGAGAAAAAAGCACAAGGGTTACTTTTAGAGGTCTCAGGATCTCTTTGGGACAAAACGGCACCTGCCCCAATTTCAGAGGCATCAACCTCCACCTGAATGGCAGAGAAACATCAGGCTGTCGTAGAACAGGAGCAGAAGTGAATCTCTGCTTAAGTTCCTGAAACGCAGAGACTGCCTCAGGAGGCCAATTCACCACATCAGAACCCTTTTTGTCAAATCAGTCAATGGTTTAACAATAACAGAGAAATTACCAATAAATTTATGATAAAAATTGGCAAAACCCAAGAATCTCTGAAGAGCCTTTAATGAAGTAGGTTGGACCCAATCACAGATGGCCTGAACCTTGACCGGGTCCATTTCAATAACAGATGGAGACAAAATGAATCCCAGAAATGAGATCCTCTGTACGCCAAAAAGACACTTTGATCCCTTCACATCCAGATTTTGAGAGAGAATGCTCTGTAACACAGTCCGAACATGTTTCACATGAGAGTCCCAGTCATTGGAAAAAATCAAGATATCATCCAAATAATCAGAAATTTATCCACAAAATCCCTGAAAATGTCATTCATGAAGGACTGGAAGACGGAAGGAGCATTAGTGAGCCCAAAGGGCATCACTAGGTACTCAGAATGCCCCTCTGGGGTATTAAACGCCGTCTTCCATTCATCCCCGTGCTTAATGCGAATAAGGTTATACGCCCCCCTGAGGTCAAGCTTAGTAAACCAAGTTGCACTTTTCACCCTAGAAAACTGGTCAGAAATCAAGGGTAACGGATATTGATATTTCACAGTGATATTGTTCAAGAGACGATAATCAATACACGGCCTTAATGAACCATCCGTTTTGGCCACAAAGAAAAAGTCGGCACCCAAGGGTGAAGAGGATGGTCTGATATGACCCTTCTCCAATGACTCCATGATATAAGACCACATAGCGTCATGTTCAGGTACAGACAAGTTAAAAAGGCGACCTTTAGGGAATTTACTACCAGGCACTAATTCAATAGCGCAGTCATAGCTCCTATGGGGGGGCAAGGATGCAGATTTACTTTCGCTAAACACATCAGAAAAATCTGTCAAAAAGTCAGGAGCATCTTGAGCCTGGGGAGAGGCAGAAAAAACAGGAGTGTTGGCAGTAACACATTGGCAGCCCCAACTGGTTACAGACACAGATTTCCAATCCAAAACAGGATTATGAGACTGCAACCAAGGTAAACCTAGTACAATAATGTCATGCAGATTATACAGCACCAAAAATTTGCAACTCTCCTGATGATCAGGTTCAACCCTCATTATCACCTGAGTAGAGAACTGGGGTTTATTCTCTGCCAAAGGGGTAGAATCAATCCCCAGTAGGGGAATAGACTTGCGTAGGGTATCAAGGGAAACCCACAACGTTCAGCAAAATCAAAATCCTTCAGGTTAATAGCTGCTCCCGAATCAACAGAAGCCTGAGCAGAAAATGTGGACAGGGAGCAAATCAGGGTAACAGTCAACAGAAATTTAGTCTGAACACTACCCAAGACAACTGAGCGTGCAAAACGTCTTCCCCACTTAGGGCAGACTGAAATAGCATGAGAGACATCACCACAATAGAAACATAACCCATTGCGTTTTCGAAACTCATGACGCTGTGCCCCAGAAGCCACTCCACCACACCGCATGGGTTCAGAAGCTGGTTCACAAGGCAACACTATTCCACGCATACTTCTACGCTCACGCAAACGTCTGTCAATTTGAATCGCTAATGACATAGAATCATTGAGACCAGAGGGAGCAATGAAACCCACCATAACATCTTTTACATTCTCTGACAGACCCTTCCGAAAAAGGGCTGCCAAAGCATCATCATTCCATTTGGTCAGGACTGCCCACTTTCGGAATTTCTGACAGTACAACTCAGCGTCCTCAAGCCCCTGATTTAATGCCAACAAGGTTTTTTCAGCTTGATCAGTGACATTAGGTTCATCGTACAATAATCCCAGAGCCAGAAAAAATGCATCAACATTACTCAAAACAGGGTCCCCAGGTGTCAGGGAAAAAGCCCAATCCTGAGGATAGCCGCGCAGGAGAGAGATGACCATTTGAACCTGCTGTGCTGCGTTCCCTGAGAACTTAGGTTTTAAGGCAAAAAACAACTTACAGTTATTTTTGAAATTCAGAAAACTAGCTCGATCCCCCAAAAACAAATCTGGCATGGGGATCCTGGGTTCCACAAGCGGCAACCCAGCAAGACAGGCAGCAATACTTCGAACCTCAGTGGCAAGCTGATCCACACGGCCAGACAAATGTGCAAACTCCATTGAGAAAAAAAAAATCCTCCTCAGCTCCCAGAGAAAAAGACGGAAAAAATGCAACAAATAGAAAAAAAAAAATCTGACAACTCCGACAACCTTTTTTGTTTCCACACTATTTTTCCCTTCTGTGAGTACCATATAATTTTCAGTTGGGCCGGTGATACGGTTATGTTTTGGTAGCTGAGGAGAGCAGGCAAAAACGGCAATACACCAGAGAGGTTGAAATCTACTAGATTTTAGTACCCTGACTAACCACCACAACTAAAGGCAGCCATGGAGCGTTCCTACGTTGGTCCTAGACGCCTCGTCACAGCCTGAGAGGTTAACTACACCTAAAGATAGAAAGAGGAAAGCTATGTGCCCCGGAGCAGATCCCCAAAGAACATAGGAATCCCCCAAACATGTAATGGCGGTTAGACAAGAGGTAATACAGACACAGACAGAAAATAGTATGAGCAAACGCTGGGGCCCAATCTGCCTAGACAGAAAAGGATAGGAAGGATACTTACTGCAATCCAAAAAAAACCCTAAAAAAAGCCAGCGCTACTAATTGCAAAAACACCTGAGATCACACGACCTCTACCACCTAAATTAGTTCTCTGGTGTAACAAAACTAAGCCGCAGCCACTGAAAAAACTGGAAAAGGCAAATGAACAAACAGTGGCTCCAGAGGAACCGAGAGGAGCCCAAGCCCCCCGGGGAGGGGAACCTGGCCAACCTCACAGAAATGCAGAGAAATATGCAAATGGCAAGCACAAAAATAGAAAACAGAAAATATCTTATCTGAGAGCAGGAGAAGAGGCAAGACTCACAAGCTTCCAAGTGAACCAGGAAACAACGTTGAGACAAGAACAATTGATCACCGGCAACCATGATGGGGGGAAACCTCCCTTATATCCAGCCAGTCAGTGATTCCTGATTGCCAATCCTCATTGAATGGTTCAGTACTGTTTGTAACCACCAGAGGGAGCTTCTGCTCAGAATTCATTTCTAAAACATTCACAACATGTACTGTGTTTTTATGATACCTGATGAAGGATATATACTGTATCCGAAACGCTTGTATCTCCTCCATTTTAACTTATTAAATAAAAAAATATGAAATATCATCTTTGGATGTGAGTCCTGGGAAGCGCTGCCATTCATGGGCTGGATGCGCCTTTCTTGATTTACTCATCCTGTGTGAGCCTGAATCTGGCTCTTTCACTTGGATCCACTCGAGGCAAGCTGCAAGCCCTGTCTATTGAAAAGTATCCCAGAAGGATTTTTGAGGCTACATAATCTAAAGCCATATTAGTCTTCTATCAGGTTAGTGCATAAAATTGTGCACACTTTAAAGACTATAATATTGTTTTTACGCACTTAGGGCGCCGCAATTTGTCTATACTTCTCTCCCAAACAGGGTTTTTTTTTTTTTTTTTGCCAAAAGGAGGGAAGGACATGAATCTTTTTCTTCCCCATTCCCAGAGGCCAAAGAAGCGATGACTCCATCACAGTGGAGATCACATCTCAGGCTTCCTTCCGCAGTGGCAAAAGATCTGTTCGGATCTTTAGAATTCACTCATACCCACAAAGGAAAATAAAAACAACACGCCTCTTTTCTCCAGAGCTACAGTCCACCGTGATACGGGGAGTAGAAGACCTGTTAGCCACAAAGGTAGTCTCATTAGTCCCAGAGAACGAATGGAACAGGGGACATTACTCAAACTTATTCTTCATAGAAAAAACTAATGGATCGCATCAGGTCATAATAAACCTGAACCCTTGATTCGATACATAACCTACAGGAGGTTCGAGATAGAATCCATCAGGTCAACTGTACCTCTGATTGGACAAGATTTCGTCATGGCGACGATAGACCTACAAGATGCGTACTACCATATTCTGATTCATCCATCTTATCGGAGATTCCTGAGGTTCGCAGTCGCCAGGAGAGAGATCATAGAACATTATCAGTTTAACATTCTCCCGTTCTGCCTGTCCTCGGCCCCACGGATCTTCACAAAAATCTTGTCGGAGGTCATGGCTTACATCAGAGGTATGCATAGTTCCATACCTCGATGACCTCTTGTTAGTGGCTCCTTCAATACCTGTGCTACAAGAACATATATACATATGACAACCCAGGTACTATCATCCCTAGGCTAGATAGTGAACCATAAAAAATCAGATACGGTTCCCGCAACAAAATAAGAATTCTTAGGAGTGCTTCTACACCATGTTACAAATTATTATGCAAATTATATTTTTCTCTGAGTTTCTTAAGTGGTCGGTGCATATGACAATCAGTCTAATAAGTCACCACCCATTAGAGTACACATCAAAGTTTATTGAAGAAACCTCCCAATGATAACAGTATAATCTCCAAAATGAATAAAAACTCAAAATGCATTGTAACAAAATATTAGGCACAGTAGAATTTCTAAACATTTGATGTTTTATAGAACTGAAAATGCTAATTTGTGGAATTTGCAGCATTAGGAGGTCACATTCCCTGAACAAAAAAGCTATTTAACTCAAAAACATTGCAACAGGCCAAGTTACATGATAACATAGGAACCCTTCTTTGATAACACCTTCACAATTCTTGCATCCATTGAACGTGTGAGTTTTTGGAGAGTTTCTGCTTGTATTTCTTTGCATGAAGTCAGAATAGCCTGCCAGAGCTGCAGTTTTGATGTGAACTGTCTCCCACCCTCATAGATCTTTTGCTTGATGATGCTCCAAAGTTTCTCTATAGGGTTGAGGTCAGGGGAAGATGGTGGCCACACCATGAGTTTATCTCCTTTTATGCCCATAGCCGCCAATGACTCAGAGGTATAATTTGCTGCATGAAATGGTGCATTGTCATGCATGAAGATGATTTTGCTCCTGAAGGCACGTTTCTGCTTTTTATACCATGGAAGAAAGTTGTCAGTCAGAAACTCTATATCCTTTGCAGAGGTCATTTTCACACCTTCAGGAACCTTAAAGGGCGCTACCAGCTATTTCCCCATGATTCCGGCCCAAAACATGACTCCTCCACCTCCTTGCTGACGTCGCAGCCTTGTTGGGACATGATGGCCATCCACCAACCATCCACTACTCCATCCATCTGGACCATCCAGGGTTGCTCGACACTCATCAGTAAACAAGACTGTTTGTTTGAAAATTGTTCTTCAGGTATATCTGGGCCCACTGCAACTGTTTCTGCTTGTGAGCACTGTTTAGGGGTGCGGAATAGTAGGTTTATGCACCACAGTAAGCCTTTGAAGGATCCTACACCTTGAGGTTCAAGGGACTCCAGAGTCACCAGCAGCTTCAAATATGTGTTTGCTGGTTTGTAATGGCTTTTTAGCAGCTGCTCTCTTAATCCGATGAACTTTGCCTGGCAGAAACCTTCCTCATTCTGCCTTTATCAGCACGAACACGTCTGTGCTCAGAATCAACCACAAATCTCTTAACAGTACGATGATCACGCTTAAGTTTTCTGGAAATATCTAATGTTTTCATCCCTTGACCAAGGCATTGCACTATTTGATGCTTTTCAGCAGCAGAGAGAATTTTTCTTTACCATATTACTTAAAAACTCTGGCCTGCTTAATAACGTGGAACATCCAGTTTTCCTTTTATTGGACTCACATGCCAACCTAATTATCACAGCTCTTTGAGATTGATTTCAGTGATCCAAAGAACCCTGAGATACAATACCATCAATGGGTTTCATTTACAAAAAAAAAACAAAAACGCTGTGACACTTACAGACCAATTTGCATAAAAATTTGGAACATGGTGTAGACTTTCACGGCCAGATGTCTTTCCTGCCCAGACAGAAATAGGTCTTGCTAAAGGCAAAGATAAGAATGTTGAATGTTGCGGAGCAAGGAAACCGTTTTCTTAACATGGGCCAGGTCGGGTCTTGGGTCCATGACGTCTTGCATCAAGATGGTAGCATGGGCACAAGCTCACACCAGGACACTACAAACTCACATCTTGACAAACTGGGAAGGATCCCCAGGATCCTTAGACAGGAAGATCCGAATTCCACCTCGGGTAAGGTTTTTGCTAACATGGTGGCTACAGGACAAAAACTTGAGCAGAGGAGTCTCATGGACTCAGGACCCAGCGGTCACTATAAAAGTATATGCCAGTGGGAAAGTATGGGGAGCCATGGTAGCCCAAAACCTACTACAAGGATGCTGGTCAGACAACGTAAGCCAGAGGTCCTCAAATTTTAGGGACATGAAAGCAGTGGAGGAAGTCCTGACAGCAGCAGTAACTATTGTCCAGGATACCCACGTCAACATATACTCAGACAACATGACAACAGTTGCCCTCCTCCGTCATCAAGGAAGTAGAAGGTATGAGGATCTGAAAGCAATCTCGGCCAGAATTTTTTCGTGGTCAGAACACCTCTCCCTGTCTGCTCTTCATATAAGGGGTGCGGTAAATGTACAGGCCGATTACCTAAGCAGAACGGCAATACATCCGGGCGAATGGTGTCTACACCACGAGGTCTTTCACATACTAACCAGATTATGGGCCACCCAGAGGTGGACCTATTCGCAAATGGTCAAAATGTGAAGGTGGATCGATAGTTTTCATTAAATCCAACAGATCCCTGCTTAGGTGTGGATGCGTTAGTTCACCCATGGGCATTCAGACTGGCTTATGCCTTCCCTCTTTGCCAATTCTACAGAGAGTCCTGCAGAAGATAAGAAGGGAGAAGGTCAAGACAATCTTGATAGCTCCATTTTGGCCCAAGAGAAGCTGGTTCGGGACCCTTGCCAACCTAAAAGTAGATGTACCGATAGCACTACCTCCAGTCAAGGACCTTCTCTACCAGGGTCCAGTAATCCATCCGGATCCCGGGAGGTTGCACTTGAAGGCCTGGCTTCTGAATTCTCAATATTAAGAACAAGAGGATTATCAAAGAGGGTCATTAAGACACTACGGAAAGCAGTCACCAACTCCAATTACCAGAAGATATGGAAAACCTTTCTTCCATGGAGTGCACCCGAAAGACCTAACTCATATCATCCAAATGTAGCCCGGATCCTAGACTTTCTACAAGAAGGTCTCGAGAAAGGTCTCAGACCTAGCATCCTCAAGGTCCAAGTGGCAGCCCTAAGCTCATGTTTGCCAGTCACTAGCCGACCACTGATGGGTCAGAAGATTTATGACTGCAGCATCCCGCATATGCTCGAGAATTTCAAGCCTAGTTCCATTTTGGGACCTCAATGTGGTACCGAGGGGACTCACACAAACACCTTTTGAGCCCTTGTCAATAGATGTAGACACTCGCCTGGAAATCCACCTTCTTGGTAGCAATAACTACAGCTAGGAGAGTGGGTGAACTTCAGTCTCTTTCAAACCCTACATGAAGATCTTGCAGGGCCGACTTATTCTGTGATTGGATCCATCGTTCCTTCCCAAGGTGTTGATTTTCACAGATCTCAGAAAATGATTCTCCCCTCCTTCTATCAAGATCCGAGAAATAGGGAGGAAGAACAGTTCCACACTCTAGACGTGCTCCATTTTCTCCAGGTGGCTGAGAAGATCAGGAAGGATCATAACCTGTTTATTCACCTTCGAGGCCTGAATAAGGGAAAGAAGACTTCCAGGTCTACAATTGCCAATTGGATCAAGAGAGCGATCCTGGAGGCATACCAGGTTCAGGACCTTCCGCCCCCAGGAAGATTTACAGCCCATTCTACCACATTAACATCGGTCTCCTGGGCCGAGAAAGCCAGTGCTTCTATCGAGCAGATATGCAGAGCTGCTACCTGGTCCTCGGTCCATACATGTTCCACACATTGCCGACTGGACCTGTTGTCAAAAGAAGACTTGGCCTTCGGAAGAAAAGTCCTTACGGCTATAGTCCCTCCCTAACTGTTACTCTTGGGTACTGCTCCAGGTATGCTGTCGTGGGAGGTTACTAGAGAAAATAGAATGAGACTTACCGGTAATTCGGTTTCTAGTAACCCACCACGACAGCAGGAGTAATCTCTCCCTTTGCTTAAATTGCTTTTTGAGAGAATATAAATTGAAGCATTCCTTCTCCTGTGCTCTTTTATATTAACACTGAAGGGGGTATTTAACCTCTTTGTCACTTCCTGTCCCTATTAGGAAAGGGGTAACATCCTCCAGGTGTGCTGTCGTGGTGGGTTACTAGAAGCCGAATTAGCGGTAAGTTTCTATTTTTCATTCCTATTACTTTTGGGATATTACTAGCACTTGTTTTGCCATCCAGCTTGGCCTATTGCAAGAGGATTGTGAACACCACAGCAGTGTTTTTTATACTTTCCCTCGTTAAATAATTTTTGGTTCAGATGATCACCTAATCAGAAGCACATTAAGTAGAATGAGGTGTACTCTGGTTGGAATTCAACTGACACTGCAATGGAATGGCTGTCAGGCTACTTTCACACTTGCGTTTTTTTGCGCTGCGTTTCGAGCGCACATAAAACACATAAAAAAAAGCGTGCAAACGCTTGTAAACGCTGCGATATTTAGTCGCATAAGCGTGCGCATTACGACAAACGCAGCGATTGTATAATAGTATGCGATTTCAAGCGTTTTTGCATGCGTTTGCGTTTTTTCGGAGCATTTCACAGGAGGAAAATCCTTGAAAAATTCTTGCAACCGAATCCAGCAATGGGACACCAGTGGGCGTGTGTTATGGGAAATCTTTTTATAGAGACTGTTTACAGCCATTCACATTTGCTTGCATTTGCCTTTGTGAACATGGATCTGCACTGGAAGAGTTTCCACTTCAACTTGGATCTGGACATCAAGATGGCTCAGGCTTATGCAGTTGCTTGCCATGAAGGAAGGGAGAGAGAGTGACAGCGAAGACGGCAGCGGCTTCGTTTGTGGGTACATCCCATTGTTGAACTCTGGGAGAGCCGTGGCATGTACCACACCCTCTATAGTGAACTGCAGGCAAACCCCGAGAAATTTATGGACTATACCCGGATGTCACAAGAAACCTTCAGGGATTTACTTGCTCGGTCCAACAATTCATCCGGAGACAGGACACACAGCTCCGTCGGGCGATTCCTCCTGAGGAAAGACTCCTGGTGACATTACGGTACATAATATTGAGTAACCAATGCCTGCATCATTTTATTTGTTCTGCCATGTACTATTCCAAAGCTGTCAGAATTATTGTTCTGCCATCTAGTAAACAAAGACCTGCAGAATTATTAGTATGCCATGTACTTTTTTTTTTTTTTTTTGGGTTTTAAAAAAACATACAATAATATATTTTTTTTCTTTCTCAGATTCCTGGCTACTGGAGAGAGCCTCTCTTCACTCCACTTCCAGTACCGGATTGATATCTCCACCTTGTCAGGAAATGTTGTGGACACCTGCTGGGCATTGTGGAATGTTCTCTGTTCAGAATTTATGCCCCTGCCCACCACAGAAAAGTGGCTAGAAATAGCTGAAAAATTCTGGACAACCTGCAATTTCCCCAACTGTTTGGGAGCAGTTGATGGGAAACACATCCGGATCATCAAACCCAAAAGAACTGGCTCGGAGTACTACAACTACAAAAAGTACTTCTCTACAGTTCTCATGGCCATTGCAGATGCAGACTGTATGTTTGTTGCAGTAGACATTGGGGCATTTGGCTGTGGAAATGACTCACAGGCTTTTAAGAACTCGGACATGGGCCGGAGGTTGTATGGAAACCAGTTCAATTTCCCCATGCCACAGCCTCTTCCCCACACCGAAGGTCCACCACAGCCATTTGTCATGGTTGGGGATGAGGCATTCCAGATGTGCCAACACCTGCTCAAACCCTACTCCAGCCGGGACTTGGACCACAACAAAAGAATATTTAATTACAGGCTGACCAGGGCCAGACGAACTGTAGAGTGTGCCTTCGGTATACTTGTTTCCAGATGGCACATTCTGGGCACAGCCATTCATCTGAAACTGGAAACTGTGGATGAAGTCGTGAAGGCCTGTGTGGTGCTACATAATTTTGTGATGTCTAAAGAGCACCCAAACTTTGAACTTGATGATGCAGCTCCTAACCATTGCCTGAGTTCACTCCGCACCCTCTCAGGTCTTCTGTTGAAGTCTGCCAAATGAGGGACCAATTTGCGGCCTAATTCATGTCAGATGTAGGACGGGTGGAATGGCAAGAAAAAATGGTGTAAAAAAGTGTTCTTGTCTGTATGTTCATAAAATACCTGTGTTTATACCTGTACCGAGTGCAGTCTGTGTTTTTACACTCAAATACAATTATCAACTGGCCAGGTTTACCAGTGAATTCATGATGCTGTGTTTTTTGTACATCATGAATTTACTAGTAATCCTGATCAGGTGACTATACACACACACACACACACACAAGTTGTATGACCTTTATCATCTCTCTAGTTTGGGATCAATTTGCAGCGACTGTGGAGATAAAACAACTAATATTTGTGTCATCTGGCCTGATGTCACAAATAGTGATTTGTGGATTCACTAGCATCCGTCACTCTTTATTATACCTAACCATGTGTCTATAAATATTATTTGTAGTATCATCACTGTGACTTGATTTTGAACGCAGACTGGAGAGATAAGAAAGTTTATACATCTTCTACAATCCCCAGGCCTGGTGTCATGCTGAAGTGGTGATGCCCCAAATAACGCATCCTCAATTCAGAATGTATCACACCTGGGCAGGTGAATACACATATGAGTTATAAACTGCAGCATCGCTACAGTATGCTTGAAATAAATGCAGACTGAAGCGACGCTGCAGGTTAAAACTCATGTGGATTCACCTGCCCAGCTGCGATAGTAATGATACAAGGCCAGGGTATTGTACATATAACGTGTATTTTCACCATCATCTCCTCAGTTTATGCAACACACACTGAATAGAGGATGTGGTTAATTACAAGGTATAACTAGAATCCCTGGCCTTGTATCACAAAGTGAAATGATGGTAAAAACACACCATACTCATTTAACTTTTTATGATACCTGGCAAGGTAAAATAGATATGCCTTGCACTCAACACCATCCTCTATTCAGTCTGTGCAATATTAGCAGACAGAGAGACTGGTGGTGAAAATACTAGTCATATATTTGTGTTGTGGACTACACATATCTCCAGGAAAGACACAAGAAACGTGTCATTCCTGGAGTTGTGTAGTCAAAAACGCAAAGTGTACGGCGCAGTGTGTGTAGGCGGCGAAAGACACATTAATCAAACCGTATTTACTAAAAGCATAATTGCACATTTATTTTGTACAACAAAAAAAAAAAAACATTTTTATTGAGAAGGATGTTTTGGGGGAGATTGGGTGTGCAGAGATGATGAACGGCTGGAAAGCGAGGAAGGTGTTCGAGGGGAAGTGACGACAAAAGTAGTGGGGGAAGGAAGATCAGGGATGGAAGTAAAGGCAGGTTGAGACACATTAGGAGGAGAGGGGGGATGGACTAACAAAGTCTTCTTTCTCTTCTTGGGGGCAGGAGTCTCCTGCATGGACCGACTTCCGTGTGACCACCTTGAGCTGGTGGACCGTGGCTTTGAAACATAAAACACGGAATGTCGGTCACCCGTCTCATGCTCTGTGGTGGCGGTGCTCGGAGAAGTGGTGGCGGTGCTCTGAGGAGGACAAGTGGTGGCGGTGGTCCAAGGAGAAGTGGTGTCTGTGCTCCTAAACTGGTGCAGAGTGGTGGCTGTACTCCTAGAAGAAGTGGCGTCTGTGCTCCTAAAATGGTGGATAGTGGTGGCGGTACTCCTAGAAGAAGTGGCGTCTGTGCTCCTAAACTGGTGGAGTGGTGACGGTACTCCTAGAAGAAGTGGCGTCTGTGCTCCTAAAATGGTGGATAGTGGTGGCAGTACTCCTAGAAGGAGAAGTGGTGTCTGTGCTCCTAAAATGGTGGATAGTGGTGGCGGTACTCCTAGAAGGAGAAGTGGTGTCTGTGCTCCTAAAATGGTGGATAGTTGTGGCTGTACTCCTAGAAGGAGAAGTGGTGGCTGTGCTCCGAAAATGGTGCGCAGTGGTGGCAGTGCTACTAGAAGGATAAGTGGTGGCTTTGCTCCTAAAATGTTGCGTAGTGGTGGCTGTGCTCCTAGAAGGAGAAGTGGGAGCGGTGGCCCAAGCAGGTACTGCGGTGGCGGGAGTCCAAGAGTGGGGAACAGTGTCTGTGGTGGTGGTGCTCCAGAGGAGCAGCGCTTGCCATGGTGGTGGCTACGGTGGAGTGTCCAGCAGTACTCGGATTTGTGGTGATTTACAGTCATGGACAAAAGTTTTGAGAATGACACAAATATTAATTTTTACAAAGTCTACTGCTTCACTTTTTCTAATGGCAATTTGCATATACTCCAGAATGTTATAAAGAGTGATCAGCTTAACAGCAATTACTTGCAAAGTCAATATTTGGCTAGAAAATGAACTTTATCCCCCAAAACACATTTCAACATCATTTCAGCCCTGCCTTAAAAGGACCAGCTAACCTCTTTTCAGTGATTGCTCCATTAACACAGGTGTGGGTGTTGATGAGGACATGGCTGGAGATCAATCTGTCATGATTAAGTAAGAATGACACCACTGGACACTTTAAAAGGAGGCTGGTGCTTGGCATCATTGTTTCTTTTCTGTTAACCATGGTTATCTCTAAAGAAACACGTGCAGTCATCATTGCAATGCACAAAAATGGCCTAACAGGGAAGAGTATCGCAGCTAGAAAGATTGCACCTCAGTCAACAATCTATCGCATCATCAAGAACTTCAAGGAGAGAGGTTCCATTGTTGCCAAAAAGGCTCCAGGGCGCCCAAGAAAGACCAGCAAGCGCCAGGACCGTCTCTTAAAAGTGTTTCAGCTGCAGGATCGGGCTACCAGCAGTGCAGAGCTTGCTCAGGAATGGCAGCAGGCAGGTGTGAGTGCATCTGCACGCACTGTGAGGCGGAGACTCTTGGAGCAAGGCCTGGTCTCAAGGAGGGCAGCAAAGAAGCCACTTCTCTCCAGAAAAAAACATCATGGACAGACTGATATTCTGCAAAAGGTACAGGCAGTGGACTGCTGAGGACTGGGGTAAAGTTATTTTCTCTGATGAATCCCCTTTTCGATTGTTTGGGACATCAGGAAAACGCCTCATTCGGAGAAGACAAGGTGAGCGCTACCACCAGTCTTGTCTCATGCCAACTGTTAAGCATCCTGAAACCATTCATGTGTGGGGTTGCTTCTCAGCCAAGGGAATCGGCTCTCACAGTCTTGCCTAAAAACACAGCCATGAATAAAGAATGGTACCAGAATGTCCTCCAAGAGCAACTTCTCCCAACCCTCCAAGAGCAGTTTGGCGATCAACAAATCCCTTTTCCAGCATGATGGAGCACCCTGCCATAAAGCAAAGGTGATAACTAAATGGCTCAGGGAACAAAACATAGAGATTTTGGGTCCATGGCCTGGAAACTCCCCAGATCTTAATCCCATTGAGAACTTGTGGTCAATCATCAAGAGACGGGTGGACAAACAAAAACCTAAAAATTCTGACAAAATGAAAGCATTGATTGTGCAAGAATGGACTGCTATCAGTCAGGATTTGGTCCAGAAGTTGATTGAGAGCATGCCAGGGAGAATTGCAGAGGTCCTGAAGAAGAAGGGTCAACACTGCAAATATTGACTTGCTGCATTAACTAATTCTAACTGTCAATATAAGCTTTTGTTACTCATATGTTTGCAATTATTATATTTCTATCTGTGATAAAAACATCTGTCAAACACACATAAAAACCAGAAGGTAGCAGATCATGTGAAAATATAATATTTGTGTCATTCTCAAAACTTTTGGCCATGACTAGAGTTGAGCGATACTTTCCGATATCAAGAAGTATCGGATCGGAATGGGTATTGCCGATACCCGATACCGGAAATCCAATGCAAGTCTATGGGACAAAAATATCGGAATTAATAAAACCCCATTCTTGCCTTGTAGGTTAATTGTACATGAAGTAAAACAACAAAAAGTAATGTAGAATGTATTGGGGGAGGTGGAGGAGACATTAAAGGCGTAGATGTTTAACCCAATCAAATGGAATAGCAGGAATACTTTTTTTTTTTTTTAAAGACGTTCGGATTGACAAAGAAATTGACTATGTTGTTAACCTTTTTTCTATTTTGGCACATATGTATGTTTCACAACTTCCATGCTCTTCACCTTTTTTTTACTTATGCCACACTTTCTCCTTCATGATCTTCAGCAGCATCATCTTTTTCATCAAATTATTCTTCATCTTCACCTTATTTATCTTCTTCTTAAACTTCTTGCTATTCAACTTTTTGTTAACATTACTCATATTCTTCTTATTCAACTATTATTCTTCTTCTTCATATTCAACTTCTTCATCTTCTTCCTATTAATCTTCTTCATCATATTCTTATTTGTGACAGACATTCCTGTAGTTGTAATCTGTAAAAGTTTGAAGATTTCATCCTTCCGTTCTTACTGTCACAAAACATTTAAATTACAACCGTATTTGTCCGCGTTCAGTTTATCCTGCAGCAGCAGCAGGCATTTTCCAGGGGCACCACGAGGAGGAACGGACTCACCCCCATACACTGCTTAGTCTTCTTCTGCTTATAATTTAGAGCATATATTTTGCTCTGAATTTTGGTCTTATACTTAATGTTCTTCTGCTTTTTGTTCTTCTGCTTATTGTTCTTCTGTCTCTTTTTCTGTATCTTGTAGTTTGTCTCAATCTTCTTTGTCCTGTTGGTGATCTTCAAGGGTAATCTTTATTTCTTCTTTGTGATGGTGTTCAGGCTCGTTGTCTTGATGGTCGTCGTCCTTGGGGTCGTTGTCTTCTTCCGGTGTCTTCAGGGTCCTCGTCTTCAGGTCCTCGTCTTCAGGGTCCTCGTCTTACAGGGTCCTCGTCTTCGGGGTCGTCGTCTTCTCGGGGTGTCTTCATGGTCGTCGTCTTCTGTGTTGGAGATCCAGAGGGATTACAAAAAAACATTAAAAAATCTTCAACTTGGAAATGTAGGCTGAAGGTACAAGAAGGCTGAGTAACTTCCGACAACCAGCTGACGGTACTGGAACCCGGATGGTATCAGATGGTACAAGAGACAATGGAAGTAACGAGGACCAGCTGACTGTGCTGGAACCCGGAGGGGCAGCGAAGGAAAAGAGCCAATGGCACAACCGAGGACCAGCTGATGTTACTGGGACACGGTTACTAAGCAGGAGGTACCTGTGCTCCAAAGCACTACCAAGGACCAGCAGACGTTGCTGGAACTCGGATACCGAGATGGAGGCACCTAGGCCAAAGGCACTGCGGAGAACCAGCTGACGGTACTGGAACCCGGACAGGTAGCAGAAGGTACCCATGAAAATTTAAGTTGACAGGCCGCAAGCCGGCCGCAGTTACCGATTCCCACAGTCTACAGTGGGTGCTTGTCCTATTGTCACAATGGAAACAGCCTTTATTTACATATCCCGCAGCACACATAGGAAGCACCTAAACTGCAGGCACCATAGTCGGCTAACCCGACCGCAACACGACAGGACAACTTATTGGAGGCTAAGTGACGTTGACACTGCCAGGAAACAGCTGGCGTGCTGTAACCAGGCTGGGCAGGAGTGAGTACCCGTGCCAATGACACTTCCGAGCAGCAACTGGCATTGTTGGAGCCTAGGGATGAGAGGAGAACAGTGTGGAGGCAGCAGGACTTTTTGCCGTACACACAGCAGTGGAACAGCTGACATTACTGAACCCCAGTAACACAGGAGCAAGTGTTCAGTGTGCAAACAGCACTTCCGAGCACCAACTGGCGGTGTTGGAGCCCAGGGATGAGAGGAGAACAGGGTGGAGGCAGCAGGACTTCTTGACGGACACACAGCAGGGGAACAGCGGACATTACTGAACCCCAGTAACACAGGAGCAAGTGTAGACTGTGCTAACAGCACTTCTGAGCACCAACTGGCGGTGTTGGAGCCCAGGGATGAGAGGAGAACAGGGTGGAGGCAGCAGGACTTTTTGACATACACACAGCAGGGGAACAGCTGACATTACTGAACCCCAGTAACACAAGAGCAAGTGTTGACTGTGCACACAGCACTTCCGAGCACCAACTGGCGGTGTTGGAGCCCAGGGTCAAGGAGTATGTGTAAATAATATATACAGTATTTGCGTTGGTTCGTGGCAATTAAAAATGTACATACTACAAACAAGAGAAAGATAACCTTTACTACCATAAGATGATGATTATTATATTAAAAAAAATGTATATAAAGAGTTGACAGACATAAACGCATAGATTAACATGTCGAACAGCAATGCAAAGCCAAAGAAATTTTTGTAAGGAATCTTATATACGGTTTTAAATAAAAGCATACAAGTCCATTTCTGAATCCATTAATGATGGATAAGTAACTGTATGTACACCTGTTATATTGTATAGACAATGAATGTAGGACTTCAAAACATCATCATCATTACAAGTTCTGTGACATCCCAAAAATTTACATTTGAGGAATAATGTCACTAAACAGTTTCTACAAATATATAAAATATCCATCATATAATAATCATAATATGGGCCAATAATCATTTTTATGAACAAACATAACCTTTAAAAAGTGCATAGTGAAAATTTCTATTTATGCCTGACTGTGCACTTGCAAGCATGACAACGGATAGATAAGATATATATAGATGAGACTGCATAGCCACAGATGGTGAATGGCGATGTAATACTGTACCTTAATAAAGTGTGCGTCACACTACTCAAGATCTTTTTTCATATAGCTTTATAAACAGGGCACGTGCATGTATGCTTGCGCCTTTGTTTTGACGCACAGACTGTCTTCGTGCTGTGACGCGTTGGGTAGTGGAGCGTCTGTGCGTCTTATGACGCAGACTAACATTCACTTTGCGCATCATTCATCATCGCTAGCGTACCGACAACACAAAGCCGTTGTCATGTCAGCTTTACTCAGTAAACATGCACCTATGATGAAACATACACGCATGTGCCCTATTAGAGAAGAAGCTACAAGAAAAACGCGTGTGAGGTGTGCCGCAGCCTTTTTTTAAGGTACAGTATTAGATCGGCATTCTACAGGTGTCGCTATTCAGTCTGATAACTAGATATCATTCACCTTTTCTATCACTTGTCGTTGTTTTTGCACCACTTGCAGGTATGTATTTTGCTATTGTCTCTATGCACAATTTACTTTTTCGAGTTAATGCATGATTTGTGCTCCTGATTATCAGAATTACATGATGGACCTTTATGATATGGTGTTTTAAATGAAGTAAATATGTATATTTTCGAATGACACAAATATAAGTTATGATGATGAGGAGTAGTCCTACATCCATTGTTTGCACAATATTAGAGGTGTACATCACGTTCATTAAGCAACAATGGCTTATTAAATGTACTTGTGTGCCTTTATTTAAAACCCGAGACCACTCAAGGCTAAAGGTACTGCCACACTAAGCTATCCCGCTAGCGATCTCGTTAGCGTTGCATACTAATGAGATCGCTAGCGGGATTGTTTCTATATCGCTAAATGCTGCCGCATTTAGCGATATAGTTAACGACGCTATCGCCGTTAGCGATCTTCTTAACGACTTTAGCGGTACAAAAGTACCGCTAAATCGCTAAGAAAAGGTGCCACACAGCGATAAGATACTTACCCAGCGGGAGCGCCAGCGATGAAATAGGGTCCGGAACGATTCCAGCGACGAGCGAGATCACAGCAGGAAGCTCGTCGCTGGAAGCTGCCGCACTGAACAATATCGCTAACGGGATCGCTAAATAGTGACGTTTTTTTAGCGATCCCGTTAGCGATATTGTTTAGTGTGGCATACCCTTAACCTTCGCACTGCAGCTGTTGTCAAAGTTCAACCCACATTATGCACTTCCAACCTTGCAGCATTTGAGGCATGATGTGAGTTGGATTTTTCAAAGTACTGGAGTGACAAGGTTTGCCATCACTACCCTATAGCATATGTAGGCTTTTGGGTTGGCATTTGTGTTCAACATGTGCATATGTGCACTAATATGTCCAAATTAGTTAGAGATTTGTGCCAAAGAGTAATCATTTTATGGTTTTAAAGCTGACGTTTCACTAGTTTACAGCATACAAATCAGGGTGTAGCCTCATATCTATGTGTAACAGTAGCCACTTTGACATGTCATGTTGTTTTCAGCATGTGTAGGTAGCAGTAATTATTGCCGGACACACAGCAGGGGAACAGCAGGCGTTTCTGAACCCCACAAACACATCAGCGATTGTTTTGATCTGTGCATCCAACACTTCTGAGCAGCAACTGGTGGTGTTGAAGCCCAGGGTCAAGGAGGGTGTAGGCAGAGGCCTAGTATGAGCTGGTGGAAATTTTATTTTGAGGTAGCATGAATTTTTGCCGGACACACAGCAGGGTAACAGCAGGCGTTTCTGAACCCCACAAACACATCAGCGATTGTTTTGATCTGTGCATCCAACACTTCTGAGCAGCAACTGGCGGTGTTGAAGCCCAGGGTCAAGGAGGGTCTTTAAATAAAATATAGAGTTCTTGCCTTGTTACGTGGCACTTGGAAATGTATGTACTACAAACAAGAAAAAATGAAGCTTTACGAGGACAATAAAAAGATGAATTTCAATTCAAAAAAGAAAAATAAACACCCTTAAAATATAAACGCATATAAGCACATGGCAACAAGAAATGGAACACCACACCAACAAAATTTAAAAAAAAAATATATATTGGTTTCAATGAATGAATACAAGTCCATTTTTGTCTTTATGAATGATGCGTAAGAAACGCTATGTAAAACCATAATATAGTGCAGACAATGGATTTTGTAATAGTCATCATCATCATAATTAAAATTTATATGTGACAGTGACACAGATTGAAATACTTTCAGTTAGGAAAATTGGTACTTCGGACAGCATATATTACATGTCCAGCATGGACTCATCAATTTTATGACGCAATAATGTAATATAAAAAAAAAAAATTTAAAAAATACATCCTGCATTGTCAAAATTAAAGTCGGTGCCTGCAAGTGGAGGTGAAACAAATGCAACGGATAGCTAAGGTATATAGTATGTCTGTATCAGACAGTGCACAGCCTCAGATGGCGAATGGCGATGTCATACTGTACCTCAAAGGCTGCGGCAGCAATCATGCACTTTTTGCTTGTACACTGTTGAAGAGGGGAAAAGCATGTCTGGTTGCGCAAGGCTTTATCCGCCAACACTACCTTCCTACTGTCGTGCGTAGGTTTGGGTAGCGTGTGGCTATTAGGTGACTCTCTTGCAGTCACGTTACGCAGCATTATTCTGCCCTAGGGATGCAACAAAGACAACATCAGTAAAGATTTACTGTCTTAACATCCACCTATGAGCAACGAAACAAGCACGTTCCCTCTTCAACAAGCTACAAGCCAAACAAGCATGATGGGTGACGCTGACTTTATTGAGGTACAGTATTAGATCGACATTGTCCATGAGTAACTATGCACTGTGATACCTATATACCATTATCAATTAATATCTGTTGTGGTTGTTTCACCAGCACTTGCAGGTATAACTACCTATTGTCAGTATGCATGATGCGCTTTGTAGATGTAATAAATTATTATTGCGCCTTATTATCAGGTTTAGATGCTGGCCATTTCATATATGGTGTGTGAAGTTACAGTTGTCCTCAGTCTGTGTATTTTATTATGTCTGTCAGAAATAGAACTCATGATGATGATGATTATGTTTGAGTCATACATCCATTGACTGCATTATCTTACAGGTCCAAATAACGTTCCTTAAGCAGCATTAATGGATAATGATGAAATGTAGTTTTCAGAAAAGTAAGCCGGTCTACATTATCGGAGGATAGTCGCATGCGACGGTCTGTTAGTACACCACCTGCAGCACTAAAGACGCGCTCCGATAATACACTGGCAGCAGGGCAAGCCAGCACCTCCAATGCATACTGGCTAAGCTCTGGCCATGTATCCAGCTTAGAGACCCAAAACTTGAATGGGGAATAGCCATCTGGGAGTACACTGAGAGGGCAAGACATGTAGTCTGTCACCATCTTACGGAAACGTTGCCTCCTGCTGACTGGAGCCGTCTGGGATGGTGTAGACATTTGTGGCGCTGACACAAAACTTCGCCACATTTGGAACATACTGGTCTTGCCCTGTGCAGAGGCGCTGCTTCTGCTCCCTCTTGTTGCAGAGCTGTCTCCACTGCCTCGACGCACAGAGCTGCTTTGTAAAGCAGTAGCAGCAGCAGTGCTCTCGGCTGGAATGGAGAAACATGATGGATTGCACAAGTGTGTCTTGGTACTCCCGCATTTTACGCTCCCGGTTCAACGGTGTGATAAGGCTTTGTAAGTTGTCCCGGTAGCGAGGGTCTAGGAGGGTGTACACCCAATAATCAGACGTGGTGAGAATGTGGGCGATGCGGCGGTCATTTCTCAGGCACTGCAGCATGAAATCAACCATGTGCTGCAGACTCCCAACTGGCCAAGAAACGCTGTCCCCTGCAAGAGGCGTCATCACTGCCTGCTCTGCATCACCCCACCCTCGCTCTACATACTGACTAGAGCATTGTGTACCTCCCTCTGGAGCGATGTCTTCCTCCTCCCTCCTCCATTGACTCCTCCTCATCCTCCTCACAAAGTGACCCTGCCTAGCCCTTTGTGAGGAACCACGTTGCGCTGACTGTCCAGAAGGTGATGGAATTTGTGACTCCTCCACCTCTACCAAAACCTCATCCCTTAGTGCTTGCAGTGTTATTTGAAGCAGGCAGATAAGGGGGACAGTCAGGCTGACTAGTGCATCATCTGCACTTTCCATCCGCGTTGACTCATCAAACGCACGCAAAACGTGGCAGATGTCCTTCATAGAGGCCCACTCAGTAGTGGTGAAGTGTGAACGGCGCAAATTGCGAGTTGATTGCGCCTGATGCAGCTGATACTCCATTACTGCTGGCTGTTGCTCACACAACCGTTCCAACATATGTAACGTGGAATTCCACCTGGTGGGTACGTCACATATGATGCGATGTTCAGGAAGGCGAAATCTGCGTTGCAGAGCTCCATTGCGCGATCTGGCCATGCTGGAACGTCGCAAGTGAGCGCACTCTATGCGGACCTTGTGCAGCAGTGCATCAAGATCCGGATAGTCCCTCAAAAAACTATGCACGACCAAGTTGAGCACATGTGCCAGACATGGTATGTGAGTGAGGTTGCCAAGGCCCAGAGCTGCCACCAGATTTCGGCCATTGTCACACACTACCAAGCCTGGCTGGAGATTCGCTTGCAAAAACCACACGTCGCTCTCCTGCTTTATGGCATTCCAGAGCTCCTGCGCTGTGTGGCTTCGATTCCCCATGGAAATTAATTTCAGGACGGCCTGTTGACGTTTGGCCACGGCTGTGCTCATATCGGTCGGAACAGGTAAGCGTTCACGGGTCCATGTGGAGGTAGACCGTGACGGCTCCTGCAGCGATGATTCTGAGGAACTGGAGTAGGAGGAGGAGTCAATGTGTACAGACTGAATTCCTGCAATCCTTGGAGTTGGCAGAGCACGTACAGCGCCACTCTCAAGATCTGTACCCAGCTCCACAACATTAACCCAATGGGCAGTGAGGGAAAGGTATCGTCCCTGGCCATGGGTACTGGTCCACGCATCTGTGGTCAGGTGGACCTTGCTACTGACGGCTTTTAGTAGCGCATGTTTAATTTTTCCCTCAACATACTTTTGCAGACCAGGGACGGCTTGCCTGCTGAAATAAAATCGGCTTGGCACATTGTATTGTGGGACTGCCAATGCCATTAAGTTACGGAAGCTGTCAGTCTCCACCAGCCTGAATGACAGCATTTCAAGGGACAGGAGTTTTGCAATGCCAGCATTCAGAGCCTGTGCTCGGTGATGGTTTGCCGAGTATGGCCGTCTTTTCTCCCATGCCTGTGCTACCGATGGCTGTACAGTGGCCTGAGAGTGTGAGGATGACAGGGAACTTGCAGCTGTGGGTGGAATAACACTGGGTCTCTGGACAACAGTGACAGAGGTTCTTCCATGGCGATCCTGTGAGGAAGCCGAACCAGCTGTGTGTGAGCTGGAGGAAGAGGCTCCAACACGAGATGAAGATGTAGGTGGTGCTGTAGGTTGGCCTACGTCTCCAGTGTGTCTTTGTAACTCAACCACGTGCTTGGTCCGCACATGTTTCCACATATTAGTGGTATTGAGGTTACTGGCACTTTTACCTCTTTTGACTTTTTGATTACACAGCTTGCATTTGACATAGCAAATATCATCTGCAAGTGTGTCAAAAAAGGACCACGCAGTGCAAGTCCTGGGAGCGCCCGTTTTGGCTTTTGGAACAGAACTGCTCCGAACGGGTGCCAAAGTGGAGGCTACAGGCAACCGAGTCTGCAGCCTACCTCTCCCTCCTGTTTGGACCGTTGGGGCAATCTCTTCCTCAGAGCTGCTCCCACCACCTTCCTGTTCCTCACGCCATGTTGGGTCTTGGACCTCATCATCTCCACTACCCTCTTCCAATACCTGCTGCTGTTGGGTGGTCTGGCCAGCACCATGCTCAACAGAAACTGGCACCTGAGTCTCATCATCATCAGATGCGTTCTGCGGTGTGCTGACCATCGGCACTGGCTCAGCCGCCTTTTCAGATTCAGAGAGACAAAGCTGTTGCGCATCACTGCTTACTCCCTCTTCTTCACATTCCAGAATGCTGCTTGGCTGGGCCCCTGTTTGCAAGCCAACAGATTCTGAGAACAGAAGCAGAGACTCAGCTGGCTCCTGTACAGAGCTCTCTGACTGCCTGGGCAATTTGGCAGGCGGTGAAGAGACCGATGGTTGCTCAACAGTGCTCTGGTCCTGAGAGGAGGTGGAAGCAATTGAAGTCGATGCATTGGCTGCCATCCAATCAACAACAGCTTCAATTTGTTCTTCCCGCAGTAGGGGGGTACGCCGAGCTCCTACAAAAGTGCGCATAAAGGAACGCTCACGGGGAAAACTGGTGGATGCTGTGTCACTGGGGGCTGCAGCAGCCACAGAATCCCCACGTCCTCTCCCTGCTGAAACTCCACGCCCATGACCACGTGCCTTACTCCCTGCCTTCTTCATTTTGGTAGATTGATAGAGAAAGCCAGAAAAGTTATAAGGCCTAAGTGTGCTTATTCCTCAGAGACTGCAGTGAACACTGCAGACAACTGTTCACTAGCTCTGAAAGGCTCCTTTGTGTACTTCTATAGTGTTTGCAACCAATGTATTGGATACGGATGGAAATGCGTCACACTAATAGATTTTATTTTTTTGAAATAGAATGGAGCAGCACCAATTAGACAAAAATGTCAAGGATGAGGCAGTGACACACGCTCAGCAGACTAAAACCAGCAGTGGTTGAAGAACTAACTGGAGCGTGATCTGCACTCAAAAAAAAAAAACCTCACAGACTACAGTGAACACTGCACACAACTGTTCACTATCTCTGAAAGGCTCCTTTGTGTACTTCTATATTGTTTGCAACCAATGTATTGGATACGGATGGAAGCGCGTCACACTAATAGATGACTGTTAATTTCAATTGAATGGAGCAGCACCAATTACACAAAAGAAAAAAAAAAAGTCAGTGAGTGACATGTGCAGATGACTACAAACAGCGTTGGATGCAGAGCAAACTGCAGCGTCACCTGCACTCACAAACACACACCTTGCACAGAGCTGTGAAAACAACACTGCAAAGAAAAAGGATGATTTACACAGCGGTTTCTCAAATAGCCTGCCTACAGAACAATTCACAAAAACGCTATCTGTAACTGTCCCTCAGAGTCAGCAGAGCAGCGTTCTGTCCCTAACTTAATTCACAGCACAGTGAAGCTAAAATGGCGGCGGCGCCTTTTATAGTGCTTTCTGACACCATTTCAGCAGCCAATCACAGCCATGCCATTAGTTAACATGACTGCAGCATTACAGGATGTGCCCACACTTCTTAGGATTCCTCATTGGCTGAATAAAATCACACTGCCTCTCAAAGAATTATAGGAACTTCCGATTCCGGTATACGATATGGGAAAAGTATCGGAACTAAGTATCGGAATTCCGATACAGTGAATATCGGCCGATACCCGATACTTGCGGTATTGGAATGCTCAACACTAGCCATGACTGTAGTGGTGATTCGGAATGCTGGTGGCCGTGCAGTGATATGCAGCAGAAGTCGGTAGTGATGTGTGGCGAGTCAGTGGTGGCACAGTTGGATATACAACCACTGACTGCTGCATGTACTGATTTTTGCTGCATAGCCTGCAAGTAAAAAGTGTTGCAGGCCTGCAACACCCTCAGCTGTTGCTCAGGACTAAGGCCTCTTTCACACATCCGTTGTGCGCCTGACGGCGCCCCCGGCATTTAGACGCAGCGCCGCATCCGGCATCTAGTATGAAAACCGGATGCGCCGCATCCGGTTTTTGCCCGGATCCGACCTGAGCTTTTGAACCCATAAAAAGAGGGTTTCTGATGCCCGGAGACACTGGAAAATGTAGTAGTAGTAGTAGACGACCTTGATTTCCAGAATCCGGATCAGACTTTGGCCGGATTGCACAAAAGTCTGATCCGGTTCCATTGACTTCTATTGTTTGCGGCCGCCTGATGCGCCGCTTCAGGCACATCAGGCGGCACCGACAAAAATAAAAAATGTTACATGCTGCGTTGTGTCCGGCCGCCGGAATGTACATTTCCGCCGGATCCGGACAAAAACGGATACAACGCAATGACATGCGTCACCATCCGGCGCTAATGAAAGTCAATGGAAAAAAAAACGGCGCCCTCCGGCATATTTTTTGTCCAACCACATCCGGCGAAATGTAATGCCGGATGCGGTTGGACAAAAAAATGCCGTCAGGCACACAACGGATGTGTGAAAGAAGCCTAAGGTGTTCCGCCATGCCCCGTTCAATTTTACTGAAAAAATGGTGCGCTGGTCTGTTGAGTTTGGCCTCCAGCCGATCAAGCCGCTGGTCGACAGTGAAAGCGGTGTTCCATGTGGGTAAAACCCCGTTCCATGAGTGAAAAACCGCTTTCCACTGTGCCTGACAGAGACTTCATACTGGCGTGAAAGGCCTCGCTCAAGTGCATGAACTCGGGCAAGACATTCCTGTCCAAGGCCTTCTGCAGCTGGCGGAAGTGCCCGCATAACCAGTGGCAGAGACCTGGGACAGGGGAACACCTGATTGACCAGCTTCCTGGTCACCAGCTGTCCGTGTTGCTGACCTGCAAGTTGCTTCCAGGCTGTCGGATGGCTGGGACGAGTCCGAGGTCGTCAGATGAAGGACCGCTTCAGGGACAGGCTGCATGGTGCTGCTCCAGGTGCTGTGGAAAGAAAAGAAAAATATTACTATAATGCATGTACAAGAAGCATCAGCTGTAGAATAGAAAAGCACTGATTACAAAAAAAAAAAAAAAATTTAGAAAACGTACGCTCTGCTGGCAAGGACCGGTCTCAGGAACGCCATCTCACGATAGTAGTGATATTTTCTTCTGGTCCTTGCTGCTGAACCACTGCGAACCTGTCCCTCTGCGCGAACATCAGTGTTGAAGCCGTCCTTCATCGAGCGCCATCGTGTGCAGACTTTGTTCACTGTAGGAAAAAAAAAAAATTATACAATGCACTCGGCAAGATCTGTCTCATCACACACAAATGACTGAAAATGGGAAACAGTCAATGCAGCATAAAAAAGCTATACAAAGCACAACATAGCAATAACATACACAGGGCAGTCACTGTTGAACCAGATGACACTTGGGTTTGCCGTTAGAATATATCAACCAGTAAACCCATCAGTGCCATCTGGAATAAGAGTGAATGTAGCATAAAAAAGCAATACCATACACAGGGCAGTCACTGTTGAACCAGATGACACTGTTGGGTTTGCCGGTAAAATATACCTACCAATAAACCCATTAGTGCCATCTGGAACAAGAGTGAATGCAACATAAAAAAGCAATACCATACACAGGGCAGTCACTGTTGAACCTGATGACACTGTTGGGTTTGCCGGTAGAATGTATCTACCAGTAAACCCATCAGTGCCATCTGAAACAAGAGTCACTGCGGCATTACAGAGCATGGAAATACTTACTAAACTCCTTTTTGAGGTATTGAGAGGCGCTGTGCCAGCCATCCATCAACGCTGCGGCCACCTCGTTCCATAGCTGCCGGCTCACCACATTGTCCTTGTACTGCGGATCACGGCTGTCCCACAACAGGACACGCTCATGGACATGGCAGATGAGGGCCTCGTTGTCCACATAAAGGTCCTCGTCCCGTTGTGGAACCTAGAAAAAACAAAAAAATAATTACAATCTTGGATATACAGTATTTCAGAAATAAAAAGAGACCAAATAAAAGAGACATTCAAAGACTATATACTTACATTCCGTCTCGCCACCGGGACTTGTCTTGGCTGCGACTGCTCCTGCTGTTACGACTGCTGTTCCTGCCGTAGCCGACGCTGATGTCTGAAAAAGGAACAAAAATTTTAGACGTTTGTAGATGCAGCAGCTATACTTACCCAAAGGCAGGAAGATACTCGCATCATGCTCTGCTTGGGCCAGTTCTTGCTGGGATGGGAATTCTTGCACTTTGGATCCAAAATTTGTGCTGTCTTGGCTGTGTCTTCCAGGCAGTCTAGTAGGGGTCCAGGCTGTATGTGCAGGCTGAAGCATGCAGATTCTCCAGGCAGTATAGTAGGGGTCTAGGCTGTATCTTCCAGGCTGTATCAGCAGAGTCTCCAGGCAGTCTGAGTGGAGGTCTGTCTGGCACTGAAGACACCTTCCTTTATCTCCACCCCTCACAAACAATGTTGTTTGTGTAGGGGATGTTTTAGACAAGTGTCTAGACATTGTTTACTCAAAATCTTTTTTAAAGTGGTGGGCCGGAAAAAAAATTGCAGCATGTAGCGTCTAGCGCGTCTGGGCGCACACCTGAAAAATGCGCTGCGCACGCCAAACGCTGATGAGCGCGTGCAAGCGCTAGACCCTGCGCCCGCCATGTTAAAGATAGGGAAACATTGCGCATGCAACCGATAGCGCTGCGCGATAAAACGCAAGTGTGAAAGTAGCCTCAGACATGAGAGAAGCTGATTTTTATAAAACTGTGCAGTGGCCTCAATTTTTGCCTGAGCTGTAGATCTCAATGTAATGACTATATATTGAGTTTCACTTTTTGTATTAAAAAGCTGAAATAAATTAACTTTTTGATAGTCTAATTTTATGTGAAACACCTGTATGTAGGAGCTGTGTGTGAAGAATTTTGAAGTGATTCTTGTGAACATGGTATGACTGTTCAAATCAAGTACAGGCGCTCTGTGCTTCACGACTGGGCTAATCATTTAAATACACCTTCCCACCTGCTGGTTTCCATCTATGTCCTTCTCTGACTTTTTGAAGCCAGAGTGGTCAATCAAAGGGGGTGAAGGAGTGGAGATGGTGGGGAGGTGATTTTAATTATTGGCCCCTCTGTGAAGTGGCAAGACTGGGTTTGAACAGTCATTCTGTGCTGACAGTTCCTTTAGCAATTACTAAATGAATTATTTTTTTTCAAATGAAGTGGAAAGCTGTCTAACGTTCACCTTTTGTTCTGTGTGGTATGCTATGTTGTGAATAAAATATGGCTATAAGAGGTTTACAAATCATTGCTTTCTTCATTTCTTTACATTTTACAGTGTGCCAACTTTTGTGGAATTAGAATTTTCCCTTCACTCATGACAGCACACCTGCGAGAGGGATCTGCCCAGCCAGGACAGGAAACCTACTGAAATATAAGGGTGGTACCTCTCCCCACCCTTCCCCCCCCCCCCCCCCGTTTCAGTTGGGCTTCCTATTCTGACGTGAACCATCGTGCGGAGACCTGGGCAGGTTGAAGATTTTTTTTTTTTTTTTTTTTCTTTTATTCCTGCTACTTAATCCAGTCCCGGTGCTGGAAGAACAGGCACATGCCTGTATGCCAGCCTTCAGGTGCTGGAGGCGCTGTCCGAGGGTCTTATCTTACGCGCGGGCGGCACAGATGTGGGCCAAGTCAGCTCTTCTGGATCCGCTGCGCCGCTCTCCGTCTTCCAGCTGCAGCTCCATAGTAAGTTAGACTTCTGTGGCGTGCTCCACTGGCGTCATGGACAATGCATGCTGGTGAATGGGCGTGCCCGAGTGACATTGGAGGGGGTACGCCGCAAGCAATATGGCGGCGGCCTGGGTAAAAAAGCCGGCTGGGACGCGTGGAGACTTGGCGTGTCCTGGTGGTGGAGGGAGGGAAGGGCATTGTTTCGGGCACCAGAGGAGGCCAATCTGAGGAGTAGTGTAGTGGATCCCTCATAAAATGTGGGATGACCATAGAAGAGGCGCTTATGTCCAAAGCTCCTTATCATGGAGGATCTGAGAGGACAGCAGCAACAGGCTTTGCAGCAGCAGTCACCACTCCCAGTGCCTGATTAACAGCATGGGCGCACTAAGGGAACCAGCTGCTCAAGTGCGGGGGGTCTGAAACAATAGCTGGGATTGGTACTGCCTGCTCCCATATGATCTGGCTGCAACAAATCGAGAAGCAGCTTAAGAACAAGGCCCAAGAGATGAAATCTGCAGACTTGAGGTTTTCGGCTAGGTCGGCGAGCCTATCCAATGCGTCCGGACAGGCCTTATGGCTGAAAGGGTATCCAGGAGACCTGCCTTCAAAAAATAGACTCTGCTCCATCCCATGTGACTGCCAGTTTCTTCTTTAGGCAGAAATTGGAAGATATTTTGGAGAAAGCAGGCGACAAAAAGGGATTCCTTCATTTCAGAGGATAGGAAACCTTCCTTTCGGAGGAGGAAGTTTTTCCTAGGGAACTTCCTCTGGGAGAAAAAAAAAAGGTGGGAGTTCAAGGGTAGAAAGAAGTCTGGGTATATGTTCAGAGGACCCTCTACAGGGTGGGCCATGTATATGGATACACCTAAATAAAAAGGAAATGGTTGGTGATATCAACTTCCTGTTTGTGGCACATTAGTATATGGGAGGGGGAAAACTTTTGGTGGTGGTGACCATGTTGGCCATTTTGGATCCAACTTTATTTTTTCCAATGGGAAGAGGGTCATATGACATATCAATCTTATTTAGAATTTCACAAGAAAAACAATATTGTGCAAATTCAGCGCGCCGATCTGGCATCAGTCGAACATCCCTTCGGTGGATATTAGCGACTTACAAATGGCACCCTTACAAAATACAGCTGCTGCAGCATCTCAACAACGATGATCCAGATTGGTGCGCTGAATTTGCAGAATGACCAAAACAAAAGTTGGAACAGGTCCCTCAGTTTGCACAGAACATTATGTTCAGTGATGAGGCAAACTTTTTTGGGTGGGCCATTTTATATGGATATACCTAAATAAAATGGGAAAGGTTTTCTTGCGTAGGGTGTCTTGCATTGAAATCTGCTGCAATGACCCGGGTACTGCATTCACCCGACATCAACACAATTTCTATCCGCTCCTCACGTGTTAACCTCTGCGACAAGTCAATGGCTGTAAACATAGAGAATATTGTAAATAACTCATGGAAGTTACGTTAAAACAAAGCAAACCATTGTTTTTCTTGTGAAATTCTCAATAAGTTTAATGTGTCACGTGACCCTCTTCCCATTGGAAAAAATAAAGTTGGATCCAAAATGGCCGACTTTACAATTGGCGCCATAGTCACCACCCATCTTGAAAAGTTTTCCCCCTCCCATATACTAATGTGCCACAAACAGAAAGTTGAAATCACCAACCATTCCCATTTTATTTAGGTGTATCCATATACATGACCCACCCTGTGCATCTTTTAAAAAGCCCTCCCAATCACGTCAGGTCACCGGTAGGGGGAAGGCTCTTCCGCTTTCTCCCTGCCTGGGTGAACATTTCCCCCAGTGGATGGATCTTGGGTATTATCAAGGACGGTCTGAAGACAGACTTTGTCCATCCACCTTGCCAGACCTTCGTTTTAACACCACTCAGGAAATCACCAGGAGAATGGCTGGTCCTGGAGGCAGAGATCATGGGAATCTTACAAAACTGTGTTCTGTACGAAATCCCGGTGGAAGAAACAGGAAGGGGATTTTATTCCGCCCCTCTTTTTGATAAAGAAGCGGGATGGTTCCCTAAGCGCTATTATCAACCTGAGGAAGTTCAACCGATGGATTGTAAATTGTTCCTTCAAGATGTTGTCAGTGAACACTGCTATAAAGCTGTTATTCCAAAGTTGTTTTATGGCAGTCATCGATTTGAAAGATGCTTATTAGGGATGCTTAACAGGCTCTCCATACACGTGTTGTGACTGTCACACATCCGCGACACTTGCAGCTGTAGTGCCAAACAGCTGATTATCGGGAGTGCTCCAGGTATCTAGGTTTCTGATGCAGCTATTCGGTAAGCGCTGTAGCTATTCGGATGATGAGTTATCCGAAGCTATTTACTGATACCTAATACTTATGATCACATCCCAATCCATTGGGACCATCAGAAATCCCTGAGGGAGGCTGTGTATGCCCAGGGACGGGTCAGACATTACCCATATACAGCCTTTCCGTTCGGTCTGTCAATAGCTCAAAGAGTGTTCACCAAGGTAATATCAGAGGTGATGGCTTACCTGCGTTCTCGAAACACGGTTATCATCCCTTACTTGGACGACTTCGTTATTGTCGGAAGGTCACTGTGCAGAACAGCTGAGGGAGGGTAACAGTGGTCCTAGAAGAGCTGTGCTGGATAGTAAATATCCTCACATCAAGACTAAAACCAGAAAGGTCTTTCCTGGGTCTGGTTTTGGACTCTGTGCACCAGATCTGTCTCCTAACAGGGGACAAAATGGCCAAGATTATGGTGCTGTCAGCGATAGATCAGCCAAGAATGACCCTAATAAAAGCAGTGTTCTTGTAAGAATACCTAACATCTTGTATCCCGGCAGCAAGATGGGCCCAATTTCACCTAAAGCAGCTACAGTTGGAAGTCCTGTCTGCGCAGAGGTCATTAAAAGGGCATTTAGAAAAAAGATACATCTTTCTTCTGCAATAAGGGATTCCCTATCTTGGTGGACAGTTGGGCAAAACTTGTCGTCAGGGGTCCAGTGGATAAGACTAGTAGAGGACGTTATCACGACAGATGCAAGCAATACCAGATGGGGGGCACATCTAAGGTTTCACTCAGTTCAGGGATCTGGTCCGAGAGGTCTAGAGATAGAGAGGTTCAAGGGATCGAACTTGAAAAAGCTATGGGCTGTGGAAAGGGCCTTGATACACTTTCTCTCCTTCCTCTAGGGTCGTCATGTCTGACAATCGAGCAGTTGTGTCTTATATTATCCACCAGGGTGGGAACAAGGTACCATACCCTAGTGATGACAGCGAACATTCTACTCCAGCTAGCATAGCAACACCTACTGTCCCTTATGGCACTTCACATAAGTGGAATAGACAACACAAAGGCAAACTTGAAGCCGCGAGAAATTGAGACGGAGAGAATAGTCTCTAAATTCCCAAATTTCCCTTCAGGTAGTGTGGGCATGTGGGCGGCCAGATAGTGATCTGTTTGCCAGCTTACACAACAGAAAAGTGAAGAACTTCTATTCATTGAACCCAATGGAGAAACCATTTTGCAGTGGATGCTCTTCAGACTCCCTGAAGATTCAGGATTACCATTGCATTCTGCTCAAAAAGAGAGGACAGCACCTTCAAAAATCATACAATGATCTAATGCCTCTCGGCAAATATATATATAACTGAACATGAGTTTCTTAGCATAACATTCTGATCAGACTGTATGAAGCCCACTGCTGCGTCACGGCAAACCTCGTAGTGGGTCCTGACAGCCCTAACAGGGAACAGGTGATTTAAATTAGCAGGAGACTGCAAAGTGAGGGGTCTAGCCCATTTCTGCTCTCACTGAAGAGCTGGAGGAAGGCGAGTTTCAGTACTCCTTTCATTTTGTTGGGGCCGTGTGGCGGCCATTGTTGCTGTGGCTTTGTGCTGGTGGGGCGGTGCGGTCTGGAGTCATGGTGACTCAGTCTACTGAACAATCGCATGACCAGCTCTACCCTTTCCTAATGTATCCTCACCCATCCCTGTAGACTGTGAGCCCTCGCGGGCAGGGTCCTCTCTCCTTCTGTACTTGTGTGTCCCTTGTGTAGCACATGTTTATTGTACCTGTCTATATTTTCCCTTTTCATATGTAAAGCGCCATGGAATAAATGGCGCTATATAAATGTATAATAATAATAAAAATGGTGATTCAGTCTTGCAGCACGGGTGCCCTGCTGGTGTATTGGCACTGTGGCGGTGGTAGCTGCGTGGCTCCGCTCCATTAGGGCGGTCAGGACCCACTGCGAGGTTTGCTGTGACGTGGCAGTGGGCTTCATACAGTCTGATCAGAATGTTAAACTAAGAACCTCATGTTCAGTTATATAATTTTTTACCTAGCGGCTTTAGATCAATGTATGATTTTTGGATGTGTGGTGCATGCTTTTTTTTTTTTTTTTTTGCCTATGCATTCCCTCCAGTAGCGATGATTCCAATAGTCGTGAGGAAGATCAGGGAGGATCAGGCGAGGGTGATTCTCATTGCTGCATTCTGGCCAAAGAGTCAGTGATTTTCCCTTCTAAGGCTGATGTCCGTGTCCGATCCATGGATCCTGCCAGAGATCCTGGACCTTCTTACCCAGGGGCCGGTATACCACTCTCAAGAGAAGGGCTTCCATCTTGCAGCATGGAATTTGTGAGGGCATTACTGAGTAGGAAAGGGTTCTCACTAGGGCTAGTTTCCACCCTGTTGAAAAGTAGGAAACTGGTTACATCAAGGATTTATAATAGAACATGGAAGAAATTTCTGGATTTTCAGGGTCCATTCTAGAGCTTCTGCAGTCTGGGTTGGAGCTAGGGTTAGCTACTAACACTCTCAAAGTACAGGTATCGGCCCTGGGTATCCTTGTATAGTTGCAACCTAGCAGGAAATAAAATGGGTGTCTCGTTTTATAAGATCCTGTAGTAGGTCCAGACCGGTTATAGTCAAAAAGATTACTCCATGGGACCTGAACCTAGTTTTAGAGTCACTAACTAGAAACCCATTTGAGCCCTTAAAGGATTTATCTGCAACGTTCCTCACTCTTAAGACAGTTTTACTTGTGGCCCTGACATCATCCTGCAGGGTGAGCGATATACAGGCCCTGTCCAGATTTCCCCTTCACACGGGTGTAAGACGATAGAGTTGTTCTAAGGCCGGACCCGGCCTGTCTCCCCAAGATGACTCTTAAAATCCATAGGAGCCAAGAGATTACTCCGCCCTCCTTTTGTAATAAACCTAAAAATCCTGGGGATCAAAAATTCCATACACTAGATGTGAGGCTGTTCATGTTGGAATATACAGGTCCTTCTCAAAAAATTAGCATATAGTGCTAAATTTCATTATTTTCCATAATGTAATGATTAAAATTAAACTTTCATATATTTTAGATTCATTACACACCAACTGAAATTTTTCAGGTCTTTTATTGTTTTAATACTGATGATTTTGGCATACAGCTCATGAAAACCCAAAAATCCTGTCTCAAAAAATTAGCATATTTCATCCGTCCAATAAAATAAAAGTGTTTAAAACAAAATAAAAAAAAAAACATCAAATAATAAAGTTCAGTTATGCACTCAATACTTGGTCGGGAATCCTTTTGCAGAAATGACTGCTTCAATGCGGCGTGGCATGGAGGCAATCAGCCTGTGGCACTGCTGAGGTGTTATGGAGTCCCAGGATGCTTCGATAGCGGCCTTAAGCTCATCCAGAGTGTTGGGTCTTGCGTCTCTCAACTTTCTCTTCACAATATCCCACAGATTCTCTATGGGGTTCAGGTCAGGAGAGTTGGCAGGCCAATTGAGCACAGTAATACCATGGTCAGTAAACCATTTACCAGTGGTTTTGGCACTGTGAGCAGGTGCCAGGTCGTGCTGAAAAATGAAATCTTCATCTCCATAAAGCATTTCAGCCGATGGAAGCATGAAGTGCTCCAAAATCTCCTGATAGCTAGCTGCATTGACCCTGCCCTTGATGAAACACAGTGGACCAACACCAGCAGCTGACATGGCACCCCACACCATCACTGACTGTGGGTACTTGACACTGGACTTCAGGCATTTTGGCATTTCCTTCTCCCCAGTCTTCCTCCAGACTCTGGCACCTTGATCTCCGAATGACATGCACAATTTGCTTTCATCAGAAAAAAGTACTTGGGACCACTTAGCAACAGTCCAGTGCTGCTTCTCTGTAGCCCAGTGCTGCTTCTCTGTTTCTGGTTCAAAAGTGGCTTTACCTGGGGAATGCGGCACCTGTAGCCCATTTCCTGCACACGCCTGTGCACGGTGGCTCTGGATGTTTCTACTCCAGACTCAGTCCACTGCTTCCGCAGGTCCCCCAAGGTCTGGAATCGGTCCTTCTCCACAATCTTCCTCAGGGTCCGGTCACCTTTTCTCGTTGTACAGCGTTTTCTGCCACATTGTTTCCTTCCAACAGACTTCCCATTGAGGTGCCTTGATACAGCACTCTGGGAACAGCCTAATTGTTCAGAAATTTCTTTCTGGGTCTTACCCTCTTGCTTGAGGGTGTCAATGATGGCCTTCTGGACATCAGTCAGGTCGGCAGTCTTACCCATGATGGCGGTTTTGAGTAATGAACCAGGCAGGGAGTTTTTAAAAGCCTCAGGAATCTTTTGCATGTGTTTAGAGTTAATTAGTTGATTCAGAAGATTAGGGTAATAGCTCGTTTAGAGAACCTTTTCTTGATATGCTAATTTTTTGAGACAGGATTTTTGAGTTTTCATGAGCTGTATGCCAAAATCATCAGTATTAAAACAATAAAAGACCTGAAAAATTTCAGTTGGTGTGTAATGAATCTAAAATATATGAAAGTTTAATTTTAATCATTACATTATGGAAAATAATGAAATTTAGCACTATATGCTAATTTTTTGAGAAGGACCTGTATGTACATCACTAGTCAGTTGAGGAAGGACCAGTCCCTATTTGTAGCCTTTCAGAGTGGCAGAAAGGGGTATGTGGTATCCCATGCTTCAATTGCCAGATGGGTCAGGGAAGCCATTAGTTTATCTTGCACGACAAGTGGTGCTCTGGTTTTTGAAGGCATCAAGGCTCCACCAGAGCTGTGACAACCTCATGGGCAGAAAAGGCAGCGGTATCAATTGATCAGAACTGTAAGGCTGCTACCTGGTCCTCACCATCTACTTTCTTTAAGCTCTACAGACTGAATCTGTACTCCTCTGCTGACTTGACCTTTGGCAGAAGGTTGCTTCAAGCGGTGGTCCCTCCCTAAGGTGTTTCAATTCTCCAAAAATCTCAGGTGTGCTTTCATGGGTGAAGGGAAAACACCAAGGTTACTTACCAGTTGCTGGTTTTTCCTGAACCCATGACAGCACCCATATATCCCCCCCCCTTCTCGCCTTATGGGTGTGCACTATAGTTTGGGTGTTTTTTATATTGTGGTGTTGGTTATGCGTGTAATTTAATCTGAGGTCCTCTCATGCTCTGTAACCCAACTGACGCGGGGGAGAGGTACTTCTCTATTTCAGTAAGTTTCTTGTCCTGGCTGGGTGGATTGATCTCTCTGGTGTGCTGTCATGGGTTCTGGGAAAAATGGCCATCGGTAAGTAACCTTGGTGTATTTTATCTATTTTCTGCTGTCTAAATTTGGTTTGCATCCTATAGTTTGAAAAATACAATAATTGAAAGTACAGAAAAAAATCATGTTAAAATGTGTTTTTAGGATTTGCAACGGGAGGTTACTATCTTACGAGCACAGTTCGCTGATAAGAGTTATTCGACTAGCCGAGAGAAAGCAGAACTAGAAAAGAAACTATGTGCTGTGGAGTCTGAGAGTAGAGGCCTAAGAGAAGCAATGAAGGAAGCAGCTCAAAACCACTCTGAAGAAATGAAAAAGCAAGAAGAACGTGTAAGTTTTTGTATATATTTTTTTCAGCTAATGTTCATTTCAGTCTCAAAGCTATGTTGTGAAAATGATGACTGTGTTCTGAGGCAGGTAAAAGGAAGAGAACGTCATATTAATTCCTTGAAGAAGAAATGTCAGAAAGAGGTAGAACAGAATAAAGAAAAGCAGCAGAAAATAGAGACATTGGAGCGATACATGGCCGATCTCCCTACAGCACAGGATCATAAAATGCAAGTGCTACAGGTAAGTTTTCACTCCTTGTGCTTTGGAGACTTAAAGGGGTATTCCCATCTCCAAGATCATATCCCGATATGTAGTAGGTGTCATAATAATATTAGCATTCAACGCCAATTAGAAATGTAGTATAGTTCTGATTTGCTATGCCTCTTTCCTCATGTGCAGACATTGTAGGACCTTAGAGATCCATGGTTTCGACCATTCATATAGTGACAGTTAGAAAGTTGCTGGTGGTCGTAACCATGGATATCTAAGGTATGGCAATGCCTGTACACGAAGAAGAAGACATGGTGTATCAGAAAAACTTTGATACATTTCTAATTGGAGGTATTTGATATTATCACACCTACTACATATTGGCACAGGATCTTGGAGATGGTAATACCCCTTTAACCCCTCTCTGACATCAGACGTACTATCCCGTCCATGAAACCCGTGCCAATCTGCCCATGGACGGGATAGTACGTCATAGGCAATTAGCTGCGCTCCCTCGGGGAGCGCAGCTAATCGCCGCCAGGTGTCAGCTGATAATCACAGCTGACACCCGTGACTGTGTGTCAGGAGCGGTCACGGACCGCTCCCGGCACATTAACCCCTGGCACACCGTGATCAAACATGATCGCGGTGTACCGGGGGCACAGGGGAGCATCGCGCAGGGAGCCCCCTCCCCTGAGACCCTCAGAACAGCGCGATGTGATTGCGCTGTTCTGAGTGCTTCCTCCCTCCCATGACCCGGATCCAAGATGGCCGCCTGGTCCTGCAGGGAGGCGGCTTCCTCAGTGCCTGCTGAGAGCAGGCACTGAGAAGCCTGCAGCTATGCCTGTGCGATCGCAGGTGTGACAGAGTGCTGTGCACACTGTCACACCAGCGATCTGATAAAATACAGTGATGTCCCACCCTGGGACAAAGTAAAAAAGTTAAAAAAATAAAAATAAACATGTTTTAAAAAAAAAATCCAAAATAAATAAAAAAAAAATAAAAATATTCCCCAATAAATTCATTTCTTCCTGTAAATAAAAAAAACAAAACAATAAAAGTACACATATTTGGTATCGCCGCATCCGTAACGACCCCCCCATAAAACTGGCCCACTAGTTATCCCCTTTAGTGAACCCCTTAAAAAAAAAAAAAACAAAGCAAAAAATCAATGCTTTATCATACCGCCGAACAAAAAGTGGAATAACACGCAATCAAAAAGACCGATATAAATAAACATGGTACCGCTGAAAACATCATCTTGTCCCGCAAAAAACTAGCCGCCATACAGCATCATCAGCGAAAAAATAAAAAAGTTATAGCTCGCAGAATAAAGCGATGCAAAAATAATTTTTTATATAAAATTGTTTTTATTCTATAAAAGCGCCAAAACATAAAAAAATGATATAAATGAGGTATCGCCATAATCGTACTGACCCGAAGAATAAAACTGCTTTATCAACTTTACCACTCGCGGAACGGTAAAAACGCCCCCCCAAAAGAAATTCATGAATTGCTGATTTTTGTTCATTCTAACCTCCCAAAAATCGAAATAAAAAGCGATCAAAAAATGTCACGTGCTCAAAAATGGTACCAATAAAAACGTCAACTCGTACCGCAAAAAATAAGACCTCACATGACTCTGTGGGCCAAAATATGCAAAAATTATAGCTCTCAAAATGTGGAGATGCAAAAATCTATTTTTTGCAATAAAAAGCGTCCTTTAGCGTGACAGCTGCCAATCATAAAAACCCGCTATAAATAGTAAATCAAACCCCCTTTTTTCACCCCCTTAGTTAGGGAAAAATAATAAAATTAAAAAAAATGTATTTATTTCCATTTTCCCATTAGGGTTAGGGTTGGGGTTGACGCTAAAGTTAGTATTAGGGTTGGGATTAGGGTTAGGGCTGTGTTAGGGTTAGGTTTGTGGTTAGGATTGGGACTAGGGTTAGGGGTGTGTTGGGGTTAGGGTTGGAGTTAGAATTGGGGGTTTCCGCTGTTTAGGCACATCAGGGGCTCTCCAAATGTGACATGGCGTCTGATCTCAATTCCAGCCAATTCTGCGTTGGAAAAGTCAAACGGTGCTCCTTCACTTCTGAGCTCTGCCATGTGCCCAAACAGTAGTTTATCCCCACATATGGGGTATCAGCGTACTCTGGACCCCAAGAGTTATTGTGCAATTTGTCCTATTTCTTCTGTTACCCTTGGGAAAATAAAAAACTGGGGGCGAAAATATCATTTTTGTAAAAAAAAAAAATAGATTTTTTTATTTTTACGGCTATACGTTATAAACTTCTGTGAAGCACTTCAGGGTTCAAAGTGTTCACCACACATCTAGATAAGTTCCTTGTGGGGTCTATTTTCCAAAATGGGGTCACTTGTGGGGGGTTTCCACTGTTTAGGCACATAAGTGGCTCTCCAAATGCGACATGACGCCCCCAGACCATTCCATCAAAGTCTGTGATCCAAAACGTCACTACTTCCCTTCCGAACCCCGACGTGTGCCCATACAGTAGTTTACTCCCACATATTGGGTATCCGCGTACTCAGGACAAACTGGACAACAACTTTTGGGTCCAATTTCTCCTGTAACCCTTGTGAAAATAAAATATTGGGGGTGAAAAAATCATTTTTGTAAAAAAAAAAAGATTTTTTATTTTACGGTTGTATGTTATAAACTTTAGTGAAACACCTGGGGGTTCAAAGTTCTCACCACACATCTAGATAAGTTCCTTGAGGGGTCTAGTTTCCAAAATGGTGTCATTTGTGGGGGTTTCCACTGTTTAGGCAGATCAGGAGCTCTCCAAACACGACATGGCATCCAGCCAATTCTGCGTTGAAAAAGTCAAACGGCGCTTCTTCCCTTCCAAACTCTGCCATGCACCCAAACAGTGGTTTACTCCCACATATGGGGTATCAGCATACTCAGGACATATTGCACAATAACTTTTGGCGTCTTGTTACCCTTGGAAAAATAAAAATTGGGGTGAAAAGATCATTTTTGTGGAAAAAATATAATTTTTTTAATTTTACGGCTCTACGGTATAAACTTGTGTGAAGCACTTGGGGGTTCAAATTGCTCACCACAGATCTAGATAAGTTCCTTAGGGGGTCTAGTTTCCCAAATGGGGTCATTTGTGGGGGGTTTCCACTGTTTAGGCACATCAGGGGCTCTCCAAATGCAACATGGCATCCAATCTCAATTCCAGCCAATTTTGGTTGGAAAAAGTCAAATGGTGCTCCTTCCATTCCGAGCTCTGCCGTGCGCCCAAACAGTGGTTCCCCCCCACATATGGGGTATCAGCGTACTCAGGACAAATTGGACAACAACTTTTGGGTTCCAATTTCCTTGGGAAAATTCAAAAATTTGGGACTAAAAAATAATTTTTGTGGAAAATTGTTTTTTTTTTTTCACACCCAGGCATTATAAACTTTTGTGAAACACTTGGGGTTCAAAGTGATCACAACAGATCTAGATAAGTTCCTTACGGGGTCTAGTATCCAAAATGGTGTCACATGTGGGGAGTTTCCACTGTTTAGGCGCATCAGGGGCTCTACAAACGTGACATGGGGTCCAATCTCAATTCCAGCCAATTTTAGTTTGAAAAAGTCAAATGGCGCTCCTTCCCTTACGAGCTCTGCCGTGTGCCGAAACAGTAGTTTTCCCCCACATTTTGGGTATTGGCGTACTCAGAAGAAATTGCACAACAACCTTATCTGTCCATTTTCTCCTTTTACCTTTGTGAAAATAAAAAAAAAGTTTGTAAAAGATCATTTTTGTGGCTAAAAAGTTAAATATTAATTTTTTCCTTCCACGTTGCTTCAGCTCCTGTGAAGCACCGGAAGGGTTAATAAACTTCTTGAATGTGGTTTTGAGTACCTTGAGGGGTGCAGTTTTTAGAATGGTGTCACTTTTGTTATTTCTTAACTATTTTGTGTGATATATTTCTCTGTTTTAAGGGAATAAAAATTAAAAGTTTGAAAATTGCAAATTTTCGCCATATTTGCGTTTTTTTCAAAACTAAACGCAAGTTATATCGAAGAAATTTTACTTCTAACGTGAAGTACAATATGTCACGAGAAAACAGTCTCAGAATCGCGAAGATCCGTTGAAGCGTTCCAGAGTTATAACCTCATAAAGAGACAGTGGTCAGAATTTGTAAAAATTGGCCCGGTCATTAACGTGCAAACCACCCTTGGGGAATGATATTTCACCTTCCAGTGTGAAGACAATTTCTTATTAGAAACGGAGTATAATCACTGGCCACTTTCCTATTTATTTTTTTTGTGTTGTTGACATATTTCTGAAACAGCTCAAGTCCCTGAATGGATAAAGAATTTGATTGATAACTTACTTGGTAGCTCCATATAGTGATCACTACAGGGAGCACACAATATTACATACTGTTTAACCCCTTTCTTCCATCTGACATACTATTCCGTCCATGTGACCTGGGACTTAAATCCCAAGGACGGAGTAGTACGTCATACGCGATCAACCTCTCTCACGGAGGGATCTGTGCCGAGAGTCAGCTGATTCTCACAGCTGACACCCGGCACTAAGAGCCAGGAGCTGTCGTGGACTACTCCCTGAACTTTAACCCTCGGCACACTGCGATCAAACATGATCGCAGCGTTCCGGCGGCATAGGGAAGCATTGCGTGGGGAGGGGGCTGTTTCCCTCAGACCTTCAGAACAACACAATGTTATCGCGTTGTTCCGAGGGCCTCCTCCCTTGCAGGCCCCCTCGTCCAAGATGACCGCGGGGTCCTGCAGGGAGGTGGTTTGTCAGTGCCTGCTGATAGAAGGCACCGGCAAGCCTCCTGCACTGCCTGTCAGATCGCTGATCTGACAGAGTGCTGTGCAAAGTGTCAGATCATCGATGTCCCACCCTGGCCCCTGACGAAAGCTTCTGCCGAAACACGCGTCGGGGTGACGCGTGGTGTCCTGCTCTTTCCCTTCATCACTGCTGACCTCCCGGGTGGCTTTCTGCATCACTTAGTGGTATGTTTACTCTTTCTTATTTGGTTCACGACAATGTATCCATGATCAGTGTATCTGATTACTACATATGATGGATGGTGACCATTCGTTATACCGCTATAATGTGCTATGCCAGGTCTTAGAGATACAGTAGATATTTGAGGGAATCATACCTTTATTATTTTGTTATTTATACTTGATCTTCTAAATATGTGTTTTTTGACCATATTTGAGCAGTACACTCGCGTTCCTTTTTTATTCGAACGTCCATGACAGCACTACGGAGAGAGGGGATCCGCCCCTTAGGAACAGGAAACCTACAGATATAAAAGGGCGGCACCTCTCCCACACATCAGTTGGTTTCCTGTTCCTGAAGGATGGGTTTCCTACAAATGAAGATCTTCAGGAGGACCCAGGCCGGCCGGTCGACCCAGGTAGCGGGGGGTCTCCTACCTCGACCGGTGCGGAGTCCCTGGAAGCGCCACGGTAGGTCCGGGTAGGTTTCCACGACAGTGTGCGAAGCAGGTGGAGCAGTATCCAGAGGATCCCTGTCTCCCAGCCAGCGCCGGTTGGTAAGTATTCCCCCCTCTCCCTGGTCCCGGTATATGCTCCCTGTCTTCTCCTGCGGTCCTGTCATGGTAGGAGCCTGCTGGGGTGGTGCAGCCATGGGGGTAAAAATAGAAAAAAAAAAATATATATATTTTTTTTGGAATTTTGAATTTCCCGCCGCGGCGTCGCTGCTATGAGAGGCGCGGCGGAGTTTTTTTTTTTTTAAATTTCCCGCCGCGCGTCACTGCTGTGGGCGGCGTGGCGGGGTTTTTGAATGCTCGCCGCGCATCGCTGGTATGGGCGACACGGTGGGGTTTTTCGTTTGAATCTGCGTTGGCGTTCCCCGCTGAAGCGCCAATTCAGTCTCGAAAAAAGGGGGCTGGGTCTCCACCACCGGAACCGAAAGTGGGCACCGACCGGCGTTTTTGAAATATTTGGCGCGGCTGCATCACATAATGAACGGCTCCTGCAGTGGGGACGGCGGAGAAGTGCAGGGGGGGCTGTGGGGCGGGGAGCAGGAGGGGATGGACCCCTGGCCGCACCTGCTGACCCGGATATCCGGGGAAGGGGATATATAAGGAGCCTATGAAGCTGGGAAAGCGCTTATGCCCCATTTCTTGCAATGGACACTGCAGAAGCTCCCTCAGTGCAGCAGGAGAGCCAGCAGCAGCAGCATACAGAGCTCTCCTCTTCAATGGCCGGGCGGTCAAGTAATCAGTCCAGCCGCAGGAGTTTGTCAGCCGGCAAGAAGACCCCTCCCCGTGATCCGGTACCTACTGCTGTATGGACTGGGTAAGAGATCGTCAGACTTAGAATACCCAGTAATGCAGTTTTTTCCCCCATTATGTGTTTTGTCACTAGGGGAAGAAGTGTGCGGTGAAAAGCAAGCACAGGGAATGTGCCTTTTGTGCTTGCCCTGTTATGTTTCAGTAGCTGAGGAGAGCAGGCAAAAAGGCAATACACCAGAGCAGTTGGAATCTATGAGATTGCAGTACCCTGACTAACCACCACAACTAGAGGCAGCCGTGGAGCGTTACTACGTTGGTCCTAGACGCCTCGTCACAGCCTGAGAAACTAACTACACCTAAAGATAGAAATAGGAAAGCTATCTGCCCCGGAGCAGAACCCCAAAGATAATAGAAAGCCCCCAAACATGTAATGGCGGTTAGACAAGAGGAAATACTGACACAGAAAGAAAATAGTATGAGCAAACGCTGGGGCCCAAACTATCTAAATAGAAAAGGATAGGAAGGGTACTTACTGCAATCCCAGAAAACCCTGAAAAGCACCAACTCTACTAATTTCAAAATCACCTGAGATCACACGACCTCTACCACCTAAATTAGTTCTCTGGTGTAACAAAATCAAAACAGCAGCCACTGAAAAAACTGAAAAAAGCAAAAGAACAAAACTCAGTGGCTGAACTAAACTGAGAGGGCAGAAGCCCCCGGAGGGGACCCTGAAGGCCCCCAAAGAAGTGCAGGACAAAATGCAAAAATATAGCACAAACACAAAAGAAGCAAAAGTCTTATCTGTAAGCAGGAGATGCAGACACGACACAGCAGGCCACAAGGGAAACTGGAATGAAGGATTCAGACCAGAACAATTGATCACCGGCAACCCTGATGGGAAAATGACTCCCTTATAAAGACCAGTCAGTAACACCTGATTCCCAGTCCTCACAATCTTCACTAGCACCGCTTGTAACCACCAGAGGGAGCCTCTGCTCAGAACTCATCTCAAACCCATTCACAACAGTACCCCCCCCTTGAGGAGGGGTCACCGAACCCTCATTTGAGCAACCAGGTCGGTCAGGATGAGTTCTATGATACGCACGGATAAGTCTCCTAGCATGGATGTCCGAAGCAAATACCCAAGAATTGTCCTCCTGACCATAACCTCTCCATTTAACCAAATACTGGAGTTTCCGTCTAGAAAAACGAGAATCCAATATTTTCTCAACCACATACTCCAGATTGCCCTCAACCAAAACAGGGTCAGGAGGCACAGCAGCAGGAACCACTGGCTCAACAAACCTCTTCAACAAGGACTTGTGGAACACGTTATGGATCTTAAATGTCCCTGGAAGAAGCAAACGAAAAGAAACAGGATTAATAATCTCCATGATCTTATAAGGTCCAATGAACCTAGGCTTAAATTTAGGAGATGCTACTCTCATAGGAATATTCTTTGAGGACAACCAGACCAAGTCCCCCACTTTAAACCGAGGACCATCAGTCCTATGCCGGTTAGCAAACCGCTGGGCCTTCTCCTGAGAGAGGGACAACCTCTCCACTACCTGGTCCCAAATCTGTTGCATACGCTCCACAACAGAGTCAACACCTGGACAGACAGAAGCCTCCGTCTGTCCTGAAGAAAATCGAGGGTGAAACCCAGAATTACAGAAAAACGGAGACATCAAAGTGGCAGAGCTAGCCCTGTTATTAAGAGCAAACTCAGCCAAAGGCAAAAAACAATTTACAGTTATTTTTGAAATTCAGAAACTTAGCTCGATCCCCTAAAAACAAATCTGGCATGGGAATCCTAGGTTCCACAACAGGCAACCTAGCAAGATAGGTTGCAATACTCCGAACTTCAGTGGCAAGCTGATCCACACGGCCAGACAACTGTGCAAACTCCATTGAGAGGAAAAAAAAAAAATCCTCCTCAGCACCCAGAGATACAGAGGGAAAAAAAAAATGCAACAAACAGAAAAAAAAAATCTCTGACAACTCTGACAACTTTTTTCTTTCACAATATTTTTCCCTTCTGTGAGTACAATATAATTTTCAGTTTAGGCCGGTGATACTGTTATGTTTCGGTAGCTGAGGAGAGCAGGCAAAAAGGCAATACACCAGAGCAGTTGGAATCTATGAGATTGCAGTACCCTGACTAACCACCACAACTAGAGGCAGCCGTGGAGCGTTCCTACGTTGGTCCTAGACGCCTCGTCACAGCCTGGAAACTAACTACACCTAAAGATAGAAATAGGAAAGCTATCTGCCCCGGAGCAGAACCCCAAAGATAATAGAAAGCCCCCAAACATGTAATGGCGGTTAGACAAGAGGAAATACTGACACAGAAAGAAAATAGTATGAGCAAACGCTGGGGCCCAAACTATCTAAATAGAAAAGGATAGGAAGGGTACTTACTGCAATCCCAGAAAACCCTGAAAAGCACCAACTCTACTAATTTCAAAATCACCTGAGATCACACGACCTCTACCACCTAAATTAGTTCTCTGGTGTAACAAAATCAAAACAGCAGCCACTGAAAAAACTGAAAAAAGCAAAAGAACAAAACTCAGTGGCTGAACTAAACTGAGAGGGCAGAACCCCCCGGAGGGGACCCTGAAGGCCCCCAAAGAAGTGCAGGACAAAATGCAAAAATATAGCACAAACACAAAAGAAGCAAAAGTCTTATCTGTAAGCAGGAGATGCAGACACGACACAGCAGGCCACAAGGGAAACTGGAATGAAGGATTCAGACCAGAACAATTGATCACCGGCAACCCTGATGGGAAAATGACTCCCTTATATAAGACCAGTCAGTAACACCTGATTCCCAGTCCTCACAATCTTCACTAGCACCGCTTGTAACCACCAGAGGGAGCCTCTGCTCAGAACTCATCTCAAACCCATTCACAACATTGCCCTCTGCCAGACACTTGCCCTAAAAGGTTATGCCAGCCGTGTATACGACAGACGGTAGGGCATTAAAGGGGGGAAGGGCAGAGGCCTGGGGTAAGATAGTAACCCCCCCCCCTTTCCCTTTTAGATAGCGGAAGAGACTCCGGATTTCACCGAAAGCCTGAAGGAGTTAGTAAGGGCAGAGATGAAGGAGTCCTTAAGACATTGTCGAATCTTCCAGGCGTAGGACTGTACCAGTGTTATCTGATTCAGATTCACCCGCTGCCCATGAGAAGGGTGAAGTTTTTTCAGGACCCTCTTCTCCTTCCTCTTCGGCTTCTTCCTCTTCTTCTACAGAAGACGCTACCCGATTTTGTTTCCCTTGGACCAAATGGACAAACTTGTCAAATCAGTTAGGTCCACCATGGGGATAGAGGAGGCGAGACCAGAACTCTCAGCACAGGATCTGATGTTCGGTGGTCTGGATCCAAAAAAATGCAGATCCTTTCCACTAAACAGTAGAATCCAAGGTCTAATAGAGAGTGGAAGAAGCGAGAGAAAAGAGGCTCCTTACCCCAAGCGTTTAAGCGGAGATATTCCTTTGAAGATCCCTTGACAGGTAGATGGGATAAAGCCCCGAAGCTGGACGCAGCGGTAGCGAAGGCTTCCAAAAAATCCTCCATTCCCTTCGATGATATGGGGTCCTTGAAAGACCCACTAGACAAGAAGGCAGACTCCTTCTTGAAAGGGACATGGGAGATGTCGGCAGGTGCCCTGAGGCCGGCGGTTGCGGCCACTTGTACAGCCAGATCAATGATGGTCTGGCTGGACCAATAAGAGTCCCAATTAGCAGATGGAACCCTAGGGGGTCGATTCGGAAGACTTTACCGATAATCCAGAACGCGGCGGCTTTCCTGGCTGATTCCTCTGCGGACTCAGTAAGAATGGCTGCCAGAGCGGCAGGTCTGTCTAATGCAGCGCGAAGGGCGTTGTGGCTAAAGTGTTGGCCGGGCGATATTCAAGCCAGATCTCGCCTCTGCTCCATTCCCTGTGACGGCGAATATCTTTTTGGCCCGGTCTTGGATGTACTTTTAGAAAAGGCAGGGGACGACAAGAAAAAGTTTCCCAGTCTGTCAACTCCTTCCTGCAAGAGGCCTTTCAGCAGAAGGAGGTTTGGCCGCAGAAGGTCGTCCAGGGAGCGAGCCAAATGGGATGAAAAGAGGAGAAGAGGTACAGGGTTTATGTTTAGGGGTCAGTCTCGGGCAACCAAAAAACCCTCGCAATGACTGGCAATACCGGTAGGAGGCAGGTTAATGGCCTTCTACCCAGCCTGGTCGGAAATCTCAAACAGTAGCTGTATCCTTAACCTCATAGCTACAGGGCTGCGTTTAGAATTCTCCTCGGTACCCGGGATAGCTTTAAAATTACCCCCCTCAGGTCATCCCCATCGGAGCAGGCCGCTCTAGAATTGGAAATACAAGAGTTTTACGCTAAAAAAGTCCTAGTGGAGGTGCCGGAAGCGGAGTGGGGTAAAGGGTTTTACTCCCCTCTGTTTTCGATCCATAAACCGGATGGTTCTTTTAGGACAATTATTAATTTAAAGGCCCTCAATAAGTTTCTTGTTATTCAACCATTTAAAATGGAAACGGTAAGCTCAGCAATAAAGCTTCTGTTTGAAAATCGCTTTATGGTGGTGTTAGATCTGAAAGACGCTTATTACCACGTACCAATCCATGTGGCCCATCAGTGTTTCCTCAGAGTAGCAGTCCACATGGGGGAATCTCTACGACATTTTCAATATAGCGCCCTTCCCTTTGGCTTGGCGGTGGCCCCACAAGTGTTCACTAAAGTCATTTCAGAAGTCATGGCCCACTTGCGTGAATCCAATATGCTCATAGTCCCCTACCTCGACGACTTTTTATTATTGGAAAGACGGCAGAGCATTGCCTAGAGCAGCTGCAGAGAGCATATCTACCCTAGAGCTTCTAGGATGGCTAATAAATATCAAAAAGTCTCGTTTGAATCCGATGAGAGTTCAGCAGTCTTTAGGGCTAATTCTGGATTCACTGAATCAGAACTGTAGTTTACCGTCAGACAAATTGATTTGCTTGCGTTACCAGGTCCTGAACGCCTCCAATAACCCCTCCATGTCTCTTAGGAAAGCCATGTCTCTTTTAGGCTCCCTCTTGTCCTGCATCCCGCGGTTCAGTGGCAAAATTTCACACAAGGACGCTACAGGCTGAGATTTTGTTATATCAAAATCTTTTAGGTGGTTGCCTGGAAGGCAGCTATCCTTGTCCCAGGCTGCTATAAGGTCCCTGGATTGGTGGAAAGAAGAGACGAACCTGTCTAAGGGGGTTCCCAGGGAATATGAAATATCCCGGGTAATCACGACAGATGCAAGCCCTTCGGGGTGGGGGGCTCATATGGGGGATATTATGGTTCAGGGCTTATGGGAGCTGGATCAAAAACAGATGTCTTCTAATATGAAGGAGTTAACGGCAGTAGAGCAAGCGATTAAAAAGCTCGTTGTTTATCTACAGGGTCACCACGTTCGAGTGCTCTCCGACAATCGGGTCGCAGTCGCTTACATCAACCACCAGGATGGTACTCGTTCCGGTCCTCTCATGGAAGGGGCAAGGCGCCTACTCCAGTTAGCAGAACGACATTTTCTTTCTTTAACGGCTCTTCATATAAGTGGAGAAGAAAATACCAAGGCGGACTTCTTAAGCCGCAATCTCCTGAGTCAGGGAGAATGGTCGTTAAAAACTTCCATCTTCGACCTAATTGTGCGGAAATGGGGTCTACCAGAGGTAGATCTCTTTGCTACCAAATCCAACTGGAAAGTGAGACGGTTCTGCTCTCTGAATCCCAGAGAACGCCCTCTGTCAGTGGACGCTCTTCTGTTAAAGTGGGATTTCAATCTGGCCTACGCCTTCCCTCCCTTGTCTTTACTCCCTCTAGTACTGAGGAAGGTCAGGAAAGACAGGGCAAGGGTAATAGTAGTCGCTCCCTTCTGGACCCAGGAGGGCTTAGTTTTCAGGTCTCAGAAACATGTCGATAGCCGACCCTTGGGTCCTGCCGGATATCCCAGATCTGCTCTCCCAGGGCCCAGTCTACCATCCTCAGGTAGCGGGCCTCCACCTGTCGGCGTGGATTTTGAACGGTCGCTGCTGAGAGATAAGGGGTTTTCGGCTAAACTAATTAATACTCTCCTTAAAAGCAGAAAAGAGGTTACAACTAGAATCTACGCTAGGACTTGGAAAAAATTTCTTCAGAGTTCGGGGGTGGTAGCAGGGGACCCAACACCGATAACCCAGATTCTAGAATTCCTGCAAAGGGGTCTGGACTTGGGTCTCTCTACGAGCACCCTTAAGGTGCAGGTTTCAGCATTGGGAGCGCTCTTCAGTTGCAACATCGCCAATAATTACTGGGTCAGTAGATTCATTAAGGCTGCGGGTAGGTCGAGACCCATAGTGAAGGAGAGAATCATGCCATGGGATTTGAACCTTGTTCTTACTGCTTTAACAGAGTCCCCTTTGAACCTATTTCAGCAGCATCAATAAAAATTCTATCTCTAAAAACCGCCTTCCTGGTAGCATTAACTTCGGCTAGGAGGGTAAGTGACATCCAGGCACTATCTAGACTGTCGCCTTACACTCGGGTCCTGGATGACAGGGTAATATTTAGACCTGATCCGGCATACCTGCCTAAGGTGTCTTCCTCTTTTCACAGAACACAGGAAATTGTTCTCCCTTCTTTCATCCCTAATCCATCTAATCAAAAAGAGATAAAACTCCATACTTTAGATGTTAGAAGATGGCTACTGCAATATTTAGCAGTCACTGATCCCTGGAAAAGGGACAATGCATTGTTTGTCTCTTTTCAGGGAATTGACAAAGGCCGCAGAATAACCAAAAGCTCATTGGCCAGATGGATTAGGGAAGAAATTTCTCTGGCATACACCTCGAGGGGCAAGCCGGCACCTGAGAGGCTAAGGGCGCATTCCACTCGAGCTGTGACGACTTCATGAGCAGAGAGGGCAGAAGTCTCCATTGACCAGATATATAAGGCAGCTACGTGGTCTTCTCCACACACGTTTTTTACTCATTATAGGTTAGATGTGGGTGATTCCTCAGACCTTTCTTTCGGACTAAGGGTGCTGCATGCTGTAGTCCCTCCCTAAGTAGTTATTACTCTCTGTAATTCTCTCCGTAGTGCTGTCATGGACGTTCGAATAAAGTCTTAGTTACTTACCGTTAACGGTATTTTTTTAAGTCCATGACAGCACCCTTAGATTCCCACCCGTGTTCTATGTGCACTTCTTCCTCTTATATAGTCCACATGTAATAAACAATTGACCAATATTACTGTGTGATGCATAATTTTTTGCTGTATACCATTTAACCTTGGTAGCACTTGTATGCTCTGTAATCCAACTGATGTGTGGGAGAGGTGCCGCCCTTTTATATCTGTAGGTTTCCTGTTCCTAAGGGGCGGATCCCCTCTCTCCGTAGTGCTGTCATGGACTTCGAAAAATACCGTTAACGGTAAGTAACTAAGACTATCTCCATATTGCAATTGTGCACTTTAGTGTTATCACCTTGGCCATGTGTTGTTTTTGGTATTTAATAAAACTACTTTTTGCATTATATATTGGACTGTTGGTCACCTCTTTTCCTCTTCCTTCTGGTCTATTGTATGTGACTAGTCCTCCACATGATAGACCTTGGTATCGTAATGATTTTTTTCTATGATATATTTTCATAATACTATTTCTATTCAAATAATGATACCGCTGTATATGTTGAAGTGTTACTACAATGTAAAAGATGAAAAAAAAATAAACGTGTAAAAATATATTTAAAAAATCCCTAAATAAGTTATAAAAAAATAAAAAATGTACCCAATAAACAAATTATGTAAATAAAAAAAACAATAAAAGTGCACATATTTAGTATCGCCGCGTTCGTATACACCAGCCCTATAAAACTGTCCCACTAGTTAACCCCTTTTGTGAACTCCTTAAAAAAAAAGGCAAAAAAAACCAATGCTTTATCATCATACCGCTGAACAAAAAGTGGAATAACACGCGATCAAAAAGACTGATATAATTAAACATGGTAACACTGAAAACGTCCTCTTGTCCCGCAAAAAAACGAGCCACCAAACACAATAAGCGGAAAAATAAAAAAGTTATATCTCACAGAATAAAGCGTTGCAAAAATAATTATTTTTTATATATAGTTGTTTTTATTGTTTAAAAACGCCAAAACGTAAAAAAAAATGATAAAAATGAAATATCGCTGTAATCGTACTGACCCAAAGAATAAAACTGCTTTATCAACTTTACCACACGCGGAACGTTATAAATGCCCCCCCCCCCAAAGAAATTCATGAATTGCTGTTTTGTTCATTCTGTCTCCCAAAATTCGTTATAAAAAGCGATCAAAAATTGTCTTGTGCCCAAAAATGGTGCCAATAAAACAGTCAACTCATCGTGCAAAAAATAAGACCTCACATGACTCTGTTGGCCAAAATATGGAAAAATTATAGCTCTAAAATGTGGTGATGTAAAAACTATGTTTTGCAGTAAAAAGCGTCTTTTTAGCGTGTGACAGCTGCCAAACATAATAATCTGCTATAAAAACCCTCTATAAATAGTAAACCCCCTTTATCACCCCCTTAGTTAAGGAAAAATAATAAAATAAAAAAAAATGTATTTATTTCCATTTTCCGGTTAGGGTTGGGGTTAGGGTTAGGATTGTGTTGGGGTTGGAGTTAGAATTGGGGGGATTCCACTGTTTAGGCACATCAGGGGCTCTCCAAATGTGACATGGCGTCTGATCTCAATTCCTGCCAATTCTGCGTTGAAAAAGTCAAACGGTGCTCCTTCCCTTCCGAGCCCTGCTGTGCTCCCAAACAGTGGTTCCCCCCCCCACATATGAGGTAGCGTACTCAGGACAAATTGCACAATAATTCTTGAGGTCCAATTTCTTCTGTTACTCTTGGGAAAATAAAAAATTGGTGTCAGGAAGATCATTTTTGTGGAAAAATCATGATTTTTCTATTTTTACGGCTCTACGTTATAAACTTTTGAGAAGCAATTGGGGATTAAAAGTGCTCACCACACATCTAGATAAGTTCCTTAAGTGGTCTACTTTCCAAAATGGTGTCACTTGTGGGGGTTTCCACTGTTTAGGCGCATGATGAGCTCTCCAAACGCAACATGGCCTCCGATCTCCATTCCAGACAATTTTGCATTGAAAAGTCAAACGGTGCTCCTTCCCTTCCGAGCCCTGCCGTGCTCCCAAACAGTGGTTCCCCCCCAACATATGAGGTGTCAGCGTACTCATGACAAATTGCACAACTTTTGCGGTTCAATTTCTCCTGTTACCCTTGGTAAAATAAAAAAAAATTGGATCTGAAGTAAATATTTTATGAAAAAAAGTTAATGTTCAAATTGCAAAATTTTTGACATTTCCGTTTTTTTCATAAATAAATGCAAGTTATATGGAATAAATTTTACCACTGCCATGAAGTACAATATGTCACGAGAAAACAGTCTCTGAATTGCCAAGAACAGTTGAAGCTTTCCAGAGTTATTATCTCATAAAGGAAGATTGGTCAGAATTACAATAATTGGTCTGGTCATTAACGTGCAAACCACCCTTGGAGGTTAAGGTTGAACCCAGCCACGGTCTATGCAGTAGAATTCCTCTGGAAGAAGTAGTTACAGCACATCCACAGAATAAACAAGACCTTCTTCCTACCGTGTTACAGAGCAGAAAATGGTTGTCCTCCATTTGAATGCAGGATGCGCACAATCATTCTTTATGGGATTGCCTGAGAGAGGCGAGTAACACCACTGTCTTCTTACCACAATGCCTCTTTAAAACTCAGTATTATGAAAACAGAATTCTGGATGTTATCACGCAATATACAGAAATGTATTATCTAAATTTTGTCTTTCAGCTAATTTTGTGCAAAGCTGAACATTACCGATCACAGCCATTCACTGCAGACCAATGTTGTCCAGACCCATAGATCAAATGGGTAGTCCAATTCTCACTATAAACTAAAGTCATTCAAAATTTTATTTTTCCTTGTGTACCTACAACTATATTTTGGCAAAGATCTGCCAATTATTGACATTTGTCACGCTCCTTGGTGTAATAATAAATCTTCAAAATCTTTTGAAATTTAGTCTAATTTAGCTTTAGCTCAAATTCTATTATGCATAGAGATTATAAGTAAGAGAATTGGGCTTGGGGCTACACTGAAATACAGCAGAATTCTGTGCTGTCCTGAGCCAATTTGGAGTCCGAATAGAAAGCAAAACGGGATCATTTGACTACCACCCAGCTTGACTGATATGAATAGTACACTAGTACTTCTCTGATATTATTATTATTTTTATTATTATTTTCTCTAATCCCCCCCCCCCCCACGACAGCACACAGTAGGATGTCATCTCACCCTAATTGGGACAGGAAACACGAAATAGGTCAAATAGTCCCTCCCGCCTCTATTCCTCAGTGTTTATCCTGACCCTATAGGGATGAAGAGGTCATCCTCTGTGCCTGCGGCAGACACCGTAAAATTTATTCTAGCTGGGCAGCAGGAGTCAGTCAGCTTACCTTCCCTATCTGTAATGCTTCTCCTGTCTCCCAGGGACTCGGGACGTTTTCCTCCCCAGTCCGCGCCTTTGGGTAAGGTCTGGGTGAGTCCTCGGGTGGAGGCCTCTCCATGCCCATCTCCTCCCCCTGCTCCTGCTGGCGAACCACTGTGACATGAGGGAGGCTTTCTTATGGCTTACCTCGCTATAGTCTATGTGGTCCCGGCTGCTGGAAGAGAGGTCATACGCCGGCTGGCATGGAGAGATTGTCACTTCCAGTTTTGCGTTCCAAGATGGAACGCAGCGGGAGATTTGAATAGGAAAGCCAGGTTGACTCCATCGGAGGATTCCACCATCTGGAAAAGCGGGGGAGGAGCCCCTTAGGTTGGAGGAGGCGCTGGTCCGGTAACCCTATTAAAGGAGCCCCAGACAGAAGATCAAGTGAGGTAGGACAAACTGTGCTATAATGGAGTCTGATCCTTCCCGCTCTGCATCTGTAGAGTCCAGCGCTAATCCGATCCCTGTGAATATTCAGGCATTGGGTCTCCAGGGTGCAGGTATGGATACTGAGAATCATTTCTACCATCTCCTCTCTTTTAGAGGGACAAGGATCCTGAACCTAGGAGAAAATCCAAAGTCACTAGCCGAAAGTGTGCATTATGTGCCTAAAGACTATCCTCCTCACATGCCAAGCCCTTATGTCAGGAGTGTATAGAAAAAGTTCTGAAGGAGGAACAACCCTCCTTAAGAGAGGACATCAAGGGCATTGTGCGTCAGGAGATAAAAGCTTCCCTGGCATCTTTCTCCCAGCTAATACCAGCCTGTTATGATTTCGTAACTGAGGAGAGCAGGCAAAAAAGGAAATACACCAGAGAGGTTGGAATCCATGGGATTGCAGCACCCTGACCAACCACCACAACCAAAGGCAGCCGTGGAGCGTACCCACGCTGGTTCTAGACGCCTCGTCACAGCCCGAGAAGCTAACCACTCCCAAAGACAGAAAGAGGAAAACCATCTGCCCCGGAGAAGATCCCCAAAGAACATAGAAAGCCCCCAAACATGCAATGGCGGCCAGACAAGAGGAAATACAAACAGACAGAAAATAGTATGAGCAAACGTTGGGGCCCAAACTTCCTAAATAGAAAAGGATAGGAAGGACACTTACTGCAATCCCAAAAAACCCTGAAAAGTACCAACTCACTAATTACAAAAACACCTGAGATCACACGTCCTCCACCACCCAAACTAGTTCTCTGGTGTAACAAAAACTAAACAGCAGCCACTGAAAAAACTGGGAAAGGCAAATGAACAAACAACAGTGGCTGAACTAAACTGAGAGGAGCACAAGCCCCCGGAGGGGACCCGGCAGACCCCCACAGAAGTGCAGGACAAAATGCAAAAAGCAAGCACAAAAAACAAAAAGAAGAAAATGTCCTATCTGCCAGCAGAAGATGCAGGCACGAAACAGCAAGCCACAAAGTGAACAGGAATCAAAGATGAGACCAGAACAATTGATCACCGGCAACCCTGATGGGAGGGAACCTCCCTTATATAAGACCAGTCAGTAACACCTGATCTCCAATCTTCACAATCTTCATTGGATATTTCAGTACTGTTTGTAACCACCAGAGGGAGCTTCTGCTCAGAATTCATTTCTAGCACATTCACAACAGTACCCCCCCCCCTTGAGGAGGGGTCACCGAACCCTCATTTGAGCAACCAGGTCGGTCAGGATGAGCTCTGTGATACGCACGGATGAGCCTCCTAGCATGGATGTCCGAAGCAAACACCCAAGAATTGTCCTCCTGACCATAACCTCTCCACTTAACCAAATACTGGAGTTTCCGTCTAGAAAAACGAGAGTTCAATATTTTCTCAACCACATACTCCAGATTGCCCTCAACTAAAACAGGGTCAGGAGGCACAGCCATAAGAACCACTGGCTCGACAAACCTCTTCAATAAGGACTTGTGGAACACGTTATGGATCTTAAATGTCCCTGGAAGAAGTAAACGAAAGGAAACAGGATTAAGAATCTCCATGATCTTATAAGGTCCAATGAACCTTGGCTTAAACTTAGGAGATGCGACTCTCATAGGGATATTTCTTGAGGACAACCAGACCAAGTCCCCCACTTTAAACCGAGGACCATCAGTCCTATGCCGGTTGGCAAACCGCTGGGCCCTCTCCTGAGAGAGGGACAACCTCTCCACTACCTGGTCCCAAATCTGCTGCATACGCTCCACAACAGAGTCAACACCTGGACAGACAGAAGCCTCCGTCTGTCCTGAAGAAAATCGAGGATGAAACTCAAAATTGCAGAAAAATGGAGACATCAAAGTGGCAGAGCTAGCCCTATTATTAAGAGCAAACTCAGCCAAAGGCAAAAAAGAGACCCAGTCATCCTGATCAGCAGACACAAAGCATCTTAGATAAGTCTCCAATGTCTGGTTTTTCTCTCAGTTTGTCCATTGGTCTGAGGATCAAAAGCCGAGGAGAAAGACAATTGAACACCAAGTTTAGAACAAAAAGTCCTCCAAAATCTGGAAACAAACTGGACTCCTCTGTCAGACACAATGTTCTCAGGAATGCCGTGTAACCGAACCACGTGCTGAAGGAACAAAGGCACCAATTCAGAGGAGGAAGGCAACTTAGGTAATGGCACAAGATGTACCATTTTGGAAAACCTATCACAAATCACCCAGATAACTGTCATTCTCTGAGAAACAGGGAGGTCGGAAATGAAATCCATAGAGATATGGGTCCATGGTCTCTTGGGCACAGGCAATGGCATCAACAAACCACTAGAGCGAGAGCAAGGCTTGGAGCGAGAGCAAGTCCCGCAGGACTGCACAAATTCCCTGACGTCATGAGACAAAGTAGGCCACCAAAAGGACCGACTAACCAAGTCTCTGGTACCAAAAATTATGGGATGACCGGCCAACGCGGAACAATGAATCTCAGACATCACACTCTTTTTCCACCGGTCTGGGACAAACAATTTCCCAATAGGGCAGCGCTCGGGTTTATCCTCCTGACACCCTTCCAGAGCCAGTCTCAAATTGGGCGAGATGGCGGAAAGGACTTCACCCTCTTTCAAAATAACAGCAGGATCAGATAACTCAGGAGAGTCCGCAAGGAAACTCCTCGAGAGGGCATCCGCCTTAACATTCTTAGTGCCAGGAAGAAAGGAAACTACAAAATTAAAACGTGTGAAAAACAAGGCCCACCTGGCCTGTCTAGGATTAAGTCGCTTGGCTGATTCCAGATAAACCAGATTCTTATGGTCCGTGAGGACCACCACCTGATGTTTGGCTCCCTCCAGCCAATGTCTCCACTCTTCAAAAGCCCACTTCATGGCCAATAACTCCCGATTACCCACGTCATAATTACGTTCAGTTGGAGAAAATTTTCGAGAGAAAAAGGCACAAGGGTTACTTTTAGAGGTCTCTGGATCTATTTGGGACAAAACGGCACCTGCCCCAATTTCAGAAGCATCAACCTCCACCTGAAATGGCAGAGAAACATCAGGCTGCCATAGAACAGGAGCAGAAGTGAATCTCTGCTTAAGTTCCTGAAACGCAGAGACTGCCTCAGGAGGCCAATTCACCACATCAGAACCCTTTTTGATCAAATCAGTCAATGGTTTAACAATAACAGAGAAATTACCAATACATTTACGATAAAAATTGGCAAAACCCAAGAATCTTTGAAGAGCCTTTAATGAAGTAGGTTGGACCCAATCACAGATGGCCTGAACCTTGACCGGGTCCATTTCAATAACAGATGGGGACAAAATGAATCCCAGAAATGAGATCCTCTGTACACCAAAAAGACACTTTGATCCCTTCACATACAGAGCATTCTCTCTCAAAATCTGGAACACAGTCCGAACATGTTTCACATGAGAGTCCCAGTCATTGGAAAAAATCAAGATATCATCCAAATAAACAATCAGAAATTTATCCACAAAATCCCTGAAAATGTAATTCATGAAGGACTGGTAGACAGAAGGAGCATTAGTGAGCCCAAAGGGCATCACTAGGTACTGAAAATGCCCCTCTGGGGTATTAAATGCCGTCTTCCATTCATCCCCGTGCTTAATGCGAATAAGGTTATATTCCCCCCTGAGGTCAAGCTTGGTAAACCAAGTAGCACTTTTCACCCTGGAAAACAGGTCAGAAATCAAGGGTAACGGATATTGATATTTCACAGTGATATTGTTCTAGAGACGATAATCAATACACGGTCTTAATGAACCATCCTTTTTGGCCACAAAGAAAAAACCGGCACCCAAGGGTGAAGAGGATGGTCTGATATGACCCTTCTCCAATGACTCCTTGATATAAGACCGCATAGCGTCATGTTCAGGTACAGACAAGTTAAAAAGGCGACCTTTAGGGAATTTACTACCAGGCACTAATTCAATAGCGCAGTCATAGCTCCTATGGGGGGGCAAGGATGCAGATTTACTTTCGCTAAACACATCAGAAAAATCAGTCAAAAAGTCAGGAGCATCCTGAGCCTGGGGGAGGCAGAAAAAACATGAGTGTTGGTATTAACACATTGGCAGCCCCAACTGGTTACAGACACAGATTTCCAATCCAAAACAGGATTATGAGACTGTAACCAAGGAAACCCAGTACGATAATGTCATGCAGATTATACAGCACCAAAAATTTGCAACTCTCCTGATGATCAGGTTCAACCCTCATTATCACCTGAGTAGAGAACTGAGGTTTATTCTCAGCCAAAGGGTAGAATCGATCCCCAGTAGGGGAATAGACTTCCGTAGGGGTATCAAGGGAAACCCACAACGTTTAGCAAAATCAAAATCCATCAGGTTAATAGCTGCTCCCGAATCAACGAAAGCCTGAGCAGAAAATGTGGTCAGGAGCAAATCAGGGTAACAGTCAACAAAAATTTAGTCTGAACACTACCCAAGACAACTGAGCGTGCAAAACGTCTTCCCCGCTTAGGGCAGACTGAAATAGCATGAGAGGCATCACCACAGTAGAAACATAACCCATTGCGTTTTCGAAACTCATGACGCTGTGCCCCAGAAGCCACTCTATCACACTGCATGGGTTCAGAAGCTGGTTCACAAGGCAACACTATTCCACGCATACCTCTACGCTCACGCAAACGTCTGTCAATTTGTATCGCTAATGACATAGAATCATTGAGACCAGAGGGGACAGGGAATCCCACCATAACTCCTTTACATTCTCTGACAGACCCTTCCGAAAAAGGGCTGCCAAAGCATCGTCATTCCATTTGGTCATGACTGCCCACCTACTGAATCTCTGACAGTATAACTCAGCGTCCTCAAGCCCCTGATTTAATGTCAACAAGGCTTTTTCAGCTTGATCAGTGACATTAGGCTCATCGTACAATAACCCCAGAGCCTGAAAAAATGCATCAACATTACTCAAAACAGGATCCCCAGGTGTCAGGGAAAAAGCCCAATCCTGAGGATCACCGCGCAGGAGAGAGATGACAATTTGAACCTGCTGTGCTGCGCTCCCTGAGGACTTAGATTTCAAGGCAAAAATCAACTTACAGTTATTTTTGAAATTCAGAAATTTAGCTCGATCCCCTAAAAACAAATCTGGCATGGGAATCCTAGGTTCCACAACAGGCAACCTCGCAAGATAGATAGCAATACTCCGAACTTCAGTGGCAAGCTGATCCACACGGCCAGACAACTGTGCAAACTCCATTGAGAGAAAAAAAATCCTCCTCAGCACCCAGAGATACAGAGGGAAAAAAAAAATGCAACAAACAGAAAAAAAAAATCTCTGACAACTCTGACAACTTTTTTCTTTCCACAATATTTTTCCCTTCTGTGAGTACCATATAATTTTCAGTTTGGGCCGGTGATACTGTTATGATTTGGTAACTGAGGAGAGCAGGCAAAAAAGGAAATACACCAGAGAGGTTGGAATCCATGGGATTGCAGCACCCTGACCAACCACCACAACCAAAGGCAGCCGTGGAGTGTACCCACGCTGGTCCTAGACGCCTCGTCACAGCCCGAGAAGCTAACCACTCCCAAAGACAGAAAGAGGAAAACCATCTGCCCCGGAACAGATCCCCAAAGAACATAGAAAGCCCCCAAACATGCAATGGCGGCCTGACAAGAGGAAATACAAACACAGACAGAAAATAGTATGAGCAAAGGTTGGGGCCCAAACTTCCTAAATAGAAAAGGATAGGAAGGACACTTACTGCAATCCCAAAAAACCCTGAAAAGTACCAACTCACTAATTACAAAAACACCTGAGATCACACGACCTCCACCACCCAAACTAGTTCTCTGGTGTAACAAAAACTAAACAGCAGCCACTGAAAAAACTGGAAAAGGCAAATGAACAAACAACAGTGGCTGAACTAAACTGAGAGGAGCACAAGCCCCCGGAGGGGACCCGGCAGACCCCCACAGAAGTGCAGGACAAAATGCAAAAAGCAAGCACAAAAAACAAAAAGAAGAAAATGTCCTATCTGCCAGCAGAAGATGCAGGCACGAAACAGCAAGCCACAAAGTGAACAGGAATCAAAGATGAGACCAGAACAATTGATCACCGGCAACCCTGATGGGAGGGAACCTCCCTTATATAAGACCAGTCAGTAACACCTGATCTCCAATCTTCACAATCTTCATTGGATAGTTCAGTACTGTTTGTAACCACCAGAGGGAGCTTCTGCTCAGAATTCATTTCTAGCACATTCACAACACCAGCCCCTAGTGCTCCTCCAGCAGCAAAAAAGCGGAAAATGCGGCAGGAAGTGGATTTGGACTCTCAGGAGTCTACACAGGGTGAGTTCCAGGAAGAAGGTGAACGGAGTTCCGACCCGGATTCACAGGAGAAGAGGTCTTACTTTTCTGCAGTGAACACGGAGGAGCTCATCACTGCGGTGAGAAGAACCATGGAAGAAAGACCAGCACGTACCGTGCAAGAAGAGATGTTTGGAGGCTTTCGTTCCAAAAAGAAGCTATTCTTCCCAATACACAAAACATCAGGGAGCTTGTGCTGGAGGAGTGGGAAACTCAAGAGAAGAGACTAAGTACTCCGTCAGAGTTAAAAGATAGATTCCCAGTTGATGACGAGATTGCAGGATGCTGGTCCGAGGTACCCAAGGTGGACTTTCAGGTTGCCCTTGTAGCCAAGAAAACTACCTTGCTGTTTGAGGATTCCTCACAGTTAAAAGATCCTTTGTAGCGTCAAAATGGGAAGATCTCAGGAAATCCTGGGAAACATCAGTGGCTTTGCTAAACACAAATGCGGTTTCTACATCGGTCACTAGATCAATTTCTCGCTGGTTTGGTCAGCTAGAGGAACACCTAGCAGCAGGGACACCCAGAGAAGAGATCCTCGCCTCACTTCCCCCTTCTCCAGAATGCTACAGCCTTCCTGGCAGATGCCTCGGCAGAATCCCTCAGTGACGGCTAGATCTGCGGCCCTATCTAACTGTGAGACTAGCCCTGTGGCTGAACTCGTGGAGTGGGGACGTTGCGTCAAAAATCAAGCTATGTTCCATCCCCTTTAAAGACAAATATATGTTCGGGCCTGCATTTGATGAGTTATTAGAGAAAGTCTCTGACAAAAAGAAGTCGCTACCAGAACCAAAGAGTGTAAAAATGAGTGCCAAAAAGAGGTCCTTTCGGCCCCACAGGAACAATCTTCCCAATACAGAGGCAAGGGCAAGACAGGAAGATGGAGCTACCCCAAAGGAGGCCGGGGCAGGAACCTTTTTCTTTCCCAGGACCAGTGTCGAAGTAAACCATGACGCTCCGAGAAATGTGGGAGGTCGCATTTCTCACTTCCTTTCTAAGTGGCGGGACAGATCCACCAACCCATGGCTCCTAGAATCCATCCAGGAGGGGGTGAGAATAGAATTTACCTCATATCCTCCACAGAGAGTATGAGTTACACAGCTATTTACACTGTCACTCCAGTCTGCACTGGAATTAGGCCTCAAGAAGCTACTAGCCTCAAGGGCAATCTCTCTAGTCCACAGTTAATCTGTTACAGAAGATTCAAGATGGAGTCCGTGACTTAATAGCTGTCTACAAATATCTCAAGGGCTGTCACATTGTAGAAGGATCATCTTTATTCTCATTTGCACGAGGAAAGACTAGAAGCAAAGGGATGAAACTGAATGGGAGGAGACACAGATTAGATATTAGAAAAAACTTTTTGACTGCTAGGGTGATCAATGAGTGGAACAGGCTGCCACGAGAGGTGGTGAGTTCTCCTTCAATGGAAGTCTTCAAACAGAGGCTGGACAGACATCTGTCTGGGATGATTTAGAGAATCCTGCTTTGAGCAGGGTTTGGACCAGGAGGTCCCTTCCAACTCTATCATTCTATGATTCTATGATATCAACAGTTCCCCTGATAGGGAAGAGCTTCACCATGTCAACAATCGATCTACAGGATGCATTTTATCATGTCCCGATTTATCCCAATTATCAGAAGTTCCTGAGATTTGCCGTGGCCCAGGGGGACCGGGTAGTCCGTTAGCAATTCAACGTACTCCCATTCGGACGATCATCGGCACTTCGAATTTTCACAAAGATTATCGGAAGCCATGTCCCATATCAGAGGTCAGCAGATTTGTATTGTCCCAGATCTTGACGACTTTCTACTGGTAGCACCATCAGCACAGATGTTACAGGAACACATACATACGACTTCCCAGATACTGATATCGCTGGGGTGGTTGATAAATCAGCAAAAATCAGATCTCACTCCTTCCTCAAGGAAGACCACCTTGGAAGTCCTTCTAGATTCTCAGGCACAAACATCCTTCTTGCCCAGGGAAAAGCAGATCCAGCTGAGAGCAAGGATAAACATCTTGTGAAGCAGAAGGTCAGTGTCCATGAGATTTGCCATGTCTGTCCTCGGCTCCATTACATCTTGTATTCAGTCGGTAGCCTGGGCTCAGGCACACACCAGAGACCTGCAGAGTTATATACTAGCAGAATAGGACGGTTCCCCCAGATCACTGGACAAGATGGTGTCAATACCAACTCAGATACAAGCTTCATTAGCTTGGTGGGACAATCCGAGAAAACTGAACAACGGAGTACCTTGGGTCCAGACCCCGCTAGTCCCCATAGAGGTGGATGCCAGCAAGAGGGGATGGGGAGACATGGTCTCCCAGACATCCTTCCAGTTTCTATGGTCGGCCAAAGTCAGCAGGCAGTCCTCGAACTTCAGCGACTTAAAGGCGGTGGAGGAGATACTCAGTCCAGCTATTTCAATAATCCAAGATACCCATGTAAGGGTCTGCTCGGACAATGTGACCATGATCTCATACCTCTGACTCCAGGGAAGTTCGAAGCACGAAGAGCTGAAAGCCACCTCGGCAAGAATATTCTCTTGGTCAGAAAGATATCTTCTTTATGTGTCAGCTCTTCACATAAAGGGATCACACAACAAATCGGCCGACTTCCTGAGCAGAAAAGATGTCCACCCCGGAGAGTGGAGTCTGAATTCAGAGGTATTCCAGATTTTGGCAGAAAGATGGGGTTATCTAGAGGTCGATCTATTTGCAGACCACCAAAATACAAAGGTGACCCACTATTTTTCTCTAAACCCAGACCACAGATGTCTAGGCATAGACGTCCTGGTTCACCAATGGCAATTCAATCTGGCTTGCGCCTTTCCTCCAATCCCTCTCTTACCAAAGTCTTTGCAGAAAATAAGATGAGCAGACCAAGGTCATTCTAGTAGCACCCCTCTGGCCGAAGAGAATCTGGTAAAACACCATATCCATGCTAAAGGTAGACGGTCCTCTAATCCACCCGCCAATCAGAGACCTCCTACACCAGGGACCAGTCTATCACCCGGACATAGAGACCTAGCATCTGGCAGCTTGGCTTCTGAGTTCTCGATCCTGAAGGCCAGAGGTCTCTCTTGACAGTCATCTACACACTTCAGAAAAGTAGGAAGCTGGAAACTAACGTGACATACCGGAAAACCTGGAAAACATTAGTGTCATGGTATGCACCAGAACGGCCAGATCCCCAACAGCCAAATATCGCCGCCCGGATCCTAGATGTTCTGCAGGATGGATTAGAGAAGGGACTTAGACCCGTACCCTTAAAGGGAATCTGTCACCCCAAAATAGCCATATCAGATAAAGATATGGCTGAATAGTGCGTCCCATAACTAAGCTAACGGTGGGTATCATATATCATGATACCCCCGTTTTCATATCAAAATACCTTTGTAAAGTTGGTGATTGTAGGTGTCAATCACTGCAGTCAGGTCAGGAGGGCAGTAGTTCATGTCCTCCCCCGCCCCCGCTCCTCGTCATCTGTTGCGTTACGCCGTCTGTGAATACCACAGACGGCGTTAGGTTCCCGCAATTGCGCAATTCAAAATCCGGCCCATGCACAGTATGCTTTGCCCAACAGTGGGCAAAGCATAAAATGAGTACAGCGCATGCGCTAGTCTTTCCTTGCCCCGGAAGTCGTCCAAGGCAAGCAGTCATTTCCGGGGCAATTAAAGACTAGCGCATGCGCTGTACTCATTTTATGCTTTGCCCACTGTTGGGCAAAGCATACTGCGCATGCGCCAGGCCGGATTTTGAATTGCACAATTGCAGGAACCTAACGCCGTCTGTGGTATTCACAGACGGCGTAACGCAACAGATGACGAGGAGCGGGGGAGGACATAAACTACTGCCCTCCTGACCTGACTGCAGTGATTGACACCTACAATCACCAACTTTACAAAGGTATTTTGATATGAAAACGGGGTATCATGATATATGATACCCACCGTTAGCTTAGTTATGGGACGCACTATTCAGCCATATCTTTATCTGATATGGCTATTTTGGGGTGACAGATTCCCTTTAAGGGTACGGGGTCTAAGTCCCTTCTCTAATCCATCCTGCAGAACATCTAGGATCCGGGCGGCGATATTTGGCTGTTGGGGATCTGGCCGTTCTGGTGCATACCATGACACGAATGTTTTCCAGGTTTTCCGGTATGTCACGTTAGTTTCCAGCTTCCTACTTTTCTGAAGTGTGTAGATGACTGTCAAGAGAGACCTCTGGCCTTCAGGATCGAGAACTCAGAAGCCAAGCTGCCAGATGCTAGGTCTCTATGTCCGGGTGATAGACTGGTCCCTGGTGTTGGAGGTCTCTGATTGGCCATGATATATGATACCCACCGTTAGCTTAGTTATGGGACGCACTATTCAGCCATATCTTTATCTGATATGGCTATTTTGGGGTGACAGATTCCCTTTAAGGTACAGGTGGCGATATTGAACTCTTACTTTGACCAGGACCTTGCAGAACACTGGTGGATAAGAAGATTTATAACAGCAGCTACACAACGTCCTAGAGCAATCTGTCTGGTGCCCTCTTGGGACCTCAATATCGTCCTGAGAGAATTAACGCTTCAACCGTTTGAGCCCCTGCCGGAAATAACGTTAGCCGAGTTGTCTTGCAAGACTGTATTTCTGGTAGCGATCACAACGGCTAGGTGAGTGGGTGAGTTGCAGGCTCTCTCAATAGAAGAGCCCTACCTGAAGATATTGGAAGACCGGCTGGTGTTCCGTCTGGATCCATCTTTTTTACCAAAGGTGGTTTCATAATTCCACAAAAATCAGGATATAATAATACCTTCTTTATGCCAAAATCCCAAAAACAAGAAAGAAGACTTCCACTCGCTTGACGTAAGGAGAAAGGTCTTACATTATCTCTGCATAACCAATGAGTGGAGAAAGGATAAGAACCTATTTGTTCAACCTTATGGCCAGAATAGAGGGAAGAAGGTGTCCAAGGCTATGGTAAAAAATTGGATAAAGAAAGGGATTGTTGAAGCTTATCAGATCCCGAATCGCACACCTCCAGAGAGGTTCACAGCTCACTTCATCAGAGCAGTAGCAGTATCATGGGCGGATAAAGCCATTGTGTCAATCGAGCGGATATGCAGAGCCGCTTACCTGGTCATCGTCCATACCTTTATCAAACATTATAGACTTGATTTATCAGCCGTCAAAGATCTATCATTTGGGAGAAAGATTCTCCAGGCGGTTGTCCCTCCCTATAGCATTAGTATTTGTTATTCCTCTTGTGTGCTGTCGTGGGGGGTTATTAGAGAAAATAGAAGTAGACTTACCGGTAATTCGGTCTCTAATAACCTACCACGACAGCACGGGTAATTCCCTCCCCGCTACTCATTTATTGGATCTAGTAATAAATATTAAGCATTCTTACTATTGTGGTCCTTTATAACAACACTGGGGAATGGAGGTGGGAGTGGCTATTTGACCTTTTTCATGTTTCCTGTTGCTATTAGGGTGAGATGACATCCTCTGTGTGCTGTCGTGGTGGGTTATTAGAAACTAAATTACCGGTAAGTCTAATTCTATTATTATTCGCTCTTTTCATACTATGTACTGTGTATGGAGTATACTTGGGAACTAAGCCCACATCTTACCTGTGATTTTAGCATTATACTGCAAAACTTTAAAATTCTTTTTATTTATTTTACAGCTGAGACTGCTTCATTCTAGGCAAATGTAGACTGTGTTCACATCAGGGCCAGCGTCAGCACCCGACATACCCGGGCAAGTGCCGGGGCCCTGAGCAGGCGGGGGGCCCACTCGCCGTCGGGCACCCCGACGCCAGTTAGCGGAGGAGAGCGGTGTCAGCGCCACCACTGGCCCCCCGCTTGCTCAGGACCCCAGCAGCAGCTAGCACAATACTTACCTCTCCCGTGCCTCCGCTGCCGCAGCTGCGGGCTCCAGGGGGCGCCTGCGCTTCCTCTCACAGCAGCTCCGCTTAATGATGTCATCATTCAGCGGCCGGCTGTGGCAGGGAGCTCTCGGATGCCAGGCAGGTGAGATGTGATGTGTGTGTGTTTTTGTGTGTATCAGTGTGTGTGTATTTAGTGCGGTGCTTTGTGTATGTATGTGTGTGTGTATGTGAGAGAGTGCTTGTGCGCTGCGGTGCTGTCTGTGTGATGCTGTATGTGTGATGGTGTGGGGGGAGGGCAGTGATGATGATGAGATGGGGAGGCAATGATGATGATGAGGAGGTGATGATGGGCAGGCATTGATGATGATGGGGAGGCGATGATGATGATGATGGGCAGGCATTGATGATAATGGGGAGGCAATGATGATGATGAGGAGGTGATGATGGGCAGGCATTGATGATGATGGGCAGGCATTGATGATGATGGGGAGGCGATGATGATGATGGGGAGGCAATGATAATGATAATAGGGAATCTTTCCACAGCGCCCTTTCCTGAGCCGTAACATTGCAGAATGCAGCACAGCGCTGAGGGGAGCTCCATATTTTGTATGGAGCATTATATGGGGACCAGTATCCTGTATGGAGTATTATATGGGGACCAGTATCCTGTATGGAGCATTATATTGGGTCCAATATTCTGTATGGAGCATTATTTTGGGTCCAGTATTCTGTATGGAGCATTATATGGGGGTTGGGGGGGTGACATCCTGCATGGGGTATTATATGGGTGATGAGGGGAGAGACTATGTGGTGCCCATAATATTGTATGGAGGACTGTACTGTCCAGTCTGTACTGTGCGCTGCGAGGATTTGGCTGTTTTTGAGCTATTGTAAGTTTACAATAGATATCAGTCATGTAATGGAAGAAGTGAAGTATTTGGCATTGTACTGTACCTATATTTCTCTGCCGTATCTGTGCATCATGAATCGAGGTCTGTGTTAAAAATTTTTGTGGAAAAAAGTGCGTCTTATGGTCCGAAAAATACGGTATATATAAATTTTTTAGAATAGAAACCTTTTTAATATATATATATTTAATATATTATTGTTTTCGTACTCTACCTAGTAAATCAATTTATTATAAGCCAGTTCTAAAATTCGATCAAAAAATAGTTATATATACATTTTTTAGAATAGAAACCTTTTTAATATATATATATAATATATTATTGTTTTCGTACTCGTTTTTGATCCCTTTGTTCTCCCCAACTCTCTCATACTTTTTATACCTTCCTTTTTAATAAACAAAATTCCTATTTTTTAAACCATTTTTATGTTTTATTCTATAGAATTCAGCAATTCCTGAATTCCATCAATTCATTGTGCAACACATATTTTAAGACGAATATCAATAAAAAAAATTGACACCTTTCACTCCATTCTCTATATCATGCTAATCCATTTATTTCTAACTAATGTAGTTGCATATATCCATTTGGACACCTGCAGCATTATAAATTTGACTATACTATTGGATCAATATCAGAAGTAATATCATGTATAAAAGCTTTTTTTCCCTTATATCCAGCACCACACACAACATATAACAACAAACTGTGACTGGTTACTATAACATGTCCTTAATTGTAGGTGTGTACAACTAATTGACTGTGAGTTGGTGGATTTATAAGGACGGTCTGTGCACTGGGGGTACAGCCCTGACGAAGAGGAGAGATACCCCTTGAAACGCTTAGGCTAATGGCCCTCTCGCGTACCCGTCCCTGCAGCTTTGTGACGTCACACTAGCTTCTCTCCCTCCTTAGAAAGCCACGTCCTCAGCGTCTCTTCCGGACGGAGCACGCGAGGTGCTGGCGTTCCTCTGTGCTTGGCAACAAACCGTCCGAAGGTCTTTCCTGACTGCTGGTAATCCCAGTTCTCCGCATCACTAGGTTACCGACTATTATTCTCCATACCGCACGGCTCCCGCTCGCACGCTTTACCACCAACACAACTAAGTGCAAATTAGCAGAGTTTGATGACCTCAAAGTCCATTTCTTTAAGTATACATGCTGCATTTTTTGAATTTTAATACAATGCAGTGATCAAGTCATATATACTATTTCAGCAGCACCACCTGTCAGTTGACCACCACAGCTGATAATCTACTGGTATTCTATGCACACTGCATCACCAATGTTAGTGCGAGTAAGTACAATTTAATTACATTCAATACCATTTGCGAGTACTTAACATCGATATACCCTGTCCTCACCTCATTTTAGCGCGTTGATTATTCTCTATAAATACTAAATTGCACTATAACTCATGGGGTCCAATTTCTTCTATTACCCTTGGGAAAATAAAAAATTGGGGGCGAAAATATCATATTTGTGCGAAAAAATGAATTTTTATTTTTATGGCTCTACCTTATAAACTTCTGTGAAGCACTTGGGGGTTCAAAGTGCTCACCACACATCTAGATAAGTTCCTTGGGGGGTCTAGTTTCCAAAATGGGGTCACTTGTGGGGAGTTTCCACTGTTTAGGCACATCAGGGGCTCTCCACACGCGACATGACGCCCGCAGACCATTCCATCAAAGTCTGCATTACAAAACGTCACTACTTCCCTTCCGAGCCCCAACGTTTGCCCATACAGTAGTTTTCTCCCACATATGGGGTATCAGTGTACTCAGGACAAATTGGAACACAACACTTGGGGTCCAGTTTCTCCTGTTACCCTTGAGAAAATTAAAAATTGGGGACTAAAAGATCGTTTGTGGAAAAATATGATTTTTTTTTTCCAGTCTCGGGTGTTATAAATTTTAGTGAAACACCTGGGGGTTCAAAGTTCTCATCACACATCTAAACAAGTTCCTTGGGGGTTCTAGTTTCCAAAATGGGGTCACTTGTGGGGGGTTTCCTCTGTTCAGGCACATCGGATTCTCCAAACGTGACATGGCGTACGATCTCAATTCCAGCCTATTTTGTGTTGAAAAAGCAAACGGCGCTCCTTCCCTTCCGAGCTCTTCAATGCACCCAAACAGTAGTTTACCCCCACATAAGGGGTATCTGCGTACTCAGGATAAATTGCACAATAACTTTTGGTGTCCTGTTACCCTTGGGAAAATAAAAATTGGGGACTAAAAGATCATGTTTGTCAAAAAAATGATTTTTTTATTTTACGGCTGTACTTTAGAAACTTCTGTGAAGCCCTTGGGGGGGTTCAAAGTTCTCACCACACATCTAGATAAGTTCCTCTGGGGCGGTCTAGTTTCCAAAATGGGGTCACTTGTAGGGGGTTTCCACTGTTTAGGCACATCGGGGGCTCTCCAAACGCGATAAGGCATCCGATCTCAATTCCAGCCAATTTTGTTGAAAAAATCAAATGGCGCTCCTTCCCTTCCGTGCTCTGCCATGCGCCGAAGCAGTGGTTTCCCCCACATATGGGGTATCAGTGTACTCAGGACAAATTGCACAACTTTTGGGGTCCAATTTCTCCTGTTACCCTTGGGAAAATAAAAACAAATTGGATCTGAAGTAATTTTTTTGTGAAAAAAAAGTTAATTATTTTTTTTTTAAACATTCAAAAAAAATCCTGTGAAGCACCTGAAGGATTAATAAGCTTCTTGAATGTGGTTTTGAGCACCTTGAGGGGTGCAGTTTTTAGAATGGTGTCACTTTTGGGTATTTTCTATTATATAGACCCTTCAAAGTGACATCAAATATGATGTGGTCCTGAAAAAAAAAATGATGTTGTAGAAATGAGAAGTCGCTGGTCAACTTTTATCCTTCCTAACAAAAAAAAAATTTTGGTTCCAAAATTGTGCTGCTGTAAAGTAAACATGTGGGAAATGTTACTTAAGTATTTCGTGTGACATATCTGTGTAATGTAAGGGCATTAAAATTCAAATTTGTAAACTTGCAAAATTTTCGGCAAATTTCCTTTTTTTTTTTTCCCACAAACGCAAGTCATATCAAATACATTTTACCATTATCATGAAGTACAATATTTCATGAGAAAAAAATGTCAGTGTCACCATGATCCATGGAAGCGTTCCACAGTTATTACCTCATAAAGGGACAGTGGTCTGAATTGTAAATATTGGCCCGGTCATTAAGATGGAAACCACCCTTGGGGGAAAGGGGTTAAAGCGCCATTCACAGGTCCCATTGCGTATCCCACAACAGGATCCGGTACCCTTAAGTGACAGCGGGTGGTGAGTGATCTTCCTGAATGTCACTATTTAATAGGCCCCTTATTGTTTGTTTATATCACTAGGAGAGGCCTAGAAAACATACCGCTAAGAACATAATAAAGTATGTGCTGTGCAAATAAAACGCTAGCTGTGGACCAGCAGAAAGATCTCTGCTTAGACTTCATCCACAGGACTATTTAGTAAGGAGACCTCTGACTTTGCAGCAAGCCTTAAGTTTGTCATCAGATCTGAAGTGGAGGCCTCCCTAAAAAACCTATTAAACAAGTTAGGGATGTTTCTTCTGACTCCTATCCGTTATTAGGAGGACAAAACCATAGCAAGTCCTCATGCTCCTTGGACCGTGACATGTGGGCCAGATCATGCTTTCGCTTGGAGGATATAGATAAGCTACTTAAAGGTGTTAGATCAACAATGGGCTTGAAGGAGAAGACCGCTAAATCCCTGATGTATGAAGGGTTAGAGAAGAAAAAGAAACGTACCTTTCAGGTCAATAGTAAGATCCATGGACTCATTTTTCAGTGTTTGGAAGAAACCTGAGAAAACTGGTGCTTTTTCCTCATCCTTGATAAAGATACCCTTTTGAGGATTAAGATTCTGAGTCATGGGAAAAGGTCCCTAGGATCGATGGTGCTGTATTAAGATCATCAATGCGGTAAGCGCTACCCTTTGAGTATTCAGGGGTTCTCGGAGATCCGATGGGTAAAAAGGTGGATGCATATCTAAGGCACACATGGGAAGTGGCAGCAGGGGGTCTGAAGCCTGTGATTGCCAAAACTTGTACCACCCGCTCCCTTATTATTTGGCTGCAACAGCTCAAAAATAAAACCTCGAGATAAGATTTTGTCTAACCTGTTCTTCTTATACGGTGCCGCAGCATTCATAGCGGACGCATTCGTTGACTCTCTGAAATTAGCAGCTTGTCTGCCAGAATGTCAAATGCAACAAGACGTGCCTTGTGACTCAAGAGCTGTCCAGGAGATCTACAATTAAAAAATAAACTGTGTTTGGGAAAAAGTTGGGCGACATCTTAGAAGAGGCTGGTGACAAGAAAAAGCTTTCCTGGATTTTCAGGGGATTTGAGGAAGATTTATTTTTGGAGGAAGAAAAAATAGTAGGGGACGTCATCCAAGGGAAAAAGTGGGAATTTAAGAATGAGAGACAGAGTTCATGTTCGCAGGTCCCTCCTGCGCTTCCAAAAAAATCCTCACAATGACACCAGGCCAGCAGTAGGGTGGAAGGCTTTCTTTTTTTCATTCAGTCCTGGGAGGAGCACTTGCTACAGTAAGGAAGACCTGAAAATGGTATTCTACCATATGCTGCGTCAATCTTTTGTAATCACCCACATCAGAAGAACAGCTTGCCCTAGAGACAGAGATCTTGGGCTTATTAGTGTTAGAACTCTCCTGTTAGGTTTTTTCTATCTTGCTGGTCACATGACCTTTGTGGCCTATTTAATCCTGCTCTTCCCTTCTGGCTTTGCTGGACTTCATTGTAATTTCTACTCTTAAGCTAGCCGGGTGCTTTGTTACCTTTCTATATTAGTTTTGCCTGGTCTTTTGACCTTCATGTTCTATGTTGTTTTTCTTTTTACTGCTACAATTTCTGTTAGGAGGTGTCCATCTTTTCTCCCAGTCCCTAGTTCTTGTAGGGATCCCTCCCTCGCATATTTAGGTCTTCGTACAGACTAGCTGAGGACTTTAGCGGGTCTGATCGCAGGATCAGGTTCCCCGTTAAATCGTAGGGATCGAGCTTAGTTCTATCGTAGGGACAGACATCCCCCTCTTTCCTTAGTGCTTGTAGCGGAACCTAACAAGTAGAGAAGCATTTTCTATGCGACATCTCTGACAAACAAATTGGGGACTTGATAACCCCCTCTTTTTGATAAAAAACAAAACAACAGATGGCTCATTCAGGACCATCATCAATCTGAAGAGTCTCAATCGCAGACTGAAAAAGAATCATAATATGCTTATTGCCTCAAGAGAAAAAGAGGACTTGAACTCTATAGCGCCACCTATTGGAAGTAGCGATCCTACAAGTCACAATCTACCCTTTAACAAGTCTTGTAATTTGACTTAGGATAAAAGCCAAATCAGTATCTCAATTTGCAGACACGGTGTTTTGGGCTATTGGCCCTCGTCATTGCAAAGTATGAGATCTGATTTGGCTAGGTGAGAGGCTCTGGACTGAGGTCTAAGGGGTAAGGTTTCTCCTTGTGGAGAGTGACATACCAGCTCGGGCTTGTCAAAGTAAGGAAGCTTATTCGCCGTGCAGTACTCCTCTGGGAAATTTAATATGCAAATTTCAGGTAGCAGAGCAACATCTGTTGTCCCTTACAGCACTGCACATAAGTGTTTTTTAACAGATCGTTCATCTATGCGGGTTGCCGGAAACCATTTTGTTTGCTGACAGACACAACAGAAAGGTAAAAAAGTTCTGTTCACTAGACCCAAGGGGAAAGCCCGTGTGCGGTATATGCCCTTCAGATTCCCTGGTACTTCAGGATAGTTTTTGCCTTCCTTTCAATAGCTATGATTCCAGTAGTCGTGAAAAAGATCAGGGAGACTCAGGTGAGAATGATTCTGATTGCCTTTTTCTGGCCAAAAAGACAATTATTTTTCCCTACTGAGAATGTCACTGTCAGATCCATGGATCTTGCCTGAGATCCTGGACCTTCTTATGCAGGGGCAAATATGCCACACTGAAGTAAAGGGCTTCCGTTTAGCAGCATGGAATTTGAAAGGAAAAAGTGAGTAACAAAGGGTTTTCCTCAGACTTAGTTTTCACCTTGATACGACGTATAAAGCCTAGAACAAGAATTTATGGTAGGACATGGAAATAATTCTTGGCGTTTTTAGGGAAGCCATTAGGTCAAAAGCCTCCTGTCTTTCCCATCCTAGAGTTATTTCAGACTGGTAATGGTACTCTTAAGGTCCAGGTATCTGCGTTTGGGGACATTATGTAGTTGTAACCTTGCTGCCAATAAGTGTATATCAAGGTTTATAAAATCCTGTGATGTGTCCAGGCCAGTCCCAATCACTGGGATACCCCATGGTATCTAAACCTGGTGCTAGAAGCATTGACCAAAGACCCATTTGAACCTGTGCAGGAGTTGTCTGCTAAGTATCTTACCCTCAAAACGATTATAGTGGTAGCTTTGACATCAGCCCATAGGGTGAGTGATGTACAGACCCTTTCTACAAACCCTCATTTATACATAGATATGAGTATAGAGTCGTGTTAAGACCTGATCCAACTTATCTTCCAAAGGTAGATAAAATTTCATCAGTCAAGAAATTATTCTGCCCTCCTTTTGTAATAACCCTAAGAATTCAGTGGAGGAGATATTTCAGAATCTCGATGTTAGAAGGGCACAGTATATGTCTATGACTAGCCAATGGAGGAAAGCCACATCCCGTTTGTAGCCTTTTAGGGTAATGGTAAGGGTTACAGGGTAACAAAAGGCACCATTGCAAGATGGATTAGGGAGGCCATTAGTTTAAACACAACAGGCTGGATCTGTCCTCCTCTGCTGACTTAATCTTAATTCTCCAGAATTTTCTCAGGTGTGCTGTCATTGTTAAAGGGAAAACACCAAGGTTACTTACCGGTAACCTTTTTTTCCAGACCCCATGACAGCAACGGTATATTTCCACCTGCCCCTTTCTCACCATATTGGTGGGCGCTATAGATGGGGCGATTTTGTGATGCGGTAGTGGTTATGTTTATAATTAATTTCTAGGTCCTCCCATGATTTGTAACCCAACTGAGGTGGGGGAGAGGTACCGCCCTTTTTTCGGTAGGTTTACTGTCTTTTCAGGTGTGCTGTCATAAGGTTCTGGAAAACCCAGCTACCTGTAAGTAACTTTGGTGTTACAGTACTATTACGATGATGCCTAACATGTAAACTTTTTTTTTAACTAATTTAGTTGTGAAAAAAAGCAAAATGATGGGCACGTGGAATGAAGAACCCCCATGCCGACGCGTGTTAAATGCCGCTGTCAGTTTGACAACAGCATTTAACAGATTAACAATCATGTGTTCTGCTCCATCTGTGATTTTCAGAAGCAGGTCCTGGCTGTAAAACACAACTATCACCTGTCGAATATGGGGCAAGCCTGCTGCATACACCCACTTCTGACTTGCGCAGTGCATGTACGGCCGATGTTGTGAAGGTGTAACGGTATAGCAGATGATACCTAATCCCTTTCCTAAACAGGATGTTGTATTCATGTCCTGGAAGGGGTGTCCTCAGGTGTAATGGTGGGGTGGGGGCTTAGAAGCTGAGCTTCCTCCACACGTTTCAGATACCAGCTATATTATATGGCCAGCATCTGTTTCTCACAGTGCTAGCTTGCACTGAGTTCTGGCCATGGCTGTCATCCATTTAGATGCTGCTGTCAATATCTGACAGATGTGTTTAACCCCTTTCTGCCATCGGACGTACTATTCCGTCCATATGACCTGGGACTTAAATCCCAAGGACAGAGTAGTACGTCATACGCGATCACAGACCGCTCCCGACACTTTAACCCAAAGCACACTCCGATCAAACTTGATTGCAGCGTTCCAGTGGCATAGGGAAGCATTGCGCAGGGAGGGGGCTACCTGCATGCTCCCCTGAGACCCTCAGAGGAACGTGATGTGATCGCATTGTTCCGAGGGCCTCCTCCCTGCAGGGAGGTGGCTTGTCAGTGCCTGCTGAGAGCAGGCGCCGGCAAGCCTCCTGCACTGCCTGTAACATCGCTTATCTGACAGTGCTTTGCAAAGTGTCAGATCAGCGATCTGACACTATATAGTGATGTCCCACCCCGGTACAATGTAAAAATAAAATAAAAATGTGTAAAAATATTTTAAAAAATCCCTAAATAAAAGAAATATATATTCCCCCAATTAACACATTATTATGTAAATAAAAAAAAAAAAAACAATAAAGGTACACATATTTAGTATCGCCACGTCCGTAACGACCCGTCCTATAAAACTGTCTCACTAGTTAACCCCTTTAGTGGACCCCTTAAAAAAAAAACTAAAAAACAATGCTTTATCATCATACCACCGAACAAAAAGTGGAATAACGCGATCAAAAAGACGGATATAAATAAACATGGTACCGCTGAAAACGTCATCTTTTCCCTCAAAAAGCTAGCCGCCGTAGGTAATCAGCGAAAAAATTAAAAAGTTATAGCTCGCAAATAAAGCCATGCAAAAATAATTACTTTTTATACAAAATAGTTTTTACTGTATAAAAGCGCCAAAACATAAAAAAATTATACAAATGAGGTATCGCTGTAATCATACTAGCCCGAAGAATAAATCTATTTTATCAATTTTACCACAAAACCAATAAAAGTCAACTCGTCCCGCAAAAAATAAGACCTCACATGTCTCTGTGGACCAAAATATGGAAAAATTATAGCTCTCAAAATGTAGTGATGCAAAAAGTATTTTTTGCAATAAAAAGCGTCTTTTAGCATGTGACAGCTACCAATCATAAAAACCCGATATAAAAATCCGCTATAAATATTAAATCAAACCCCCCTTTATCACCCACTTAGGGAAAAATAATAAAAGTAAAAAAATTTATTTCCATTTCTGGGTTAGGGGTGTGTTGGGGTTAGGGTTGGAGTTAGAATTGGGGAGTTTCCTCTGTTTAGGCACATCAGGGGCTCTCCAAACGTGACGTGGCGTCTAATGTCAATTCCAGCCAATTCTGCGTTGAAAAAGTCAAACGGTGCTCCTTCCCTTCTGAGCGCTGCCATGCACTCAAATAGTGGTTTATTCCCTCATATAGGTTATCAGCGTACTCAGGACAAATTGCAAAACAACTTTTAAGGTCCAATTAATTCCTGTATCCTTTGGGAAAATAAAAAATTGGGGGCGAATAATCATTTTTAAGGAAAAATTATGATTTCTTATTTTACAGCCCTACTTTATTAACTTCTGTGAAGCACTTGGGGGTTCAAATGGTACCACACATCTAGAGAAGTTCCTTAGGGTGTCTACTTTCCAAAATGGTGTCACTTGTAGGGGTTTTCCACTGTTTATGCGCATCTGGGGCTCTTCAAACGCAATATGGCATCCGATCTCAATTCCAGCCAATTTTGCATTGAAGTCAAACTTCCTTCCTTCCTTCCCTTCCGAGCTCTGCCGTGCACCCAAACTGGTTCCCCCAACATATGGGGTATCAGCGTACTCAGGACAAATTGCACATCAACTTTTGCGGTCCGATTTCTCCTGTTAATTCCTGTGAAACACATGAAGGGTTAATAAACTTTTTGAATGTGGTTTTGAGCACCTCGAGCGGTGCAGTTTTTAGAATGGTCACTTTTGGCTAACTTCCTAACAAAAAAAAAATTGGTTAAAAAATTGTGCTTTTGTAAAGTAAACATGTGGGAAATGTTACTTATTAACCATTTTGTGTGCCATATCTCTGTGATTTAAGGGCATGAAATTCAAAGTTGGAAAATTGCAAAATTTTCACCAAATTCCTGCTTTTTTCACAAATAAACAAGTTATATCAAATAAATTTTACAACTAAGGCTAGTTTCACATTAGCGTCGTAGTGCGCTGTGCTTCTTGCGCAATTAAAAACGCGTGCAAAAACGCATGCAAGCGCATGTTTTTTTAACGCATCAATGTACGCATAACGACAAAAAAACGCAGCGTTTTTATGCGTTATAAAGCGTTCTTGCATGCGTTTGCGTTTTTTAGATGCACGCTTTCTCAAAGTATCACATTTCACAGGAGGAAAATCCTTGAAACAGATTCCACCAATGGGACACCAGTGGCCGAGTGTCATGTGACTTTATATAGACCCTGTTACAGGTGAATTCTTCATATTTTGCTGCTGTTTCCTGTGTCACCATGGATCTGCGTTGGGAGAGTTCTTGGATCTGGACATCGCGCTGGCTCTGGCTTTTGCATTTGCTTGCCAGCAACAAAGGGAGAGAGAGAGACAGCGAAGACGGCAGCGGCATCGTTTTTGGAGACATCCTATTATTGAACTCCATGAGAGCAGTGGAGCGTACCGTACCCTCTTCATCGAGCTCCAGGCAAACCCGTTGAAATTTAAGGACTATACCTGAATGTCCCAAGACAGCTTCATGTATTTGCTTGGTCGTGTTGAAGGAGCCATCCAAAGACAGGACACACAGCTCCGTCTTGCCATTCCTCCTGAGGAACGGCTCCTGGTCATGTTACAGTGCGTAATATTTAAAAAACAATGCGGTCATTAGGCTGTGGTTCCACTGTCCGGAAACACAGCGCATTTGACGGAGCGGAAATTCCGCTCCGTCCAAAGCCCCGCCCCCTTTTTGACGCGCGTTCATTCCGGATGTGTTCCGGACACCTCCGGAACACATGCGGAATGATCGCAGGGCTGCATAGCCCTGTGTTATTTCCGTTGCGGCGACACAGCGTCGCCGCAACGGGCTAGGACATAAGTCTTTTCAGACCGCAGCGCCGCATGTCCGGAAACACAGGTCTTCCGCCTGCGTGTTTTACAGCATAGTGGAGACGGGATTTCTTGAAATCCCCTCCACTATGCTGTAACATCTGGACGCTGCGTGTTTGACGCTGCGCCAACGCACAGCGTCAAACACGCAGCTAATCCGGAATGTTTCCTGATCGTGGAAACATACCCTAATTGTTTTTGTTCTGCGATTTACTAAAATCCTGCAGAATTATTGTTATGCCATGTACATTAATTTTTTTCTTGTCAGTATTTTGCCAAAGCCTAGACAATTACAATTTTTCTTCCTCTGTTTTGCAGATTCCTGGCTTCTGGCGAGACCCTATCTTCACTCCACTTCCAGTACCGGCTTGGAATCTCCACCTTGTTGGGAATAGTTGCGGGCACCTGCCGGGCTTTGTGGGACGTTCTCTGTCCTGAATTTATGCCCCTGCCCACTGCGGTAAAGTGGATTGAAATATCATCTGAACAATTCTTGACAGTCTGCAACTTGCCCAACGTTTGGGAGCAGTGGATGGGAAACACATCAGGTTAACCAAACCCGCAAAAAGTGGTTCGGAGTACTATAATTATAAAAAGTACTTTTCTACAGTACTCATGGCCATTGCGGATGCAGAGTTTCGTTTTGTTGCGGTGGACATTGGGGCATTTGGCTGGGCAATGACTCTCAGACTTTTAAGTACTCTGACATGGGCTGTATGTTGTATGGCAACCATTTTAATTTTCCCCTGCCACGGCCTCTTCCCCACACCAATGGTCCGCCACTGCCATTTGTAATGGTTGGGGATGAGGCATTTCAAATGTGCCTAAACCTGCTGAAACCCTACTCCAGCCGGGAATTGGACCACACAAGAAAAATCTTTAATTACAGACTCACAAGGGCACGAAGAACTGTAGAGTGGGATTCTTGTGTCCAGATGGCGCATTCTCGGCACAGCCATTAATCTTAAACTTGAAACCGTGGATGAGGTGGTGAAAGCCTGTGTGGTTCTTCACAATTTTGTTATTGCTAAAGAGCGCCCTAACTTTGAACTACATGAACCAGCTGCCAACCCATTGCCTGATTTCACTCAGCACCCTCTCGGGTCATCAGTTGAAGTTGGCCAAATGAGGGACCAATTTGCGGCATACTTTATATCTGGGCGTCACCCGGAAGAAGAGCATTCGAAACGTGCGTTGTAGTTAGTGACGCAGCGGTCCTCCACCCAGCCACCTAGGTAAATATTTTGGCAGTTCTTATGTTGGAAGCTACATTTCCTTTAGCCACTTCATTTATAGCAATATGATAACATTTATACTGGCCAGTTAGTGTTTATCATGAAAGTTAGGCTTTTTCACTGATTTGGAAGGTAGTCGTTATTGCTTCTTTATTAATATAAGAGTGTGTCTAAGGCTATGTACTGACATCATTTCCCTATATATGATTAACAGTAAAAGGGCTCAATTGATTGTTGAAACTCCTTAAACATAATGTTACTGCCATTATAAGCAGAAAATTCCTGTCTGTATCTGGTGATTGATAAATCTGAAAGCTGCTAAGAAAGTTGATGGACACATGTCTAAGCTATCTAAAAAAGTGAATACTAAATCGCCTGTATAGTGAATTTCATTATAGAGAATTTTCTGCCTAAAAGAACACGTGTTGTTGATTAATTAGGGTGGGGTTGTATCAGCTTTGTCAATCCTGGATATGAGGCATTCCTTTTAATCAATGTTTTGTATGTTTTGCAATAAAGAAATGGTTGTTTTACACTCTCTTGCCTTTTTTGCCATTCTTAAAGAGGTATTGTGTTGAAGATGTCTTGACGGAGTGTGACCTCTTGTGAAGATTTTTTTGTGGACTAATATGTATGCATGTGCAATAGATGATGCAGACTGAAGCGACGCTGCAGATGACAACTCACAGCTATAGTCACCTGGCCAGGTGTGATAAATAGTTATGATACCAGGCCAGGGTATTGTAGATATGACGTGTATTTTCTCCATCATCTCTTCAGTCTTTTTGCCACAGACTTAATAGATGATGTGGTTGCTTCCAAGGTATATCTACAATCCCATTGCCTTGTGTCGCAAAGAGTGAAATGTTGATGGACGAAACACACCATCCTCAATTCACTCTTTGATACATGGCAAGGTGAAAATAGATATGCCTTGCACTCCCCACCATTCTCTATTCATTCTACCAATATTTGTAGACTGAAGAGACTGGTGGTGAAAATACAAGTCATATATTTGTTTTTGACAACACATAGCTCCAGGACTGACACAAGAAGCATGTGTCGGTACTGGAGCTATGTGGTGGCAAAATCACAAAGTGTATGGCACAGTGTGTGTACGGCGCTGTGTGTGTAGGCGACGAAAGACACAATTAAACCAAACAGTTGGGGAAAAACAAAATAACATTTATTTTCAAACAAACAAAAAAATTACCGGGAGCGACGTTTGGGGGAAGATGGTGGAAACTTGGGGGTGTGGAGGGACCAGGAATGACTTAAGGTAGGCGACGAAGAGGTTCGAGGGGAAGGGGTGACGAAAGTTGTGGGCGAAGGCAGCGGGTCAGACACAGTAGGAAGTGAGGTGGGAGGGAGAACGAAACTTTTTAATTTTTTCTGCATTTTGCGTGCAGTCTTTGTGCTCTCTTTGGACCTCCTGGAGCTGGGGGACATCCGGGAACTGGGGGACCTCCAGGAGCTGGGGGACTTCCTGCCAGGGTCCATGGTCCCGACTGCCGAGTGTGGGTACCCCAGCTGCTGCTCTGTGGTGGTGGTGGTCCTGGAGGTGGAGGAGGTCCAAGCAGGGCTGGAGGTGGTTGAGGTCCAAGCAGGGGTGAAGGCTGTCCAAGCAGGAGCAGCGCTTGGCATGGTGGTGGCGGCAGAGTGTCCAGCTGCAGTGGGACATGCTGTTGTGTACTGTTGTCCGTCATGGCTTGAAATGCTGGTCACTGTGCAGTGGTATGCAGCAGAAGTCGGTAGTGAGGTGAAGCGAATCAGTGGTGGCGTGAGTGGAAAAGGCACCACTGGCTGCTGCACGTACCGACTGCATGTAAGCAGTGTTGCAGGCCTGCATCACAGTCAGCTGGAGCTCAGGACTAAGGTTTTCCGCCATGCCCCGTTCAATTTGGTGAAAAAATGGTGCTCTGGTCTGTTGAGGTCGGCTTCCAGATGATCAAGGCAACGCTCAACAGACTGGAAGCGTGTTTCCATTAGGGTAAAACCGCTTTCCAGTCTGTCGCTCAGTGCCTTGAGGCCATTCTGAAAAACCATGCTCAAGTGAAAGAACTTGTGCATGAGATTTCTGTCCGAGGCCTTCTGCCGCTGGCGGGAAGTGCCCGCAAAACCAGTGGTAGAGACCTGGGACGGGAATACCTGATGGACCAGCTTCCTGGTCTCCAGCTGTCTGTGTTGCCGACCCACAAGCTGTTTCTTGGCTGGTGGATGGCTGGGACGGGTCCGAGGCAGCTCGCTGAAGGACCGCTCCAGGACCATTTTGCAGGGTACTGCTCCAGGTGCTGTGAAAAGAAAAACATTAGTATCATGCATTTACAATAGTCATAGCTCCAACTCCTGTGGAATAGAAAAACACAGAATACAATACATACAATAACAAAACACTTACGATCTGGTGGCAAGGACCGGTCTTCGGAAGACCAACGCCCGATGGTAACTATTTTCGGGTGGTCCTTGCTGCAGCACCACTGGCAACCCGGTTTTCCTGCCTCAGATCCCTGTTGAAGCGGTCCTTCATCGAGTGCCAATGGGTTCTGACTTTGTTCACTGTGGGAAAAAGCAAAAAAATATTAGGCAATGCACTGTAGGCCGGGATAACACAAATGTGTGTGATGCTAGAAACTCACAGGAGTTACTAGCATCACACACAGTTGTGTGATCCCGGCCAAGGTCACTGCCGCATCACACAGCATTGAAATACTTACGAAATTCCTTGCGGACCCGTGGAGAGGCGTTGTCCCAGCCATCCATCAACGCTGCGGCCACCTCATTCCAGAGCCGCCAGATCACCACGTCACAGTGCAGTGGATCACGGCTGTCCCACAACAGGACTCGCTCCTGGACTAACTGAATCAGGGCGTCATTGTCCAGGGCGGGTTCCTCATCCCGTTGTGCAGCCTAGAAAAGAAAGCAAAACATTAACCTTGGAAAGATTTGGAAATGAAAAAGATAGAAAACAAGACAGAATAGAGGCAAGATTCAGAATAGAAGCAAGATTGGATAGGAAAAACAGGCAAGAAAACATGGGAAAAAAAAGAGTACAATCTGTCAGTCTATACTTACAGGCCATCTCCCCGCTTACACAAGGACTGGCTGCTCCCGCTCTTCCTCTGGTGCCGTGGACAATGAGGTCTGAAAAAGAAAAAAAAAATATTTGCCACATGTGTACATGCAACAGCAAATACTTAACAATCAGTAGGGAAGGAAGGTACTCCCTTCACTCTTTGCTTTGGCCATTTCACCAGGGGCCGGCTGGTACACATCTCCAGAAGACATGCTGCAATAAAAAAAGACATTAGTACATAATAAATTGAGAAAAAAGGAGAGACAGACATTAGGTTTTTATACTCACATTATCACATTATGTTGTTCAAAACCTCTTGTGTAGGTGGCTCTGTCTGTAGCAGGCTGTAGAGTAGTGGACTGCCAGTGCCAACACCTTATTTTATACACACTACCCCCAAACAATGTTTCTTTGTGTAGGGGTGGTTTAAACCAGTGTCTAGACATGTGCAATCTTTTACAACGCATGCGTACTAAAAAGCTGACGTGTGCATGTACATACACACGCCAGCGATCCCATAGACTGTAATGTGTTGTTTTGGCGCATTCCGTGCGCTAAACGAACGCATTCGTCTTTTTAACCACTCTGGGCGGACGAAAAATGCAACATGTTGTGTCGTGCACGCCAAGGCGCTCACCTCGAAATAACGCATGCGCACTAAAACGCTGATGATCGCATACAAACGCTAAACCATGCGCCCGCCATGTTAAACATAGGGGCGCATGACGCATGCGATCGGATGAGCACGATGCGCTGCTCTAAAAAAAACGCTAATGTGAAACCAGTCTTACATGAAGTACAATGTCACGAGAAAACAATGTCAGAATCACCAGGATCCATGGAAGCGTTCCATGTATTACCTCATAAAGGGACAGTGGTCAGAATTGTAAAAATTGGCCCTGTCATTAATGTGCAAACCACCCTTGGGGATAAGGGGGTTAAATGGAACTTGTGATTGTGTCTGCTCAAAATTGTGGAGAATCAATTTACTGTCAAGTTACTATGACAGCTGAGGGTCTGATGAAAACTTCCCTGTCGTTTTATGAATTTCAGCCATAGACTGATTCTGCAACGCTGTTGTGTATATCTTATTTGGAATCTCAATGTTTGCAAAAGTACGATCTGTTTAAACTATGTAATCAATTAACCGGACCAGTAAGGCTATGTGCCCACGTTGAAGAATTGAAGCCGATTTTTCCTCAGCAAATCCGCATCACCTTGCCAGGAAAAACGCATGCGTATTTTGACGTGTTTTTCATACTTTTTTTTAAGCGTTTATGAGCACAAATAAAGTTGTGTCAAAATGAAAAAAGCTCCTATGAGGGCATTTCCTAGTCCAACCCCTCTTGCCATTTTTTTTCTTGTATTCAGGATGCCACAAGTGCAGCCAGCGTTGTCTCAGCCAAGAAAATATGCAGATTTTGCATCAGGGGCCTCCATTTTTATGATCCCATTTTACATTGACAGTACCCAAACAGCGTGTGACATCTGCCAAACCTAAAAACCCGCTATAAATAGTAAATCAAACCCCTCTTTATCACCCCCTTAGTTATTAGCTCAGTTTGTTCTGAGTACGCTGATACCCCATATGTGGGGGTAAAGCACTGTTAGGTCGCATGGCAGAGCTTGGAAGGGAAGGAGCACCGTGTGACTTTTTCAACACAGAATTGTCTGGAATTGAGATCAGACACCATGTCTCGTTTGGAGAGACGCTGATGTGCCTGAACTGTGGAAACCCTCCAATTCTAACTCCAACCCTAGTCCTATTCTTAGCCGTAGCCCTAACCTTAGCCCTAAAATCATTACAAAACCCGACATATGACACATGGTTTACGTACAGCAAACCATGTCATATCAAAACGATTTATATATGTCAGTGGTTAATCAATTTAGTAGTTTGTGTTAGCAATAATTTGGAACTCTAGAAGTTAAATTTAAGGCTATAATCGCGGAAAAAAATTTTGTGGGCTCTGTGCAATTTTCTCTACCAGACCGCAAAAAGCCAGTAAGTGAAAGCAGATACTAATAGCCTAAAGAGGGACCATTGTTTTTGGCCCCCCCATGCTAAAAAAAAATCTGCCCCCAGCCACCCCAGAAAAGGCGCATCTATACAATGCGCCTTTTCTGGCACTTAGCCTCTCTATTTCCATTGCCTTTAGCTGTCGCATATGGTTTAATAAAGGGTTAATGTCACCTTGCTATTTAAAGGTGACATTAAGCCTGGTTAATAGTGGAGAGGTGTCAATAAGACACCTCTCCATTAATAATCCCAAAGTAAATAAAAGGTTAAAAAAAACAGACATTAATGAAATGATACACACTTTTTGACCAAATTTATTATACACTCAATCCAACTGTAGCCATCGATACCCTGTAAAAGAATTAAAATAAAAAAGCAACAATATCCATACTTCTCCGCAGTACAGTCAGGTCCCACGCCGTAAATCCATCACAATGGGTTAATTACCGTATTTTTTGGACCATAAGACGCACTTTTTTCCCCCAAAAATTTTGGGGAAAATGGGGGTGCGCCTTATGGTCCCAACATACCAAAAAATCCGGTGGCGGCGGCGGTCCCGGTGGCGGCGGCAGCCTTCCTGTGGTGTCTGGCCAGCAGCGGGGCTCTGTGCTGCGTGGGGGGCTCCGCCGGCATTTCCCTCTTAGCCGGACAGCCCCCCGCAGCTCCGCTGCTGCGGCCTCCTGATACATGGCCGCCAGGGGCCTCCGGTGGCGGTCCCGACGAAGTCTTCCGTGCGGTGGTTCCGGGGCAGCAGCCTGCTCTGTGCTGCAGGGGGTCTCCGCCGGCATTTCGGTCTTAGCCGGAAAGCCCCCCGCAGCTCCGCTCCCTCCTGCATCTCGGTGGCGTCCTCAAACATGGCCGCCAGGGGACTCCGGTAAGATGGCCGCCGAATCTCATTCAAGTCTCGGCAACGAGATCTCTTCTCCCGAGATCTTGTCCTGAGATCTCGGGAGAAGAGAGCTCGTTGCCGAGACTTGAATGAGATTCGGCGGCCATCTTACGGAGTCCCCTGGCGGCCATGTTTGAGGACGCCACCGAGATGCAGGAGGGAGCGGAGCTGCGGGGGGCTTTCCGGCTAAGACCGAAATGCCGGCGGAGCCCCCCTGCAGCACAGAGCCGGCTGCTGCCCCGGAACCACCGCACGGAAGACTTCGTCGGGACCGCCACCGGAGGCCCCTGGCGGCCATGTATCAGGAGGCCGCAGCTGCGGGGGGCTGTCCGGCTAAGAGGGAAATGCCGGCGGAGCCCCCCACGCAGCACAGAGCCCCGCTGCTGGCCAGACACCACAGAGCACAGGAGGCTGCATTGGGACCACCGCTATGGGATGTGAGTACCATATATTGCACAGCCACTCCACAGAGCACAGCCACCCCACAGAGCATAGCCACCCCACACAGCACAGCCACCCCACAGAGCACCCCTGCAACACAGAGCACTTCGGACTGTAAGACGGACCCCCATTTGACACATTATTTTTTTTTCCCTGTTTTCCTTCTGAAAATTTGGGGTGCGTCTTATGGTCCGGTGCGTCTTATAGTCCGAAAAATACGGTAGTTTACAACTGGGACCGATGCTAATGCGACCTGCCCGGCTGTAAACCACTGCAGAATGAATCCCCGCTGACCGGAGATGAACTGATCAGCGTGGGAAAGTTTTTTTCACACTTCTGAGTTCACCTCAGGTCAGCTAGGGACTCCGCGCAGCCTCAATGACTACCGCTACATCAATGACTACCGATGTCTTTGGGTCCGCAACGAGTTCACCCGAGCAGTGCAAGCTGCATTCGGGTGAACTTGTTATACAATTTTATACAATGAGCGGCGTTGCTTTATCAGCCCTGTTCATTGTGTCGGTGGCAGTTTAGAGCAGCCATGCAAAAAAAATAGAGGGGAAAAAATATTTTTAAAAAATAAGAGGGGGAGGCCCCAAAAATTATAGGGGAAAAAAGATATATATTGTGTGATTTGTTTTTTTTTTTACAGCAGGAACAGTTTGAATCGAACTACTGTTCCCATCGAGCTGCTCCTGCTGCCACTAGTGAAGGGGGAACAGACGTAGGCCGATGGAAGTAGTTGTCTTATCGGCCCATGTCTGAAAGTTACACACATAAACCCCAAATACACCACACACACATACACCTACCACACTTATCATGAACGGTACATCCAGCTTCATGCGGTCATACCATTCCATGTTAGCATCCATCATCCAGGAAGACTGGAATGATCTGGGATTCTCGTCTTCCTGGATGATGGGATGCTCATGGGATGGCATGAACGTCTCCCATGATGTCACTTTCCATTTGCCGTGGTTTTGATTTACAAAACCGCAGCAAAAACGCTTAGAATCCGTAAACATTTTTCATATTTGCCGATTTCAAGCTTTCCACATCAAGTCAATGGCGGCGGAATCACTGCGATTCCCAAAATTAATGAACATGCTGCGTATTTTCCCGCAATATGATTCCGCTGCGTAAAAATACACACCATGAGCACAGCAATTGCGGAATATTTATACATATAAATGAGATCCCATCTGAGGCGTCTTTTTACTAAGCTAAACAATCCCAACTTTCCATTACATCTCTCCGGACAGCACCTTCCTTGACCTATAGCGGGACAGGATCAACAGAGAGGTTAAAAGGCCCCTCCCACCTCCTCCCTCCAGTATTTTTCCTATCACAGCAGGAAACGGTTGTATTAAAGCCGGGCCTTGAGCCTCATGTGCTGAGATGTGTTTTCACATATAAGCAGCTAGGCCTTGGACCTCTAGGCTATAGTTAGGCCATATGTCCAGGCTACTTCTCATGATGTGACTTCAGTTACTTGCAGGCCATGTCTGCACAGAGCCTTATGACTGGACACATGGTGATAATGGAGCACATGGTCTCCATGAAGACTGCCCTCCAAATGCGGCTCATTAATTAGCTCCTTCAGGTGGAGCCAGTCTAAAGGCACTGCCACACTTAGCGATCGCACCAGCGATCACGACAACGACTTAACCTGGCGAGATTGCTAGTGTGATCGCTAGTTAGATTCCAAACACAACTCATCAGCGATCTGTGATTCCAAACACAACTCATCAGCGATCTGTATAACGACCTCTGCGGTCGTTGGGAAAACCTAGTCCCACCTGCGACGCTGGTGAAGTCGTTCTTAAAGGGTGTCACACTCAGCGATTCAGGCTCACCAGCGGGACACCAGCGACCAAAAAACGGCTCAGAACGTTCATAAGCGATCAGCGACATCTCAGCAGGGGCCACATCGCTGGTACATGTCACACACAGCTAAGTCGCTAACGAGATCGCTGCTGCGTCATAAATGGTGACGCAGTAGCGATCTCGTTAGCGATCTCGCTATCGAACTTGCTTAGTGTGGCATACCCTTAACAATTGAGATGTACTATTCAGAGTGGAGGTTTATCCAGAACTCTGATTGCTCCCTTGGACGTAACTGTGGGCCTGGTCTCTCGTTTGGCACCTTCAAGCATGACCGTAGTCTGTTCATCATATGGCATCATAGTGCCTCCATGCATCATAGTACCTCTGTGCATCATATTACATCATAGTGCCTCTGTGCATCTTATTGCATCTTAGTGCCTCTATGCATCATATTGTCTCCGTGCATCATTTTGCATCATAGTGCCTCTGTGCATCATATTGCATCATAGTGCTTCATAGTGCCTCCGTGCATAATATTGCATCATAGTGTCTCTCTGCGTCACATTGTATCCTATTGCCTCTATGCATTATATTGCATCATAGTGCCTCCGTGCATAATATTGCATCATAGTGACTCTGTGCATCATATTGCATCAATCTGCCTCAATGCATCATATTGCCTCTGTGCATCATATTGCATTATAGTGCTTTAGTGCCTCTGTGCATCATATTGCATCATAGTGCTTCATAGTGTCTCCGTATCATATTGCATCATATTGCCTCTGTGCATCATAGTGCCTGTGTGCATCATAGTGCCTGTGTGCATCATAGTGCCTGTGTGCATCATAGTGCCTGTGTGCATCAATAGTGCCTGTGTGCATCAATAGTGCCTGTGTGCATTATAGTGTTCCATATTGCTTCATAGTGCCTTGGCGCATCATATTGCATCACACTGCATCATAGTGCCTCATTGTATCATATTGCATCATAGTGCCTCCGCCTCATTTTGCCTGTGTGCATCATTTTGCCTGTGTGCATCATTTTGCCTGTGTGCATCATTTTGCCTGTGTGCATCATTTTGCCTGTGTGCATCATTTTGCCTGTGTGCATCATTTTGCCTGTGTGCATCATTTTGCCTGTGTGCATCATTTTGCCTGTGTGCATCATTTTGCCTGTGTGCATCATTTTGCCTGTGTGCATCATTTTGCCTGTGTGCATCATATTGTCTGTGTGCATCATGGTTCCTGTGTGCATCATGGTTCCTGTGTGCATCATAGTGCCTGTGTGCATCATAGTGCTGTGCTCATAGTGCCTGTGTGTATCATAGTGCCTGTGTGCATCATAGTGTTTCATAGTGCCTTAACGCATCATATTACATCACACTGCATCATAGTGTCTCTGTGCATCATAGTTCCTCTGTGCATCATAGTGTCTCTGTGCATCATATTGCCTCTGTGCATTATATTGCATCATTTTGCCTCTGTGCATTATATTGCATCATTTTGCCTCTGTGCATTATATTGCATCATTTTGCCTCTGTGCATTATATTGCATCATTTTGCTTCTGTGCAAGTATATTGCATCATTTTGCCTCCGCATCATATTGCGTCACAATGCTTCGGTGCCTCTGTGCCTCATTGTGTATCATTTGTGTGTCACAGTACCTCAGTGCTTCATAATACCTCGGGCGCTGTGGCTTTGGGTCTCTGGCTGTTGGCCTCTGGCTTAGACCTTCTGACTTGTGCCTTGTTGCGTGGCCACACCTTGTATTGTCGGCCTACCACTTCACATTTTGTCTCGGGCCCCAACTCCGGCTATATAGTCCTCGTGTTTCGGGACCCAGATTCACTTCTGTTGCTTCATTCTTTGCAACTGAGCTTAGCCAGACGAACAGCTATGCTTGAATTGGTCTAGTAACTTAGCACTTCTTCTGTTTGGAACAGAACTCTCAAGTGAGTTACTGCCTTGAGTGCTAAAGGCAAGTCTCTTTCATAATTAGCTTTAAAGGGAGACATACGTCTTTGGGGTTCATCTTATAAATGGACATGCTACTGTTCTGGGTGCAGGAAATCCCACGAGGTGGAAGAAAAGAAACCTTCCCGACTCCACATATGGCAGTCGGACTAGTTTCCTTGATCAACACCTAGTAGACGGATTCTTGTACCATAAATCCGTTGTATTATGTTTACCAGGGACAGCATCACTGCCTTTTGTACCTTGTGGCGAATATGCAGCACTGCATCATGTGGCAGAGGATCCCATACCCACTGCTGTTACAGCAGTCAGGGCTCCTAAGGTAAAAGAATCTGTATCCAGGACTCTTAGGGTGTGTGCACACATTGCGGATTCCTGTGCGGATTTTTCCGCGCAGAATCCGCAGGTAAAATGACCTGCGGGTTTACTGCGTTTTGTGCGGATTTGCTCTGCGTTTTTACACCTGCGGATTCCTATAATGGAATAGGTGTAAAAACGCTGCGGAATCCGCACAAAGAATTGACATGCTGCGGAAAATAAACTGCTGCATTTCCGCACAGAATTTTCCGCAGCATGTACACAGCATTTTTTCTTTTCCATAGGATAACATAGTGCTGTACATCCCTTGGAAAACTGCTGTGTATCCGCAGGGCCAAATCCGCTGTGGATCCGCACAGTAATCCGCAACGTGTGCACATACCCTTACAGTAGAGGACCCATAGTACTTCTGCCTCGCAGTAGACAGTCCCCTCTGTGATGGGAGGAAACCTACTTCCCCCTAGTTAGTGTGGTTCCTCCCACCAATGGCAAGCGGGGTGTATAAGGGTATGTGCACACGTTGCGGATTCACTTGCGGATTTTTCTGCGCAGATTTTGCTTAATCCGCAGTTAAAATGACCTGCGTTTTACCTGCGGATTTTCTGTGGTTTTTGTGTGGATTTCCCCTGCGGTTTTACACCTGCGGATTTCTATAATGGAGCAGGTGTAAAACCGCCGCGGATTCCGCACAAAGAATTTACATGCTGCGGATTCAAATCCGCAGCATGTGCACAGCGGTTTTGATTTTCCATTGCCTAACATTGTACTGTATATCACTTGCAGACCTGCAGCGGATCCGCAGGGCCAATATTGCTGCGGATCCGCAGCACAATCCGCAACGTGTGCACAGACTCTATACATCTCTAAAAAGATTGCCTTTTAGGATATAATAAATAAATAAGTTGACACATATATAATGTCTGGGCTAATGACATATATGAGGCAGTTTCAAATAATATCTTGTGTCAAAGGATTTTTACCAACAAACCCCCCCTCCCCCCCAACCACTTACTCTCATCGATTCTAGAGTCCAGACTCCCTGTGTTTAACATCAGTAAAACAGGAGTGATGATCCACATTTCCCTTTCAACAATTCTAATGAGAAGCCTGATGTTGGTAGTGGCAGGGGATATTACCTGCCAGATGGAGTATTTCCTTAGTTTCAATAATATCCAACCCTTACTGGGGGGTTTAGACATCTAAGGATTCGGAGTAGACATGATCTCCTGGATGAGTAGGGTACATACGTCCCAATGCTCTGCCATTTACCATGTACTAACTGTTATTTGGCTTGATCTTTCAGCAGTCCAGGGTCTCTGTCCTGCAGGTCTCCTTGTAGTATGGTAAGCCGGTCTCTAACCAAGGTTTAATCTGAGCCCAGGAGGACAGATGAGGGAACAGTCCTGTGTTATAAGTACATGCAGCCAATTACTGGTCTGTACAGTCCTTATTGTGTTGTGTCTGTGGCTATCACCATACTTTTGCTGGACAATAAGTTTTTTTAAACCTGTTCTGTGACCGCAGTATTATAAGTATCACAATAAGTGTAATTCACTGTGGTTCATTATTGGTATTGAGGTACAACGGATGTGTTTCGCTCTCGTGTTTCTGCTGCATATTTTGTTTACCTCATTCATACTGGAATTGGCCATTATAGACATACTGTATATCAGACACTCACTACGGTGATTATCTTTTGTGGATCTCTTTAGATATCTATATTTCTTTTGATCTTTCAGATCATTTCTATATTTAACCTAGTTCTTGCCTGGGACTGTTGTCCTCAGGCTTCTGTACCCACCCTGGGACCTTTACTTTGGTATCCTCCACGGTGCTATCCGGAGGGACGTAATGGAAAAGGGAATTAGACCTACCGGTAATTTTGTTTCCAAGTAGTTAGTCAGAACAGCACCCTTAATTCCCACCCTTATGTTTGTTTTTAGGCTTGCACGGGATCGATCTTCTGATAGATTGATCTTCTGATAGATTATTCTTCTATCAGGTTGCCATGGCTCGAGATTGAGATAAAGCCATTAAGGGGTCTTACATATGTGTTTGTAAGGGCGCAGTTAGACTATTTCCATCCATCCTTCTGTGGTACTTTGAAAAAACACTGGAGGGTGTAGGTGGGACGGGTCCTTTAACCTCTCTGTGATCCTGTCCCGCTATAGGTCAAGGAAGGACTACCTCCATGGTGCTGTGCTGAGGGACTACCTGGAAACAAAATTATCAGTAGGTCTAATTACCTTTTTATTCAACCTCTAGTTGACTCTAATTTCTGAATTTCCTTTTGTTAAAATGTGGGGCCCAAAACTGGATTCCATGTTCTAGATGAGGCCTCACAAGCGATTTTATAATGGGCTAACAATAAGACTGCTTTCACATATCAGTTTTTTGCCGTCAGTCACAATCTGTTGTCTCAACGGATCCGTCGCAGATTGTGAAAAACTGATGCGACGGATCCGTTTTTGCGACTGAGCCGACTTCTGATCAATCGAAAAAACGGAACCGTCGCATGAGTTTTTTCTTCCGGTTTTCGACGGATCCGTTTTTTAAAAGCCGGCAATTCAGTGTGCTGTACAGTAAAATCACACTGACAAGTTTTATAAAGAATCAAAAGAATAGATATATACACATAGAATGAATATATATGTGTTAAAAATCATGTCGGGTTCGGTAATGATTTTACTGAAGCCAGCAATTGATTTAGCGCCTATTATGCTATGTAGAACTCTATGAACTATATATAGTATATGTATGTGTATATATGTGTATGTGTGTGTGTATATATATATATATATATATATATATATATATATATATAATATAATATATTCAGCTGCAGATGGAAGCAAGGGGGACACTTCATTACTTCTGGGTAGGGCGGAGCCAGATAGTAGGACTAACCTCAGGTTCTAAAAATGGGTGTTGTCCGGCCCCTCCGGCTCTGGCTCCTCCTGCCGTACACTCCAGTTTCGACTTGAGGTCCAAGTAGGAAGGACGGCTGCTAATGCAGCTCCTCAGAAAACACCTCAGAAGAGTTTATTATTTTACTCGGACAGGGTCCTGGACTTTATGTCTAGAGGATCAGGGGTACCGGCGCTGCTGGTCCCCATCCTCTCCCTGGCAATATGTATTCCCTAAATGGTGGTCATTACATTTTCTTGCCGGCCCGGGGGGAAGAGGTGGCTATCCCTGACAGGACGCACACCACGTTCTGGGTCACTGCGTTCCTTGTCCTCATGGGGAAGCAATGGGCACAGCGTCACATATCCGTGGAGGGTCCCTGTGGCGTTTTGGCTGGTGAGTACTCCATATCTTTATTATATATATGTGAGTGCTTTAGCGTTCTGCTACGGCAGCGCTGTACATTTTTACTATATATCAGTGTGATTTAGCGTTGCTGCAGGCAACGCTATTACCTTGGTGCCTTCAGTGGCTGCTGCGGGCAGCCACTGGTACTTTTTTGTCCGCAGGCAGATGCCTGCGGGACTTAGGAGATGGAGGGGAGAGTTGCTCCCGCCTTTTTTATTTGAATTTCGCGCCCAGAGCGCGCACTTTCACTTTCGATCTCTGCACGGGCTGGATAAGACAGGGGAGCTTCGGCGGCCATTGCTGGCAGAGAGCCGATTATTTCGTTCGTCTCTCCCTCTCTCCTCTCCTCAAAGGCACCGCTCCAGCCGGGTGAGTTCGGCGTTAACCTCTTCGCCGCCGACGCTGCAAAAAAAAAAAAACCTCCAGCACGATTTTTAACAGCTGGGGGTGCGATTCATATGCAGCTGTGCTGCAGGAATATTTTCTTGTAGCCTTTCACAGGCGTGGGGATTCTGAGACATTAACCCCTTAGCGGTCGATACTGCTCCCTCCAGCACGATTTTAACAGCTGGGGGTGCGATTCTGCAATATTAACGGCTGATACTGCACCCTCCAGCACGATTTTAGCTGAGGGTGCGATCCTGCAAGCTGTGCTGCAGGAATATATATGTATATCTTGTACCTCGCCTTAACGGGCGGTAGAGAGGCTGCGGCATTAACCCTTTAGCAGTTAGCCCTGATGGCTGGGGTAACTCCTGCTGTGGGAGTTTTTAACCCTTCAGCGCCTCTTTTTCTACATGTTGTTATTACATATTTTATTGTAATATATACTGTGTGACGGCATGTTCTATGATCTGGAACGCATGTATGGCGTCTGCGGATAGAATCCGCACATGACCCTATTTATATCCCTTTCATGTTGAGTTAATATGCTGTGTTTTTTGACGCTTGTGTTATATGAATACGCTGTATTTTACTGCGGCTGCCCTACGTATACACTGTATTTTTCACCTGAAATACGGATGCATTGTGTCCTACACCTGCGCGTGGGTTGCGTTCTGTATCTTACGCTTGCGCGGTGTATGCACTGTGTCTTGCGCCTATGCATGGAATGCGTTTTGTGTTCTACGCTTGCGCGGTGGATACTTTGTGTCCGGCGTTTGGGTTTGCTTCGGACTGTGTCCGGCACCAATCTGACGCCAGTTGTGGCGGTTGTTTTTTTATTTGTCTGGCTAACCTATGGGTTCAGACAATCTAGTATGCGGATCGTATGTTCCGACATAGTCGCTGTAGGTTTTGCCGTCCATGGATAAACTCATGGGGCAGTGGTGAGGTCCTTGTATCCGCGTTTGACGGATTCAATTGGATTCCTTCTCCTGAAGGCGTATCTGCAAGATCCACAAAAAAAAAAAAAAAACGGAGTTGGCGGTGAAAGCCATCTATGAAGCTACTAAGTAGTCCTAGGGTCCTTGTGTGCTTCTAAAGCTCTCTTGGGCTGGATTGGTCGTCTGCAGACAGCACTACAGGCTGGACCTTCTTTATCCGATATAAAGAGGAATACAGCCCGACATATATATATATATATATATGTGAGGACATCCCTGCGATACAGATCTCGATCTTCTGCAATCACTGTTTGGAGAGCCGTGTGGCTTAAACAGTGGACTGGGGATGCGGTTGTCCAATCAAAGTTTGCTATCATTTGATTGCTGAAGCTAAGACAAAGGAGTCAGCTTTACCTCAGCGTAGAGCTGTAACGTCTGCATCTGACAGACCCGGTACCAGTGGTAACCGACGGTTTTTTTTCGTGGCAGGAGACGAGTCGGTCAATCCTCTTGGAGATCGAGTCATCCCGCTTTTTCAGGGAAAAAGTCTTCCCAAAAGTCTAACGCTTCTTGGAAACAATACCCGTTCAATGACAAGCGGGAATCTGACAAAAAGCCCGCCAAAACGGACTGACGCCAGAAGTTCACTCGAGGATTCTCGAGTGGGGGGGGGCGCCTGCTCCTGTTTCAAGCGGTTTGGGTCTCCCGCGTCCCAGACTCCTGGGTGACACGAATAATGTCGGCAGGCTATTTCATAGAGTTTCTCTCTCGCCCTCCAGAAAGATTCTGTCAGTCTCGCGTTCCGTCAGATCCCGACTTATTGACCGCTCTGCGGCAGGAAGTCGATTCCTTACTACAGAAGGGTGTAGTGGTGTCAGTCCCTCCGGAAGACCGGGGAAGGGGATTTTATTCCAACCTCTTTGTGGTCCGCAAAAAGGAGGGAAAGTTTCGTCCCATTCTGGATCTCAAGAGGTTAAATCGGCATGTTTACACCCAAAAAGTTCCGCATGGAGTCGCTTCGCTCAGTGGTGACTGCCCTGTCACAGAACAATTTTCTGGTGTCCATAGATATTCGCGACGCCTATTTACACGTTCCCATCGGAAGATCTCATCAGCGCTTTCTGCGCTTTGCCATAGGTCAGGACCATTACCAGTTTGTGGCCCTCCCTTTCGGGTTGGCTTCGGCACCCCGAGTTTTTACAAAGGTGCTGGCACCTCTTATGGCAATGCTTCGGAGACAAGGGATCATGATACTTCCTTATCTGGACGATCTTCTGATTGTGGCATCCTCAAAGGAGGAGGCAGTGACGGCTCGCGATTTATCCCTTCAGCTCCTGGAGGATTTCGGGTGGCTGATCAACTGGGAGAAGTCATCCCTGGAGCCTTCTCAGTCAATCCTGTTTTTGGGCATGATTTCGACACAGCGAAAGTGGTAGTTTTTCTGCCAAAGGACAAGCAAACCAGTATCCATTGTCTGACACAGACTGTGCAGTCTTCAACGACAGTATCCCTTCGAAGATGTATGCGCCTTCTGGGGTTAATGGTCGCTTCGATGGAAGCTCTTCCATTTGCTCAGTTCCATTGCAGAATGCTTCATTTTGAAGAGATGGAATCGTGCACAGGAAACACTGGATTGCAGGGTTTTAATCTCCCGCAAAGTGCGAGAGTCTCTGGACTGGTGGTTACGTCCGGAACGGTTTTTCCTGGGAAAATCTTTTCTTCCCCTGTCATGGTCGTTCTTGACCGCCGATGCCAGCCTGACGGGCTGGGGGGGAGTTTGGAACAATCTCTGGATTCAGGGAGTTTGGTCACCGGAAGAATCGGTGTTACCTATCAACATCCTGGAATTGAGGGCAGTTTTTCTTTGCCTCCAACATTGGACGGTCCCTTTGTGCGGATTACCAGTTCGTGTTCAGACGGACAACGCTACGGCGGTTGCGTATATCAACCATCAAGGCGGGACGAGGAGCTCCAGACTCATGTCGGAGGTATCTCGGATTCTGATATGGGCCGAGGCTCATGTGCCGGCCATTTCTGCGATTCACATACCAGGAGTTCAGTATATCCAGGCAGACTTTCTCAGCCGAGAGAAGATCGATTCAGGAGAATGGAGTCTTCATCCGGAAATCTTTGCACTTCTGTGCTCCCGATGGGGTCTCCTCAAGTAGACTTGATGGCCTCCAGGATCAATGCCAAGTTACCAACTTTCATGTCCAGATGCAGGGATCCGACCGCGGTGGAAGTGGATGCGCTGGTGGTTCCGTGGAGCCAATACCAGCTGGTTTATGTGTTCCCACCGATATCCTTGCTGCCGCTTGTGTTACGTCGGGTCAGGCTGGAGAGGGTTCCGGCTATTCTGATAGCCCCAGATTGGCCGAGAAGGACGTGGTTTTCCACGCTGATGTCGCTTCTGGTGCCGCCTCCTTTTCTTCTGCCTCTTCGACCGGACTTGCTCACTCAGGGTCCCGTGTGTCATCCGGGCCTGAGGTCTCTGCGTTTGACGGCTTGGCTCTTGAGACCGAGATTTTAACCCGTCAAGGGTTTTCAGAAAAGGTCATTGCCACTATGAGAGCGTCAAGAAGTCCGGCTACGACTAGGATTTACTACAGGATTTGGGAATCCTTCTTTTCATGGTGTTTGGGTTCTTCCAAGAATCCAAAGAAATTTTCATTACCCAACTTGTTGGTTTTTTTTGCAGCACGGGCTGGATAAAGGTTTGGCATTCAGTACCCTGAAGGGTCAGGTGTCTGCCCTGTCGGTGCTTTTTCGTAAAGCTATTGCCTCGCGTAGGGACGTATGTGCCTTTTTTCGCGGAGCAGCCCGTCAGTTTCCTCCAAGGAAAACTCCTGTGTCGCCTTGGCGGCTTAATCTGGTTTTGAAAGCTCTTCAAAGTGCTCCTTTCGAGCCTATGGATGCTATTAATCTTTCTTTGCTTTCTTGGAAGGTTGCCTTCCTAGTGGCGGTCACTTCCTTGAGACGGGTTTCCGAGTTGGCGGCTCTTTCATGTTCGCCACCTTTCTTGGAATTTTTCCCGGATCGCGTTGTTCTTCGCACGCAACATGATTTTCTCTCCTAAAGTGGTATCTCAATTCCATGTCAATCAAGATATTGTGTTGCCTTCGCTTTGTTCAGAACCAAAGAATGCGAAGAAGCGGGCCTTGCACTCATTGGATTTAGTGCGGGCATTGAAGTTCTACTTGTCAGTTACGCAGAGTTTCCGGAAGTCGGATTCTCTTTTTGTGATTCCAGCAGGTCGTCGTCGTGGTCTACGGGCTTCTAAAGATACGATAGCTCGTTGGATCCGGTCAGCTATTTTGGAAGCTTACCGTGTTATGGACGAACCTTGCCCGATTAATATTTGGGCTCATTCCATGAGAGCTGTGGGCTCTTCGTGGGCCTTTCATCAAAGGGCTTCGGCAGCCCAGCTCTGTCGAGCAGCGACTTGGCGTTTCTGTTCACACCTTTACAAAGTTTTATAAGGTGGACGTCGGTGCCTCCGCTGATGCGGCCTTAGGACGCAGAGTCCTTCAGGCGGCTGTATTTTGAAAACTTCTAGTTAAGTTTATGTTGCGCCTGTTGCGCATGTATCAAGGTGTTGGCTTCTGCCTGTTTAAGGTTTTTTCCCACCCTTGTTTTTTGTACTGCTTTGGGACATCCCAGAAGTAATGAAGTGTCCCCCTTGCTTCCATCTGCAGCTGAAATACGAATTTTGGTAAGAACTTACCTGTAAAATTCTTTTCAGCAAAGGAACCAAGGGGGACACTTCTCCCTCCCATAAGGCAGAAGGTGTTGTTTCAGATGCAGCGCGGCTCTCTCTGATAAGCGAGTTTCTGAGCTGAGGTCAGCGCTCTACGGCTCTTTCCGGCATCGCCAGCTCATCGCAGTGGTCAGGTTTTGTGAGTGGTACCTGAGCTGTGTGGTATTCATGTTATGTGCATAACATTGTTCTTTTGAATCCTTTCAATTTGGTTATGGCGCTCCGCTGGTGATTTCTTTCTCCTTAGCTTGTGTACAAAACTGGAGTGTACGGCAGGAGGAGCCAGAGCCGGAGGGGCTGGACAACACCCATTTTTAGAACCTGAGGTTAGTCCTACTATCTGGCTCCGCCCTACCCAGAAGTAATGAAGTGTCCCCCTTGCTTCCTTTGCTGAAAAGAATTTTACAGGTAAGTTCTTACCAAAATTCGTATATATATATATATATATATATATATATATATATATTCAAATGCAGCACCAAAATGATGATGAGGGTGCAAAAAATCCTTCCAGGTATATGCCAAACCTCTAATATGGTCCAAAAAATGAAGGCAGCAATCCAAGATATAAGATATGGGTAGTTTATTAGCCCATGTGCGACGTTTCAGTCCTAGATGTGGGCCTTTTTCAAACTTGTTATATATACAGTACTGACCAAAAGTTTGGACACACCTCATTTAAAGATTTTTCTGTATTTTCATGATTATGAAAATTTTTAATTCACTCTGAAGGCATCAAAACTATGAATTAACACGTGGAATTATATACTTAACAAAAAAGTGTGAAACAACTGAAAATGTCTTATATTCTAGGTTCTTCAAAGTAGCCACCTTTTGCTTTGATGACTGCTTTGCACACTTTTGGCATTCTCTTGATGAGCTTCAAGAGGTAGTCACCAGAAATGGACTTCCAACAATCTTAAAGGAGTTCCCAGAGATGCTTAGCACTTGTTGGCCCTTTTGCCTTCACTCTGCGGTCCAGCTCATTCCAAACCATCTCGATTGGGTTCAGGTCTGGTTACTGTGGAGGCCAGGTCATCTGGCGTAGCTTCCCATCGCGCACTTCCTTGGTCAAATAGCCCTTACACAGCCTGGAGGTGTGTTTGGTGTCATTGTCCTGTTGAAAAATAAATGATGGTCCAACTAAACGCAAACCGGATGGAATAGCATGCCACTGCAAGATGCTGTGGTAGCCATGCTGGTTCAGTATGCCTTCAGTTTTGAATAAATCCCCAACAGTGTCACCAGCAAAGCACCATCACACCTCCTCCTCCATGCTTCATGATGGGAACCAGGCATGTAGAGTCCATCGATTCACCTTTTCTGCGTCGCACAAAGACACGGTGGTTGGAACCAAAGATCTCAAATTTGGACTCATCAGACAAAAGCACAGATTTCCACTGGTCTAATGTCCATTCCTTGTATTCTTTAGCCCAAACAAGTCTCTTCTGCTTGTTGCCTGTCCTTAGCAGTGGTTTCCTAGCAGTTATTTTACCATTAAGGACTGCTGCACAGAGTCTCCTCTTAACAATTGTAGAGATGTGTCTGCTGCTAGAACTCTGTGTGGCATTGACCTGGTCTCTAATCTGAGCTGCTGTAAACCTGTGATTTCTGAGGCTGGTGACTCGGATAAACTTATCCTCAGAAGCAGAGGTGACTCTTGGTCTTCCTTTCCTGGGGCGGTCCTCATGTGAGCCAGTTTCTTTGTAGCGCTTGATGGTTTTTGCAACTGCACTTGGGGACACTTTCAAAGTTTTCCCAATTTTTCGGACTGACTGACCTTCATTTCTTAAAGTAATGATTACCACTCGTTTTTCTTTACTTAGCTGCTTTTTTCTTGCCATAATACAAATTCAAACAGTGTATTCAGTAGCACTATCAGCTGTGTATCCACCAGTCTTCTGCACAACACAACTGATGGTCCCAACCCCATTACGTGGGCTCCCGCGCAATTTTCTCCGCCAGAGAGGGAAAGCCAGTGAGTAAGGGCAGATATTAATAGCCTACAGAGGGTGCATTGTTTTTGGGCCCCCCTGGCTACAAATATCTGCCCACAGCCACCCCGGAAAAGGCGCGTTATAATATGCGCCCTTTCTGGCACTTAGCCTCTCTATTCCCATTGCCTTTTGCGGTGGCTCATGAGTTAATAAGGGGTTAATGTCACCTTGCTGTTGAAAGGTGACATTAATCCAGGTTAATAATGGAGAGGTATCAATTAGACAACTATCCATTATTAATCCTATAGTATTAAAGGGTTAAAAAAGACACAGACACACACATTAATTAAAAATTCTTTTAATGAAGAAAATACACAATTTTTTGACCAATTTTATTATTCTGCCATTCCAACTGAATCTGTTGCTGTCCTATGAAAAATAATAAAATAAAAAAACAACAATATGCCTCTCCGCCGTTCAGGCAGGTCCCCCGCTGCAATGCATCACAAGCGGTTAACTTGTTTACAACTGGGACCGATGCTAATGCTGCCACATCTATTATCATTGCAGTCTTCTGGTCCTTGTCTACTATGACAATGTCTGGTTGGTTATCCAACACTTGCTTTTCTGTCTGGATCTTGAAGTCCCACAGGATTTTAGCCCTTTCGTTCTCCACCACTTTTTCTGGGGTGTCCCACCAGGACTTAGGAGGACTTGGCCCATATGCTGTGCAGATGTTCCGGTATACAATTCCCGCCACTTGGTTGTGGCGTTCAGTATACGCTGTTCCTGCTTTCATTTTGCATACTGCCACTATGTGTTGGACGGTTTCTGGGGCTTATTTGCGTAGTCTGCACCTTGGATCTTGTCTTGTGTGGTATATCCCTGCTTCTATGGATCTGGTACTTAGTGCTTGTTCTTGTGCCGCTATGATTAGTGCCTCAGTGCTGTCTCGGAGTCCAGCTTTCTCCAGCCATTGGTAGGATTTCTCCATGTCAGCTATCTCATTATTTGTCGATGGTATATCCCATGCAGAGGCTTGTCTTGCCGTGGCACTTCATGTTCCTGTTCTTCCTTCCAGATCTGTTGTTGTTACTGCCTTAGGCTTTCTCTCAGCATCTCATCTTTTTGCGCCATTTTTCTGATGTATTCCTGGATACTCCTTGTTTCGTCCATGATGGTGGCTTGGATACTTATCAAGCCTCGACCCCCCCTCCTTTCTTTTGGCATAAAATCTTTGGGTGCTAGACTTAGGGTGGAGACCTCCATGCGTTGTGAGTAGTTTTCGTGTCTTCACATCTGCAGCTTCCATCTCTTCTTTTGGCCAGCACACTATGCCAGCAGGGTGTCTGATAACTGGCAAGGCATATGTATTGATGGCACGAATCTTATTCTTCCCATTGAGCTGGCTCTTCAGGACCTATCTTACCCTTTTATGGTATTTGGATGTTGCTGCTTTCCTTGCCTCCTCATCATGGTTACCGTATCCCTGTGGGATGCCGAGGTACTTGTAGCATGTCTGTACATCTGCTACGTGCCCTGCTGGTAATTCCACTCCATTGGTCTTGACTACCTTGCCTCTTTTTATTACCAACCGGCCGCATTTCTCCAGTCCGAAGGACATCCTGATGTCTTTGTTGTAGATCCTTGTCAGGTGGATCAGTGAATCGATGTCTCGTACGTTTTTCGCATACAGCTTGATGTCATCCATGTAGAGGAGGTGGCTGATGGTGCTTCCCCTCTTGAACTTGTATCCATAGCCAGACTCTGTAATTATCTGAGGGGTTCAAACCTATGCAGAACAGTAATGGGGACAGTGCATCACCTTGGTGGTATATGCCGCATTTGATGGATACTTGTGCTAGTTGTCTTGAGTTGACTTCTAGTGTTGTTCTCCATCGCCCCATTGAGTTTGAGGAAGGTTCTTAATTTCCTGTTGACATTGTAGAGAGCCAACCATTCACAGATCCATGTGTGTGGCTTTGAGTCATAGGCTTTCCTGTAGTCAATCCAGACTGTGCTTAGATTGGTCTGTCTGGATCTTGAATCTTGAGCAACTGCTCTATCTACTAGGAGCTGGTGCTTAGACCCTCTGGTGTCGGTACCAATGGCTTTCTGAGCTGGATTCATGTACTGGTTCATATGGTTCTGTAGCTTGGTGGCTATGATGCCTGACAGAAGTTTCCATGTTGTTGTAAGGCAGGTTATCGGGCGGTAGTTGGATGGAACTGTTCCTTTGAGTATCCTTCAAGATCAGCACTGTTCTACCTTGTGTTAGCCAAGCTGGGGGTGGTGGCCTGCTTCTAGTAGTTGGTTTATCTGCTTTGCCATGCGTTCATGTACCGCTGTTAATTTCTTCAGCCAGTAGGTGTGGATCATGTCTGGACTAGGTGCTGTCCAGCTCTTCATGTTCTTGACCCGCTGTTGGATGTCTGCTTCTGTAACGGTGACTGGTTCTTGCTCTAGGTAGTTGCTGTGTTTCATTCTCAGATCTTGCAGCCACATTGCAGCTGTGTTGTGTGATTTTTCCTTCTCCCATATGTCCCTCCAGTATTGTTCAGTCTCTGCTATTGGTGGAGTTGCTACCTTTGTGCTCTGTAGTTGGGAGTACACTTTGGATGGTTCTTTGGAGAACAGGGCATTTATCTTCTTGGCCTCAGCTTCTCTAGTGTATCTTCCTAGTCTTGCAGCGAGTGCTGTGAGCCTTTGTTTAGCAATCTCTAGGGCTTCAGTTGGGGTCAGGCCTTTGTACTTGTCCAGCTTGGTCTTATTCTTGATCTTTGCACCCTTCTGTATTTGTTAGTTGGCTGACTTCCCTTCGAGTCACCTTGATTATTGTCTCCAGCCTTCTTTTCCAAGGGTGGCACATACTTCTGTTGATCTTTCTAGTTGTATAACCAAGCATTTCCATGATTGCTGAAGCAGCAGCATAGATCCGTTTATTAGTTTTAGTTATGGTGTTGGTAGGTATTGATGCAAGTGCTCTATTGGCATCTTCAAGCATACTGTCTGGTGGTGTTTCTTTGCTGGGCCTAGGTCAATCTCTGGTACTGGTGGCATTTAGTTTATCGAAGATCTTCTGTTTCTGAAGACCAGCTGCAGTGCTCTTTAGTTGCAGGACTGGATCAGGATTTTCAGTGGGTTTCACACGTTCTTCCATGTCTTCATGTGGGGTGGATCTGCAGTGCAGTTGATCCATCTCAACTTGTGATAAGTTTTCTCTTTATGATATTGAAACGTTGGGTGACTAGTTGCTTCTCAGTCAGTGAACATGCAGGTCTTATATCCATCCTGAGTTTCCTCATACACTTCGTGTATCCTCTCTCATTTGGTCTGCTATTATAATAGCATTTCAGCAGATCCAGGTTCTCTTGCCTTGTCCATGTATGGTTTGTCCCAGTAGCCCATTTATCATCAGACTGTCCTGGTTCCTCGACATCTGAAGATATATATATATATATATAACATAAAGGAGAAAATAGGAGTCACTGGTGAAAAAGGATTTTTTAGCAAAAAATAGTAAATATTTATTTATATAAATCGTATAAAAAGTAACACAAGATCATATGAAAAAGACATAAGAAACACATACATAGGACGGATGCATATGCAGGGGCAATGCGTTCCTGTTAATATCGAGTGACATTAATAACAGTGGCAGTGGAATAAACAAATGGTAGCCCAAACAGGGAGTCATATGGAGCACCTCCCGCAGTGGGAAAAAGAAATGCGGTGCTGTAGCTACCTACATGTTAACCACAAAGTGCCTGAACATGCTTCAAAAAAAAAAAAGTCACCAACATTGGTATATATTCAGGTCAGCAATAGACTGTGCAGCGCTGCCTAATTCAGCAAGAAGCCATGCTCACCAATACAAAAGTAACACAGGAATGCAGTCACCCCGCTCATAGATGTCACCCCAACGCACTTTTCGTGGCTAGCATGCCACTTTTTCAAGTGAAAAAGTGACTTGAAAAAGTGGCATGCTAGCCACGAAATGTGCGTTGGGGTGACATCTGTGAGCGGGGTGACTGCATTCCTGTGTTACTTTTGTATTGGTGAGTATGGCTTCTTGCTGAATTAGGCAGCGCTGCACAGTCTATTGCTGACCTGAATATATACCAATGTTTGTGACTTTTTTTTTTTTTTGAAGCATGTTCAGGCACTTTGTGGTTAACATGTAGGTAGCTACAGCACCGCATTTCTTTTTCCCACTGCGGGAGGTGCTCCATATGACTCCCTGTTTGGGGCTACCATTTGTTTATTCCACTGCCACTGTTATTAATGTCACTTGATATTAACAGGAACGCATTCCCCCTGCATATGCATCCGTCCTATGTATGTGTTTCTTATGTCTTTTTCATATGATCTTGTGTTACTTTTTATACGATTTATATAAATAAATATTTACTATTTTTTGCTAAAAAATCCTTTTTCGCCAGTGACTCCTATTTTCTCCTTTATGTCATTATGCTATTATGAGTGGTGATTTCTGGTCACACACATGTGTGGTGTGACCCACATATATTCTACCAATGCGGCTGTATTTGGTTAAATATATATATATATACGTATATATATCCGAATCCGTCATTTGACGGATGACGACGGATCCTGCACCCATAGGCTTCCATTATAGCAAGCGACGGATCCGTTGCTGTCCAGTTTTTCGACGGAGACAAAAAACGTTGCTTTGTGTGTCCTGTCCGGCCGACGGACCAAAAATTTCAGAAGAACCCGTCGAACGACAGATGAAACGTGCGGCCATCGTCGCTAATACAAGTCTATGAGAAAAAATGGATCCTGCGGCATCAGTCGCCGGATCCGTTTTTTTCAAAAATTGACGGATTGAGACTTATTAAAAAAAAATTATATGGGAAAGCAGCCTTAGTTGGAATCGTGGGATTTTCTCTTTTTATATACCCTAATATCTTGTTTGCTTTTCTGTCTTCTGCTTGACTTTGAGTATTGCTGCTCATCTTTCTTGTAACGAGAATACCCAAGTCCTTCTCCTGTTCTGTAGTCCCAAGTATGGTCTCATTTAATGTATATGTAGTAATAGGATTACTCCGTCCCCGGTGCATTACTTTACATTTATCGACATTAAACCTCAGTTGCCAAGTGTTTGCCCATTTAGACATCTTTTCCAGATCATTTTGCAAAATTGTAATGTCAAGGTGAGATCTTAGCATCCTACATAGTTTGGTGTCGTCGGCAAAGACAGACACTTTGCTCTCAATCCCATCCAAAAGGTCATTAATAATACGGTTAAAAAGAATCGATCCTAGCACAGATCTGTCTTACCCCACTGCTGAATTTATCCCATTTAGAAAACGTACCATTTATGACGACTGTTTCCTGTGATTTAGCCTATTCCTTACCCATCTGCACATAGTTTCTCTCAGTCCCCGTGTATGAAGCATCAGTATAAGGCTGTTATGTGGTACAGTATTTAAATGCCTTTGCAAAGTCCAGATAAATCACATCAGCCACATTACCAACATCCAGACTTGCACTTACCTCCTCACACAAACCAAACTTGTTAGATAAGACCTTTGTTTCATGAACCCATGCTGATTGTCAGTTATTATATTTTCTGCAATATATTTCTGCTGGTCATCTCTTAAAATGCCCTAAAAAATTTTGCACACTACTCATGTCAGGCTTACAAAATAGTAGTTGCCTGAATCCACCTTCTTGCCTTTCTTAAATATTGGTACCACATCAACCATCCTCCAATCCTGTGGCACCACCCCTGTTACAAGAGAGTCTAAGAATTTAAGATACATTGGTCTGTCAGTTGTTGAGCTTAATTTCCTCAGTATCCGTGGATGGATGCCATGTGAGCTGGGGGATTTGTCAATGTTTAATTTGCTCAGATGCAGACATACTTCTTGTGTTAAACTAGTTATATCAGGTGGTGAACTTTGATTTTTGCCTTGTTGAATGATCCCTGGAACAGTTAGTTAATTGGTGAACACGGATGAAAAGTGCCTGTTCAATATTTAATCCTTTTCTTTATCCTCTACTGTATCCCGTATTATGTATGTCATCCACATAGCTCAAGTATAATCTGTGTTTTAGAAATAAATTTTTTGATGAAAAGATGAATTTTTCCTCAAAAAATCCTAAAAATAGATTTGCAAAGGTACAGGCCACCGGAGTCCCCATCGCAGTACCGACATTCTGCAAGTAGCACGAGTCCAAGAACATGAACGCATTATGTGTTAATATGAAATTAACACCATCACATACAAAATTCACAAATGATGGTTCTTTGTCGATAGTGTTCAATATCTCTCTAAGTGCTTTAACTCCCATATCTTGGGATATTCTCGTATATAGACTTTCTACATTTATCGACACCATAGAGAAACCTGTTTGCCATGTGAAACTTTGTATGATGTCCAAGAATGCATTAGTGTCTTTGACGTAATATGCAAATTGCCTCTTAAGAGAAAAAGAGGACTTGAACTCTATAACGCCACCTATTGGAAGTAGCGATCCTACAAGTCACAATTAACCCTTTAACGAGTCTTGTAATGTGACTTAGGATAGTGTAATAGTGTCATAATATGGGATGGCCCGGAGGAGTCCTTTGAAGCATTTGTATCCTATCTCAACCAGTCTAATACAATGAATACGAGTTATGTCTTTCACTTTTGCCTTTGGGGGAACACACCTAGAACTACTGGATGTTTCGATTGATGTTAATAATGGGGAAATGTGTACTTCTTTATATCGAAAACCTACTGCCACAAATAGTATGATGCGTTACTATAGTTTCCTCCACATCATATTAAGCAATCCTTACCTTATAGTCAATTTCTCAGAGTACGAAGGGTTAATAACACGCAAGAGGGTTTTTCTAAACAGTCTATGGAATTATATGATCGGCTCAAGCAGAGAGGATATCCTGATTTAGTTTTAAAAAAAAGCGCTTGACAAAGTGGATGGGGATACATTTACTAAAAATATGGTTCCCAGGGAAAAAACGAAAGCCAAAGCTAAGAATAAGGAGAAAAGATTTACTTTTTGTTTTCAATACGGTCCTATGGACCGTTTCATACATTCTACCATCAGGAGAAATTGGCATATCCTGGAGAGAAATAAAGATTTGACGGACATAGTTGCTAGGGGTCCCATTATTTCTTGCAAACAAAGTACCAGGTTTTCGGGACATACTTGTCCAAAATCGCATTAGAAAAGAGCATAATAATTGGTTAACAGCAGGTAAATTATAAATGCGGTCATTGTGCGTTTTGTAAGTTTCATGTCACGGACCGGACAATCCAGATGGGAGCAGCCTGTCATTGTGTCTCTGAATTCATATCTTGTAAGACAGATTATGTTGTATATGTAGTTTTTTGTCATTGCAAAAATTTTTATATTGGAAAAACGATACGGCCCCTATATATCGGGTTTAGGGAACACTATAAATCTATTGCTTCTGGCAAAGGGGTACCTCTGCTAATAAATCATATTAAAGATTGTCACAGAGGAAAGAAATCCTGAGATTTTGACATTTGCAGGTATAGAAAAAGTTATCTTGCCCCCGCAAGGGGGTAAATAACATAAACTTCTGTTGAGACGAGAAGCCAATTGGGTCATGCTCACACGTGCAATGGATTCCACAGGCTTCAACGATCGAGTGGATATGTCTATTTTTTTGTAATCTAATAACTGTCACTGCTTCTGTGTATATAATTGCATGTATTTTTTACATGTATGATTTTTAAAGTTTTAAGCTTTTTTTCATGTGTATTTCACCACATTAGGGGTGGAGGTTTTTGCAGGAGGAGTCTACCTGTCACAGGGTATTTCTTCCTCCGTCACATCCTCCCACCCATTGACCCGTAGAAACACCACTAGCGCGAAACGGCCGTCGTCAGCACCTGCACACTCCCGTCCTCACACTCCCGGCCATGATGTTTTAAGTTTGACAATAAAGAAAGGAATTTTTACAAGACTGCTGAGTGCTACCTATCATTCTTCTTCTAAGTTGGATTTGCCACGCTGTTTTACTTGGTGTGCACCCGAAGCCTTGAAGGTAAAGCCTGCGGCACCCAGTTCAGATCAATCACACAGATCAATAGCAGTTTTTGCGATGCTGTCCTCCTTTTTTTTTTTTTTTTTTTTTTTTCTTCTGAAGCATCATTAAACATGCCTCATTTATGGTTGGGATCCACAGTTACCATGACATCGTCCCAGTCTACACGATTAAGCTCTTCCCTTAATTTGTTGAAATCTGCTTTCCTAAACTTCCATGTTTTTTACATTTCCCCTTTTGACTGTTTGATTAAAAATTAGCTTTGTATTCATTGTTGCCATTCAAAACTAAATTGTCAAGCAAAAAGTGCCTATATCAATGAAAAAATAAAGTTATGGCTCTTGAAAGAATGCAGAAAAGGGGTAAAAATCCCTGATCCTTTAAAAGGTTACTCAAAAAAAAAAAAAATCAACTACTTAATTAAAACCTGACATACAGTGGGTATGGAATGTATTCAGACCACTTTAAATTTTTCATTCTTTATTTTATTGCGGCCATTTGGTAAATTCAAAAAAGTAAATTTTTTCTCATTAATGTACACTCTGCACCCCATCTTGACTGAAAAAAAAATCAGAAAAGTAAAATTTTTTGCAAATTTATTAAAAAAGAAAAACTGAATTACACATGGTCATAAGTATTCAGACCCTTTGCTCAGACACTCATATTTAAGTCACATGCTGTACATTTCCTTGTGATCATACTTGAAATGGTTCTACACCTTCATTGTAGTCTAGCTTTGTTTAATTAAACTGATAGGATTTGATTTGTAAAGACACACCTGTGTATATAAGACCTCACAGCTCACAGTTCGTGTCAGACCAAATGAGAATCATGAGGTCAAAGGAACTGGCCAAAGAGCTCAGAGACAGAATTGTGGCAAGGTACAGATCTGGCCAAGGTTACAAAAGCATTTCTGCAGTACTCCATAACCCTTAAAGTGAACCTGTCACCTCTTTTTGCCGCTATAAGACATAGCCACTGCCTTTCAGGTCTTAACTACAGCATTCTGTAATGCTGTAGATGATAAGCCCCTGTCCGACCTGAAAGATAAGAAAAAGAGATTTTATCATACTTACTCGGGGGGTGGTCCGGTCCGACTGGTGTCGCTGGTTTGGCGCCTCCCATCTTCATGCGTTGTCGTCCTGCTTGCTTTGTGTCGCGCTCCTGTGCAGGCGTACTGATCTGCCCTGTTGAGGGCAGAGCAAATTACTGCAGTGCCCGGTGGCTGCAAACTGCAGTACTTTGCTCTGCCCTTAGGGCAGATCTGTACGCCTGCGCAGGAGCGCGACATGAAGCAAGAAGGAGGACAACATCGCATGAAGATGGGAGGCGCCGGACCTGCGACACCCATCGGATCAGACCCCCCCCGGGTGAGTATAATAAAACCTTTTTCTTAGCTTTCAGGTTGGATTGGGGGCTTATCTACAGCGTTATAGAATGCTGTAGATAAGCCCTGAAAGGCAGTGGTCACATCTTATAGCGGCAAAAAGAGATGACAGGTTCCCTTTAAATGGATGATGTTTGGGACCACCAGAAGTCTTCCTAGATCTGGCCATCCCGCATATCTGAGCAATCATGGGAGAAGAACTTTGGTGAGAGAGCTAAAGAAGAACCCCAACATCACTGCGGCTGAGCTCCAGAGATGCAGTAGGGAGAAAGTTACACAAAGTCAACTATCACTGCAGCCCTCCACCAGTCGGGCCTTTATGACAGAGTGGCCCGACGGAAGCCTCTCCACATGAAAGCCCGTGTAGAGTTTGCTAAAAGACACATGAAGGACTCCTAGACTATGAGAAATAAGATTCTCTGGTCTGATGAAACAAAGATAGACCTTTTTGTTGATAATTCTAAGCAGTATGTGTGGAGAAAACCAGGCACTGCTAATCACCTGCCCAATGCAATCCCAACAGTGAAACATGGTGGTGGCTGCATCATGCTATGGGGATGTTTTTCAGCTGCAGGGACAGGACGACTGGTTGCCATTGAAGGAAACATTAATGCTGCCAAGTACAGAGATATCCTGGATGAAAACCTCTTCCAGAGTGCTCTGGACCTCAGACTTGGCCGAACATTCATCTTCCAACAACATAATGACCCTAATCACACAGCTAAAATAACAAATGATTGGCTTCAGAACAACTCTATGACCATTCTTGACTGGCCCAGCCAGAGCCCTGACCTTAACCCAATTGAGCATCTCTGGAGAGACCTAAAAATGGCTATTCATCATCCAACCTGACGGAACTGTAGATGATCTGCAAGGAAGAATGGCAGAGGATCCCCAAATCCAGGTGTGAAAAGCTTATTGCATCATTCCC
>JARQOD010000002.1:413189445-413259445 GCA_033576555.1 Oophaga sylvatica
GGGACAATGATGAGTGTAGGGAGTCAGGAAGTGTTTGAGGGTTAATGGCTTGTAGATTTCTGAATGTGTGGTAGGTAGGAGTGCGCTGGGGTGGTCGAGGATTTTTGAGCTTGAAGGAGAGAATGTTGTGGTCAGAGAGTGGAAGCAGTGAGTTATATAGTTGGGAGACTGAACAGAGCCGGACAAAGACCAGTCAAGGGTGTTACCGTTCTTGTGTGTCTCAGAGGTTGAAAGCCGTGAGAGGCCTAGAGAAGTGGTTAGTGATAGAAGCTGAGATGCAGATGTGGAAGTAGGGCTGTTAATGGTTATGTTGAAGTCTCCAAGGGTAAGGGTGGGTAGTTCTGAGGACATGAAGTGCGGCAGCCAGGCTGAGAAGTGGTCAAGGAACCGGTGGGTGGGCCTGGGGGCCGATATATGACCGCTACTCTGAGGAGAGAGGACGGAAGAGTCTGATGGTGTGGACCTCAAAAGAAGGGAATGAGAGTGATTGAATTGGGAGGATGACCTGAAAAGTGCATTGTGGGGACAGGAGTCCACCACCATGTCTATTTGCGGGTACCGGGAATGGGAGAATTGTAAGCCACCATAGGAGATGGCAGCAGGGGAGACAGTGTCTGAATCCTGAATCCAAGTTTCAGTGAGGGCCAACAGATTAAGAGAGTTGTTCAGATAGTAGTTGTGCAGGAAGGGAAGCTTGTTACATACAGACCGTGGATTCCAGAGGGCACAATTAAAAGGAGGAGATGAAAGAGTGCAAGTAATATTAATAAGATTATTATGGTTTCGATATGAGGGAGGGTAGGGGTTGAGGTTGGGGGATGGTGGACCAGGGTTGGGGAGATGTCCCCTGAAATCAGTAGGAGTAAGAAGATAAAGAGCAAGTAGTTGTTGGAATTGTAAGTAGTTTTTTTCTGCGATGTGCTTGGGCAAGATGGGCTGAGGTTTTTCAGGAAGGTGAGGAGTGCATGGGAGCTGTACATGGGACAGGGTAGTATAGAGGGGCTGATGTGTATGAGTCGTAATGGAGGGGGGATGGGGCGGTGAATGTGGATGGCAAGGGAACACAGAAGGAGAGAAATAAAGCACATGGTTAAAAGGAAAAGCAAAGTGTGGGTTACCTGATTCCTACCCTGATTAACTGCCATGGATAACTGCCGTTCACATGATGCTTATCTTCTGTGATGCTTTGCTTTATGGGATGCGTGCGCCCCACACTGCGTGCGCCCCTTAGAATTCTACTAAACATATAGCCCACACTACAGGGTCAGGGGAGAGGGATTGTGGGAGCTGGTTTGGGATAATTTGGCAGCTGGGGCACCAGGGGGTGGTTAGATCATCAAAGGCCCTAGACCTGGCAGCATCTATATGCTTTAGTACCTTTAGTACCTTCCACCTGATAAGATCTGGAGATACCTCAGTCACAAATATAACACAGTAAATATTAAATTTCAATGCAACAAATTAATTATACCAAAGCTTTAGCAGGCACATTAAAATATGTAGCAAAATGGTAACGCAGCAGATGGCAGCAGAAGTATGAAGTTGTACCTTTAGGATATATTGCAGCAGGAATGACAGCCAGCAGAGGTGGGGATTGTTCCATTCAGCTGTTTGCTTTCCATGAATGGAGTGCTTACCATTAGGCCAAAACCCTGCAAGCTTGAAGGAGGAATAATTCCACACCCTCGATGTGCGACGCATTGTTCTCCATTACCTGGAACAAACCCGTTCCTACAGAATTGATCACAATCTATTTATCCATCCCTCAGGTCAAATTAAAGGGAAAAAAGTTGCTAAAAGCACCATCTCTAATTGGATAATAAGAGGTATAGCCGAGGCATATCTTGCTCAAAATAAATTATCCCCAGTTGGAGTCAAGGCCCACTCAGCCAGGTCGACATCAGTTACCTGGGCAGAAAAAGCAGGTGCATCTGCGGAGCAGATCTGCAGTGCAGCAACATGGTCCTCACTACATACGTTCTCCAAGCATTATAGGCTGGACGTACTGTCCAATAGAGACCTAATCTTTGGCCGCAAAGTACTCCAGGCGGCTGTCCTTCCCTAGTGCCATATTAGTTGGTATTCCTCCGTGTGCCGTTGTGGAAGGTGACTAGAGAAAATAGAATTAGACTTACCGTTAATTCGGTTTCTAGAAACCTTCCACAACGGCGCTAATTCCCACCCCATTCTCCTGGATAAAATCTGTGATTCAGAAGGTAAACCGGTGCTATGGTCTCAGTTATAAGTCACTGGCAAGTGGGAGGGCCTTTTAACCTCTGTGTTCCTGTTCCCCATCAGGGTAACCTCCGTATGCCGTTGTGGAAGGTTCCCTAGAAACCGAATTACCGGTAAGTCTAATTCTATTTTTTCATATAAAATTGTTTTTATTGTATAAAAGCTCCAAAACATAAAAAATGATATAAATGAGGTATCACTGTAATAATACTAACCTGAAGAATAAAACTGCTTTATCAATTTTACCACATGCGGAACGGTAATAAACGCCCCCCCCCCCTAAGAAATTCATGAATTGCTGTTTCTTTTACATTCTGCCTCCCAAAAATTGTAATAAAAAGCGATCAAAAAATGTCACGTGCCCAAAAATGGTACCAGTAAAAACGTCAACTCGTCCCTCAAAAAATAAGACCTCACATGACTCTGTGGGCCAAAATATGGAAGAATTATAGCTCTCAAAATGTGGTGATGCAAAAACGTTTTTTTGCAATAAAAAGCGTTTTTTAGCGTGTGACAGCTGCCAAATATAAAAACCCGCTATAAATAGTAAATCAAACCCCCCTTTATCACCCCCTTAGTTAGGGAAAAATAATAAAATTTAAAAGTATTTATTTTCATTTTCCCATTAGGGTTAGGGTTGGGACTAAAGTTATGGTTAGGGTTGAGGCTAAAGTTAGAATTTGGGTTGGGATTAGGGTTAGGGGTGTGTTAGGGTTAGGTTTGTGGTTAGGGTTGGGACTAGGGTTAGGGGTGTGTTGGAGTTAGTGTTGGAGTTAGAATTGGGGGGTTTACACTGTTTAGGCACATTAGGAGCTCTCCAAACGTGACATGGCGTCTGATCTCAATTTCAGCCAATTCTGCGTTGAAAAAGTCAAACTGTGCTCCTTCACTTCTGAGCTCTGCCATGCACCCAAACAGTAGTTTAGCCCCACATATGGGGTATCAGCGTACTCAGGACAAATTGCACAATAACTCTTGGTGTCCAATTTCTTCTGTTACCCCTGGAAAAATAAAAATTGCGGACTTAAAGATCATGTTTGTGGAAAAAATGATTTTTTTTTATTTTCACGCCCGGGCGTTATAAACTTGTGTGAAGCACTTGGGGGTTCAAAGTGCTCACCACACATCTAGATAAGTTCCTTTGGGGGTCTAATTGCCAAAATGAGGTCACTTGTGGGGGGTTTCCACTGTTAAGGCACATCAGGAGCTCTCCAAACGCGACATGACACACGCAGACCATTCCATCAAAATTTGCATTACAAAACGTCACTACTTCTATTCGGATACCCGACATGTGCCCACACAGTAGTTTTCTCCCACATATGGGATATCGCATACTCAGGACAAATTGAACAACAACTTTTGAGGTTCAATTTCTCCTGTTACCCCTGGGAAAATAAAAAATTGGTGATTAAAAGATCATTTTTGTGTGATAAAATAGATTTTTTAATTTTACGGCTCTACGTAATAAACTTGTATGAAGCACTTGTGGGTTCAAAGTGCTCACCACAGATCTAGATAAGTTCCTTAGGGGGTCTAGTTTACAAAATGGGGTCACTTGTGGGTGGTTTCCACTGTTTAGACACATCAGGGGCTATCCAAACGCGACATGGCGTCCAATCTCGATTCCAGACTATTTTGGTTTGAACAAGTCAAATGGCGCTCCTTCCTTTCCGAGCTCTGCCGTGCGCCCAAATAGTGACTTCCTCCCCACATATGGGGTATTCGTGTACTCCGGACAAATTGGACAAAGTTTTGGGGTCATATTTTCTTGGGAAATATCAAAAATTGGGTACTAAAAAATCTTTTTGGTGAATTTTTTTTTTCCCACACCCAGGCATTATAAACTTTACTGAAACACTTGGGGTTCAAAGTGCTCACCACAGACCTATATAAGTTCCTTAGGGGGTCTAGTTTCCAAAATGGTGTCACTTGTGGGGTGTTTCACTGTTTAGGCACATCAGGCTCTCCAAACGCGACATGGCGTCAAATCTCAAATCCAGACAATTTTGATTTGAAAAAGTCAAACGGCGCTCCTACCCTGCCGTGCGCCCAGACAGTGGGTTTTACGTGGTATCGGCATAATCAGGAGAAATTGCACAACAACTTTCTGTCATTTTTCTCCTTCTACCCTTGTTAAAATAAAAAAATTGTTTGTAAAAGATCATTTTTGTGACTAAAAAGTTAAATGTTCATTTTTTCCCTTCCACATTGCTTCAGCTCCTGTGAAGCACCTGAAGAGTTAATAAACTTCTTGAATGTGGTTTTGAGTACCTTGAGGGGTGCAGTTTTTAGAATGGTGTCACTTTTGGGTATTGTCGGCCATATAGACCCCTCAAAGTGACTTCAAAATGTGAGGTGTTCCCTAAAAAAAATTGTTTTGTACAATTTGTTGTAAAAATGAGAAATCGCTGGTCAACTTTTAACCCTTATAACCTCCTAACAAAATTGTGCTGATGTCAAGTAGACATGTGGGAAATGTCAGTTAGTAACTATTTTGTGATATATTTCTGTTTTAAGGGAATACAAATTCAAAGTTTAAAAATTTGCTAAATTTTCAACATATTTCCATTTTTTCCATAAATAAACGCAAGATAAATCGAATAAATTTTACCACTATCATGAAGTACAATATGTCACGAGAAAACAGTCTCAGAATCGCGAAGATCCTTTGAAGCGTTCCAGAGTTATAACCTCATAAAGAGACCGTGGTCAGAATTGTAAAAATTGGCCCGGTCATTAACGTGCAAACCACCCTTGGGGGGTTAAGAAAAACAATAATCCTAGTTAGTACAACATTTGTTAAAAAAACATGTTTTGTTACTTCCTTTTTTTTTTTTTTTTTTGCATATATGAAATTGCAGCACATTCCCTTTAACAGCCTGGTCCACTGATATGCAATGCCTGAGTTTTGTTATGCACTGTGTGTCCTGCGTCACTCAGCCTGTGATTTAAGATTCAAAGAAGCTTTATTGGCAGGCCTTTAATGCACATTAGTTTTGCCAAAGCAAGTGTATAAAAGGGAATAGGGATAGGGACTGTAGGGATTTTGGGTAGGGGCTGTAGGAAAGGTGGATGAGGGCAGATCCAGGATTAGGGCTGTAAGAACAATGGATGGGGCAAATCCAGGGTGGGAGCTATAGAAGTCCATGGCATATCATATTTCTCTTTTTCACGTCTATGACATTCGCTCACATACCACGCTGCTATCTCCGCTGTTCTCTCTTCTTCCCCCAACAAGATATGTTTTCTTTTCCTCCTTCATGGTAATGAATTCCGGGAAGAGATGTGAGAGTCTCCTGAAGTGAGTGTCCCTCACTGCTGAGTATTTGGAGCAGTGTAGCAGGAAGTGGGTTTCGTCCTCTATGGCCTCCTGGTCACAGTGTTGGCATAGTCTTTCCTCCCTGGGCTTGTAGCTCTGCCTGTGTCGGCCAGATTCGATGGCCAGACTGTGGGCACTGAGTCTATCACCTCAGGATCTTGCGGTCTCTGGGGTCCGGTCTGTAGTCTCTCTGTAGGAAACAGTTAGCGTGTACTCTGGTCATATAGAATTAGAGGTGCAGTTACAATGGACAATTAACCCCAATATCATAATAGCAAATTTTACCGCTCACTTGTGAAAGTAGATTTGCAAAGTGAGAATTTATTAACAAATATCAAAAAGGGGCTAAACAGAATTACAAGATTTGAAGTGATATTAGTAATGACGTTTCGGCTCTGCCAGAGCCTTACTCATGTAATCTCTCAGTCCAAGAAATGATTGTAGATAGGTGAATAGAGAGGTAGATTCCCCAAAGGTTGGGTAACTGTATTCTATAGCATTAACATGGAATGCGCCCCAGTATGGTTGAAATCAAGGGCAGGCTTGAACCTGACAGGCAGTGAGTTCGTGAGCAGCAGCTCTCCTGCGCCTTGCTGCGGTGTGTAGCGAGAGTGCTGCTGTTCACGAAAAAATTTATTGTAGAATAGTTTGCTAACTCCATATACAGAACCCCTAAATGCCAGAAGAGAAGAATCCCCCCTCAAGTGACCCTATTTTGGAAATGTCAACCCTTTGTGAATTTATCTACAGGTATAGTGACAATTTTGACTCCATAGGTGTTATCCAGAAATAAGCAACAGTGGATATTGCTGAATTAAAATTGCAAACTGCCGTTGTAGTGACCAGTACGTTGCAGTAATCGGTACATTATGGCCAGTTAATGCTGCTGAAGACATGCACCAGTAAATTAGGCAAGCTCTCATCGCTACAGAAATGCCAAATGTGGTTTAGGCAAACTGGGGCTCAGAAAGGGGGGGCATTTAGATTTGAGAGTGCAGAATTTTTGGATTTCTTTTGGGGACCAGGAGCCATAGTACTTTTCAAAAGCCTTTATACTAACAGTAACGTGGAAGCCTCCTATATTTCCGTTAGCAGATGGGGCATTTTTTGTAGATTGATTTGAAGCTTTTATTGGGATTTTTTTCCTAAGCTCTATGCCAAGTACTTGCTTTGGGGTTTCTATCTAAATCTGTGAGTGACGTGATACAGATGAAACCCATGAGGGACCCATTCAATATAATGAGGCAGCAGAGTTACCGTATTTTTCGGATCATAAGACGAGATCTCGTTGCCGAGATTTGAATTTGAGCATGCGCCGGCCATGTTCCCGGCGGCAATGTTCCTGGAGGCCACCACAACATGGCAGCAACGGATGTGCGGGGGCCTCTGGGCTTTGACATGCTTTGAAATGCCAGCGGAGCCCCCCCACAGAGCACAGAGAGCCGCTGCCACTGCATCGGAGCCCAGCCACCCTGCAACGGAGCACAGTCTACCTGCATCGGAGCCCAGCCCCTGCCCCAGCACAGCCTCCTGTCCCAGCACAGCGTCCCTGCCCCAGGACAGAGCCCCTACCCCAGCACAGCGCCCCTGCCCCAGCACACAGCCCCTTATTATGTTTCGGTAACTGAGGAGAAATAGCAAAAAATAGCAAAAGCGGTAATACACCAGAGAGGCTGGAACCTATTGGATTGCAGTAACCTGAACTAACCACACAACTAGAGGTAGCCGTGGAGCGTTCCTACGTTGATCCTAGACGCCTCGTCACAGCCTGAGAAATAACTACACCTAAAGGTAGAAAGATGAAAGCTATCTGCCCCGGAGCAGAGCCCCAAAGAAAATAGGAAGCCCCCAAACATGTAATGGCAGTTAGACAAGAAGAAGCACGGAAACAGACAGAAAATAGAATGCGCAAACGCTGGGGCCCAATCTGTCTAGACAGAAAAGTACAGGAAAGAATTCTGACTGCAATCCAACAAAAACCCTAACAAAAATACCAACACTTCTGATTGCCAAAAAACCTGAGATCACACGACCTCTTCCACCTAAATCAGATCTCTGGTGTAACAAAACGCTATTCAGCAAATAAAAGTAACAAAAGAGCAAAGCAAAAGTTCAGACAAGAACAGAGCACAATTGCAGCGCCAGACCCCCCAAAAGGGGACAGGCTGCAGTCCACTGCAAGCAGCAAACCAGCAATGAAAATCAAACAGAGGAAATAAAACAGAAAATACTTATCTGAAGGAGAGCAGGAAACTAGCAGTGCTTCAAGCAAGACCAGAAGGAACAATTAATAACCGGCAAGGCTGCTGGGAACTCAGGCCACTTATATCCTACCATTCAGCGCCAGCTGAAGGCCATTCAGTAATCAGTTCATTACCCTCAGCAACCACCGGAGGGAGCCCCAGCTCAGAAGCCGCCTCCAGCATATTCACAACAGCCCCTGCTCCAGCACAGAGCCACCGCACCAGCTTGGGATGGGATTTCCTGGAGGCCACTGCACCAGCCTGGACCACCGAACGACCCCTTTGGCCACTCCTCCACTCGTGCCGATCCCTTCCCTGGTAAGCTGAACTCGGACTGTAAGACGGACCTCCGTTTGACACATTATTTTTTTTTTACCTATTTTCCTTCTGATAATTTGAGGTGCGTCTTATGGTCCGCTGCGTCTTATAGTCCGAAAAATACGTTACTCTGGACTCCATCTGACCGCTGTTAAGTTTTGTCCTTCTTTTCAGAGGTGCACAAAACTAGCGGACTATGCCTTCATGCACGACTAAAAAGACATATACTGCCATATCAAAGGTCAGACGGTGTCCACAGTGGCTCAATCTGCTTTATTATAGGAAGTCTTCCACCTGGGTTTCCTTCTGAATCACGTATTAAAGAGATTTAGACGGGAACCCCAATGTAAGCGCTCAGTGCAGGATAAATGTGAGCTAAGCTTTACTGCGATCTTTGGGAGACAGAATAAACAAATTAACAGCAGGTGAAGAATTGTTTATTTTCTCTTTCCCCGATGACAGCACCACGGAGCGAGGGGATCCACCCTTCAAGGACAGGAAACCTACAGATAAAAAGGCGGTACCTTTCCCTCGCATCAGTTGGTTTCCTGTCCTTGATGGAGGAAAGTTCCTTCAGCTTAGGCGTACCTGAAAAAAGGTGAAACTAGAAGATGACCAGACCGTACAGGCAGGGGGGGTGCCCCTGCCTTGGCTGGTGGTGTACTAAAGCCGCCACTGGTGGGGTCTTTCAGGGTGTGTGGAGGGAAGTACAGCTGTCACACCATACTTCAGGTGCATGGTTTTGGGTGTCCAGTCTGCGCACGCTCTGCAGTTGCTCCCTGATGATGCAGCCGGCGGGATCACATGCCTGGAAGTGACTTCAGGCGAGGAAGTCGGATGGGATCCAATGGAAGTTCCCAGGCTTTTTGCCTTTAAAAGGCAGTGGAAAGCGGTAAGTGACACTCCCAGCAACTTAGACAGTCCCCTGTAGCTGTGGCGATCCTGGAGGGAAAACCACCACAGCAGCAGCCAGGGAGACTAAGGCAGAAAGCAGCATGAAGCTTCAGCCAGCACAGTGGACGTGTCGGCATCAGATCTACCCAGCAGAGCAGGTGGACAAAGCTCCAGCTCCAGAGGAAACCCATCCGTGGGTTTGATTCCTCCTTCTAAACCGATACATGCGGCTGCGTCTTATTGATAAGTGATCATCGTGAAAGTTCACTTTGAAATTGGGGTCCCCCTTTCTGTTCATTTATTTAGGGAGGAAAATGCTTAGCTAAAACCAAGCACAGGAGTTACCCAATCTGCAAGTAAGATTTGCCTGTTACCTGAGGGAAAAGGCTCTGCCAATCATGCAAAGAGTAGGTGCCATGTAAGGAGACCCCAAATTTCGCCTCAGAGTTGAGATCTGTGATTAGGACGGAGGTTGAAAACACATTTTAAATCCCTCTCCCAGTGGGGTAGTATCAAGAAACAAAAGTCCAGAAGGAGGTGCCTTGAAACTGGGACCAGTAGTTCAGATGAAGAACAGAGACATTGATTCATTGGATTATGAGAGGGCGCCATTGCTTTCCTGTTCAGTCTGGTTACGGCTGTAAGGTCCACAATGGGAGTGATAGACCCTCACCCTGAAAAGTCAGTGCAGGATGTTTAGTGGTCTCGGACAGAAAAAACATAGGTCTTTCTCTCTTAGGCTAGTTTCACATTTGCGTCTTTGTGCGCTGCGCATCGTGCGCAAGTAGAAACGCATGCAAACGCAGCATTTTTTAAACGCATCAGTGTACGCATGACGACAAAAAAGCGCAGCGTTTACATTTTTTATGTGCATGCGTTCTCTAGGTGTCACATTTCACAGGAGGAAAATCCTTGAAACAGACTCCACCAATGGGACATCAGTGGGCGTGTGTCATGGGGATTCTTTATATAGACCCTGTTACAGCTGAAATCTTCAGATTTTGCGGCTGTTTCCTTTGTGACCATGGATCTGCGTTGGGAGAGTTTTTGCTACAACTTGGATCTGGACATCGTGCTGTCTCAGGCTTTTGCATTTGCTTGCCAGCAAGAAAGGCAGAGAGAGAGACAGTGAAGACGGCAGCGGCTGAGTTTTTGGGTACATCCGATTATTGAAGTCCGGGAGAGCCGTGGAGCGTACCATACCCTCTATAGCGAACAAACCTGGTGAAATTTAGTGATTATACCCGGATGTCCCAAGAAAGCTTCATGGATTTGCTTGGTCGTGTTCATGGAGCCATCCGGAGACAGGACACACAGCTCCGTCGTGCGATTCCTCCTGAGGAACGGCTCCTGGTCACATTACGGTACGTAATATTTAAAAACCAATGCCTGAATAATTGTATTCTGCCATGTACTAATCCAAAGCCTGCAGAATTTTTGTTCTGCCATGTAGTAAACAATAGCCTGCAGAATTATTGTTATGCCATGTACTTACATTTTTTTCATGTCAGTGTTTTGCAAAACCCTAGACAAAAAAATAATTTTTTTCTTTCTCTGTTTGGCAGATTCCTGGCTACTGAAGAGACCCTATCATCACTCCACTTCCAGTATCGGCTTGGAATCTCCACCTTGTCGGGAATAGTTGCGGACACCTGCCATTCTTTGTGGGACGTTCTCTGTCCAGAATTTATGCCCCTGCACACCGCGGAAAAGTGGATTGAAATAGCTGAACAATTCTTGACAGTCAGCAATTTCCCCAACTGTTTAGGAGCGGTGGATGGGAAACACATCAGGATAACCAAACCCGCAAAAAGTGGATCGGAGTACTATAAATATAAAAAGCACTTTTCTAAAGTACTCATGGCCATTGCGGATGCAGAATGTCGGTTTGTTGCAGTGGACATTGGGGAATTTGGCTGGGGCAATGACTCCCAGACTTTTATGAACTCGGACATGGGCCGTAGGTTGTATGGCAACCAATTTAATTTCCCCCTGCCACGGCCTCTTCCCCACACCGAAGGTCCGCCACTGCCATTTGTAATGGTTGGGGATGAGGCCTTTCAAATGTGCCAAAACCTGCTGAAACCCTACTCCAGCCGGGACTTGGACCACACAAGAAAAATATTTAATTAGAGACTCACAAGGGCACGAAGAACTGTAGAGTGTGCCTGTTGGGATTCTTGTGTCCAGATTGCTCATTCTCGGCACAGCCATACATCTTAAACTGGAAACAGTGGATGAGGTGGTAAAAGCGTGTGTGGTTCTTCAAAATTAAGTTATGGCTAAAGAGTGCCCTAATTTTGAACTAGCTGAACCAGCTGCCAACCCATTGGCCAAATGAGGGACCAATTTGCAGCATACTTTATTTCTGATGTAGTATGTGTGGCATGGCAAGATCAAATGGTGTAAAAATGTTTTTTTTTTCTTTTGTATGTAAATAAAAAACCTGTTTTGATACCTGTACCGAGTGCGCTGTCTTTATACACTCCAATAAAATAATCACCTGCCCAGGTGTCCCAATGAAGTCAGGATTAGGGTTGAGCATTCCGATACCGAAACCCGGTTCCGATACATGAAATCCAATGTAAGTCTATGGGAACAAAATATCGGAATTAAAAATATTCCGATATTTTGTTCCCATAGACTTACATTGGATTTCAGGTATCGGAACCGGGTTTCGGTATCGGAATGCTCAACCCTAGTCAGGATGCTGTGTTTTGTGCATCCTGACTTTACTAGGACTCCTGACCAGGTGAGTCTACAGAGAAAAGTTGTATGACCTTCATCATCTTTCCAGTCTGTGTTCAATAAGGCAGATTGCAGCGAAGGTGGAGATAATACAATATTTAGATCACCTGGTCTGATGTTACAAATAGTGATTTTGGGATGCGCTAGCATCCTTCACTCTTTATGACACCTGACCATGTGAGTATAAATATTATTTGTAGTATCTCCACTGTGGCTTCAGTATGCACGCAGACTGGGGAGATGATAAAGTTTATACAACTTCTACAATCCCCTGGCCTGGTGTCATGCTGAAGTGAGGATGCCCAAAAAAACGCATCCTGACTTCAGAATTTAATGACACCTGGGCAGGTGAATACACATGAGTTAACCTGCAGCATCTCTCCAGTCTGCGTGCAATAGATGATGCAGACTGAAGCGACGCTGCAGATGACAACTCGTAGGTATAGTCATCTGGCCAGGTGTGCTAAATAGTTATGATACCAGGCCAGGGTATTGTAGATATGACGTGTATTTTCTCCATCATCTCTTCAGTCTATTTGCCACAGACTTAATAGATGATGTGGTTAATTCCAAGGTATATCTTTTCTTTTCTTGTGCGCACTTTTGTGCATTCTGTGGCCCATCGGTGTGTCCTGCCTGGAGTGCCTGGTGCTGGTGGAACTCCTGGAGCTGGGGGACCTCTATCAGGCAGGATCCTATAGCTGCTGTGGTAAGCTGGTGGTCGAGGTCCTGCCAGGGTCTGTGGTGGAAAATATGGAATGTGGGTACCCCAGCTGCTGCTGCCGCTGCTGCTCCGTGGTGGTGGTCCAGGCAGGAGTGGTGGCGGTCGTGGTCCAGGCAGGAGCAGCGCTTGGCATGCTTGTGGCGGGGGAGTGTCCAGCTGCATTCGACCTTGTGGTGGTGTACTTTGTCCGGCACGGCTTGGAATGCAGGTGGCCGTGCAGTGGGATGCAGCAGAAGTCGGTATTGAGTTGAAGCGAGTCATTGGTGGCATAGTTGGAAACTGACTTCTGCAAATACTGACTCTCCTGCATAGCCTGCATGTAAGCAGTGTTGCAGGCCTGCATCACATTCAGCTGTAGCTCAGGGCTAAGATATTCCACCATGCTCCGTTCGATTTGGTGAAAGAAATGGTGCGCTGGTCTGTTTAGGTCGGCTTCCAGACGGTCAAGGCGACAGTTGACAGCCTGGAAGCGTGTTTCCATTAGGGTAAAACCGCTTTCCAGTCTGTGTCTCAGTGCCTTGAAGCCATTCTGAAAGGCCGAGCTCAAGTGAAGGAACTCGGGTATGACAGTCCTGTCCGAAGCCTTCTGCCGCTGGCGGGAAGTGCCTACAAAACCAAGAGACCTGAGAGAGGGGAACACCTGATGGACCAGCTTCCTGGTCTCCAGCTGTCTGTGGTGCCGACCCGCAAGCTGCTTCTTGGCTGTTGGATGGCTGGGACGGGTTCGAGGCAGCTCGATGAAGGACCGCTCCAGGACCAGGTTGCACAGTGCTGCTCCAGGTGCTGTGAAAAGAAAAACATTAGTATCATGCATTTACAATAGTCAAAGCGCCAACTCCTGTGGAATAGAAAAACACAGAGTAAACACAATACAATACAACAACAAAATATTTGCTCTGGTGGCAAGAACTGGTCTTAAGAAGGCCAATGCCCGATGATTTCTGTATTTTCTGAAGGTCCTTGCTGCAGCACCACTGCGACACTGGCTCTCCTGATGGACATCCCTGTTGAAGCGGTCCTTCATTGAGCGCCAACGGGTTCTGACTTTGTTCACTGTGGAAAAAACAAAAAAATATTAGGCAATGCACTGTAGGCCGGGATAACACAAATGAGTGTGATGCTAGAAACTCACAGGAGTTACTAGCATCACACACAGTTGTGATCCCGGCCAAGGTCACTGCTGCATCACACAGCATTGAAATACTTACAAAATTCCTTGTGGACCTGTGGAGAGGCGTTGTCCCAGCCATCCATCAGCACTGCTGCCACCTCATTCCAGAGCCGCCGGATCACCACGTTGTCCGAGAGCAGTGTATCACAGCTGTCCCACAACAGGACTCGCTCCTGGACTAACTGTGTTGTGAGCATGTTGGAAATGATTTCTCAGTTGGGGCTCCCTCTGGTGGTTGCTGAGGGTATTGAACCAGTGTTGCATAGTAACACTCCATCACCTGCAAGCGATGACTGGCAATTAGGAGAGACTGACCGGGCTGATATGTGAGCTGCCTTCCCATGATCCTCGCCGGTGATCAATTGTTGTTTCCTGGTTCATTTGGAAGTCAGCTGGTGTCTTGCCTTCGTCTGCTACTTTCAGATAAGATATTTTCTGCTTGTTTCTATCTTGTATGCTATTTCCATTTTTTTTGTCTGCACTTTTGTGGGAGGATAGCCGGGTTCCCTCCAGGGGCCTGTGCTACTCTCTGTTTTTCAGTAGCCACTGTTTATTTGTTCCATTGCTCTGTCCCAGCTATTTGAGTGGATGCTAGTTAGCCGCTTGGTTCACCAGAGGTCTGATTTAGCGGGTGGCGATATCGTTTGATCTCAGCATTTTTTAAATCAAAAGTGTTGGAAGTTTTTCTAGGGTTTTTCTGGGTTGCAGTTAGCATTCTGTTCTGTCCTGTCCTATCTAGGCAGTGTTTGGCTCCAGCGTTTGCTCACTCTATTTTCTGCCTGCGTTTGTTATTCGTCTTATCTAACCGCCATTATATGTTTGGGGGCTGCTTATTCCTTTGGGGTTCTACTCCAGGGCAGTTAGCTTTCCTGTTTCTATCTTTAGGTGTAGCTAACTCTCTGGCTGTGCCGAGGCGTTTAGGTCACCGTAGGTACGTCCCACGGCTGCTTCTAGTTGTGCGGTTAGTTCAGGGATCTGCAACCCATTAGTTCCCAACCTCTCTGGTGTTTTGCTGCCTTGGCTGTTTTTTGCTCCTGTCCTCCTCAGCTACCAATTCATAACATAACTGGATCACGGCGTCATCGTCCAGGGCGAGTTCTTCATCCCGTTGTGGAGCCTAGAGAAGAAAGAAAAACATTAATCTTGGAAAGATTGGGGAAATAAAAAAGATAGAAAACAAGACAGAAAAGAAGCAAGATTGAAGAGGAAAAACAGGCCAGAAAAAAGTCAGGGGGAAAAAAAAAAAAAAAAGAGTACAGTCAGTCCGTTTCCCCTCCTGCACTTGCACTGGCTTCTCCTGCTGTTCCTCCACTGCCGTGGACGATGAGGTCTGAAAAAGAAAAAAAACTTGCCACATGTGTAGATGCGACAGCGATTACTTACCAATCAGTAGGGAAGGAAGGTACTCACTTCACTCTCTGCTTGTGCCAGTTCACCAGGGGCCGGTACAAATTCCTGTCCAGAAGACACGCTGCAATAAAATTAAAAAAAGAGACATTAGTACATAATAAATTGAGAAAAAAGGACAGGCAGACATTAGGTTTATACTCACATTATTCCATTTGATGCTTCTCTTTTGCAGGCTGTAGGATGCTTCTCTCTTGCAGGCTGTAGAGTAGTGGACTGCCAGTGCCAACACCTTCTTTTGGTTCTTTAAACCAGTGCCTAGACATGTTTAACTCTTACAACGCATGCGTTCAAAAACGCAGGCGTGCGCATGTCTATGCGCATGCCTGCTTTCCCATAGACTAATGCTTTGTTTTGACACATTCTGTGCGCAAACGAATGCATGCGTTTTTTTTTTTACGCCTTTTGGGCGGATCTAAAAATGCAACATGTTGCGTCGGGCGCCTCTAGACGCTCACCTTGAAAAAACGCATGCGCACGAAAACGCAGACGAACGCGTGTAAACGCAAGACCATGCGCCATGTTAAACATAGGGGCGCATGACACATGCGATCGGATGCGCACGATGCGCTGTGCAAAAAAACGCTAATTTGAAACCAGCCTTAATGAAAGCATACAATCTCTGCATGAGAAAATTTAATAGACCTGAAAGGAAGAACTGCTCTGTTCCGTCCCTCAAAAGGAAATTTCCTTCTGATTATCCGGCATCCACATCCTGGGAGAAAGCCCCAAAGTTAGATGTGGCTGTTGCTAAAGCCTCCAGGAAATTTGCCCTTCCCTTTGAAGACATGGGGGTATTAAAGGATCCACTAGATAATAGAGCAGATTCCTTCCTTAAGGGTTCCTGGGAAGCGTCAGGGGCCAGTCTAAAATTATGATTCCATTCCCTTAATGCAGATCCGCAGCCTTCTCCAATGTAGCCAACAGAGCCCTTAAGTCTTGGCCTTGGAATGTGCAAACAAAATACAAATTATATATTTTCCCTGTGAAGGTGAATTTCTGTTTGGGTCAACATTAGATGACATCCTTGAGAAATCAGGGGAACAGAAAAAGGGATTTTTACAGCCTTGCTATTCCCACATATAAAAATTATTTTCAGAGTATTATTTACTATAGCGCCATTTATTCCATCGCGCTTTACATGTGAGGAGGGGTATACATAATAAAAAAGTATAGTAATCTTGTCACGACTGGTAAAGGAGAGGGGGCACTGCCCTCGAGGATTCACACTCTACAAGGGATGGGTGAGGATACAGTAGATGAGGGACGAGCTGGTCATGCAGTGGTTTGGTGGCTTTGTGATTATTGCAGGTTGTAGGCTTGTCGGAAGAAGTTGGTCTTCAGGTTCCATTTTGAAGGCTTCCATTGTAGGCGAGAGACTGATATGTTGTGGTAGAGCGTTCCAGGGTAGGGGGGATGCTTGGGAGAAATTGTGAGAAGAGGAGATAAGAAGGGAGTAGAGAAGGCGATTTTGTGATGATCGGAGTTTGCGTGCAGGCAAGTATCGGAGAGACTAGATCAGATGTATGGAGGACACAGCTTGTGGATGGGTTTGTATGTCCTGTTTAGGGTTTTGAACTGGAGTCTATGGGTAATGGGGAGCCAGTGCAGCGATTGACAGAGGGGAGAGGCTGGGGAATAGCGGGGAACAGGTGGATTAGTCGGGCAGCAGAGTTTAGAATAGATTGGAGGTGTGTGAGGGGAGGCCACAGAGCAGGAGAATGCAGTAGTCAAGGCGGGAGATGATGAGGGCATGCATTAGTGTGTTTGCAGATTGTTGGTTGAGGAATGTGCAGATCCAGGAAATATTTTTGAGTTGAAGTCGGCAGGAAGTGTAGAGGGCTTGAGTATGTGGTTTGAAGGAGAGATCAGGGTCAAGGATTACCCCGAGGCAGCGAGGTTGTTGGGACTAGGGAGAGTGAGCAGCCATTTACTTTAATGGATGGGTCCGATGGGGGAAAGATGATGAGTTCTGTTTTGTCCATGCTAAGTTTTAGAAATCTAGCGGAGAAGAAAGATGAAATAGCACAGACATTGTGGAATTCTGGTTAGTAGGGAGGTGATGTCTGGTCCAGGCAGGTAGATGTGTGTGTTTCTATGAGCTGTCCCAGTCCAAAGGTGTAAATGGAAAAGAGCAGGGGCCTTTGGATTGAACCTTGTGGGACTCCGATAGATAGGGGGCAAGGTGAGGAGGTGGTGTGCGAGTGGGAGACGCTGAATGTCTGGTCTGTTAGGTACGGCGAGATCCAAGATAGGCCAAGTCTGTGATGCCAAGAGATGAGGGTCTGTAGTAATAAGTGAATGGTCCACTGTCTCAATGGCAGAGGACAACTCTAGGTGGAGGAAGACAAAGTAGTGTCACTTGGCTTTGGCGGTTAATAGGTCATTGGTGTCTTTAGTTAGGGCAGTTTCAGTGGAGTGAAGCGATCGGAAGTCAGATTGTAAGTGGTCGAAGAGGGAGCAGGAAGAGAGGTGGGAGGACGGCTCAAGATGGGCATGTTGTTCCAGTAGTTTTGAGGCATAGGGGAGAAGTGATATGGAGTGATAGCTAGATACAGAGGATGGGTCAAGAGAGGGCTTTTTGAGGATGGGTATGATTGGGCATGTTTGAAGCATGCGGGGAAAACACCAGTTGTTAGTGATAGGTTGAAGAGATGGGTTAGGGTTGGCATGAAGACTGTGGTGAGGTTAGGGATGAAGTAGGATGGAATCAGGTCAAGTGCACAGGTGGTGAGATGTGATCTTGAGAGTAGAGTGGAGATTCGATCTTCTGTAATGGTGGTTAAGTTGATTGAATAGCTGTTTAGGGTTGTGAGACAGGGAGGATATGAGACAAGAAGTAGGTTTGTTTTGCTGCAGCGAGTGTGGCCTTGAAAGTAGTGAGGGACTGTTTGAATACAATGAAGTGCCGGTTGGAGTGGGATCTTTTCCATCTCCACTCAGCAACCTTCGAGGCCTGCTTCAGTTCTTTGGTGAGGCTGGTGTGCTAGGGTTGTCTGTTGATTTTGTAAACTTTGGTATGTGTGAAAGGGGCGACCGATTCCAGAGCTGCAGCTTGTGTCTATAAGAGGGAGAAGGAATTCAGAGAGTGAGTGTAGATCGAGGTGTTTAAGACTTCTGTGAGGGTGTGCAAGTTTGTGTTCCGTAACTTCTGGTTTTGGTGGATTGCCATTTTTTCCTTTTCAATACTTTTCTTTAGCATTGGAAACGGCGATCCACAAGTTTTTTGTGGTCCATTATTGCGGCAGACCTTGAAAATTGTGGCGATAAGGCCCGCAAAAACGGGCGCAACAAGCTCGATAAGGCTGGAGTCACATGCACCGTCTAAAAAATCGGACGGTTTTTGACGGCCGATAATAGCACAAATATTTCCTGAACATTGCTCAGTCTGTCATCTGATTGGAATGCAAGGATGCTATTTTGTCACATCTGAGCATACGTTTCACATCCGTTTGGCGACATTTTGTCGGTGGCTAGCAAAACCGACATATAATGGATCCAAATGAGTTTTTAAATCACAAAAGAAAGAATACATATACAGTTATATGAAAAAGTTTGGGCACCCCTATTAATCTTAAGCTTAATGTTTTATAAAAATTGGTGTTTTTGCAACAGCTATTTCAGTTTGATATATCTAATAACTATTGGACACAGTAATGTTTCTGCCTTTATATGAGGTTTATTGTACTAACAGAAAATGTGCAATCTGCATCCAAACAAAATTTGACAGGTACATAAGTATGGGCACCTTACCAGAAAAGTGACATTAATATTTAGTAGATCCTCCTTTTGCAAAAATAACAGCCTCTAGTCGCTTCCTGTAGCTTTTAATGAGTTCCTGGATCCTGGATGAAGGCATTTTTGACCATTCCTCTTTACAAAACAATTCCATTTCAGTTAAGTTTGATGGTCGCCGAGCATGGACAGCCCTCTTCAAATAAATCCCACAGATGTTCAATGATATTCAGGTCTGGGGACTGGGATGGCCATTCCAGAACATTGTAATTGTTCCTCTGCATGAATGCCTGAGTAGATTTGGAGCGGTGTTTTGGATCATTGTCTTGCTGAAAGATCCATCCCCTGCGTAACTTCAACTTTGTCACTGATTCTTGAACATTATTGTCAAGAATCTGCTGATACTGAGTGGAATCCATGCGTCCCTCAACTTTAACAAGATTCCCGGTGCCGGCATTGGTCACACAGCCCCAAAGCATGATGTGAGTAGCAAGTGTTTTTCTTGGAATGCTGTTTTTTTTTACGCCATGCATAACGCCTTTTTGTATGACCAAACAACTCAATCTTGGTTTCATCAGTCCACAGGACCTTCTTCCAAAAAGAAATTGGCTTCTCCAAATGTGCTTTTGCATACCTCAGCCGACTCTGTTTGTCGCGTGCTTACAGAAACAGCTTCTTTCGCATCACTCTCCCATACAGCTTCTCCTTGTGCAAAGTGCGTTGTATAGTTGACCGATGCACAGTGACACCATCTGCAGCAAGTTGATGCTGCAGCTCTCTGGAGGTGGTCTGAGGATTGTCCTTGACTGATCTCACCATTCTTCTCTGCCTTTCTGATGTTTTTCTTGGCCTGCCACTTCTGGCCTTAAAACTGTCTTGTTCACCTTCTGTTCACAGTGGAAACTGACAGGTTAAATCTCTGAGACAGCTTTTTGTATCCTTCCCCTGAACATCTATGTTGAATAATCTTTGTTTTCAGATCATTTGACAGTTGTTTTGAGGAGCCCATGATGCCACTCTTCAGAGGAGATTCAAACAGGAGAACAACTTGCAAGTGGCCACTTTAAGTACCGTATTTTTCGGACTATAAGACGCTCCGGACCATAAGACGCACCCCAAATTTTCAGAAGGAAAATAGGGAAAAAAAATAATGTGTCAAATGGGGGTCCGTCTTACAGTCCGAATTCAGCTTACCAGCGAAGGGATCAGCACAGGTAGAGGAGTGGTCACTGGGGTCGTTCGGTGGTCAAGGCTGGTGCGGTGGCTGTGTTCTGTGGGGTGGCTGTGTTCTGTGGGGTGGCTGTGTTCTGTGGGGTGGCTGTGTTCTGTGGGGTGGCTGTGTTCTGTGGGGTGGCTGTGTTCTGTGGGGTGGCTGTGTTCTGTGGGGTGGCTGTGTTCTGTGGGGTGGTTGTGCACTGTGGGGTGGTTCTGCACTGTGGGGTGGCTGTGTACTGTGGGGTGCTTGTGCACTGTGGGGTGGCTGTGTTCTGTGGGGTGGTTGAGCACTGTGGGGTGCTTGTGCGCTGTTTGGTGGCTGTGTTCTGTGGGGTGGCAATATACCGTACTGACAAATCTGGCGGTGGTCCCAATGCAGCCTCCCTGTGGTGCGGTGGTGGTGTCGGGGCAGCAGCGGGGCTCTGTGCTGCGTGGGGGGCTCCGCCGGCATTTTGTCCTAGCCGGAAAGTCCCCCGCAGCTGCGACGCGATGGCCTCCTGAAAGATCATGGCCGCCAGGGGCCTCCGGTCGCTGTCCCGATCAGCCTGCTTGCGGTGGTGGTGTCGGGGCAGCAGCGGGGCTCTGTGCTGCGTGGGGGGCTCCGCCGGAATTTCGCTGTTAGCCGGAAAGCCCCCCGCTGCTGCGACGCCGTGCTGTCCTGAAAGCTGGTCTCCGGAAACATGGCCGCCGCCTGCTGAAATTCAAATCTCGGCAACAAGATCTCGTTGCCGAGATTTGAATTTCAGCAGGCAGCGGCCATGTTTACGGAGACCAACTTTCAGGACAGCACGGCGTCGTAGCAGCGGAGCTGCAGGGGGCTTTCCGGCTAACAGCGAAATGCCGGCGGAGCCCCCACGCAGCACAGAGCCCTGACACCACTACCGCACGCAGGCTGATCGGGTCCGCAACCGGAGGCCCCTGGCGGCCATGATCTTTCAGGAGGCCACCACGTCGCAGCTTCGGGGGGCTTTCCGGCTAGGACGAAATGCCGGCGGAGCCTCCCACGCAGCACAGAGCCCCGCTGCTGCCCCGACACCACCATCGCGCCACAGGGAGGCTGCTGCCGCCACCGGGACCGCCGCCACCGCACTTTTAGGTATGTTGCGACCATAAGACGCACCCCCATTTTCCCCCAAAACTTTTTGGGAAAAAAGTGCGTCTTATGGTCCGAAAAATATGGTAGCTTTTCTCATGATTGCATACACCTGGCTATGAAGTTCAAAGCTCAATGAGGTTACAAAACCAAAAAATGTGCTTTAGAAAGTCAGTAAAAAGTAGGAGTATTTAAAACAAGAAAATGATAAGGGTGGCCATACTTATGCACCTGTCAAATTTTGTTTGAATGCAGATTGCACATGTTCTGCTAGTACAATAAACCTCATTTCAAGGCAGAAACATTACTGTGTCCTATAGTTATTAGATATATCAAACTGAAATAGCTGTTGCAAAACACCAATTTTTATAAAACATTAAGCTTAAGATTAATAGGGGTGCCCAAACTTTTTCATATAACTGTACGCACATAGAATACACACATATATATATATATATATATATATATATATATATATATATATATAAAGTTTATAGTTCATACACTTCTACATAGTATAATAGCCGCTAATTCAATTGCCGGCTTTTGTGAAATTACAGAATCCGACATGAAGTTACACATGGTTTACATACAGTTAACCATGACATTTCATGTAGTTTGATATATGGTTTTCACTAACAATTACCTAAGTGTATGTGTGCAAAATTTCATACATGTAGGGGTTAATTAAATGTGTAAATTCGTTGAAAAAAAATGCGTGAGCTCCCACTGTATTGCCTCCACCAGACAGTGAAAGCCAGAGAGTGGGGGCAGTCAATAATAGGCTAGGGAGGGTGCTTCCCCCCCCCCCCCGGCTACTAACATCTGCCCCCAGCCACCCCAGAAAAGGCACATGTATGATTAGATGTGCCTTTTCTGGCACTTAGCCCGTCTATTCCCATTGCCCTGTAGCGGTGTCTAATGGGTTAATAATGGGTTCAGGCCACTTTGCTATTGAAAGGTGACTTTAAGCCAGGTTAATAATTGAGAGTTGTCAATTAGACAACTATCCATTATTAATACTATTGTTTGAAATGGTTAAAAAAACACACAGATTAATGAAAAATAATTTTAATGAAATAAAGATACAGTTTTTGACCATCTTTTATTGTACTGGTAATCCTTGCGAAGCCCTTGTTCTCCTGTAATAAAAAATAAATAAAATATTATTCCTACCTCGCCGCCGCTCAGTCAGGTCCCCCGCTGTAATCCATCAGAAAGGGTTAACAGATTTACAGCGAGGACCGCTGGTAATGCCTGCAGCCTGGCTGTAAGCCCCTGAATGAATGAGTTCCTCTCCCGGCTGACAGGAGAGGAAGTGATTAGCTGGGAAGCTTAATTGATTGCTTCCCATGGTAATCAGTTCAATTCAGGTCAGCTGGGGATTCCCTCTGACGTCACTGATGCTGTGCGGAGTCCCCAGCTGACCTGAATTGAACTGATTACCTTGGGAAGCAATCAACTAAGCTTCCTAGCTAATCACTTCCTCTCCTGTCAGCTTGGAGAGGAACTCATTAATTCGGGGGCTTACAGCCAGGCTGCAGGCATTAACAGCGGTACTCGCTGTAAATCTGTTAACCCTTTCCGATGGATTACAGCGGGGGACCTGACTGAGCGGGGGAGAGGTAAGAATAATGTTTTATTTATTTTTTTATTATAGGAGAACAAGGGCTTCGCAAGGATTACCAGTACAATAAAAGATGGTAAAAAACTGTGTATTTATTTCATTAAAATTATTTTTAATTAATGTGTGTTTTTTTTTAACCATTTCGTACAATAGGATTAATAATTGAGAGTTATGTAATTGACAACTCTCAATTATTAACCTGGCTTAAAGTCACCTTTCAATAGCAAGGTGGCCTTAACCCATTATTAACCCATTAGCCAACGCTACAGGGCAATGGGAATAGACTGGCTAAGTGCCAGAAAAGGCACATCTAATCATATATGTGCCTTTTCTGGGGTGGCTGGGGGCAGATGTTAGTAGCCGGGGGGGGGGCACAAAAAAAAGCACCCTCCCTAGGCTATTATCTGCCCCCACTCGCTGGCTTTCCCTGTCTGGTGGAGAAAATACCGCGGGAGCCCACACATTAATTTTCAACGAATTTACACATTTAATTAACCCCTACATGTATGAAATTTTGCACACATACACTCAGGTAATTGTTAGTGAAAACCAGATATCAAACTACATGAAATGACATGGTTAACTGTATGTAAACCATGTGTAACTTCATGTCGGGTTCTGTAATTTCACAAAAGACAGCAATTGAATTAGCAGCTATTATACTATGTAGAAGTGTATGAACTATAAATATATATATATATATATATATATATGTGTGTCACAATGACATGTGTATATATATATGTATTCTATGTGCGTAGATGTATTCTTTCTATTCTTTATTTAAGCAGTCAGTGTGATTTTACAGTATAACTGGGGATGAATTGCCAGCTTTTCTAAAGGACACCGGTGCGATTTTCTCGCAAGTCACACGTGTGGTCCGTTTGTAATCTGATTTTTTTATCTCACCCATAGACTTGCATTGGCGATTGTCGACCGATAATCAGTGACATTCGCAGCATGCTGCGATTGTCTCGGTCCGAGGAAAATGGCCGAGAAAAAATCAGATGCTGGGAGCTGCTCCATAGATTAACATTGGTCCGAGTGCAATGCGATATTTAATCGCATTGCACTCGTCCGTTTTTGTCGCCAGTGTGACCCCGGCCTAAGTGTAAAACCTGCCTTAGCTAGGCTCAAGGAGGAAGTGAGAGAAGTTTAGTGGCAGCTGAGACGGAAGTGTCAATGGAGATGTTGAAGTCGCTCATGATGATAGCGGGGATGTATTAGAAGAGGAAATGAAGTAGCCAGGTGGTGAAGTGGTCTAAGAAGGTGGTGGCTGGCACTGGGGGCGGTAAATGACAGCCAGTTGGAGGGGTAGTAGATGCACACGAGAGTTCACCTTAAAGGAAGAGAGGGTAACAGAGGGTGGGATTTGGGTGAATAAACAATTATCTGATAGGAGAAAAACAACTTCTCTGCCATGTTTTCTGTAGAGGCGGGGGGAGGGGTGGGAAAGGTGGAATCCGCCATACGAATGTGCAGCAGGAGAGGATGTATCATAGGGGGTGACACCGGTTTTGGTGATGGCAAGGAAGGAAAGTTTGTTAGTAATAAAAAGGTCATGGATGTAGGAAAGTTTGTTGCAGACAGAGTGAGCGTTCCATAGAGTTCGTGGGAGTGGGGAAGCGGGGGCTGGGTGAATGGTTATAAGGTTAGAGAGGTTACGGAAATGTGTGATAGAGCTTGGATGGGAGGTGGAAGTGACTGTGAGGGTGTGGTGAAGAGGACCAGAATTTGGAGAGATATCGCCAGCAGTGAGGAGGAGCCAAGACAGTAATAGCAGGTGGGAGAAGGAAAGAGCCTGAGGGGGTTTTCTGTGTTTTGAGACAAACGATTGTATGTTAAGGAACAGTTCTGAGGAGGAGGTAAGATGGATGGGTAGGATGGAGTGAGAGATGACCAGTTCATTTCTACATGCAGGGATTAGGGGGGGGGGTTAGTAGACAGTGAAGGATTATAGGGGTGAGATTGAACACAAACAAACATTTTTTTACTGTGACTTTATCCAGTTACCTTCAGTTTCAATTCTGGATTAATTCATAGCTTCACACTTCTTTGATGCACTGGGCAGACTGACCTCTTGGCAGACATATGGTTTGCAATATATTTGCTTGAAAATGCATTCAGGTGTGGAGCTGAGGGAGTGGTCTGTGCTCATCTTGGTCCGAAGAGTGAGCCAGATGCAGGATGATCAAGGCAGAGTAAGCAAGGTCATAAATAACATTGGGGTATAGCAGGGGTTAGTTGAAAAACATGCCAAGTTGTTGCAAGAAGCTGAAGTGGGGAAAATTCAGTGTGGAAAGTTGTGAGGTACCAAGTAGTGGCAAGAGGTTATGACTAGTGTTGAGCGATACTGCTCGATATCTAAAAATATCGGATCGGAATGGTATCGCCGATATCACTAAATATCGCCGATATCCGATTCCGATACCGGAAGTCCAATGTAAGTCTATGGGAACAAAATATCGCAACTAAAAAAAAACCTTTACTTCCTTGTAAACACTAAATATACACACATAGAATACATATATATATAATATATAATATTATATATATATATATATATATATATGTCATTGTGACATATATATATATATACATATATGTATAGTTTATACACTTCTACATAGTAAAATATCCTCTGATTCAATTGCCGGGTAAAGCCGACTTCTGTGAAAAGACAGAAGCACCCGACATGAAATGACACTTGGTGTACATAGGGTTAACCATGTCTTTTCATGTCGTTTGCAATCTGATTTGCACAAACAATTACATCAGTCTATGTGTGCAAAATTTCACACCTGTAGGGGTTAATTAAAGGTGTAAATTCGTTGTAAAAAAAAACGGACTTTTTTGCTACGAATTTACACCTTTAATTAACCCCTACAGGTGTGAAATTTTGCACACTTACACTCATGTAATTGTTTGTGCAAATCAGATATCAAACTACATGAAAAGACATGGTTAACTCTATGTAAACCAAGTGTCATTTCATGTCGGGTTCTGCATTTTCACAAAAGCCGGCAATTGAATTAGCGGCTATTATACTATGTAGAAGTGTATGAACTATAAATATAAATATATATATATATATATATATATATTTATGTGTCACAAATTTAATGACATGTATATATATATATATATATATGAGGTGTAAAATTGCTGAAAAAAAATGCGTGGGCTCCCGCCCTATTTTCGCAACCAGACAAAGCCAGTGAGTGGGGCAGATAATAATAGCCCAGAGAGGGACCATTATTTTTGGCCCCCCCGGCTACTAACATCTGCCCCCAGACACCCCAGAAAGGGCAAATCTCTAATTAGATTTGCCCTTTCTGGCACTTTGCCCGTCTATTCCCATTGCCCTGTAGCGGTGGCGAATGGGTTAATAAGGGGTTAAAATGACCTTGCAATTGAAAGGTCACTTTAAGCCAGGTTAATAATTGAGAGCTGTCAATTAGACAACTATCAAGTATTAATCCTATTGTATGAAAGAAAAATCAAACACACACACTTTAATAAAAAAGAAGTTTAATGAAATACACACAGTTTTTGACCATATTTTATTTTCCTGCTAAAAACCATTTCCTGTAATAAAAATAAAATAATAAAGCAAAATTATTCTTACCAATCCGATGTACAGTCAGGTCCCACGGTGTAATCCTTCAGAAAGGGTTAATGTTTACTGCAGGGACCGCAGCTAATGCTGCAGCCTCACAGTAAACCCCCAAATGAATGAGTTCCTCTCCTGGCTGACAGGAGAGGAAGTGGAAAGCTTAATTGATTGCTTTCCACTTTCACTTCAGGTCAGCCAGGGACACAATCGGTGACGTCAGAGGGAACTGGTTAACAAAAATAGGGGATCCCCGGGGGGGCGTGGCTTAGCACACCATGAGATAGGACGTGCATCCTTTGCTCTCTGAGGAAGCTTCCTCGAAAATCAACATTTATCTCGGTTAAAAAGCATATAAGAACACCATCCTAGTAGGAGAACTTATTCTATATCAGAACTATACATTTTGAGACCAATATCATCATTTTTGGTGCTCTACACACACTTTTATCAATAGCACAAAGTGTGACTAGGCCGCAGGCCTGCGGCCTACCAAAGGCCCTCCAGCCTTCCCCGCCAAGCATCTCTCATACTGACCCCCCCGGGGGTTGAAGAAATCTACCAAGGAGCCTCATCGCCCTTCTGAGGGACTATACTAACGATTCCACCCTCATCTATAACAGGATTGGTGGACCGGGCCGGCGGATATAAACTCTCTCCCCCTCTGTGGTGAGGGAGATTGCTGACAGAAGGCCGCTCTGCTCCGGAGGCCCGTTTTCCTATAGCCCGGCTCCTGCTGCTTCAAGACAAACGACTGCAGCATTACCTCCGGTCCCAAGGCTCATCTCTACCCGGTAGGTGCCATTACACTGCTCGGTCCCGGAGATATAGGTGTCCGCCGTCCTTCCTGCTAGTCTCCGGGTGATTCCCCGCCTGATATAACGCCGCGGCATACAACTATCGCTCTCCCCCCCCCCCCCCCCCTCACACATCGGACCCCAGGGAGATTTGGGCCCTTCTCCTACTTACCATATCCAGTGAGGGGGTGAGTGCGTCCCGGCCTGCAGGCGGTGAGAAAAAGAAGAAGAGCTGTCTGGCGGTATTCCTTCCTTTCCCGCCGCTATCTGGAATCATCTCCCCGGTGTAGTGCAGCTCTGCTGCACAGAAGATAGATCCTCGGCTTCTGGATATACCTGGGATTGGTCCGGTGTCCCTTTCTCTGGTTCTTCTGTTCCGGAGCTGAGGCCTTGAATCCGTGGTGCCTGTCAGTAGGGAGACGGGATCCTGCGCAGCTCCATCCTCCCCTCCTTTGGGAATCTCCTGACGCTGCAGAGAAGAGCCGGCTCCGTTCCGGCTCTGAAGCGGCTCTTCTACAGATCCCGGGGTCTGCAGTGCTTGTCAGCAGGGAGACTTGATCTCCCAGAGCATCCTCCCCTCCTTCAGAAATCTCCGGTGCAGCAGGAGAGTGAAGAACAACAAGAAAGGAATCGGCTTGATTCAGCTCAGAAGCGGCTCTCCCAGTTTCCGTGGCAACGGCTCTTCCTGTCTGTCTGTCTCCTCCGTCGCTGTGTCGCTGTTGAGGATTCATAGGAGGTCAGGTGGTGAGTGAGAATCTCCCCCCCCTCTACGTCTTTCCTGGGCTTGCGGTGCCTGTCTCCAGGGTGACAGATACTTTACCTTACTTTACATCATTCTCCCCTCCTTCTCCTGAAATATCACTGCGCTGCTGCTGGATCTGTGACAGGGAGAAGTTGTCATTGAAGCGATTCCTGGGTGATTCACCCTGTCCTCTCTACATCATATTCTACAGCACATCTTGCTGATTGGATCCTCCAGTATCAAGCAGATGCTACATTACTTCCTGTAATAAATAAAAGCAGGCTATTGACAATTTTCTAAGATAAAGAGGCTCCTTACCAAGCTCTTGGAATTCCGCCATATACTGTAGCGTATCTCTTGGATATAAAAGCGTTTACTATACCAGATTTATTATAACTGCAATCTAGGTCGCATGATTGATATTGTTTTAGTCACCACAGTGAAGAAATAACATTATTTCTGCTTCACCGTTCTCCTCCATAGTCTACGGAGAAGATTCTGCTGTGGTGACTTATTCTGCAACGTAATTGGGTTACAGATCACTTCTGATATAGTGATCCATTTCACGTCATAGCGATATATTACAATAGAATCTCCTTTCAATTCTTACAAGTATTACAGATATTATCTCTGAATCTGAAAAAGGTGCTAGCACTGTTACAGCTTGCTTAAAGGTTGTTTAGGGTTACATCCAGCATTACCTGGCTATTGTATATGCTCCTCATTAATCCAGGTGGTTCTTACAGTGTCTAATACCCCCAAGGGGGGTCCTTTACTTAATTAAAAGTATTGGTATAATTCTGCGACTCGTTCCAAGTATTCATTACTTGAGTAGTGGGTAAAAATTCTTTCTCATTCTAGCCAATTTTGTTATAAATATGAGTCAAAGAAATTCAAATTCAAAACCTCTATCCTCCAAACTCATCCCTCAAAAACAACCGCCATCACATTCTCAATCAAAAAATAAAGAGATAACTCGTTCACCCTCAATGGATTCTATCAATCTCTTGAGTCCATACAAATCTAGATCTCCTCTTAAAGGGGACAACTTGCCTGCTTCACATAGTTCCAACAAGGTATCTCGATCTGGTCTCCCAAAAAGTAATTCCACTGAGGTCCCTTCTCATGTCTCCGCCAATCCCCTTAATTCAGCAGATTTCATGGATACCACTATATCTGCTAAGAGAAAAAATCCAGGTTCGTGGGGGAAAAATTCTCCTCCATAAAAAACTCGTCAGAGGAAGAATCTGAAGATCTTTCTCCAAATTCTAGCCCAACCAAACACATATCAAAAAAGAAAGATAATAATCCCCCTTTTGATCAGATTCGGTCGGACTTCGGTTCGATGGAATCTCTTCTATCTAACCTCACAGACAGGATTGGCGACCGCATGAGCGCGGACCTTCAAAAACAAAACAAAATTTTTCAAAATACTTTCGAACTTTTCAATAAGAGATTGGACAATCACGAGTCTAGGATTGAGGTATTGGAGAGGAAAATGGACTCTCTAACTACTGAAAATAAAGATGCTCATTCAGAGATTTCTAGACTTAAAAATAAGTTGGCAGACATAGAAGACAGGAGTAGGAGGAACAACATCAAAATCAGAGGCATCTCTGAGGACGTCTCCCCCGCCAACTTATTAGAATACACTACTAAATTGTTTAAAAAGATCCTGCCCAATCTTACAAAGGGCGATCTTACCATTGACAGGATCCACCGTCTTCCTAAACCCCCCAACATTGCAAAAGATCTCCCAAGAGACACAATCATGAGAGTTCATTTTTATCACGTAAAGGAACAAATCATGAACTTTTTCAGAAATGAAAAAGGATTTCCTGATCAGTACTCCCACCTCAAGGTTTTTGCAGATTTATCTAAAGAAACTCTTGAAGGTAGGAGAAACTTCAACTCAATCACTTCCCTTCTTCGTGATAATAATGTCCTCTACAAATGGGGTTTTCCCCTCAAACTCTTGGTTAATGTTAAGGGCAAAACTCATGTTCTTTTATCCCCGAAGGAGGGAAACAGTTTCTTGAAATCTATAGGTATCTCCTCCCATTCTCGTTCCTCTGACAGATTGGTTCATAACAGTCTTACTTGAGGACATTTTTGCATTTCCTCTGTAATTAATTTTGAATATTTCAGACTTAGTTCTATACCTCTATTTACTCTATTAAAATATGTATAGATATTTGTTTCATTATTACCAACTGTTTTTGGTTTTCTCCTATACCATGATATTTTATGTCTAGGTCGCTTCCTCACGAGAGCACGAATGTTGTTCCTGTCTTATTTCCCCATAGATTAGAAGAACACACTCTTCAGTGTAGTTCCTGTGGACATTTGTCCTTGTTTTTGGTTATAACTTGTTTTAAATTGTATTGATTGAATAAATCTTTCCTTTTTTGGCCTAGTCAAAGTAGGTCAGGGAAGGAGAAGAAAAAGTTGAACCTTGTGCCTTGTGCCAGTCTTTTCCCTTATCCCATCCTTTCCTTCTTCTTTATTACAAACCAAAATGAGTATCAAAATCCTTACATACAATGTTAGGGGGCTTAATAGTCCGTGGAAAAGGGCCTCTCTTTGGAGAGAACTTACCAAAATATCTGCTGATGTGGCCTGTATTCAGGAATCCAAATTTAAATTAGATGAACATCCTAAACTCATCCACAAAAAATTCCCCCATGTGTTTCTTGCGAATAACACAAAGAAAAAAGCTGGAGTTGCCACCATAATTAGAGATTCCATCCCTTTCGAACTGATTGAAGAAATAGCTGACCCTAAAGGTAGATATCTTCTTCTGACATGTAAACTAAATAACCAGATTACTACAATAGCTAATATCTATGCCCCTAATTCGAACCAAACTCGCTTCTTAAACAAAGTTTTTAGGAAAATTGACTCCATTAAAAAAGGTGACCTAATCATTCTTGGAGATTTTAATTCAGTTCCCGACCACATTTTAGACTCTTCATCAAAAAGTAGATCCCAATACAATACTCTGAACCACTGGATATACGAAAAAGAACTGTTCGATGTGTTCAGATGCCTCCATTCTACTTCAAGAGAGTATTCCCACTTTTCCTCAACTCATCAGTCAGCTTCCCGCATAGATTTGATTCTAACCAACATCTTTTCCCTTCGAAAATTTAAAGCAGTCACAATAAAAGACAGGTCAATTTCAGACCATTCCCCCGTCATTGGAGAGTTGTCCTTAGGTCCTCCCCTTAATAATATTTTTTATGGAAATGTAACAATAACATCATTCACGACCCCATCCATAAATCTACTATTGAAACAGCATTAAATCAATTTTTCGAGATTAACAAACCAGAAACTACCAACTCTTTCATAAATTGGTGTGCTCACAAGGCTGTGATACGAGGATCCTTAATCCAATTATCCTCTAGAATCAAAAAAGAAAGTAACAAAAAAATAAAAGATCTTCAATCTCTGATCCATAAAAAAGAGATGGAATTGATTAGTTGTTCCTCTCCCCCCTTAAACCTGAACTCGGAACTTATGTCCCTCAGATTAGAGTTGAAAGCATCTATTTTCTCATTTTATGACATGGCTGCAAAATCTGCCAAATTTAGGGCTTATTCATCAACTAACAAACCCACTAAATTTATGACAGCAAGAATTAAGAATATAAGAAAACAAAATAGAATTAATAAAATTAAAAACGATAAAGGTACCTCACTGTCCCATCCTCAAGATATTGTAGACGAATTCTCCAGATTTTACTCTAAACTATATAACCTTAATATTCATACTTCAGACCTACATTCCCATAAAATCGCTATTAATAATTTTCTAGACAAACTTCACCTACCCAAAGTTAGTGATGAAGATATCAATCATTTGAACTCTCCCTTCTCAACTCTAGAAATTGAAGACACCATATCAAAACTCAAACTATTTAAAACTCCAGGTCCAGACGGATTCAGTAATGAATATTACAAAACCTTCCCTAAAATTCTCTCACCTCATCTATCCAAATTGTTTAATCAAACAGTCGTTTCTGGCTCATTCCCTCCTGAGATGTTACAAGCTACAATTGTACTCATTCCTAAACAAAAAGGCTCTATGGAGGACATCACCAATTTTAGGCCTATTTCATTAATCAATTCGGACGTTAAAATCTTTTCCAAATTATCGCCAACAGGATAAACTCATTTTTACCCTCTCTGATTAACAATGATCAAATTGGTTTTGTTAAAGGGAGAAATGCCTCGGATGGGACAAGAAGGGTTGTTGGTACGATTGGACTTGTTGGCAAGTTTAAGATCCCGGCAGTACTGGTGTCTTTGGATGCGGAGAAGGCCTTTGATCGGTTGAACTGGCAATTCTTGGAAAGTGCTCTGTCTAAATTTGGATTTAATGACAAGGCTATTTCTACAATCATGGCTTTGTATCAAAATCCCACGGCAAGAATATACGCAAATAACCACCTCTCATCTCCCTTCTCCGTTTCTAATGGCACCAGGCAGGGTTGCCCCCTTTCTCCCCTCCTGTTTATTCTGGCTATAGAACCTTTTGCCCAATCGATCAGACAAAACAACTCAATCAAAGGCATATCTACTTTATCAAGAGAACTAAAGGTGAGTTTGTATGCGGATGACGTTGTCCTATCATTGTCAGATCCTTTAAATTCCATTAGGAATTTTCATGAAGCCCTAGACGAATTCTCTAATCTCTCTGATTTAAAAATCAATTATAATAAATCTAGAATTCTTCCCTTAAACATTCCGGAGGAACAAATCAGGATTATTAAATCCTTATCCCCCCTAGCCTGGGCAGAGAAAGAATTTACTTATTTAGGCATTTCTATACTCAGCAACCTTGAAGATATCATATCAACCAATCTTTCTGCCCTCACTAACACAATTCAGAGAGATTGCAATTCTTACAGGGATAGAAATCTTTCTTGGTGGGGGAAGAGTCTGGCAGTGAAGGTTTATGTCGTCCCTAAAATACTTTACTTATTTAGAGTTCTCCCAATCCCAATATCCATTTCCCAACTCTCACATCTTCAGAAGTTGATCAACTCCTTCATTTGGCAAGGTAAGAGGCCTAGAGTATCTTCTAACCTGATTTATAAAAGAAAAATATACGGAGGCCTGGGATTCCCCAACATTAGCGCTCTATATCATGCCAACATCATAAAACAGAGTTTAAACTGGTTGTCAGATAATTCATCCCCTGCATGGCTAGATCTGGAAGTTAGTTTGAATAACAACGTTCACACCGAAAATTTTGATTTCCAAATCCTGTACACGCGATGTCCCATTCGACAAGAAACACCCCACTTTCTTGGCCTCTGTCCAGTCTTGGAAGAAACTTTCAAGAATTAGAAAAGGTATTTCTAAAACAGAAATAAAAAATAATATTCCCTTTTCTTTAATTGGTCGTTTATCAAATCAAGTTATATCTTCCATTTGGTTCAACCACAATGTTAAGAGGTTGGGTGATGTCTTTAAAGATGGGAGGTTTATTCCTTTTGAGGATGTGAGGCTTAGCCACGACCTACCTTCATCTCTTTTTCTTCATTATACCATTTTGAAGGAACAGATCCGCTTCTTCTTAGACATGAATTTTGTTCTCTCAGAACCGTGTCTATCTATACTTAGTAACATTGACCATGGAGTATTTTGGAGCCATAGATTTATCTATGATTGGTTCAACCAGGATATCACCCCTTTGAAACATGCATGCTTCTTGAAGTGGGAGTCAGATCTAGGCATCTCCCTTTCTAATGAAGAGTGGGAAGATTCCTTTACGTATACATATTCTTCTACTATCTCACTCCCACTTCAAGAAGTGCATTCTAAACTTATTTCTCGATGGTACTTTACCCCGATTCGAATGGCACACATCAATTCGTCTAATTCTCCTTTATGTTGGAGAAATTGTGGAGGTCGTGGCTCGCTTACTCACATGTTTTGGACCTGCCCTTCTTTAAAAAATTTTTGGTCCCAAATTTCTCTCCTCATAGCTCAAATTTCCAACAATAAGGTTAAACTTTCTCCCCTGATAGCCTTACTTTCACTTAATCTGGATCATGTATCTCCAGACCTTAGATCATTGATAATCCACATCTTATTGGAAGCTAAACGAAGTATCGCTTATAACTGGAAAAATTCATTTCCTCCAGAGTTTGAGGTCATCAAAGGTCAACTGTCTCTACACAGGTCATATGAATCCAGATTTGCCCTTGCGAATAATTCTCTTGTCAAATTTTCAAAAAAATGGTCTCATTGGGGCATTCTTTTTCCTTAACTCTTTCTTTTCCCCTTCCCCTTCCTCCCCTCCCCTTCCCTTACTGGCACTTGGTATTAGTATTAGTATTAATATTAGTTTTATTTTATCTGTATTTAAAGTCATTTATTGCTATTATTATTAGTCAACTTACTTGTAGATTTATGTTGACTCACAATTCTAATAATTCTTTTGCTTCATCATATACTTGTTATTTGTTATTAGTTATTCGTTATATACAGTTTGATATTTCCTGATTTAGTTATACCTCAATTGTTTCCTTCCCTCACTTCTTATCCTTCCCTCCCTTTTCCTCCCTTCCCTTCCCTATTCTTTCCCTTATAAATATATTTTGAAATACCAATAAAAATATTGGAACAACAAAAATAGGGGATCCCCTCGAAAAAAATTGGCGTGGGGTCCCCCCTATTTTTGTTAACCAGCCAGATGAAGCAGACCGCTGAGGCCTGGTTTTTCAGGCTGGTAAGGATCCAATATCCATGGACCTTGCAAGCCTGATAATACCAGGCCACAGCAGTCTGCTTAGCTTGGCTGGTTAACAAAAATAGGGGATCCCCTCGAAAAAAAAAACGGCGTAGGGGTCCCCCTATTTTTGTTAACCAGCCAAGTAAAATGCAGACTGCTGCGGCCTGGTATTAAAAGACTGTCAAGGCCCATGGATTTTGGCCCTCAACAGCCTGATAATACCAGGCTACAGCAGCCCCACATTTAGCGCATCAAAAGATGTGCCAATTGTGGCGCTTTACCCGGCTCTTCCCACTTGCCCTGTAGCGGTGGCAAGCGGGGTAATAAGGGGTTAATGTCACCGTTGATTGCACGGTGACAATAAGCCCGGTTAATAATGGAGAGGTGTCAATAAGACACCGATCCATTATTAATCCCAAAGTTATTAAATGTATAAAAAAAAGACAAAGCAAGAAAAAAGTCTTTTAATGAAATAAAAGAGACAACACAGTTTTCATTTACATTTACAATCCTTATTGAAAAAATGACTAAGTATGGAATGGACAAGGCAACTGTTAGGTGGATTCATAACTGGCTTAGTGATCGGACCCAAAGAGTGGTTGTAAATGGCTGCACATCCAGTTGGAAGAATGTCTCAAGTGGGGTACCACAAGGCTCTGTTTTGGGCCCTGTATTGTTCAACATCTTTATCAATGATTTAGATGAAGGAATTGAGGGTAAACTGATCAAATTTGCTGATGACACAAAGCTAGGAGGGGTAGCTAATACTAGAGAAGAGAGAGAGAGGATTCAAAAAGATATACATAAACTGGAGCAGTGGGCAGCAACTAACAGAATGGATTTTAACAGGGAAAAATGCAAAGTACTACATCTGGGCAATAAAAATGAAAAAAGCATATACAAAATGGGAGGAATAGGGCTAAGTAACAGCACATGCGAAAAAGACTTGGGTATACTAATTGATCACAGACTTAACATGAGTCAACAGTGTGATGCAGCAGCAAAAAAGGCAAATGCAATTCTAGGATGTATCAACAGAAGCATACAGTCTAGATCACGTGAGGTCATTATTGCCCTCTACTCCTCTTTGGTCAGACCTCATCTGGAATACTGTGTCCAGTTTTGGGCACCACATTTTAAAAAAGACATCAACAAACTGGAGCAAGTTCAGAGAAGAGCCACCAGAATGGTGACCGGTCTGCAAACCATGTCCTATGAGGAACGTTTGCAGAATTTGGGAATGTTTAGCTTGCAAAAAAGAAGACTGAGAGGAGACTTAATAGCTGTCTACAAATATCTCAAGGGCTGTCACATTGTAGAAGGATCATCTATATTCTCATTTGCGCAAGGAAAGACTAGAAGCAATGGGATGAAACTGAATGGGAGGAGACACAGATTAGATATTAGAAAAAACTTTTTGACAGTTAGGGTGATCAATGAGTGGAACAGGCTGCCACAAGAAGTGGTGAGTTCTACTTCAATGGAAGTCTTCAAACAGAGGCTGGATAGACATCTGTCTGGGATGATTTAGAGAATCCTGCTTTGAGCAGGGGGTTGGACCAGATGACCCAGGAGGTCCCTTCCAACTCTACCATTCTATGATTCTATGATTCATTAATTTTATTATACACTCATTCCTGCGACGCCATTGATCTCCTGTAAAAAAAGAAAAAAAACAAACCAACAGTATACCACCTGTCCGACGCAGTCCATAGTAACGACTGTCCCACGACGATCCAGCTCTGCTACATCGCAATGACAGGCAGAGCCTGTCATCGCAGCACAGCTGATTACCTGCTTCGTGACGTCATCGGACTGACTGCTTTACGGCCGGGATTACCCAGCAGTCACTGCATTTATCGCGAGAAACTGCATGTGACCGCCAGGGAGAAGAGGATGGCGGCCATCAAGCAGTCCAGACGTGACACGCCGGACGTGACCGCCGAGATCTTCTGCCAGGTAAGTGCCGCTGACTCCTGACAGACCCGACCGACGGACACTGACAGTGACAGTGACAAATCCGATTCCGGTATCCGATATGACGAAAATATCGGTACTCGGAATCGAAAGCCCGATACAGCTAATATCGGCCGATGCCCGATATTTGCAGTATCGTATCGCTCAACACTAGTTATGACCTCTTTAGTGAACTTAGGATGGGTCTTAAACTTAAGAAAATCGAAGGTCGTGCCGAAAAGTGTACAAGAGTTTCTGGGACTTGTAATAGAGTCCCAAAAACAGTGAAGACAAAATAGAAATGATTACGGGTCAGGTGTTGAGGGCATCACAATACCCATTTATGACTTTGAGGAAAGCTATGTCCCTGCTAGATTCCCTAACCTCTAGTATGCCAACAGTACAATGGGTTCAGTACAGTACACACCAGGGATCTTCAATGGGACATCTTAGGACATCAGGTTTCCCTAGAAGGACAGATGACTGTCTTCAAGAACTATTCGTCCCTGGAGTGGTGGCAAAAAAGGAAAATTTGACCAAGTGGTTCTTGGGTAAGCAGAGTTGCTCCAGTCATCACCACAGATGCAAGCCCCTGAGGTTGAGGGGAACATCTGAATAACATGGTTGCTCAGGGAGTCTGGACTGGGAGCAAAAAAATGGTTTCCTCAAACAGGAGAGAATTTTTAACAGTCAAACAGGCTCTGATAAGAGTTCTTAGATCCCCTTCAGGGTCAGCATTTAAGGGTATTTTCGGATAACCAGGTAGTGGTTGCCTATCTGAACCACTAGGGCAGAACCAGGTCTCATCCCTTGATGGATATAACAGCCCAGATTTTCCAGATGGCAGAGATAAATTTCCTTTCTGTGTCGGCGTTCCACATACGGGGGGTGGGGAAATAAAAAACAGATTTCTTGAGCCAGACCCAGTTAAAACTGGGCAAATTGGTTCTAAAACAGTTGAAAGATGGCCGCCAGATGAGTCCTTGAGGGATGATATGTGTCATCGCGGCTATTAGCTGCGGTGATGTGAGCTCGGATGGGAATGGATGGCATGACCTCTTACATGTCCCAACCCCAGGGCGTGGTTTGGCTAATAAAATGGAGGATAAATGAAATGTCTCATTCAGTGTCTGTAGCTGGAGGTGTGGAGACCTCCAGTGTCTGTTGCTAAAGACACTGACCTGAGCTGGTGAACCCACAGTACTATATGGGCTGTTTATTTTTCTGTTTGTTTTTCCCTTTGTGCCGGAAAAGGCTGTTTGTTTGTTTTGGCTGTCCAGAGCCGTTTCTGCAGTTTTAATAACTTGCTTGGACATTTCAACAATACCGCGTCCAGTGCATACCTCGACCGCAGCCGAGTGAGTACAGATTCCTACGCAGTCCATATTCAGCCAGATCGTAGAGATGTGGTGTCTCCCAGTTATAGATCTCTTTGCCAACAGTGAGAACAAAACGGTAGAGACCTTTTGCTCTATAGATCCCAGGGGGAACCCTCAGGCTCTAGCTGCCTTCTTGGAATCATTCTCTGGCCTATGAATTTTCCCTGTATATCTTGATCCTGGTGGTCCTAAGAAAAATCTGAGAGGATAGGGCAAGGTTAATTCTCATATCCCCCTTTTGGCCAAAAAGGACTTGGTTCTCCTGGCTGAGTATGATGTGTGTCACCCGTCCTTGTTTGCTGCCGTAGATTCCGGAACTTTTCTCCCAGTGGCCTATGTATCATCCTCTGGCAGCAAGTTTACACTTGACAGCATGTAATTTGAGAGGGCGCTCTTGAGTGACAGAGGTTTTCCCCAAAATTTGACTTCTGAGCTACTCTAAAGTAGAAAAGCTGTCACTACTAGAGCCTATGAGAAAACCTGGAAAAAATTCCTGTCCACCTCAGGGGTCAGAGTCCAGGACAGGGTTCCAATCGCGGACATCCTAGAATTTTTACAAAAGGGATTAGAGCAGGGCCTTGCTACTGGCACCTTAAAGGTTCAGGTGGCTGCATTAGAAGCTCTGTATAATCATGATGTGGAAGGGAAGGGTAGCTAGATTCATTAGAGCCTCTGCTAGATCTAGGCCCTTTGCTAGCCAGAGATTACCACTGTGGGATCTGAATTTAGTATTAGCAGCCCTAACTAGTTCTCCTTTTGAGCCCTTGAATTCCACTTCCCTTAAGATTTTATCTCTTAAGACTGTTCTTCTAGTGGCATTGACATCACCCCGATGGTGAGCTATATTCAGTCCCTGTCTGCAGGCTCTCCCTTCACTCAAATTTTTCATTCTGAAACCTGACCCTGCCTGCTTACCTAAGGTCGCGTCTCGCTTCCATAGGTCCCAAGAAGTAGTCCTCCCATCCTTTTACTCCAACCCCAAGAACGCAAAAGCAGAAAGTTTCCATACGTTAGACGTAAGAAGGTGTTTAGTTGAACACCTAACGGCCACTGAGGGGTGTAGGAAAAATTGATCTCTGTGTGCTAAGGCTTCAAAAAGAACATTGGCAAGGTAGATAAGAGATGCAATCTCGTTGGCCTACTCGTCCAGTGGGAATGTCGTCCCAGAGGTTTCTATAGAACAGATCTGATCGTCGCTGAATGTACTGGACCATTTTTTCGTCGTTGGTCTTCCGCTGCCCAGCGCGCATCGCTGCGTGTGACAGGCGGGAGACCAGAGAGCTGGAGCTGGTAACCAAGGTAAACATCGGGTTTCTAGGCATCGCGCGGCGCCTAGAATCCCAATGTGTACGTTAGATACAAGCGCGGTGGTTCAGGGGAGCTGGTAACCAAGTTAAACAGCGGGTTTCTAAGCGCCGCGCGGCACCTAGAAACCCGCTGTTTACCTTGGTTACCAGCTTCCCTGCACCAGCGCGCTGGTATCTAATGTACACTGCGGGTAACTAAGGGACGTGCATCGCTTGTTACCAGCATAGTCACTGTCCTGGTCGCTGCTGAGATCTGCCTGTTTGGCAGCTCACCAGCGATCATGTAGCGACACACCAGCAATCCTGACAAGTTCATATCGTTGTCGGGATCGCTGGTGAGTCGCTATGTGTGACTGGACCCTAAGGCTGCCACTTGGTCATCTCATTCTACCTTTTACAATCACTACCGACTGAACCTAGCCTCTTCCTCTGATCTCACCTTTGGGAGAAGGGTTCTACAGACTGTGGTCCCTCCCGAAAATACAATTCTCTGCCTTTCTCTCTATAATGCTGTCATGAGGGAAGGAGAAAGATGTAGCTATCTGTAAAGAGATTTCTCAGCGCCCATGACAGCACCTTTATATTCCCTTCCGTCACATGTGGGTGAGCACACTTTTTCTGTTTGTGTGTGATTTATGTATAGGTCACAGGGTGCTTTCCTTATAAATATTATGGTTCAAATGTTTATTGTACTAAATTGGAGGTCCTCTTGTGCTGTGTAAACCAACTAATGCGAGGGAGATGTACCGCCCTTTTTTATCTGTGCGCTCCCTGTCTTTGAAGGGCAGATCCCCTCTCTCTGTGGTGCTGTCATGGGCTCCGAGAAATCCCGTTACTGGTAACTTAACTAATCTTTTTACACCATTCCTCATGTTATAAAAGTGATTTGGAGATTTTATTCTTCAGGTCGGTGCGATTACAGCGATACCAGATTTATTGTCGTCTTTGGGCGATGTCACACACTAAAAGATGCTGTTTTTTATTTTTTCAAAAACAAGATTTTGCATCCCCATATTTAGATGGCAGAAATATGAAAAAATTATAGCCGACAGTCGTGACAGCTTATTTTTTGCGGGTCAAGTTGATTTTTTTATTTGTACCATTTTTGAACACATGACATTTTTTGCTAGTTTCCTATTACGATTTTTGGGTTGAAGAATGAACAAAAAAACAGCAATTCAGGAATAGTGTTTGTTTTTGTTTAACTGCTGTTAAATGTGTGTTAAAATTGATGACAACTTTATTCTTCTAGTCAGTACGATTACAGCGATACCACCTTTATATTTAATAAAAACTATTTTATAGAAAGAATTGTTTTTGCATCGCTTCATTCTGAGAGCTATATTTTTCCACTCTTGGCGCTGCATGGCAGCTTGTTTTTTGCCAAACAAGATGACTTTTTCCGCGTACTATTTTTTTTCTATTTAATTTTTTGATCACAGTTTATTCCACTTTTTGTTTGACTGCATGATGAAATGGCAAAGGTTTTTGCTCTGTGTTTTTTTTTTTTTCTTTATACGTTGTGCACTGAAAGAGTTAAATAGTGACAGTTTTATAGATCTGGTCGTTCTGGACTCGCCGATTCCAAATGTGGGACTTAAATTTTTATTTTTCTGATCACTGGTCTCATGCATTGCAAAACACATATATTGCATTGTATGAGACCTGACATTATTATACAGGCAGATCGCCTGTTTGACTCAGCTTCTGTCTGAGTCTTAATCAAGCCACCGTACCTGACAGAGCCGGAAGTCATCACGTGACCTCCGGCTGCCATGACAACGCTCGGATCCCCTGTGATGTGATCAGATCTCATTATGGAGGTGTCGTAGAGGTGAGTAAAGCAGTGGTCACCCTCTGCTTTCTTCTAGATATTGGCATCTAGAAAATTGAAAAGAGTTAACATAATTGGGACCTGTTCCAGTTCCGAGGATGTCACGTGTCCGAGTTAACGCTCTACGTCAGAATTGTAGCTCTTGCAGGACCCTGGGGGTCCTGAGTGCTGCCGAACTGCTAACTTTTGATAAACGTTGCTGCTGCTCAGAGCCCAGCAAGCACCGACATTTACCTACAGTGGGTGGTCGGGAAGTGGTTAAACAAAATATTATTAAATTGACCATATTTGAAGCTTAGGTGATTTTAGGACGTTTTCCCAGAAAATATTTTAAACTTTGAGTATAGATTTGTTTTAAAAAATCATTTAAAAATGAGTTCCTGTGTTCTTACTTTATTAATTTCTCGAATTCATTCATAGATTTTCAGAACAGCGACATTGCTGAGATGACTGTATAGCCTTTTGTTCATTTAATTCCTTTTCTGTTTTTTTTTTTTGTTTTTTTTTTTGTTTTTTTTTTGAATAGCTGTATGAAATAATTCTTATGGAAAAATAACTTTCAACTTGCATATTCTGTTTTATCCTCCTCCAGCTAATACAGGATTAGATGAACAGGAAGAAGACTTAGATTTTTCCTCTGTTGAAAAATATCTCCATGGAGTAGAGATGTTGAAGAGAGACATAGAGGAACTTCGCACTACCATCAGTGACTGTTATGCACAAGATATGGGAAATAATTGTATAACTCAGTAACTGTCTGTGCAGTCTAGAAAATGTTGGTGCTCATGACAAAATTGCATTCCTTGTTTTCCATTAAAAGGTAAATTATACACGTGATCAAAATTGTTGGTACCCCTCGTTTAATGGCAGAAAAAAACACAATGGTCACAGAAATAACTTGAATCTGACAAAAGTAATAATAAATCAAAAATCTGTAAAAATGAAAGTCAGACATTGCTTTTCAACTATGCTTCCACAGAATTAAAAAATAAATTATAAAACTCATGAAATGGGCCTGGACAGAAATGATGGTACCCTTAACTTAATATTTTGTTGCACAACCTTTTGAAGCAATCACTGCAATCAAACGATTCCTGTAACTGTCAATGAGACTTCTGCACCTCTCGACAGGTATTTTTGACCACTCCCAAAGAGCAAACTGCTCCAGTTGTCTCGTGTTTGAAGGTTGCCTTTTCCAGAGGGCATGTTTCAGCTCTTTCCAAAGATGCTCAATAGGATTTAGGTCAGGGCTCATAGAAGGCCACTTCAGAATAGTCCAATGGTTTCTTCTTAGCTATTCTTGGGTGTTTTTAGCTGTATGTTTTGGGACATTATCCTGTTAGAAGACCCTTGATCTGTGACTGAGACCAAGCTTTCTGACACTGGGCAGCACATTTCTCTCTAGAATCCCTTGATAGTCTTGAGATGTCATTGTACCCTGTACAGATTCTAGACACCCTGTGCCAGATGCAGCAAAGCAGCCCTAGAACTTAACAGATCCTCCTCCATTTTTCCATCTGTGATCATAGAGCCGATGTGCCTTGCCAAAAATTTCCATTTTTGTCTCATCTGTCCATAGGACGTTCTCCCAGAAGCTTTGTGGCTTGTCAACATGTAGTTTGTCAAATTCCAGTCTGGCTTTTTTATGATTTTTTTTTTTCAGCAATGGTGTCCTCCTTGGTCGTCTCCCATGAAGTCCACTTTGGCTCATACAACGACGGATGGTGCAATCTGACACTGATGTTCTTTGAGCTTGAAGTTCATCTTTAATCTGTTTAGAAGTTTTTCTGAGCTCTTTTGTTACCATTCGAAATATCCATCTCTTTGATTTGTCATCAATTTTCCTCCTGCGGCCATGTTAAGGGAGGTTGACTACAGTCCCATGGAGCTTAAATTTCTGAATATTATGTGCAACTGTAGTTACAGGAACATCAAGCTACTTGGAGATGGTCTTATAACTTTTATCTTTAACATGTTTGTCAATAATCTTTCTAATCTGCTGAGGCAACTTTCTTTGACTTCCTCTGATCCATGTTGAGTGTGATACACACCATGTCACCAAACATCACAGTGAGTATCTGTTGCCCTCTATACAGGCCCACTCACTGATTCCAAGATTGTAGACACCTGTGATGCTAATTAGTGGACACACCCTGATTTAACATGTCCCTTTTGTCACATTATTTTAAGGGGTACCATCATTTCTGTCCAGGCCTATTTCATGAGTTTTATTTTTAAAAAAAAATCTGTGGAAGCATGGTTTAAAAGCAATGTCTGTCTTTCAGTTTTTCATTTTCATAGATTTATGATTTATTAGTAATTTTGTCAGTTTCGAGTTATTTCTGTCACCATTGTGGGTTTTCTGCTATTAAATGAGAGGTACCAACAATTTTGACCACGTGTGTAAGTACAAAGTGTGCCTTTTCACTGGATTAGTAGTAATGTGGAAGACCAATGGCCACAATTCCAGTTTCTAAAGCTGTACCTTCAGATATTGAAAAATACTTATTACTGTTCAAACTGCTGCTTAATATCCTATTTTCATATTACAGTAAAATTCTACTCAATGCTTCCTAGGATTATTATGGGCATGTAACAAACATAGTCCTATGGCATATGACTACATTTTCTGGCACTGTAGCAAGCAGGTACTTTAAGGTTCTGATACTATAGTGTTGGGAATTACTTGAAAGTAATGTGGTTAAAAGGTTTTCCAAGAATAACTTTTTTTTTATTACTTAGGTGTATTTAGAGTAAAAAAAAAACTGAGCTTCAGTCGCCCATCGCAGCTCCAGCGCTCTGATGCTCCACCGGTCTTTGCTAACTGGATGCCGCAGTGACATCATGACTACAGAGCCTGTGACCGCTAAGGCTAGACATTTGACTCCACAGGGCTTCTGAGGAAGTCTCGCGAGACTGCTAAGCCCAGTGATTGGCTGTAGCTGATGTGCGCTTCAGTTGTGAAATCATGGCTGCAATATGTCAAACAGTGGATGAATAATGCTCAATTTGTTCTTTTTAGCCTCTTGAAACCTATGAATTAAAAAAAAAATAATGTTGCTTGGAAATCCCATTAAAAAATTTTTATATGCAAAGGTCTGTGGGCTGTAGTTTTCAAGGTATGTCTGACCTTACAAGAACATGGTCTGATCAAACCACAGCTCCTGGGCAGGGGATTAAGCAAAAGAGATTATACGGACAATACAGCAGGGGATCAAAGCTGATTCTTCTTGTGAAGTAAATCCCTTCACTGTCTGTTTTTGAACAATGTTTTACTTCAAAGAAATCAGCTGTGATCCCATGCTGTAAGGTCTGTATACTCTTTTCCTTCCTCCCTTGCCCAGGATCAGTGGTGTGACCAGACAGTGTTCCTGTACAGTCAGACACAGCCATTACACACCACACAGCAGGGACACATGTATAAGATTATCTTGGCAGAGGAACATTTTATTTAAACACATCCAATGGTGGAAATTATTATTTTTCCAAGATGTATTATTAAAATGAACTTTATTTGTGACAAATCCCCTTTAAGTAATAAAGTGCATTAACTGCTACCTACCTGATAACCAATTTTGTCTGATCCTGGACAAACCTCTTAAAATGAATAAGGTTTTCTGGCTATGTTCACATCTACATCAGGAGTTGACTGCATTAAGTTGGAAGGTATCTGACAGAAAATGTGCTTGGTCGAAGACCGATGTACTTTACTTTCTGATCCTGCACACTTACTATCATCTGCTGCTACATCCTCATTAGTGGTGCTAGCCTCCTGATACAAATGTTAAATTCATCACTGGTTTATATGAAAATATTCAATACAAGGGTTCACATAATACTAGATAATGGCATCTGACCACTGGCAGATCCACAATACCAAATATCAAAAGGGCTATAGGCTTCTCTGGCTGAGTTGAGGAGCTGCAGCTCTTCTTTTCACTGTGACTTTTTCCACTTCTCTGCAAGGTTCCCGATTGGTAGTAGCGCGATGCTGAGAAAATTAATGTGATATTCTTGTCATTTCCTAGTGGTGTGCCATTATTTGTATTTGTCATGCAAAATGTTAAGGAATATCTAGCATATAGAACATATCATGTAAGAACAAAGTGTAAAAAGCTTGATTTTTCCATCAAGTAAACCATAGATCTGATCCAAAAACTGCATTTTAGCTGCCATTGCTCTGCACCTAAAATTGCACTAGTTTACATTGAATGCTTGTATTGGTCTAGATCAGTGTTTCCCAAACCCCGTCCTCACGGCCTACAGCACATCATGTTTTCAGTATTTCCTTAGTATTGCACACTGAAGAGAACCAGTGGCAGTTTCTGATGCCTTAGTAATAATTCCATCACTTGTGAAAACTAAAGAAATCCTGATGTGTTGGGGGCCTTGAGGACTGGAGTTTGGAAAATACCTTGCTAAATAGTTCTGTTGAATGATTGTATTATATTGTAGTTGTAAGACCCCATTGTTTTGTCTCCTCTTAGGATGTTAATGCAATAAACGGTTTTAAAAAGTTCTTGTTTTTTTTTCAGAGAGCACTTAAAAAAAAATAATCAAACACTAAAGGGTATGCCACACTAAACAACATCGCTAACGGGATCGCTAAAAAACGTCACTATTTAGCGATCCCGTTAGCGATGTTGTAGTGTGCGGCAGCTGCCAGCGACGAGCTTCCTGCTGTGATCTCGCTCGTCGCTGGAATCGCTCCGGACCCTATTTCATCGTCGGCGCTCCCGCTGGGTAAGTATTATCGCTAGTGTGGCACCTTTTCTTAGCGATTTAGCGGTACTTTTGTACCGCTAAAGTCGTTAAGGAGATCGCTAACCGCGATAGCGTCCTTAACGATATCGCTAAGTTAAGCCGCACTCAGCGATATACAAACAATCCCGCTAGCGATCTCATTAGTATGCGACGCTAACGAGATCGCTAGCGGGATTGTGTAGTGTGGCAGTACCTTAAAGCAAGTCCATATACCCTCGTTGGGCATTTGCATGTCATAAGAAGGCAACCCTTGCTTGATTCTCCTCTCTAATCTGTGACTAAAGATAAGCAAATTATTCGGCAAGCTATTGCGCTTATCGAATAAGCTGCAGAGGGAACCCTGACACATGGATCGTTCCTGCTGATAAGCTGTTCAGTTCAGCAGCTGCATGTGTCGCGGCTGTGTGACAGTCACGACACATGCATGGAGAATCTGTTTGTTGGGCTCTCCATGCATGTGTAGTGACTGTCACAGAGCCGCGACACATGCATCTGTGGAGCCGAACAGCTGATCGGCCAGAGCAATCCTGGTATCCGGGTTCCTTCTGCAGCGTATTTGGTAAGCGCTATTGCTTGCCGAATAAGCCCTGACCTGATCAAATTTGCCCATCTCCATCTGTGACTACTGCAGAGTGAATGGCAATGGTTCAATATATTCAGACCCAGGCCGTTGGGCTACATTCACACGAGTTAACCATGGTCCAGTTTTTTTCTTTTCTTTCGCTTCAATAGCAAAAATGTTGCGGTTTTACAGCAATTGTTTAAGAAGAAAAACAACGCGGTTGAACTTGTGAATGCAGTCTAATTACACTGTCTCCAGATTACGCAATACAACGAGAGTACCTTGTTAAATAGATCCCTGAACTAATGAAGTTGGTGTTAGGGCCCCGTCACACATAGCGACACACCAGCAATCCCGACAACGATATGCACTTGTCAGGATCGCTGGTGTGTTGCTACATGATCGCTTGTGAGCTGCCAAACCGGCAGCTCAGGCAGCGATCAGGACAGCGACACTGCGGGTAACGTCGCTTAGTTACCCGCAGTGTACATTGGATAACAGCCCGCTGGAGCAGGGAGCTGGTAACCAAGGTACACATCGGGTTTCCAGGCACTGCGTGGCACCTGGAAACCCGATGTGTACCTTGGTTACCAGCTCCCCTGCAGCAGTGCGCTGGTATCCAACGTACACATCGGGTTTCCAGGCGCCGCCTGGCGCCTGGAAACCCGATGTGTACCTTGGTTACCAGCTGATCGCTGGTCTCCTGCCTGCCACACGCAGCGATGCGTGCTGGGCAGAAGGAGACCAACGATCAAAAAAATGTCCAGGACATTCAGCGACGATCAGCGATACCCAGCAGGGGGGCTGATCGTCGCTGAATGTCACACACAGCGATATCGCTGGGGCGATCGCTGTTGCGTCACAAAACTAGTGACTCAGCAGTGATCTCACTAGCGAGTTCGCTGTGTGACGGGGCTTTAGAATGGCTGTATATTACTCAGACACTGCCAGAGGTCAGGAGTCTGAGTGATAGCATTATTGACAGCGCCTCAGTATCACTGCTCCTCCTGAAGTCTCACCTGAGTAAAAGCTGCAGCTTTCATGCAGGCTAATTCGCAGGGATTAAATACTTAAAAACTGCTGTGTGGAATTATTTAACCTTTCAGATGCAAAAGGGAATGAGAAGAGAAAAATAGAATTTTTTTCCTCTAAAATGTTCATTTTGCCCCACATTTTTCACACTTACAGGGGATGCCACGAGAAAATCGACCGCACGATTCCTAACCCATTTATAACGTGGTCAGAAACCTCTGCTTAGACAAACGAGAGGGCTTGGAAGGGAATGAGCACGATTTCAATTTTGGAACACAAATTTGGCTGAAATTAGATTGTGGGCACTGTCACATTTGCAGGACTCCTAAGGTGCCTAAATAGCAGAAACCCCTCATGATTGACCCCATTTTGGAAACTACAACTCAAGGATTTTATGTCAGCAGTGCGAGCCTACAGATAATACACAAAATTTGATATTAAGTCGTCATATTGAAACACTTCTATTTTTTTTCTACATGAAAATGTAGATTTAGATCCATATTTTTTTTATCTTTTGCAACAGGTAAAACAAAAAGTGGACCCCACTGTTAATTGCCCACGTTCTCCTGAGCACGGCCAAACCCCACATGTAGTCAAAACATTTTGTTTGAACACAAAGCAGCACTCTGACAGGAAAAAACAAAATTTTATTCAGACTACCATGACAGCACCACGAGAGAGGGGATCCGCCCTTCGGGAACAGGAAACCTACAGATACAAAAAAGGCGGCTCCCTCACACGCATCAGTTGGTTTCCTGTTCCTGGAGACCGGATCCTACAGATGAAGGATGTCCCAGGCCCGGCCGGTCAGCTCAGGTAGCGGGGGGGTCTCCTACCTCGGCCGGTGCGGTGTCCTGAAGCGCCACGGTGCTCCTGGCTGGTTGGCACGACGGTGGTGAGACAGCAGGGAGCATTGTCCAGCGGATCGCTGCCTCCAGAGCAACGCCAGGGTAAGTATAGCTCCAGCCTCCCTGAAGTGTCCCACAGGCTGGCGGCAGGCAGCGGTAGTAAATGCTCCCCCTCCTGAATAAATTCCCTGGGATGCTTCCTGGTAAGCACCGTGGGCGGTGGGGGCAGCAGCACCTGGAGCGCCGACATGGGTTCCCCCTGTGGACGCTGTGAAGCACCATCTTGGGGCTGAGTGCCGTTCGTGGGCGGAGCCAGCGGTCAATTCCGGGTCGCAAGCGCCGGTGGTGATCTGAGCATGTGCAGACTCCAAAAAGATGGCGGCCGCCATCCTAGGAGACAGAAACCCTGAGAAAGCAATGCAGGGGAGGCTGGGGGGAGGCTGAGCATGAACACTGTAAACCGGATGGAGTAAGATATAAGGTGGCCAAGCAGGGGGACCCATGCTTCTGGCCCATTCATCATAATGGAGGATGAGCAGCTGCAGCTTGTGCAGAAGGACGAAGCCCCAAAGCAGACTTCGGTAAAGAAGTCCCAGAGGGACACCAGCCGGAACCAGTCAGGACGGAAGACCTCTTCCAGTCGACAGGGGACTGCTTCATCCAGGACATCTCTTCCTCGCATCCTGGTATCTAATTTCGGCAGACGCTGGTAAGTGATCTTCGTGAAAGTTCACTCAGTGACGGAGCTCCCCCTTATACTTATCATTATAGGGGAAGAAATGCACAGAAAAAACAAGGCACAGGGAATGCGCCCTCTGTGGATGCCCCCTTCATGACGACTGTCCGAAAAGATGCTCCCCCTGTATCCAGCAGACGGTAAGGTCTCGGGTAGTTGGGAAAAGGGAGTAGCTCTAGCCGAGAACAGTCTAGACTCCCCCGTTTGATATATTGTCAGGTGGCGGAGGAGACCCCCAACTTCACCCTAAATCCGAAGGACCTCATCAGGTCCGAAGTAAGGGATTCCCTGAGATCAATGACACCTGCGGGAAGTCCCAGACAAAAAAGTATTTCAGACTCAGACTCGTCGGTAGACTGGAAGAGAGATGAAAAATTCCCTGATTCACCCGTGTCTGCTTCCTCGTCTGAGGAAGACTCCAGCCGCTTTTCTCTGCCCCTAGATCGAGTGGACAAACTAGTTAAGGCAGTCAGGGGTACTATGGGGATAGCGGAGACCAAACCAGAAATGTCCGTAGAAGATAGTATGTTCAAAGGTTTGGACCAAAAGAAGAGAAGAGCCTTTCCCTTGAATAAAAAAATCAAGGATCTAATCCTCCATGAATGGAGAAAACCGGAAAAGAAGGGCTCTCTACCACTGGCCCTTAAGCGTAGATATCCCTTTGACGTGCCAGGTACTAGTGTTTGGGATAAAGCTCCAAAATAGATGCCGCGGTGGCCAAGGCATCGAAAAAAGCGGCCTTACCCTTTGAGGATATGGGGGCACTTAAAGATCCCCTGGATAGGAAAGAGGACATCTTCCTTAAAGGAACCTGGGAGATGGCGGCAGGCTCCTTAAGACCGGCAGTAGCATCTACGTGCATGGCTAGATCCGTGATGGTCTGGTTAGACCAGTTAGAGACTCAGCTGAAAGAAGGGGCTCCCCGGGACTCAATCTCAGGTGCCCTGTCAACTATACAGGAGGCTGCAGCTTTTCTCTCGGATGCATCAGTAGACTCTGTCAGAAAGGCAGCTAGGGCGGCGAGCCTCTCGAACGCGGCCCGTAGGGCTCTGTGGCTTAAGTGCTGGCCAAGTGACATACAGACAAAATCTAAACTGTGCGCCATACCCTGTGAAGGGGAATATCTCTTTGGCCCTGTCCTGGACGAGCTGCTGGAAAAAGCAAGCGATGAGAAAAAGAAATTTCCCAGCCTAGCAGCCTCAGCATATCAACGGCCGTTTAATAGGAGAAAGTTTGGCCAGAGGAAGCCGGCTAGAGACCGTCCCAAATGGGAAGACAGGAGAAAGAAAGGTACCGGATTCATGTTCGGGCGTTCTGGAGAAAAGAAGAGAACACGTCAATGACTAGCAGCCCCCGTAGGGGGTAGATTGTCAACTTATTATCTGTCCTGGGCCCAGATCACCAACAGCAGTTGGGTGAAAGGGGTTATATTACAGGGACTGAAGCTGGACTTTTGTTCAGTTCCTGTGGATAAATTTAAAATGACTCCCATATGCTCCTCTCAGAATGAACAAGTTGCTCTAGAGGCAGAGATAGCAGAGTTGTGCCACAAAAATGTTCTATGCCCGGTACCAGCGTTAGAAGAGGGTAAAGGGTTTTACTCTACCTTATTTTTGGTTAAGAAACCAGATAAGTCGTACCGAACCATCATTAATCTTCGGGGTCTGAATAAATTTTTGGTAGCTCGACCCTTTAAAATGGAAACAGTGGGGTCAGCAATAAAGTTGTTGTTTCAAAACTGTTTTATGGTGGTTTTACATTTAAAAGATGCTTACTACCATGTGCCTATTTGGGCGGCCCACCAACGGTTTTTGAGGGTGGCGGTTTCCATGAGTGGAGTAATCCGTCACTTTGAATATAAAGCTTTACCCTTTGGGCTCTCAATGGCTCCAAGGGTATTCACGAAGTTGGTCTCTGAAGTGATGGCCCATCTAAGAGAGTATGACATCCTGATTGTACCATACTTAGATGATTTCCTAATTATTGGAAGCTCAGCTGACCATTGCCGCTCCCAGTTAGACAAAACCATATCCATCTTAGAACGCTTAGGTTGGTTGATAAATCGGGAAAAGTCCCGTTTACAACCCTTGAGAGTCCAGCAGTTCCTGGGACTAATCTTAGACTCGGAGGCTCAGGAATGTCGTCTGCCAACCAGCAAGATTGTCCAAATTCGTCAGCAGGTGGTTCGAGTAGTAAATAGGCCAACTATGACTCTTAGACATGCCATGTCCCTTGTAGGCTCTTTAACAGCTTGCATCCCATCCGTAAGATGGGCGCAGCTTCACACCAGAACCCTTCAAAGGGATATCCTGGATAATGAAAGGGTCCTAGACTCACTAGATAGGAAGATAACTCTACGGCCTGCTACAATAAAATCTTTAAGTTGGTCGAGTAACAACATTAACTTATCAATTGGGTTTCTCTGGGAAAATCGCATATCCCGGGTTGTAACCACAGACGCCAGTCCCTCAGGTTGGGGGGAGATCATGGTCCAAGGGCAGTGGGACCCCCTGATAGAGAGCTCCTCTAATTTTAAAGAACTATCGGCTGTAGAATTGTCAATTAAAGAACTGCTTATATACCTGCAGGGTCATCACGTCAGAATCCTCTCAGACAACCGGGTAACAGTGGCATATATCAACCACCAAGGTGGAACCCGGTCCGAAGCCCTGATGAGCGTGGCGGAACGCGTTTTTCAAACAGCAGAGAGACATTTTCTATCACTGACGCTCTACATATAAGGGGAAAAAACAACACCACAGCAGACTTTCTAAGCCGCAACATGCTAAGGCAGGGAGAGTGGTGTCTAAATACAGCCATTTTCACACAGATTGTCAGTCTCTGGGGTCAGCCAGAGGTGGACCTCTTTGCTACCAGACCAAACCGGAAGGTGGAAAAATTCTGTTCGCTAGATCCGTCAGAGAGACCTCTAGTTGTGGACGCTTTCCTGACAAAATGGAACTTTGGCCTGGCCTATGCTTTTCCCCCACTAGCCCTGTTACCCTTAGTAATAAGGAAGATCAGGGAGGACAAAGCAAGAATCATACTGGTTGCCCCATTCTGGCCCAGAAGGGCCTGGTTTTCATGGCTGAGGAAAATGTCACTCTGCGACCCCTGGGTTCTTCCTGATCTTCCGGACCTTCTCTTCCAGGGCCCAGTCAATCATCCACAAATAGCCGGACTCCATCTAACAGCGTGGAGTTTGAGAGGTCATTGTTAAAGGATAAAGGGTTCTCTGACAAACTCATTAACACCCTGCTTAATAGCAGGAAGATAGTCACAACAAAAATTTCCGCTAAGACCTGGAAAAAATTTCTAGCCACTGCTATCCTCGGAGCTGAAGGGGAAATCCCTATAGTGCAGATTTTAGAATTCCTTCAGAGGGGGTTAGATCTAGGTCTAGCCACTAGTACCCTGAAAGAGCAGGTATCAGCCCTCGGTGCCTTGTTCAACTGCGAGATTGCAAAAAATTACTGGATATCCAGATTTATCAAAGCGGCAGATAGAACGAGACCTATACAAAGAACAAAGTATGCACCATGGGACTTAAACCTAGTCCTTACGGCTTTGACAGAGGCTCCGTTTGAACCTATGGTGTCCGCCACAATTAAAAATCTGTCTCTCAAGTTAGCCTTCTTGGTAGCCATCATTTCTGCACGAAGGATAGGAGATATACAATCTCTCTCTAGGGACCCTCCTTACACACAGATTATGGAAGACAGGGTAATAATTAGACCGGACCCTGCCTATTTACCCAAAGTTGCCTCTAGGTTCAATAGAACACAGGAAATAGTCCTCCCCTCCTTCCTTCCTAACCCCACTAACCAGAAAGAGGAGAAACTCCATACCCTAGATGTCAGGAGGTGTTTATTACATTATCTGTCAGTAACTGATCCATGGAAGAAGGGCAGCGCCTTGTTTATATGTTTTCAGGGTGAGAGGAAGGGCTTTAGAGTTTCCAAATGCACATTAGCAAGGTGGATTAGGGAGGCTATTTCTCTAGCTTACTCAGCAGGTGGCGGTCCTGCTCCACAGAATCTGAGGGCGCATTCCACTCGAGCCATGGCAACTTCTTGGGCGGAAAGATCTGGAGTATCCATCGAGCAAATATGTAAGCGGCCACATGGTCTTCTCCTAACACCTTTTTTAATCATTATAGATTAGACATGGGTGCCTCCTCGGATCTCTCCTTCGGGTTAAAGGTGCTGCAGGCTGTAGTCCCTCCCTAGAATAGTGTTACATCTCTGTAATTCTCTCGTGGTGCTGTCATGGTAGTCCGAATAAAGTATTAAGTTACTTACCGGTAACGGTATTTTTCAGGAAGACCATGACAGCACCCTTAGTTCCCTCCCTTGCACGTGTATCAAACACTCCCTTTAATTATAAAGTCCACGTAGACTAGGTTGTTTAGAGTTTGTATATAATTTGTGTCATTAACCATGGAGATCCTCTCGGCTCTGTAATCCAACTGATGCGTGTGAGGGAGCCGCCCTTTTTGTATCTGTAGGTTTCCTGTTCCCGAAGGGCGGATCCCCTCTCTCGTGGTGCTGTCATGGTCTTCCGAAAAATACCGTTACCGGTAAGTAACTTAATACTTTTGAATTTCAAATGTAAATTTGCCTGGAATAGATTGCAGACACCATGTCGCATTTGCAGATCCCCAAGGTACCAAAATGGCAGAAACTCCCACAAGTGACCCCATTTTGGAAACTAGACCCATCAAGTAATTCATCTAAGGGCATGTTGAGCATTTTGAACCCATCGTTTCTTCCCAGACCTTTTTTTCAATGTGGATGTGAAAACAAAAATTTTTTTTTTCCTGTTAAAATATTGTTTTAACCCCACTTTTTTAATTTTCACAGTGGATAATAGGAGAAAATTGACCTCATAATTTGTTACACAATTTCTCCTGAATGTTATACTACTCCATATGTGATCAAAAACTCCTGTTTGGGCTCATGTCAGGGCTTGGAAAGGAAAGTGCTTTTTGATTTTTGGAATGTAAATTTGTCTGGAATATATTGTGAATGCCATGTCGCATTTCCAGAGCCCCTGATATGCCAAAACAGAACCTCCCCCACACACATGTGACCCATTGGAAACTAGGAATTCACAAGGAATTATTTAGTTGTGTACTGAGCATTTTAAACCTACAGGTGATTTATAAAACTTTATATCATTTAAACATGAAAACAACAAAAACCTTTTTTTCCCTCTAAAATACGTCTTTAGCGCCAAATTTATACAAGGGGTAATGGGAGCAAATGGACAATATAATTTATGCAATTTCTCACGAACATAGCAATACCATGTATGTGGTCAAAAACTAGTGTTTGGACACACGACAAAACTAGGAAGTATAGTAGCACTCTGTAGTGCTATAACACGCAAACATGAAATATAATACTTGAATTGCATTACTGCACTAGAAAATATGACAAATTGAGCTTAGCTCATAAATTTACCAATTTATGTGTACCAGGCAGCCATGATAAGGCGATTCTCGTTGTTGGGACCTGCCAAATGTGAATCCTCTCTTAGACTAAAGTCTACATCCCTGCTGTAATTAAAACCGTGTGAGACTGAGAGGTGAAGTGCTCTGTCAGGGAGCTAATGCATACAAACATATGCATTGGCTCACTGACTGAAATATGAAACTTGATTTGCACTACTGCACAAGAAAATATGAAAAATTGAGAAGGCCGGGTACACATGAATTGGCCAATTTATGCGCTAAACATTCTCAATTTATCATATTTTTTCTAGTGCTGTAATACAATTCAAGTTTCATGTTTGCATGCTATAGCGCACAGAACATTACTTTTTTTACATCATACATGACGGCACCACGAGAGAGGGGATCCGCCCTTCAAGGACAGAAAACCTTCAAGATAAAAGGGGCAGCTCCTCTCTCCGCATCAGTTGGTTTCCTGTCCTTGATGGGGAACCCTCAAGATGGAAGACTATTGAAGAGGATGCCTGGGTCGGATGAATACTGGCAGGCATGGGTCTGCTACATCTTTCACCAGGTACGGGTAGTCGCCTCGGGGGCCCGTGAGGCAACTGCCCGGGTGAAATTGCATCCACGGGGGCCACGTTCGTTTTCCCTCCCTGATGCCCACAAGCTGCAAGGTCCTCGGAGGTCATATCCATGTGCCTTCCCTGTTGACAGAGGGTGGCCATGCGGCTTGCGAGGCACATCGGTGCCCGGGCAGAATCTATAGCTCCTCGGAGGCCACAAGAAGTGTCCCTCCCTGTTGAGAAGCCGGACACAGTGGACAGCATTGACAAGGTACCTGTAACATTGGGGGAGCGTCCCTTCTATATGGGTCTGTGCATTGGAAAATATGTTGCCGCATTTCAGAAGGCGGCTTCCTGTGGGCTGCAGGTATGGGCAAGACAGCAGCGGTCATGGCGCCAGGACGCCAAACAGGTGCAGGGCGCATGCAATACGAGCAGGGCGCGCGCAATGCGAACAAAGTGCGCACCGGAGATAAAGACCGGTAACGCGCCGGCAGCATACACTCTCAGGCACGGAAAGCAATAGCAGGGGTGTCAGAAGGAGCGCGCGACGGAAATTAACCGGGCGCGCACCGGAAGTATAACTTGGGTGCGCGCAGGAAGCGCGTACACCCAAAACAGCAACAGCAGGGAAGCGCGCATCGGAAGTGAGAAGGTGTGCGCCGGAGAGCCAGCGCTGAGCCCAGAGGTATCAGGATGCGAGGCCCGTAAATCAGGGAGCGCGCAGCAGGGGCGCTCAGTACGGGGGCACGCGCTGGCGAGGCACACAAAAAAATAAGTCGCGCACCTGAAGTAACAGATGTTTGCATTGGACGGAATATAATGCGCATGCGTCGGGGCGCTAGGCTGCCAGCAGGTGCAGGATCAACCAGGTGAAGTAATTAATTAAGCAAAAAAAAAAGGGAAGCTAGTATTCAATGGCTGCCAGATTTTGAACAGTGCCACCAAACCCTTTTCAAAGGACTATGATTACTCTCGTCAGGGAGCAACTGATATAATAAGAAGGCCTGTCGCCAGAACATTTACAGCCGCACCAGGAGGTGCAGGTGAGGCGGTCTCACTCAAGTAAGCAGAGCTTGATGCGCCGCAGCAGCAGTGATAGCTGCTCGGGCGTGCGTGCGGATCATGGCAAGGAGGGGTCCATAATCTCACTGGGAGACACTGAAGAGACCAGTCAGCCTCCAGAGCCGGCACCGTCCTTTGACACGTCCGAGTGGTGAGTGAACTTGGAGAAAGTCCAGCACGCTAATGTCTGTTCTCTTTCTCTCTGTTGTCTCCAATTCTCCCCTCTTTTTACATACACTGGTGGGGTGGAGTGTATATAAGGGGTCCCTAAGAAGAATAAGTCAAATCTAAGGGGAATGTCCCTTATGCAAAATTCCCAAAGGAGCATCCTGGAGTAAGAGATTGTGTCAGGATTGTATTGATAAAACAGTGGCGGAAGAGACGCCATCCTTTGCTGAGATCATTAATTCAGGCAGAGGTCTGTAAGTCTGTAAAAGCGTTGCAAACAACGCACGCAGATGGGGGATCTAGGACAGATCCAGCCCTCAGTGATGTCCCAAGGAAACTCCTCAGGATCAGAGAGACTCCGAAGGGTCATGTTACTCAGAGAGTAGCTTTGAGGAGGAGGAGACATTTCCAGTGGAAGCTACAGACAGACTTATAAAGACTGTCCGGTCTACCATGGAATTGGTAGAGGAGAAAAAAAAAAGAAATGGTCCAAGAACTTTGGTTCGGTGGCTTGCAAAAGAAAAAACAGACCTTTCCCTATTAACAAACAGTTATAAGGAAAGGGAATGGGAAAGACCAGAAAAGAAGTCCCACATAGTCAATTCCCTAAAAAGAATGTACCCCTTTGATGAGGAGGCGTCCTCGTCCTGGGATATAGCAGTCTCAAAGGTTACCAGGAAGTCATCCCTGCCTTTGAGGATTAGGATCCCTGAAAGAACCTCTGGACAAGAAAGACAGATAGTTGTCTAAAAACGGCCGGGGAGGCCTCGGCGGGGGCACTAAGGCCAGCCATGGCAGCCACTTGTGTGGCTAGATCCCTAATAGTATGAGTGGATAACCTGGAGGATCAGTTACAGCAAAGAATCTCCAGGGAAACTATCCTACAGGTAATACCGGCCATAAGAGCAGCGGCGGTATTTCTAGCTGAGGCTTCAGCAGATTCAGCAAGACTGGCAGCCGAATCAGCAGCAGTAGCCAATGTGGGAAGCCATGTGGCTTAAAATGCTGGCTGGGGGACACACAGGCAAAGATGAAACTTTGTTCTCTGCCATGTGAAAAAAAATAAATTTTTTTGGACCGACATTGGACGAGGTATTGGGAAAAAGCATTTTCCAAAACAGCCATTTCAGGCCTTTCGGTGCTCCTTTCAGAAGGGCAGGAAGTTTAGAAGGCAGCAGTACAGGGATCGAGACAGAAGTAACTTCGACAAACGATCCAGAGGAGGGAGAGGCTTCTACTTTGTCAAACCCTCAAAAGACACTAAGAAATCCTCCCAGTTACGGTCCTTCTCGGGTGGGAGGAAGGCTCTCTCACTTCCTCCCAGCCTGGGAGAGGATCTCATCCAGCGCTTGGATCCGGCAAATCATGGGATCAAGCCTGGAATTAAGGTTCCAACATTGGCCACCGAGAAGGTACTGGCAAACTCCTGTACAGTCCTCACAGGAAAAACAGGAGAAAATTTCAGAAGGAAAATAGGGAAAAAAATGTGTCAAATGGGGGTTTGTCTTACAGTCCGAATTCAGCTTACCGGAGGGGATCGGCACAGGTGTAGTGGTCACAGGGAATGTTCGGTAGCCTCCGGGAAATCCCATCCCAGGCTGGTGGTGCTCTGCGGTGCGACGGGGCTCCACCGGCATTTTGCAACAAGTGCGGCGGTGGTGCTCTGTGCTGCGGGGGGCTCTGCCGGAATTTTGTCAAAGCCCGGAGGCCCCCGCAGATCCATTGCTGCGATTCGGTGTTCTCCGGGAAAATGGCTGCTGGGGAAGGCGCATGCTCAGATTGAGATCTCCGTACCGTCGTTTGACAAAATGCCGGCGAAACCCCCCCGCAGCACAGAGCACCACCGCCGCACCAGCCTGGTAGGGATGCTGTATCTTCCTGCAGCGTTGAACCGGGACAACCGCCACAGTATTTGTAAGTATATTCTGACTATAAGACGCATCCCCATTTTCAAATTCAAAGAAGCTTTATTGGCAGGACTAAATACACATTAGTTTTGCCAAAGCAAGTGTACAAAAGGGGATAGGGATGTTGGGTAGGGGCAGATCCTGGGTGGGGGCTATAGAAGTCCATGGCATAGGGAGGGGGGATGGGGCAGATCCGGGTGGGAGCTATAGAAGTCCATGGCATATCATAGTTCTCTTTCTCGCAGTCTATGACATTCGCTCACATACCGTGCTGCTATCTCCGCTGCTCTCTCTTCTTCCCCCAGCAAGATATATGTTTTCTCTTCCTCCTTCATGGTGATGAAATGTGGGAAGAGATGTGAGAGTCTCCTGAAGTGAGTGTCCCTCACTGCTGAGTATTTGAAGCAGTGTAGCAGGAAGTGGGTTTCGTCCTCTATGGCCTCCTGATCACAGTGTTGGCATAGTCTTTCCTCCCTGGGCTTGTAGCTCTGCCTGTGTCGGCCGGATTCGATGGCCAGACTGTTATACCGGCTCAGGATCTTGCGGTCTCTGGGGTCCGGGAGTTTCTCCAGGTATGGGGCCAGTCTGTAGTCTCTATGTAGACTCCGGTACATGGTCAGTTTCTGGGAGCTGATGATGTCGTTCTTCCAGTCACTGACATACCTCTCCTGGCCTTCGTCTACCATCTTCCTGATTTCGGCTTTTGTCAGGTTGTTGTGATTGGTGTTCTGGTCAGGTTGGGTTTGGGTGAGCTGTTCCAAGGGTCCTAGTTTTTCTGTTTCACCTATGTGTCTCAGGGCTTTATGGTGATGGGAGCTTGGATTGTTCCTATGTAGGTGAGCCCGGAATGACAGTGCCCTCTTTAGAACCGTTAGGTGTAGAGGGTATCGCCCAGCCAGGCACTGTTGGAGGTGCTCCGATGGACTTGGATAAGGTGCTTGCAGAATTCCAGGTGGAATATTTCTGTTGGGCTGGAATCCCACCTTGACCAGTCTGGGTAGGTGTGAGGACCCCAGACTTCACTGCCATACAGGAGGATTGGGTATATGACCGAGTCGAAGATTTTTAACCAGACCCTCACTGGTGGTTTCAGATGGTAGTTTCCTTCGGATGCCATAGAAGGTTTTACATGCCTTGTCTTTCAGGGTCTCTATGACTTGGTTGAAGCTCCCTGACCGGTGAATCTCTAGGCCCAGGTAGGTATATTTGTCTGTCCCTGTAAGGGCGCAGTTGTTGAGGACAAATGAAGGGTGCTAGTCTAATTTTCTCTTTCTCCTCTGGAACACCATGATGTTGGTTTTCTTTAGGTTGACCGGTAGTGCCCAGGTGGAGCTGCATTTCTCTAAGATTTTCAGATTGTCTTGGAGGCTTTTCTCGGTTGGTGACAGAAGCAGCAGTTCATCTGCATACAGCAGGAATTTCACCTGGGTGTCGTGGAGGGTGGGACCTGGTGCTGTGGAAGATTCCAGAGCGGTAGCCAGCTCGTTGATGTAAATGTTGAAGAGCGTTGGACTTAGGCTGCAGCCTTGTCTGACTCCACGGCTCTGCTGGAAATAAGCCGTTCTTTTACCGTTCACACTCACACTGCAGAGGTTCTCGGTGTAGGAGCTTTTGATAACATCGTAGGTCTTTCCTCCTATTCCGCTCTCCAGCAGTTTCAGGAATAAGCCCGGGTGCCACACCGAATCGAAGGCCTTTTTAAAGTCCACGAAACAGGCGTATATCTTCCCGTTCTTTGTATTGTGGACATGTCTCTGAATGAGGCTGTGCAGGGTATAGATGTGGTCAGTGGTGCGGTGGTTTGGCATGAACCCTGCTTGGCTCTTGCTGAGGATGTTATGTTCGGTGAGGAAACTGAGGATCCTCTTGTTCAGGATGCTGTTGAACAGTTTCCCCAGGTTGCTGCTGACACATATGCCTCTAGTTGGCTGGGTCATGCCTGTCCCCATTCTTGTGGATGGGTGTGATGAGGCCTTGGTTCCAGGTACGAGGGAAGTAGCCGGCACTTAGCACAATATTGAAGAGTTCACCCATTGCAGCCTGTATTTCTGGTGGGCTGTACTTCAGCATTTCTGGTAGGATTCCATCCAGGCCACCGGCTTTTCTACATCTTATGGAAGAGATTCTCTCTGCTACTTCCTGTAATGTAATAGGTGTATCCACGGGTTTTGGAAATTTTTTACTTTTTCCTCCATTGCTTTTAGTTTTGCCATTATGTTTTCCTGTTCTTGGTTTAGTTCTTCCTTTGGGATGTCTTTATAGAGGTCTCTGAAGTACTGGAGCCAGATGTTGCCATTTTGGATATGGATGTTGTTTTTCTGGTCTTTTGTGCCCATGTGGTTCCATAGTTCCCAGAAGGAATTGTCTTGAAGAGCATCTTGGAGTTGGTTAAGCTTGGTAGAGATGTAACTCTGCTTCTTCCTCCTGAGGATGGTTTTGTACTGCCTTTGTATGGTTTCATAGGCTTCCCTCAGACCAGGGTGGTTGGGGTCTCTGTGTTTCTTGTTTGAGGCTGTTCTCAGGGTCTTCCGTACGGCTTTACATTCTCTGTCAAACCAACCATTGATCTGTTTTTCTTTTGGTCTCTTGTAGTCGACTTTTTTAAGGTCGGACAGTCTGGCCATTGCATAGAATATATTGTTGAGGTCTTTTGTAGCTTGACTCACTCCCTTTGGGTTAGGCTGGTACTCGTAGTTGTAGAACTGGTGGAGCATCCACTGTATTTCAGGTCTGCTGAGAGCCTCTTTATACTTTAATGCCGACGTTTTGGACCATTTATAGGATGGAGGCCGGTTGAAGAGGCCGCTATGCTGTGACTTTTGAGTGGATGGTTTCTCTGTAGATTTCAAGTACAGAAGAAGTTGGCTGTGGTCTGACAGGTGCGTTTGTGGGGTTACTATGAAGGCGCTGATATTTGCCAGGTTCATATCTGTAATGGCATAATCTACTACACTCCTCCCTACATGGGAGTTTAGTGTACACCTCCCCAAAAAGTCTCCTTTGGTACGTCCATTAAGAATATGAAGTCCTAAACTTCTACATACGTTCAGGAGCTTTTTACCACTTTTGTTGACTGTACTGTCATAGCTGTTTCTCTCTGTGTGTACTGAGTCTTGGCCGTCATTCTCTGCTCCAAATATGTAGATGTTCCCATCCGTGGTCAGGAAGTCGTTTTCTCTCCCTGTTCTTGCATTGAGGTCCCCAAAGATGAGAACTTTGCCCAGGGCCTGATAGTGGGCGGCTTCTCTTTGTAAGATCTCGAAGCTCTCTGGATTGAAGTAGGGGGACTCTGGCGGTGGTATATAGGTGGCTGTCATGTATAGTGTACAGTTCCTATAGCGTCTTGTGCTTGGGTGCGAGGAAAACACAGGAGACACAGGTTGATATGAAATGACTTGTATTACTTCATACAAGCATGCTGAAAAGTTCACACAGTTTGCAGGAACAGCGACAGAGACACAGCAGGCCAGAGTAACTTCAAGCACTACAATAAATCTCCAAAGCAGGTTCAGGATCTCTTCTCTGTACCGTAATTCCTCTGCAAACATGGATTCACCAAACAGCAGGTTTCCAGAGTCCAAAAGTGTTCCAAGGCTCCTCAGTAGGGAATAGCTGGAGTACAAGTCCAAGGTTTCCAGAAGTCAGGTCACAGACTGACTGAGGCTTGATTCAGGAGCACTGATTGTTCAGCTGAGGCTGCTTAAGAAGCAAGAGGGAAGAATCAGGGAGGGAACATGAAAACTGGAAACTCCATATTAACTGAGGGCAAGAGCTGCAGAAAGACAGAAAGCAAAATGGCCGACGGAAAACTGAGTTTCAAGGAACATGTCAACAGAGACAAAGAACCTTACATTACTCCCCCCTTAGGGACAACCTCCGGATGACCTCAGACCAGGCTTGTCAGGGTACATCTGATGAAACTGGCGGAGCAGGCGAGGAGCATTTACATTATTGACTGGTTCCCATGAGTTGTCCTCCACTGGGTAGCCCTGCCATTTAATCAAATATTGCAACTGATTTCTGTACAACCTGGAATCTAGAATCCTTTCCACCATAAATTCTTCCTGACCATCGACCAGCACTGGGTCAGGGCAAGGAGAAGAACGTCCAGGAAACGTATTGGGTGTTGCAGCCTTTAGTAGGGATACATGAAAGACAGGGTGGATTCTCATAGTTCTGGGCAGTTGAAGACGACAAGCAACAGCACTTATAATCTTATTGATCTTATAAGGTCCAATGTACTTATGTCCCAATTTAGACGATGGAATCTTTAATTTAAGATTTCTGGTTGACAGCCAGACCAAATCTCCTACCTTGAAAGCTGGTGCAGGTTTACGAAATTTATCTGCTGCTTTCTTGTACCTTTCCTGAGCCAATTCTAGATTTTCCTTTAGAAGATCCATATTCTTTTGTAAAGAAGGGATTCTTTCAGCCACTGCCGGCAAGGGCGTATCTATGGGAAATCGAGGAAGAATGTTAGGATGATAACCTAGATTGGAGTAAAAAGGAGACTGCTTAGTGGAGGCGCTCTGAGAGTTGTTATAAGAGAACTCAGCCAGTGGAAGTAGATCCACCCAATCATCCTGTAGGTGGCAGATAAAACAGCGGAGATACTGCTCCAGGGTCTGATTGGTTCGTTCTGTCTGTCCATTAGTCTGGGGATGAAAAGCAGAAGAAAGGTTTACTTTAATGTCCAATGCTGCACAGAAATTTTGCCAAAACCTTGAAGTGAATTGCACCCCTCGATCCGAAATGACCTCATCCGGTACTCCATGTAAGCGAAACACATTCTTAATCATCAAGTCTGATGTCTGTTTTGCAGTGGGTAAGCCGACACAAGGGATAAAATGAGCTGCCTTTGTTAGACGGTCAACCACCACTAGAATGGTGTTCTTCCCTTGAGAGGTTGGTAACTCTACAATGAAGTCCATAGAAATGGATCCCCACGGGCGGGACGGGGTGGGAAGAGGTTGCAACAGACCAGTTGGTGAGGAGCGAGGTGTTTTGCATCTTGCACAGACTTCACATGAAGTGACATAGTTTAAGACATCTTTCCTGTAAGTGGGCCACCAAAAGAAACGAGAAAGAAATTCTTGTGTCTTTAGAATTCCCCTATGCCCGGCTATCTTGGAATCATGGATGAGTTGCAATACTCTCAATCTGACTGTTTCAGGTATATACAGACGTTGTCCCTGAATCCACACACCATTCTTAAAGACAAGACTTACGTCCCTTGGGGTTGAGCCAACAAAGAATCCGCATGGTATGCTTCCTTGATGTCCTTAAGTAGGTCTTGATTATGAATCACTCCCAGGAATCTAGAGTCAGGAAGAATAGTCTTAGGAGGAGTAAGTGGACGTGTCTCTGCTGAATGAATCCTAGAGAGTGCATCAGCCTTTCCATTGCGCGATCCTGGTCTATAAGAAATGACAAAATTAAATTGGTTTAGGAAAAGATTCCAGCGAGCCTGGCGAGGAGTCAGGCACTTAGCCGACCTGATAAATTCAAGGTTACGATGGTCTGTCAGGACGACTATTTGCTGTGCAGCTCCCTGAAGAAGGTGTCTCCATTCCTTGAAGGCGGCAATAATGGCCAACAATTCTCTATTGCCCACATCGTAGTTCCTCTCAGCCGAAGACAACTGCTGGGAAAAGAAGGCACAGGGATGCAAGACATTCTTCTCACCTGTTCTCTGAGAGAGTATAGCTCCAACGGCACAGTCTGAAGCATCCACCTCTATTAAGAAGGCAAGCTCGGGGTTGGGATGTACTAAGATAGGTGCGGTGGTAAATTTATCCTTTAAACAGGAAAATGCTTCCTGAGCTTGCGGGGTCCAGGAGAACCTAGACTGTTTCCGGGTAAGTTGGGTGATAGGTGACACTACCTCAGAAAAATTCTTAATGAAACGTCTACAGAAGTTGGCAAACCCGATGAAACGCTGCACCTCCTTCACATTTCTAGGAATTGGCCAATCCTTGATGGCTTGGGTCTTGCTTCCATCCATACTAATCCCTTGCGTAGATAGTACATACCCCAGAAATTGAATTTCGGTCCTATGGAATTCACATTTTTCAAGTTTGATGTAGAGATGGTTTTGTCTTAGGCGTTCTAAGACCATTCTCACATGTCCATGATGTTCCTCTGTGGAGTTAGAAAAAATTAGAATATCATCCAGATAAATCACCACAAATGTATCTAGGAGATCCCTGAAGATATCATTCACGAAGTGTTGGAAAGTGGCTGGGGCGGTACTCAGACCAAAAGGCATAACTAGATATTCGAAGTGTCCATAGCGTGACCTGAATGCAGTCTTCCATTCATCCCCAGGTCTAATACGGACCAAGTTATAGGCCCCACGGAGATCCAGTTTAGAGAAAATTTTGGCATGCCGCACTCTCTCCAACAACTCAGGGATTAAAGGCAATGGATAACGGTTTCTAATAGTAACCTTATTGAGTTTCCTATAGTCTATGCAGGGTCTCAGAGATCCATCTTTCTTCTTCACAAAGAAGATGGGTGCACCTGCGGGAGATGAAGAGGGGCGTATGAAGCCCTTGGCTAAATTTTCATCTATATAATCCTTCAAAGCTTTTAGCTCGGGCCCCGCTAGGGGGTAGATCTTACCAAAAGGTATCTCGGCTCCAGGCAATAATTCAATTGGACAATCATATGGACGGTGAGGAGGAAGCTGATCAGCGTTCTTCTTGTCACATAAATCCACATAGTCCTGGTATACAGCTGGTAGTTCAGGGACTGACATGGTTCCTTTAGGAACAGAGCAAGCTGAAACTCCTTGACTCATCTGTTTCTCCGGAAAGTGTAATTCCTTGGTCTCCCAGTTAATCGTAGGATTCTGCGCCTGCAGCCATGGTAGCCCTAGAATAATGGGAAAGTGGGGAGAAGAGATAAGCAAAAAAAACATTTTCTCCTGATGATCTTTACCCATAAGGACCCTCAAAGGCTCTGTTTCTTGATCCACTGGTCCAGAAGTCAGTAGAGAGCCATCCACAGTCTCCATCTGTACTGGAGTAGCCTTCTTCACTGAACGTATCCCCTGTTTCAGAGCAAAGGAGATATCCATAAAATTTCCACTTGCTCCTGAGTCGATCATAGCAGAGCTAGACACCCAGACTGAGTCAACCCAGAGTTTGATGGAAAGGAAGCAATGAGAACTGTTTCTTTTATAACTCAGCTGGGACACCGCTGAGGAAACTTGAAAAATTGCAGCGTTTATACCGTCATCGTCCCCAGAACAAACAGAGTTTAAGTCAGAGAAATCAAGATCTCTTGCAGCAGATCTCTCTGGAGCCTGAGGCTCGGACATGACAGAGCTCCTCTCGCAACACTCACAGTGAATGACTGCTGCAGTAGTCTTATGAGAACGGCTGGGGCAGTTTATAATGAAGTGCCCTGACTTACCACAGTAGAAACATAGATTTTCCTTTATACGATGTTCTTTGCGTGCATCACTAACCCGTCTTTGTAAAGAGTCCACCTGCATGGGTTCAGGTTCTGGTTCCCTTGTGATCCTACTCAAAGGTTCCTTAGCTGAGGAGGGAGGTAGTAAAAGGTTAGTGCGATTATTTTCGAACCATCTCTCTTGTCTGCGTTCAGTCAGACGAGCATCAATACGAATACAATAGTTAATAAAGTCACCTAACGCAGTGGGAGGGTCGGCACGAGCAAGTTCATCCTTAATCAGTGGAGACAACCCTTTCCGAAAAATAGATTTTTTAGCGGAAGTGTCCCAAGTGGTATCAAGAGCCCATCTCCTGAAATCCAGGGCATATTCGGCTACTGAACGCTTACCTTGGCGCAAAGTTAACATGGCTGCTTCAGCTGTTGCACCTCGATTGGGGTCATCAAACACCTGCCCCATGGCTGAAATAAAAGCATCAAGGTGAATCAAACAATCATCCTCAGTCTCAATCAGAGGGTTTGCCCACATCAAAGCCTTATTGGTAAGCAACATGATTATAGTAAGCACTTTGGATCGTTCAGTGGGAAATTGTGAAGCATGTGCAGAAAAAAATAAATTGCATTGATTAATAAATCCCCTGAATTTCTCACGTTCACCGCCAAAACGAAAAGGAGGTAATTTGGGGATCCCAGAACTCGGGGTTATGGCAGGAGCTTGGGCTCGATCCTCTAGAGCCTCAATCCTGGCTCGCAATTCCTGGGTAGTCTGTCCAAACACTTGCAAATTATGATTAGTGAGGTCCTGTAGGCTTGCAAAACGGGTTTTTAAAGTCTGTACATCTGAAAGGATTGTATCAGTCACTCCGCAAAGTTCCTTTATGCGGGCCTCCATCTTCCAGATCTTTTAAGGCAGAAGTGCTGGAAGGAGAAGAGGAAAGGAAAAAAAAAAAAAAAACAACAATAGTGTTTACCTGTGGTAACACTCCAGAGTAAAATTTTAAGGGAATGCGCTCACCTGGAATGGTTGTGAGAAGTCACAACCACTGTCATCACATAAGGTATTAAACGGACATCTGATATCCACAGTCACAGCAGACACGGCTTTCCCAGACCCAGCAGACACTAAACATTGGCTCCTGAATCTTGTCATGTATAGTGTACAGTTCCTATAGCGTCTTGTGCTTGGGTGCGAGGAAAACACAGGAGACACAGGTTGATATGAAATGACTTGTATTACTTCATACAAGCATGCTGAAAAGTTCACACAGTTTGCAGGAACAGCGACAGGAGACACAGCAGGCCAGAGTAACTTCAAGCACTACAATAAATCTCCAAAGCAGGTTCAGGATCTCTTCTCTGTACCGTAATTCCTCTGCAAACATGGATTCACCAAACAGCAGGTTTCCAGAGTCCAAAAGTGTTCCAAGGCTCCTCAGTAGGGAATAGCTGGAGTACAAGTCCAAGGTTTCCAGAAGTCAGGTCACAGACTGACTGAGGCTTGATTCAGGAGCACTGATTGTTCAGCTGAGGCTGCTTAAGAAGCAAGAGGGAAGAATCAGGGCGGGAACATGAAAACTGGAAACTCCATATTAACTGAGGGCAAGAGCTGCAGAAAGACAGAAAGCAAAATGGCCGACGGAAAACTGAGTTTCAAGGAACATGTCAACAGAGACAAAGAACCTTACATTGGCGCAGAGGTGGATATCAGACTGAGAGGTGAGGATGGAGCTGCTGATCCTGATCCATATGTGGCTACCTCCCCTCTTCACCGGTTTGATGTATTGGTGGAGCTCATCTTTATACCAGATCAGTATTCCTCCTGAGCTCCGGCCCTGTTTGATGTTTTTTATTTTTCAGGGCAGGGACAGAGATTTCCCTGTATCCGATGGGCACCAGGGATTAGTTTTCGACTTTGGTCCATGTTTCCATGAGGATCTGGATGTCTATATTTTTCAGTCTTTGTATAAAGTCAGGGTCATTTGTTTTACATCCAAAGGTCGAGGTGTTGAGACCCTGAATATTCCAGCTGCTGATTTTATGTGAAGTCATTTTTTCTATTTATCTTGTGTGTATATACCTTGTAATGAGTATGGCTGTGTAGGACAAACTGGATTTCTGACTGTTTTGTAGGTGTGCTTGGTTCCATCCAGTCACATTAGTTTCCTGCATAGTGCGCTGAGCAGGGTCTTTACCTCATCCATATCTCTGCTCTGCGTGTATCTGTGTGGGGTCGGTGGACCCCTCCATGGAGGTCTCCTCCTCTTATGGTCTGATTTTGAGTGAAGAGCTTTGTTTCCAGCTTCTGGAGATAGGATTGGGGTTTTCTGTCTTTTTATTGTAAGGGGTCTTTCAGTGTGATGTTGGTTACTGTTGAATCCAGGCCTGGGTCCTCTGTTTAGTACGATGTCTTTCAGCTCTTTTGCCAAGAGGCTGACCCCTTGTTTGTTGAGGTGCTTATTATCATATAGGTGATGGTGGTTTATGGAAAGGTGTTGTGCCAGGGTCACGTTTGGGACAGTCTTGACCCTTTCTGTCAGTTCCATATTGATGCTTTGGGTGGTTTGCCTGGATATGTCCTTTGTTGGGAGCAGAGATGACAGAATGATTTTGCTGTCTGGGAATTTTAGTTTTGCCGTCTTTGCTAGTTGGGCCAGTTATCCTGCGATCTGCTGGTGCTGGTCTGGCAGATTGTTTGTACCTGTGTGTATAATGATATGGTTTGGGTTGGTAAAACGTGGATTATTGATGACCTCTGTCACCTGTTCAATAGTTGCACAGTGGATTTTTCTGACCCGTTTTCCTGGGAATAGCCGTTGTGCATTTAGGTACTTCCCATTTGAGTCCATTATTAGGACAATATCAGGATTTTGTGGTGGCTGCTGGTGGGGGTCTGTGATGCTGGCTTTGCTGGTGGTTGTTTCTCTTCTCGCTGGTTCACTTTTCTTGGTTTCAGGATTATTCATATTGTTGGTTATTGCTGTGTTGTTGTTTGGCGTCTCCACATTCTGGTCAGTGGAGGCCATGTTGTCTGCTCTCTGGCTTGTTTCCATTGCCCCCTGCTGGGTCAGACATTGAGGAGTCTGTGTTTTTAGTTCTGCTATCTCCTTTCTGAGCCTTTCATTGTCATTTTGTAATTCACTCATTTCCTCTCTTATATTCTGGAGAGCTGACTTGAACTCACATTTCAGCTTATTGATCTCATTTGTTACTTGGTCATTTGCATTTCTATGTGAGTTTCTTTGAAGTTCTTCCTTAATTTGAACCAAGTCTCCTTCTAATTGAGATAGACAGTCTCTGATGGTCTCAGGGGAGAGGTGTGAAGTGTTGGGGGTTGAGAAGCTGTGCCTGGAGGTCTCTGTAGAGATGTGAGCATTACAAATGGCCTCTGGAGGTTGCTTTTTAAGGATTTGTGCCTGTTCTCTGATATGAGTAAAATGGTTTTCAAACTGCTTCAGATTGTCCTCAGTCCCTTGCACCATGACGGTGCCATTGTTGTACAGGCTTATGGTGAGTGAGTATGTGTCATCTGCTTTGCTTTTAATTTTAATCTGCCGGCTATTATTGGTTTGCACTGAGATATATGTTTATACTGCTTGCACAGGGTGGTGTGCCAGGCTGAGAGTTGGACTGTGTAGAATAACAGGTTGGTTCTTCTTTTTTCTTCATCTTTAGTGTAATCGGAAATAAGGGTTTCTGGATTCTCCCTCATCGAGTTTCCTTTCCTGCCTTTACTGCTCTTCTGCCCCTGTGGTGTCTCCATATCTGACCCCCTGGTGTGCTGTGTCTCCAGCTCTGTGCTTTGCCCATTTACTTCTAAATTTGTGTTTTCCATTTTTGTGGTTATATAGTAATTATAATCCTTATTTCTAAGAAGATAGATTTGTAGGAAGTCTATAGATTGTTTTGGGGTTGCAGGATGGTCCTACCTTTGGATGCTCAGGTCTCTGGATGTCAGATGAATGTTGCCTGTTTGCAGTCTGTCCTCCAAGAGATTCTTGCTTTGTCCTTTAAATCCTCTATTTCTTCCTCTTTCATAAAAATCCAAAGTCCAGCTCAGTCCAGGTCCCTTTTCTGTCCCAAGGGGTTGATTTTTTCCAGGTTTTGTCTTAAGGGTATGCCACACTGAACAATATCGCTAACGGGATCGCTAAAAAACGTCACTATTTAGCGATCCCGTTAGCGATGTTGTTCAGTGCGGCAGCTTCCAGCGACGAGCTTCCTGCTGTGATCTCGCTCGTCGCTGGAATCGTTCCGGACCCTATTTTCTCGTCGGCGCTCCCGCTGGGTAAGTATATATCGCTGTGTGGCACCTTTTCTTAGCGATTTAGCGGTACTTTTGTACCGCTAAAGTCGTTAAGAAGATCGCTAACG